>CM067475.1:12850883-13225883 GCA_034552555.1 Semaprochilodus insignis | reverse complement strand
TTTGAACACCACCACCACACTTTGGTCAGGGTGATATTAAAACCAAGGAGCCAGCGAGTCTCGGACATGTGGTGAGTTCTGATGCGGATAAGAAGGGGCACACTTTCTGCTGAAGGTTCCTGGGTAAGATCCTGTACAGACAGGTCTCTGTAGTCCTTAACTCTGCTCTTCATCACCTTTACTGCTGCTATTTTAAACAAATACAAAAAAACAAAAGGGCTAGATAAAATGAATAAAGCAGCTAATTAAAATTAAAACCATGGTGGTGATAAATTAACCAGTTATTCTGCTTTATACACTTAGCATCTATGAGACTCATAGAGACTGTATTACTGTTGTGGCATCTATAGCAGCATGTGCACATGCCCAGCTGAACGGGGACTCGATTCGAACCAGTCAGTTCTTCTGCTCCAGCATGTCTGGGAGCAGGGCTCTAGTCTTGGGCATTGACTCCAAGATTCGGAATGCTTGGATTCGACTCTTCGACTCTTCTTTGGCGGTTTTTCATTATAGTCGACTTGGGGGATGTTCTGTCGGAGAAGAGTCTAAAGCAGGAACCAGTTTGAGTAACACAAGTTTATTTAATAGCAGCATTAAACAATGCCAGTTCTGCTTACCAGCCACTGTAAACATAAACTCTGCTCTTCAGCATTTTCCATAATATTTTTATCCTGCCCCGGATCTCTTCATTGTCTTCATGATTTAGGTTGCAATAACCAATTATTAGAAGGGGAACCGGAAGTGGAAGATTTGTTCCTTTTTCAAATTACTGTCCCACCTTAAATGGCACTGCAGCTACATTCTGGCACAAGGTAACTGCTGCATCACAAATCCAAATACAAAGCCAAATTCAGCCTGTTATAAAAAGGAACAAGAAGGCCTCACCTTTCTAAATAATTGAAAAAGGTGGAAAAGGTCAGTCCAGTTTCATTTTCTTACCATAGTTCTTACTACAGTAATGATTTTCTCAGTATGTCACTTTTTGTCCGTCCCCTCTAATTAATTAAATGGGCTGAATTTTCACTGTGTTGAAAACGCTTTAATCTTTACTGTACCGCTTTATCATTGGCTCTGAAATTGGAGTCAGGATGTCAATTCCATTGATTCCTGCAGCTGAAGTTGAGAGTTAGAGTCAACTCCAGAAAACCTGTTCGCGCATCACTGGTCTGCAGTATGAACCCATTGTTGCTGCCTGCGGAACATTTATTGCTTTTAAAAGTGACTTTGAGTTTGAGTATTAAAGTACTTTTTGGAAATACCAATGAGTATTCAAAGCCTGTAAAATGCTGTTCGGGGCAATAAAAGTCTGAACTGCCTGACTGAAATATGCAAATCTAATGATCCGGTTGGATTTTTATGGGTGGTGTAATAGATCAAGGTATTCATCTGATGCTAAATCAAGGGCTCGTCAGTGTGTTTTAATACACTGTACGATACATTGCAATCATTATATCTAGAAATTGAATCACAGCTTCCGTATCATGCAGGCCTAATGACTGGCTGATACCCTGCAGTTCATGTGCGTTGCAGACATGTCTTGGCTCGGCCTATGTTATTTTGCGTGCATGAGTCGGCGGTTTTCTCCTCAGAAGTAATTACCTCTGCCTTTAGCTGTGACCTTGAAAAACAGGCACTATAGAAATTGTGCTGTATGCAATTAAACGTCAGTCAATAAGGAAAGTCATTACAGAGCTACACCAGGAGTTGAACAAAGTGCTAAAATTGGTACTGTCAGATAGAAATTGTGACGTCTTTCACGGTGGGTGTGATCCATTACCGCGCTGTGATCTGCAGCCACAGAGTTGCAGGGGTTGTACATGTAACAGTGTAATAGTAAAAGCAGGACTGCACATGGATGTCCAAATCATATCAGTATTGATGTAAATAGCTGCTTAAAACATTATCTGCATCCGACAGATTTGACAGTTTTGGCCTATGTTTGAAATTAATATTTGATGAAGTGTGTATTGTACTTCAGAGGATCAGAATGTTTAGTCAATGTTGGGCCGATACACTAAAATTCTTCTAAAAGTCTTCTTTTTTTATTTATTAATTTTTTTCCCTCTTTAAAATCAGTTATATTTCTCTGTAGTGCAGTAACAGGTATATTTAAATTCACTTCATACAATTTATAACCATTTATGTTCTAGTGTCAGCAGATATGCACATGAAAAGTATTGAATGTCTGCATTGGCCCAAAATTCCAATATGGGTGCACATGTATGCATGTGGACGTATGGAAAAGTTTGGTGGCCCTTTATCTAGTAACATGTTTTGTTGATTTCCTTAATGAAGATAAGTTCAAACTTGTAATAAGGTCAGAAATGATACATGGTTTTGGTTAACAGTGCTGTGCTGGCAATGGCTGCAGCTAAACCGTGTTTGATTGACATCTGATAGGCCTATTTGCTTTTTGTGTTATGCCATATTAAAGTTTAGATCAGGATGCGTTTAATCATGGTGGTGTTTTAGTGTTTGAGCCTACCAGTTCAGCTTGTAGTGCTGTAGTAAAGGTTAATTGCTGACTTGTAAAGTTTGAAAAACTTCAAAGTGGTATCAGTGGGATTTTCATCAATACCACACAATAAGACCTGTTAGCTTTGTGTAATGAATAGGTAAAGAGAATGTGCTCGTTCCATCACAGGCCTCTGATATCCTACCCAAAGCCTGGTACTGTCTGAAAGCCTAGCACTGTAACTGCAGGTAGGGTGTGTATTTGCGGGGATAAAATCCTTTGTTTAACTCAGACACTGCAGATTATCCATAGATTTACTGCCTCGTAGGAATGCTGGGAACTCTAGCTTGGCCACTCAAATGTGTGAGTCATGTGACCACACAGCTCCAGGGAGACAACAGGGTGACGTCTCCCTCCTGATCTCCAGAGGCTTGTCCCAGCAAGCCCCGGCACCAGTGAACTAAAATCCACAAGTCATAGTTGGTGCAGATATCTGACCTTCAGTACTCAAGTACGTAGCATTTACTGCTAAACACAAAACCGCTGCAGACTGCTGGTGCTGCTTTCACTGCTTCCTGGCAGGCTGTTTTTCCTGACTCATTCTTTTCTGTAGTTTCATATCTGCCTTTATTTATTTTTTTTTTTGTTTTTTTTTTTTTAAATCAGCAAGTTGACCCTGTCCATGTTTGACCTCTGTAAGGGGTTCACACAACTGGTATGGCCTCTCACTTTAAGCAAAGTGGCAGCATCAAAGCAGGGCTGTATAGAGCTAATAAAGAAGTCACATTTGTATAGTGTAGGTTTATTCAGTCTCCCATCAATTTGTGAGTGAGCTACTATGTTAAGTCACATGCTGGAAATAAGATAAATCTGGACATCAAAGACTAAATCTAGAAGGTGCAAGGTGCTCTTTTTATTTTATGCACACAACAAACAAATGGCATTCATTCATAAATACAGATTTACAAATATCAAAGAAGCTTAAAACCCTTATCCCCTTCTGTAGTGGGGCTCCCTGGCACTCAGGTAGGCGCTTGAAGAGCTGACCAAGCTGTCTGGCACATGAAATGCTCCTTGAGTGCTAGTGCTCCGGCTGAGAGCCACAGTCTCGGCCCCCAGCTCAATGGGTCTTTGTTCAGGCAGCGGGAGCTCCACGAAGCACCCCCCAGGCCAACATGGGGCCTATGATTGTGACGCCTATTGAGCCCTTCACAAAGGACCTGGGTGACACACTAGAGAGAGAGGAATGAAATCAAGGGGGAGGAAGTGCCCATATGGATGGTGTTGAACGCTACTGCCACCTGGTGGAGAGGCAACAAGCTGGAGTCAAGAAGTTATTGATGACTCTTGTCACCTATCTATTATCTGTGTGTGTGTGTGTGTGTGTGTGTGTGTGTGTGTACACACATATATACAGAGGATTTCAACCTCCAGGGCAAACCTCCAGGTGCAATGAGGTCTTGCAGTCCTATGGAATAGGTTTAAAAAGAATAATTGCACAATGTTTTAAAACTAAGCTCAGCAGCAAATAGATAGGAAAAGACTAATGGTATGATGAGAAGTACTATATAAAATTCATCCTTAATTTAATGTAGTGTCAAAAAAACATTTAAGGCCAAATAATTCTTTTTTTCTGTGTCAGTAGAAAATCAGAACAGGCCTGTTTAACGGAACAGGACAAACTAAATGTAATGTATATTCCGGTATCTTATATATCCATTCATTTCTGTAACTCCAGCTTCTTTTCTTTTGGGAGACTTGCTTTGAATTTTGCAGCAATGTTTTTCCACACCTCTGAAGTTCCGTCCTAGAAATTGGTTGCTTTTTCTGCTAATCAGAGTCTCCTGAAAATTAGTAACCTGTAGTTAATAAATGTTCATTGGAACTTAAGTACATGTAGGATGGTCTCTGCCTTAATATGAATGTGAGAGGCACAACAGATTGCATACCTGAATAAAATGAGACTTTCCCCTCGTCCTCTCTTGCTGTTTTTGGTCCACAAGCCATATTGGTACATAAGAAATGCTGCTTACTGTTGCACCATCACACCTCTATAGCAAGACTGCAGGAAAGCCCTTGTGGGAGCAGTTTCAGACAGCCCTCCCTGTTAATGTTGTTTGTGGGGCAGCACATTCCCTATGTGGTCCGACTCCAGAGTAGGTCAGTAGAAGCCGTCAGACGGATCGATTTGTTTCTGTCTCAGCCACACAGCAGCATCAGTTTTAACAGCCCATCAGTGTGAATACGAGTGTTGGGTTTCAACACGGGGCACTATTGATCCTCACATGACCTCGACTGGTCACTTTGGGTTTTCCACACTGTGTGTAACCACCTGCACTATGTGACAGTCAGTGTACAAGAAAGCATCACTGGGTGCCTTGGACTGTAGTCTCAGCCTCAGTCGCTCCACCCACACATACACAGAGCACCTGATATCTTTGGTACGCTGAGCTAGCCTTAACTATCTAGATTTGGACAGTTCTGTCTGATTGAGATGATTAGCCAAGACGTGTTTGGTATCCTAAATCTCATTCTTTAGTATTCAGATTAGCATTCTACATGCTTAAACCATGCGTCTCTTATGTGAAACATTCTATTATGACAAAGTTATCGATTCATTATAGCTCTTACACTAAGAGCTCAGATATCAAACATGGCTTGATGCCTTGACTACATTTAAGGGGAAATGAGTAGATTTGATTGTTTTTCCTGAATTGTACCTTTAATAACTTTAGCATCTTGGTCTGTTGATTGCAGTGTCCTCAGAGGCAGCTCTGTTTTGGTCATCAGGGCCCAGTGTCCTGAATGGAGGCCTCTCTCTAGTTTCTCTGCTGTTGTGTGCAGGGTTGAAGGCATTTCTGACTTCCTCCACAGGGTTGCCAGGTTTTCTATGCAGGGGCCTACTTCAGAAATTTACTGTGGCCTTCATTCTGCTCTTCCACCTCCTTCTCATGCCCGCTCTCTCTTTGTGCCTCCCTAGCGCCGGCATCGCTGTTGGTTTCTACGGGAACGGAGAGACCTGCGATGGAGTGAACCGGCTCACTTACTCACTGCGTCACGCCAACCGCACCGTGGCTGGAGTACAGAGGCTGGTAAGGGTCTGATGCATGGCCTTCTGGGGTTGGGTGGTTCTGATTGGGGAAGCGTTTTGAATGGATGGTGTTTAATAGTGTATTAGCTTTAGCTTGCATCAAATTTTAAATGGTTATCAGTAGGCTGCCAAAAAGTGTTTGCCACTATTTCCAGGCATTTGTAATCATAGAAGTTGAGCTAGGGATGGGGATATGGTTCAAATTATAAGACACGGTATTATAAAACACAGTACATATTGCAGTTTGACCCAGGCAAAATGCATTAGTAGGTTTTAAAGTCATATTTCCATCCACTACAGTTGTGCAAAGTCACTTTAGATGACAGGCTACTGTGAAAAGGCAAATGGCGCAGAAAAAAACTTCTCCAGTTATGGTGCAACTTCAACCTCGATTCACCTTGCATGTGGTAAATCACAAGACAATTCTGGGAGCACATTGCGAAGGAGTCATTTTTCAAACAAGCTTTGGATTCGACATTTCAAAATGTCAAAAGCAACATTCGAAAAGCTTTGCACCCTGATTGAACCATCTGTAGGGGCAGTCGTTTCCAGTCACCGGCCATCTGTGCCAGCTGATAGGAGAATCGCCATTTGCATTATACAAGCTGGCTGCTTGAGTGGAGTATAGGGTGGTGGGCAAAACGTTTGGCGTGAACTTGGTCTGCACGATATTGGTAAAACCTGATGGTGCAATATTTTTCCCTTACGATATACACTGCGATATGAAAAAGTGCCTTGAACAGCATAAATTAAAACCTTATTATAAAATGATTGGGGTGAAAAAAAATCTGTTTATCTGATACTGGGGAAGTATTATTGTGGCCTAATTGTGTTCCTACGTTTACTTAGAACTACCGGCTCTCACTTCGAGCTGCTGTAATTTTTTGACCACAATCCACAGGCCAGAGGGGCATGGTACCCACGTCCATATACTTATGAATTACTGTTTTGCTGCTTGATTTTATTTGTCAGTAATAACTACTGTCATCTCATGTTGCAGTAACCTTCATATGTCAAGCTGTAAAGTACCAGCTTGGGTGTACACCTCAGGAACAAATCCATAACAAACGTGTGTGTGTGTGTGTGTGTGTGTGTGTGTGTGTGTGTGTGTATAGGTATCAGATAGCGCCTCCTCCCTGAACCAGACAGTAGATGAGAATTTGCAGCGTTTGGAGACTCAGTATGCGAAGCACACGGACTACCTGTCCATTGTGCAGAAGCTGCAAGGCCAGTTGGACGAGCTGGTCAAACAGATGGTGGAGATCCCCTTCTGGAACAATCCCAGCATCTCCCTGGAGGACCTGGCCATCAAGATCGAACTCTACGACTGGTACAGGTCAGAGCTGGGGAAATGATATTTTTTCTTGTCTTTTGTTTGTAGCTGTGTTTGTAATGCAGCGTGGTTTTGTCTGTAGGTTGTTTGTGTACTTTGTATCAGAGGTTGTGTGTTTATGGCAGTTGGTGAATGCGTTTCTTTCTGAAAGTTTGGCTTTCAGACGAATGTATGTAAATTAGAGAAGTGAGGAAAAAAGCTGAAAAGGAATTCTGGCTGTCACGTCAAGCGTGAACAGTGCCCTCTTAGAGAGAGTGTAAATTAGCATTCTACTCACTCTCTGCATCTGTCAGCCTCTTGTCACCATTTAAATTTCTCACTGAGAGAAACTCTGCTTGGGGATTTGCGTTCTTTTTTTTCCCCTCAGTGCTTGCAAAAAAAAAAAACCTTTCGAAATCTTTATTCATTTTGCTGAGGGAGGGAGATCAATCCTAAAATCAAAACCACATCTCAAGATTCCACATTTTTGATGTCATCAGCATCCTGCTGTTCTCTGTTTTTACCCTAGATCCCATCTGAGACAAAATGAGGACTTTGGAAGTGTTTGCATTTAATGTAACCAGTCGTTTGTGGTATCCCAGTTAAGACCACAGCTTTAAAGGAATAGTTTGGCGTGAAATCAGATTTATGCAATTTTCTTCCTAATCCAAGTGTAATGTAGTCAACCAATGAACGTTTGGTGTATTACGTTTGCCACTTTCGTTGCAAGGCTAATTCATCTAATGAATGATGTAAGCTTAACCCCCACCAATTAGCATATTGTAAACTTGTCAAACTGCATGAAGTAGTTAGTAAGTTCATGTAGCCTTACGTGTTTCTGACACTGACACTGAATAGACAAACTTTAAAGGGAATCTGTTATGCTTTTCCGGGTTTTTCCTTCCCTTTAGTGTGTTAGATAGTTGATTGTGGATGTGAACTCTCTGCAAAGTTATAAAGCCCAAAGTACGGAGGAAGAAACTTTCTCCCAAAGAAGGCACCATTCTCAGCAGCCTGAAACGCCTTGTTAAAATTCCAGCCCCTTTTTCTGTTACAAGGTGACATTGTCTCATAACACAGTCCGTATTGCCCGCCTACCCATAAGCTTGCCTCACACAAGGCACACAGAGCTTAAAAAATGACCACTCCTAGCTCCAGTCTAGCTTGCGAAGGTAAATCAGGTCTACACGACTTTTAGAACTTTTAGACTCTGGCTCAAACTGCTACGGCAAAACTGACACCATTATAAGAATAGCCAGAGCAGTGTGGTGGTGCGACTTACAGCGGGATGCCACAGTACAGTACAATGGAAAATGCCAGCAAAACAAGGTAGCTAGTTAACTACCTGAACTACTTAAAGGCAGTGTTCAGTTTTGCACTACAAGTAGTGTGTCCTCTGCGTGACCTCTTCGTCCCTTTCTTTGGGCACCACCTTCAGAATATGTAGGTTTGCTTCCGAAATTTCGAACTCAAATTTATTCCACCCTAGTCTGCATCATGATTGTCCACAGACATTCTCATCATGAAATCATGGCCCCTTAAACCTGCGTCTGTTATATAGATAACAGTTTGTGACAGACCGCACAGTCTAGTCATTTTAATGAACAGTTCAGAGTGGTTTGACAGATGCTTATGACAATTTCGACCTGCGGTTTGCAGAGTGCCATTTGGTGGGGTATAAGCACCCATTACTTCATAGCTATATTAGCTTTGTAGCTCCAGTGAAAGACTAAAGCAGCAGACTTGGCAGACTACTTATGTGCTAAGGAAGGATGTTTTTTTGCCAAACTATTCTAATAACTATTCTTATAATGCACAAGTATTGGCAGAAGTTACCACAAACTATTGGATGTATCAAAGGCAATTGCTTTAATTGACGTTGGGTTGGATTTAGGATAGAAAAAATCCTGGCATTAAATTAACTTCATACTGCCCGTGCTCAGCTAAAGAAGAAAGGCTTCAGATACCAAACATGTCTTGGCTGATTGATTAATCATTCCTCAGTCTAAGTCCAGTGCCCAGCTCTGAGGCTCCAGAGCTTTATGGCTTTGTCTCTGTTAGAATCTTCCACCCCCTCCTCTGTCATAACATTACATGCTCAGTACAGTAGCACGCTCCAGCGGATCACCCAGGCCAGGCTGGAGCCATGCCAGCGATGACCTGTTAAGCTGAATCTGTCTGTTGTTGAAGGCGTAGAGAGCAGACAAGTGAATCTTTGGACAGTAAAAGTTGAGTTAAGTCAGAGCATTTCGGCAGCTGAACACAAACACTTGCCTGCCTATCTATATGTGGCTACCTGACCGTTTCCTAAAGACCATTATGTGGTCATAGTGTCTCATCTCTGTTCTGCAATCAGGCAAAATCACAATTTCAAGTTAAATATTATAAATATTATGTTTTTGAGTTATATGTTAATTGTCATCTGATTTTTTTTGTGGTTAATTGTGCATTGGAGACGGTACATGTATATCTGGCATATCTAGTTATTTTAGAATAGCACATTTTGGTTCCCTTAGAAACCTTGCATAGTCCTTTTCCATCATCGTGAAACGGATTTTGTTCTGGTTTGTGCACCTAACTTTAAACTGGTCGGCACTTTTCTAACAAAAATAAATAGGTTCGGAACCCCAAAAAATCGTTTCCAGGCGGAACCAAAGAATAATTGGTTCTTCAGCACGAACCATAACAGCATCTACTTACAGGTAATCTATGCGCTCCGCCATCTTGTTTGTACTGTTTACTACCATTGTACAGCGCTGCCCTGTTGATGCTGGTTCTGTATGTTCATTGGCGTTCTTTGACGTTCCTTGGTTCCAATAAAAAATAGCACAGACTGGTTTCCCAAGTAGCACCAAGGTTCTATGAAGCCTGAACGGAGCCAGTTCAAGTACCAGATTTCTTTTGGTCAAAAAGGGCTAGTAGTGGGTAGTTCTTTAAAGAGGTTGTTTTTTTTCTTTTTCTTTTTTTGTCCTAATCTACACCTCTGAAGCAGCTGCCCATTTTTTTCTTTTCCAGGTGCAGGAAAATGTGCTGAAATTGATGCTTTTGGTAGTCGACTGTTACAGAGAGAGTGTTTCTCTGAAGAACCATTCATTAAAAGGTTCTTTAGAGACCCAAAGGTGGTTCTTCCATGGCATCACTCCAAATACCTTTTTGGCATCTTTTTTTTTTTTTTTTTAAATGTGTCATAAATGTCCACTAGTGTTCAGTTTGCTTCAATGATGGTAATAAATGCCAATGTATATGTTGTCCTCAGGTGGCTGGGCTATCTGGGACTGCTCTTGTTTGACGTTCTCATCTGCCTGCTGGTGCTTTTCGGTCTCATCCGCAACTCTAAAGGAACTCTGATTGGGTGAGTCATTACTTGTGTGTTTGTGAGTGGGAGAGTGTCGTGTGGCACACAGACAGGCACAGGGAAATCTGGGCTTTTTTTTGCTCGGTGAAGCTACTTGGCCACTGTTCTGTTTCTGCCACTCCTACCACTGACTCAGTAAAGATGGAGATCAGAGATTTTTGTGTATTACTGCGTCAAGTTCAGACATGGCTTGGGCTTCCAGCATTTTCGAGATTAGGGCTGCAACAAGTAATCAGCATTATTGATAAAAAATTATATATATTTATATGAAACATGGAAGCTACACATGGCAGATACTACAGTGTCTCTGGTGTTGCAGCACTGCAATATGACAGCACTGCACTTTACGTCATCTCGCAAAAGCTAACATGATGGAATTACTATGCAAAACCCCAGTTAAACTGATATGTGAAGGTAGAAATAGTGTCTCTTTAATTGCTACTAGCTTTGTTTTAAATCAGTGAATAGAAAAATAAACGACATTGTGTAGCTAAATTAAGCAATTCCGTTAAGTTTAAGTTTTTTGTGGGTTTTTTTTTTTTTTGGCATTTTGCATTTTGTCATCCATTTACACTGAAACATCGAAATTAGTATCTTTCAGTTAAAACTATGTGTCTAATGTTAAATGTTCACTATTAATTATTGACAAAGAACTGCACTTTTTCTTTATCCAATTATTCAGTAAAAATTATGATGTATAAACTAATTGATTATAGATGTTACAGCTATTCTAGTTTGGATGTTTAATACCAAATATCTGGATCGAAACTGTGTTTTTATGTAGCATGCAGTTGTACATTGTTCTGAACATATTAACTTGTACTAGCTGCAAAAAGCTTAAGAGTGACTTAATTTATTGTTATATTGCCCTTATCTACTGGCCCAGGATGGCACCACCTACAATCTAACTGCTTTGAAGAAGCATTACTCCAATTTGTTTGAGCTGCCCAGTAAGAATGTCTCTTTAGATGCAGTTTTTAATTTTCCAGTTGTGTTTTTTGAACATGAAATTATCAAGTGCACTGACAAAACAGACGTCCTGGGATAGCAGTAAGTTCATAATGAAGTGCCGTTACTTTAGTGGATGGTTTGGGAATACCTGTACAAGCATATCCCGCAGGTCAGTGCAGTGTTTTTTAGCTTCCGTGGGATATGGAAGCAGAAGACCCACCAGAGTGCCTCTGTTAACACCATGACAGAGACAGCACCTCACCTGGGATCGAGAGATTGCTAAATGGAACCTTGAGGAATGGCAACATGTAACATGTTCAAATGAGTGATGGTTCCAGTTGTTTAGGGATGATATTCCTTGTGTGTGTCAACATCACTGGCCAATAAACCTGATTCTGATTCTGATTGGCATTTGTCGGGTTCACTGGATCGCCTAATAATGTCACTGGGCAGTGCTATGTTTCTCTGCTTGGTGACCATTTGCCGCCCGCCATGGGCTTTGTGTACTCCCACAATGATGGGATATTCCATCAGGATAATGCAGTGTGCTATCAGGCCCAAGCTGTCCAGAAATGGTTTGATGAGCATTCTCAGGAGTTCCAGCAATTAGTGTGGCCTGCATGTTCGCCTGACATGAGTCCAGTTGTGGCGTTACACCATCATGCAAATCTTTTGATTTACGTCATCTTGCCATGAGCACCCTAGCCAGTGTTCCATCTCACAGTTTATACAGGAGTGGAAATTCCCAAGCCATGAGGGTACACCACTTAATAATCAATTTACGTTCTGCTGTCCCGTGACTTTGGGTATGTAAGAGTATTCTTAGCCCTGTTCAGACAGTTTCTTGTGCCCTCTGTCACAACTTCTACACTTCTGACCGTGATCAGTTTGTCCCCATCAGAGCAGTTAGATGGAGTGAATATAAGCTTTATCAAGTGTCCGTTATAGGCAGCTCTTTTTAGCACAGGCAGGGAAATTGTAATCTCTTAGTGATTTCTCCAGCAACTGCAGCGACTGCAGAAAAAGCCCGTTATATGATTCTTACATGCAAAGTGTCTGCTTTGGAACAGTGTACGCGCACTACAATTGAGTCACATGAGGCTTTCTCATTGCAATGTCCCTACTGCGGGTCAGTTATTTTACACTTTTTATTAGCCACAGGGGTGCTAGAAATTGAATAACGTAAACATGTGCCACAGAGCTTGGAACAGAACAGGAATATTTCTGCACGTTTGCACTGTTTATCTGGTACCCAGGAGCATATTCAACTAAGCAATAGCTACAAATACTGGCATTTAAGACTATACTAAGGGGTTCCCTGAGGTATCTTCTGCTGGGGTCAGTCACGTCCTACTCTGGAGCAGATTTAAGCCACATTGACATTATTAACCATGCTGTTCTCTTTACAGAGACCACCACACTGCCCTGACTGCCATTCTCTAGAGCTCAAGTTCGGGACTTTTGTACCTGCCCTATAGATTGAGCGCTAGATGTGCCACCACTAGTTTCTTAGCGATATGTTTGGGCATCTTAACATTTAGTTTCAAATTAAAGAGCGAAAAAGCCACACTAGCCCAAGGGCATTTTAGATGGAAGGTAAATGTCAGATCACTGATTAGAATCTCTCCACGTTTGAAATAAACAGAACACTTCTTTCTTTTTTTCCCCTTGAAAAATGATAAAATGGCCTGAAATGAATGAAAGCTAGTGGCTATCAATTGCTAATGTCACCCCCACACTGGGGTTCACTAATGTCTAGTATTATTGGCTGGAATTGCTTTTCCTTTTTTTCAGAGTGGCCTTGAAATAATAAAACTACTAACATTTTAATGTTTCAGCAGAAGAACCAAGTTCATACAATATTCAGTTGACCCCAGATGTGCTAAATCAGTCAAGACATGTTTGGTGCCACAATTTTGCTTCTCTAGTTTAGAGCTAATGTTGCTAAGAAATACTAGAAATCAATAGTCACCCAAATCTTTTCCTTAAATACATCCCCAAAGCTTGTCTGTACCTGGTTAAACTGCATTCTTCTCTTTCTTGTTTAAGGTCTCTTGGGCTTTGTCAATGTGGTTTAGAGCACATGGTGACTTACTATGAACTATACAAAGAAACAAAACGGCAGGACATTGTGCCAAATTCCGACTCCCTTTGATGTGCATGCATGGACTTACAGGCATCACAGATCACATTGACGACTCCTGTTGATTCTTTTAATAACACTTAGCCTTGAAATTGAAGATGTGATTGTAGCTCCAGCGCTAAACTAAAGAACCATTATTTTGACCCCAAGCATGTCATATTTGGTGCTTGATTACATCTGGACAGTCATGTTTTTTTTTGTTTGCTTGTTTGTTTGTTTTTTGATACAACCTGCCAAATGACTACCCTTGTCATCCTCTATACTTGAAAAGACCCCAGGACTTTAGTACCCCTAAGTTAATGACCTTTGTACTTTCGTAATGAGAGGGTTTTCCTTGGAATTGAATTTGCATGGTTCTAGCCCTAACAGTAGTAGAATGGTCCTAATGGTTGTGTACCTGTGTCTGTTTCTCCTTCTCTTGTGCAGAGTCTGTTTGCTGGGTGTGTTGGCACTGGTAATCAGTTGGGGATCGCTGGGCTTGGAACTGGCTGTCTCTTCGGTGAGTGTCTCCATGGCAACGCTACCCTGTACAGAGGCAGGAGCAAAATAACTGTGGTTGAGCTTCACCGCTGGGCTTCCTCTGAAAACTGTAAAAGTCATGTTTGTGTCATCCTGTGATCTCAAAATGATGACGGTTTTATTTATACTCCATCGAGTCTTAATTGCCCATATTGATGTTATATAGCTGATAGGGAAGAAAAAAAAACTGCATTGGGAATTGAGCTAGATTCCAGTTTAGGTCCTGCAACTGAGAACGCCAGGCGTTATTAGGAATGACTAATATGAAATGTTTATGTATGTGAATGCACCTCCTACTCCCTCGTTTGAAGTTGGTTCTATTAATCAACTGCCTACATTTGAATACATTGTCACTGTAGTCTCCATCCATATGTAGCTCTGCCTGAAACTGGTCCAAATGGCCAACTTGCGAGTTGGAAAAGCCCGTTGTACACTTCCGAACAACTTATTGAATGTCTTCCTTTCGCTTCGTCCAAATCAGTCATTGCTTTTGGTGTTCTTT
Source organism: Semaprochilodus insignis (assembly GCA_034552555.1). Taxonomy (NCBI): domain Eukaryota; kingdom Metazoa; phylum Chordata; class Actinopteri; order Characiformes; family Prochilodontidae; genus Semaprochilodus; species Semaprochilodus insignis. Next base: position 13,211,555 of record CM067475.1, on the reverse strand, counting down.
GCAGACCTCCAGTGACTTCTGCGTGGCCCCGGACATGTATGTCGCCAAAGTGGCTGAGCAGTATGGAGTCATCAACAAAGGTGAGCTGTTATCCACACACTTCCACTTTTTCCGTCTGTGCATTCGTTTGAAATCTGTACAGGTTCGTAATCAGTGCAGTGCATGTGTTGTTTCTCAGTTGTTGAGTCACTGGCTGGCATATCTGCTCTGAATCATTCCTGATCGTTGTTTTGCCCTTTCATGTTGTAGTTCACACGTGATGGTGTATTTTTTATATATTTTTTTTTTTCCCCTCTCGGAATATTCTCTCACACAAGCTCTCATTTCCTTTTTGGCTCTTGGACAAGTTAAATCATCCGGTTGACTCCTCTTCTTTGCTTTAGCGGCGTTACTCTCTGCTGCACATGCTCTGCGAGTGACCTGACCTGCACAGAGGGCCTGAGAGAGTAATTTACAGGGGTGAGGCAGCAAGGACTTGAAGCTGAAGAGTCTCTTGTGGAGGAGTCTTTTCCCCCCTTTGTGCTAGTATTTTGTTTCGGTGTTTGCTGTGTCCGTGCTCCTCACTGGTTGGCCTCAGCAGATGGACTGATGATTGGAAGAGACTGAAGGGAAAAGTAGTTTAGACATTCCAGTTTTAGCCATGTGGACATCCTTGTCACTCTTTTTGCTGGCCTTTGGAAGACCATTGGAGTGGACTTTTAAGTAATCTGCTATGGACATTAGTGTGATATTATAAAGAGGAGGTGATTCAGCAGATGACCCAAGCATCTGTGGTCTCTGTGCAGCACATGCAGGTCCTGTTTGTTGGCCTGTCCAGCATTGCCTCCGGTGTGATTAGCCAGTCTGCTGCACTGATGAGCAGGAGGAAGTAGGGCAGCAGAGATAGAGTGTAGGATAGTGATGAGAGTTTTACTGCAAGAGGAAAGAATGCTGGGTAATGGGAAAGCCATGCAGTGTGACTATCAGCCATGCAACTGTGTGGTCTGCCTCTCTCTTTCTCTCCCTCTCTGTCTGATCAGAAAAACATATTCTTCATCTGCCACCCGTTTACTCTTGTGTCAGAGATGTCCACATAGCCCACAGTAAACACCCCCACAGTGGTTAATGGCAGTAAATGGAAACGGTGGACAAAGTGATTACTGAAGCTTTTACTCACTCGTCTTCTTGCCCAAAGCATTCCAACACTGAAGCATGAGTCCTTCAGCCCCTCAGCATTATTAAGTCCTCATTATCAAAACACTGTTGTCATGCTCATATACCATAAAAAGGAAAAAGTCTACAGGTCTGGGAGAGGACTGCTAAAGAAAGACAAGCTGAAGTCAACACATAGCCAGCACATAGCACAGGTAAAAACTCGGTGTAAAATTAATAAAGTCTCATCTTGAATATTATTTCATCATATCTTGTATATCTCATCATCTTATATTATCCAGCACCTCACGAGTGATGCTGATCCATATACACATACTTCAGACAATGAAACTGCATTACTGAGTGGACAGTTGTGTCTCTTGTTCTATTGAATCCATAAAAAAATGATATTTCCATAAAAATGCCTACAGTCAGCCTTATATTTGCATATGTGACTCTTGACATGTTTTAATATCTTTAAAAGTCACAAAATGGGACAAAAAATGACAAGAAAAGGGAGGAAGCGGTGCAACTTTGTGCAAGCTAATCCGATTTGGCATTAGGCTTTCTGTCTGCTGGTTTCTCCCATTTCAAGTAATAGAATTATAATGAACTGTAACACAAAATGTAGAAAGGAGGGCCCAGGAAAAGGAAACCTGCAGACAAAGGAACTTTGTTTTTAATTACGGTTGTCTTAACTGCAGGTGTACCAGCCCATTTAAAGGACGTGCATAAAATCAGCTAAATGATAGCTTATAAATTGATAGTTTTGGTCCAACTGCACAATAGCAAACCCCCATTTTATTTCGGAACAAATAATCAAATGCATTACAATTTGGACACAAAAATACACATGCAATTTTGAAACCAGAAAACTCTAGTATTACTCCTATCATGCAGCACCATCCAGCGTGCCTGAAACTAATGTCATTAACATTCCAAAGCTGTTGCTTTAGAAAATTTTAATATAGATTTTTTTTCTTGACCGATTATTTCTTGACAGATTTTGGTAATAAAACGTCTGTGAGGGGAAAAAAAAAACATTCCATTGAACATTTTAAAATACTGAAATCATGGGAAGTGTTCATCTGGTAGAGACACTGCAACAAGCCTTGCTTAGCAACCGTTGGCCAAAGAAAGGATATGCAAAAAAAATACAGAATACCTACCTAGATAAAAGAACGAGGTACTAATACTAATTTTACCTTATGTTTTCAGTTAATTGCCATATTTAGTTTTTGTTTCCCTTGGTAAACCATGTTGTTAGTGCTGTTTTTTATGACTTGACTATGTCTTGATTGATACAAATAAGTACATTTAAACTTAACCTTGGAAAGTGGCAAATAAACAAGACGCAAATGACATTTAATGTGTCCCAGAACTAATTTTCAGCACTATCTCTACATGAAAGTATCGGATATCGCCATTACCCTACAGTTCTCTGCATCCCAAATGTGCATCCCAAATCGTGATAGCTGGCTGAAACTAGGCACACATACCATTTTGATCTGAACTGTGCAAGTCTCCTGTCTCAGCTGTAGGATGCTCAGTGCACTCCTGACCCATGAGAACCACTCACTCCTTGCCCGGAGGCTGCTCACCCCTCTCCAGCCTTTGAGGGGTCATCACTGCCATTATGCCTGTCTCCTTCAGTTCCGTTCCTTGTTTTCCCCACCCACTCCCACTCCTGCCCCCACCCGATCTGTCTGAGATGAAAACGACCCCGCTGTGCACATGCTTTGTACAGGCCTCTCCGTTTCATTCATCTCCTGAAGCTTTTATGACGCGCAAGTGTTTTATGATCTATTTTCCTCCTCAAGCGAACATTTTTACACAGGGCCCGGCAAAGTGCGAACAAGATCATATATCAGGTGCAGTTCCCACCTGCGATGTTGCGAACGGTCCTGTGCTGCTTGTAAGTCAATTTCTTTTGACTGCGTGATGGTGGAGATTTAAGTGAGCCCCTCTCTTGGGTCACGTTTTATGCTAGACCCTCCATTGTTTGTGGTCTATTTGACCCTGACATCTCCAATCACCCAATATTACATCCAATTACTGAAGTTCTAGTAAAGATGATGGATGAGGCTTCCCGGTTGCTGGGTCTGTGGTGCTGTTACAAGCCATAAAAGATGGCTCCTTTGTTCAGCCTCTCGTATTTTGGCATGTGCAGACTTAATTGAGCGAACGGTTCGTTCTCCTCGTCATTATGAGGTTTATGGGGGGGTGTGTGCCGAGGCCCAAGGGAGACATGAATTAGCTCATCCACTACCGGGTCCGATGGAGAGGAAGGGTGCTGGCTACTGCTCCGCGTGGTGCCCACTGCCATGTGCGTATTCGTGTTTGGCTTGGAGAAAGAGTGATTTTTCACCACTCCTCCAGAATGCAGGCCTACTTCTCTGACTCACTCGCGGATCTCTCTCCTTTTGACTCAACCTCCACGCAAGTCTACACGCTGTGCGAAAATCACGATTACGTCTGTGTTGGTGTTTGTGTGTGGGGGGGGTGGGAGGGAGGGTGGTGTGAACATGCAGCACTTCCTGCGCTGAAATAGAGCGTGGGAAGCTTTTTATAACCTGTCTCCTTCACACATACGCACACTAAACACTGTCCTACATCTCCTGCTTTCCAGCTCGATGAAAATGCTCTCAGTTGGCTTTTTTTTCCCTCCCAGCTTCTCACCCATCTTGGTTTAAACAGCCCGCACTCTCGTTCCTCATTAACAGGGCAATTAGTCACTGCCGAGGCCTCTGCAGCCTTTGCTGCACGGCTGCGGTAGTGAGATGGGGGGAAAAACGGTGGGTGTGTGGAGACTGACCTTAGCTGCCTCCGCTTAGGTTCACGTTCAGAAGGCGGTTAGTGGGCTATAGAGTTCCTCTCTCTGACACATCTGCCTCTGGCTGCTGTATGAGTGTATGTGCCCTGAAATCCAAGGTCAATGAGTCTGAAATATCAGCCAGTAGGTCAGGCCGTTCGCCCGTGAAATGTTCACTGCGCCCCATTCCAGCGAGAGCTAGCCCATCCAGACCATTGTTCGAATACAGCACTGGGACAACTTTGGCTATTGAACATGAGACATATTGAATATATGCCTACAATTTCTTTATTGGTTCGTGCGTACTAGAGCTCATAACGTATTACGTGTTGTGTTCTTGAGTGAAGCATGTTATTAATGTTCTGATATGTCATAGTTAGGTTATTTTTTTCTACGTGCTGCTGCATGGTGACTAACGCACTACAAAGTCACTACATTTCATTGTAAATTTCCATCTGTGCTGTTTCCACAGACATCCTGCAGTATTACCTCCAGTGCAGCGTGGGGCAGGCCAACCCCTTCCAGCAGGTAGGACTTCCGTCTTCATTCTGTCTCTCTGTCTTTGCGTCTCCTTCTATATCTTAGCCTTGCTCGGCCCTTGACATTTGTACGAACTCCACAACCTCCGACCTCCTACTTTCAGAGCTGCCCTGATTCAGTCTAAGCATATCTCTGCCTCCGTCTTGATCCCCCGCTTTGGAGTCACAGTTCAGTCCAGGCTTCAAGTTGATCCACTTTTCCTCCCATACGCCTTCTGCGAATGATTCCCCAAAGCTGCATTATCCCTCGATTTCTCCATTACACACTTCAGCTTATGTAGTAGAGCCAGTGAAATCTAATGAAGCTGAACGTCTGATCTTATTTATGTGAATAATGCATATAGTTGTAAAGGTTCATGCCACCGCAACCTAATCGTGATGGACAGCAGCAGCCCCATTCATTTCGGTGTACATTTTACTGCCTCTAAATGCACGTTAATAGCCATATGGAGATGGTGTATTGATCTCTCTGGGCCAGTGATATCAGCTGTTATCTGACTTGCTCTACGAATGTGGATAAGGCTCACTGAATATGCACCTACAGCAATTGCCAGAGGCTTCAGCAGAAACGATAATAGCGTTTCTTGAGAAGGGCTCACGCCTTAGGTTTGCTAAAGCCATCCAAAACAGGTTCAATAACAGGTTTCTGCTTTGTTAAAAAAAGAAAACTTAGATCTTACAAAAGGCGTATCGATCTGGAGGTGAGCAGTGATTACGGAATCATTGTTTGAGCAGCACCAGCGGAGTTAGCGCTTGGCTTTTAGAGAAGAAGAACTTTCCCAGCCCCTTAATCTGTAATTTCCCCGGTATTCACACTGGTTTTAAAAATAGAGCTGTTGCAAAGAAAGCCCGTACTTGCCACCTCAACCACTTGAAGCTGTCTCAAATATTAATGCATTTCGAAGACCTTGTGATGCCGTCAGCAGCAGTTGGCTGGTAATGGACTTGCGCACTCTGGGTTCCTTTCTTCTCCTACATTTCTCTCCTTTTTCTCTCAGTTGGCTGATCCAGCAGTGATGTGGGCAGCTGCTTGCTGCTCCCGCCAAGGGAAGGGCCCTCATGCATAATGCATGCATGCATGCTCACTGCTGAGGAAGAGCATAGCAAGTGTGCTAACACAAGTGAGAAGAAGAAACGGGCCTTTCAGCACAGAAAAAGAGACATGGAGAGCTGGTTTTCAGTGGAGCATAGTGTTTTTGTAAAAATAATAATAATAGTGAGAAGAAGAATAAAAAAAAAAAAATTAATATGCACAGTACTAGTCAAAAGTAACAAGTTTTTGTTTTCTTCTAAGCAATTTTGGACCAATTCTAGTGATCTGTCAATCATAAATATTCACAAAAGGTGAAAATATATATATATATATATATGTGTGTGTGTGTGTGTGTGTGTGTGTGTGTGTGTATATATGTATATGTGTGTGTGTGTGTATATATATATGTGTGTGTGTGTATATATATGTGTGTGTGTGTGTATATATATGTGTGTGTGTGTGTGTATATATATGTGTGTGTGTGTGTGTGTGTATATATATATGTGTGTGTGTGTGTGTGTGTGTGTATATATATATATATGTGTGTGTGTGTGTGTGTGTGTTTGTGTGTGGTACACCACAATATTTTTTTTCGGACAGCTCATCAGTTAGAACTGTTAAACGTAAGCCTGTAGAGTCTTTAACATTTAGTTGGATGTGCCTAATCTTTTGGCTGGTGCTGTATACACAGATCATTCATAACATTATGACATTATGACTCCTTATCCGTTTTATCAGCTCCGCACCACCACAGTCAGTGTCACTGTAGTGCTGAGAATGAAAAGAAAGCAGGTGGATAAGAAAGTATACAGAGAAACAGATGGACTCCAGTCTGTAATTGTAGAACTACAATTACATGTGGTATGTGGAGCTGATAAAATGGGTAAAGTGTTTAGATACATTGAGGTGGTCATAATGTTGTGCCTGATCTGTGTGTGTGTGTATATGTATGTATGTAATAGAGAGGAAGTGTAGTTGTATTACATAGACTGAAACCATATGAATAGTTGACCTTCTACACCCACCCCAATAATGATGAGAGCAAATTTGCACAAAAGTGACTGCTGTGGCTGGAGTATCTGTGCCAGTGTCCTGCCACAATTTCTACCATCCTTTGAGTTTCTGATAAATTTGAACAATAGCTAAGCAACTGCCATGTATAGGAGAGGAACAATACTTACTAGGAATCCTATATTTGTACCTCGGGGCCACAGGCTATTTACCACTTGAAAATTGTTAAACTAAGAGACTTTCAAATTTACAAACACAAACTTGATACCTTGTTTTTTTTCATCACTGTGTTTTAAACTGTGAATAATGGATTTAATTCCTAACAAATCAAATGTGTCTGTGTTATAGAAGCTGTCTGGAAGTCACAAGGCTCTGGTGGAGATGCAGGACGATGTGTCAGAACTTCTTCGTTCCGCAGTGCGGGACTACCCCCAAACCAAGGTGTGTACCACCACTGTACCATTAGATCACAGAAAACCTTTTCTGCCAGAAAAGATAGTAAATACAAAGTCTAGTGGAACTTTCTGATGGGAACATGTAATTGCATGCAACATACAGAAGAACATTTTGTTTTGTGCTTTAAGCAGATGAATCTGATGATTCTGCTGAAAGAGTACAACTTGGAATTCATTAGTACTGTAATAGTATCTTCAGAATGACTGAGATGACTGGCCCTAGTCACTTCATGACTTATTTCCTCTCAAGTGAGAGTTAGATTACTTACAATGAGTTAGTTACTTCATGTGATAAATTCACAAAATTGTTGTTAAATTGGTGTTAAATGAGCATTACCTACACACTGCACCACATGTCCTGTGTGCGCAATGGCCTTAGCACAAACGTATTGCGACTATCATAACAAAATTTCATACTTCCAAAATAATAACTTTAAAGGAGAATGAAAAACATGCTTTATTTTTGAAAGGAAGTCAATGGAGCCAGACTGTTTATCCAAGTCATTTTGGCCATTTCTTTTGGTACAGTCGTCATGAAATTTGCACACGTGGAGGATTTTTGGAGGTTTTATTCCATCAGCAGCGATATACAGACCTGGCAAAAGCCCACTGGCACGAAAGTCTGCTGCCAGCCTGAACCAGTGACCATTAGTGCATTGGCGCTATCGTATTATCCAGCGCCGACTCCTTTTGGCCCTTGTTCTGAGACAAAGTGATGGCTGACAAGCTGGACGTGTGAAAAGGATGTGCTATTCCTCCATGGCGTGGGCCCATTGTGGGGAGAAGTGCTGAGTTTGTGGAAACACTTCACACACGAAGCTGGCCACCAGCTATTTACAGCTGCAGAGTCGCAGAGCTTGGCCCTCACACGACAGTGAACTTTTGACAAAAGCATTCCCGCTTGCATAGGGAAGTGGAATGCTTTTGTGAAATCTGTTTCTGTGTGCTCTCTCTTCTGCCTCTGTCATATTTTTCTCGTCAGTGACAGACTTCAGCAGGCTTTGAAAGTGCACGTTTACTCGCTCCTAGTAAGAGCAGGGGAAATTATAGGAATGATAAAAGTTGTGACTGTGTTGTTTGTGCATAAAATCAATATAAAGCGTACGTGTGGAACTTAATTTAAGTCCAACTTTGTCTATACCTCCCACACATGCACATACGGCAGTCCGGACACTTGCTTGGCCCAGTTTAGGGTGATACATGACCCTGTTTTTGTTTTGTGTGTGTGTGTAAATGTTTCAGAGTAATCTGGAGCAGGTTCAGGGAGTTTTGAACACCACTGAAATAGGGCTGCACCAGCTGACCGCCTTGGTGGACTGCCGCAGTCTGCACATGGTAAGTGTGTCCATATGTTGTGCGTCATGTTTGTGTCTGTTGCTCATTCCCAAGACGACATAACAGCTGCCCTATTAAAGAGCCACCTTAACCAGGACTCCATTACTGGAGTGTTATCTGGGTCAGAAGAGGTAGCTAGTCCTCCCCGTGCAGTACTGTGCGAGACCACCTTTCATGATTTAATTTTCCAACTCGAAACGGCCATGAAGTACTTCATACGCTAGTTAATTTTTTTTAACACCAGAAACCCGAAAAACATACATTTCACCAATAATTACATTACTTTTTCTTAATTTTACTAATCCTGTTAAAATTCGACAACATTTGTCCCAGTGTCACCCACAGGGTAGATATTTTAGCCTGCCACCACCTGCAGCTCTCTAAAAGAGTAAACAACATCCCGTATAATTAATCATAAATTATTTTCTTCTGAAATAATCCAGGCTGAAAATGACTAGCAGATGTCAGACTTGCCGTTAGCCAGTTGTGTTGTGTCGTCTTTCTTTAGTGCACTTTCCACAGCTGAAGCCCAAGGCTCCACCATTTCTGTAGCACAACAGCAGTTCATGTGTTGTTCAGGTGATTGGTTCCTTTGCAACTAAGCAGACCAGACAAAGAACTAGTCACCTTGTGTGTTTAAGGTGGTAGTAACTTCAGGCTCCTGCAGATGTTGTTGAACAAGGATGATGGGGCATTTAAATACCTTCGGGATGTGTGACGGGATTTATAGATAGAAAGAGGTGGTACAGGGCAGTGAATGTCTCGTTTGACGTGTGGAAAATGGGTCACGAAGCAGATGGTAACTATTGGCTAAAAGCAGTGATTGCATTTGGGCGTGCCGAAGACCATAGTGTGAAGGACATAGTTGAATCTGCAGGTGTATGGAAGTGTACCGTCATACGGGTCTACCAGCAGTGGCTAAAATCCGAGTCCACAGGAAATTCTCCTCAGAATTGTGTCAGGGAAGGCATCCACCAAATTTGGCCCCAACTGCGCAATTCTTTGAAACCTGTCCAGTCCATGCCAAATTGAATTATAGCTGTTATTCGTTCTTGTAGATTAGGTACGTTTTAGTCACAGGTGACTAATTTTTTTTGTCCGTTGAGCTTATTAAGAATGAGTTTATTGGTTTCTTATTAATTGTTTTTACTGTTTTATCTTATTAATTTGTTAATTAATACCTTAAATAAACATAAATATGTTAATATAAATACCTTATTATAGTTAATTTTGCTTGCTAGTTACTGTGTGCTTATTGTTATATTGTATAAAGACTACTTATGAATTTGTGGGATTTTTTTACATGCAACATGGACAGAAAGATCTCTCAAAACTTTAAGATGTTTGTCTAATGGCTTTGGTGGTCTACCAGGTCTTCCACAGTTGTTTAGAGTCCCATTTTCTCTCTGCCTTACAGTAATTTATTTAAGTCTAGTCTAGTTTAATGTCCTTGTTCAAGTAAAGATGTTCTTCATATCTCCTCAGCAAATGGAAATTAAGTACATGAAGGGTGGTCTCTGGCTTTTGCACAGTACTCTACATGATTTGTATTCTAATGGTAACATTAAATGGCCATCAGTCATGGAGCAGGCACCCTGCCTGCGCAAGGTGGTTGTATCTGCTGTGATGTTCTCGGACTTGATGAGGCCACTTTAAGAGTAGAGTGGGGCTGTTCTGAGTACATCTACTCGGTGGGTGGCCTCTTACAAGAGTCTCCATAGCCCTGAATCAAACATGAAAAAAAGCAGTCTAGGCCTTTTAGGCTTTATTATACATTATTAATGTTGTTTTGGTGGTGGTTACGCTCAGCTTGCCTGTCCAAAATGATCCTTTAGCTGTGATTATGGTGGGGCAAGACTCTCTTAGAATACTTTTTTTATTTTAACCATAGCAAGATTTCATCATAGTCATGTTTTGCTAGGTTGTGAAGCTTTTGGAAAGGGCAGCCCCTTTTCTTCAGATCCTCCTGCCTGCCCTGGATGTTACACTGTGCATTCGGTCGAACAGTAGTCATGAGTGGAGCATCTAGCTTGTGAATAATAATGGTGATTTGCAGGAGGGAGTGGCTGCCATGTTGTTGCCTATGCAGGATCTGCAGCACTGCGTACAGTTTGGGGGTTGGCGGGGGGGGTCTCTCTAGCTTCTGCAGCATATGTGCCTATTGCCTCTGTCTGCTGCAGAGATGGAGAAAGAGAGAGAGAGAGAGAGAGAGAGAGAGTTCTGCTTCGTTTTCTGTACAGTTTGTGTGGGAGTGTGCAGTGTTATTCTAGGATTAATGAACATCCTGTACATTCCAAACCGCTCAGTATGCTGTGTGCTTGTGTTTGCATTGCAATCTGAATTGTGTGCTGTATGATCTTGTGGAATTTGCAGATGGAAGTTTTGAATGCCGCATTCTTCTGTCTGGTCACGACAACAGGATTTTGGATTTTGAGTGTGGGTGTGCGAGAGTGTGGGTTTGCGTCTGATATTCTCTCTCCTTCTCACTCTTTCTGTCTCTCTCTCTGTCTCTTTCTGTCTGTCTTTCTGTCTCTCTCTTAGCACTGAAGGATGTGTGTGTATGTTTTACTCTGCTGGTCTGTGTGCAAGCAGGAGTATGTGCAAAGTATCTCTCATGCGCACTCTCTCGCACGCTCTCTTGTGTCTGTGTGTGTGTATATCTCTGGACATATCATGATAATGTTGATAATGAGAAAATAATTCTTATGTGGTTTTGACTGTGAAACGCATTCACACATCACTAATTAACGTTAAATAACCTGATTGATATTCCTGGGAGATATGTAAATACAGGGGTTGGACAATGAAACTGAAACACCTGTCATTTTAGTGTGGGAGGTTTCATGGCTAAATTGGACCAGCCTGGTGGCCAATCTTCATTAATTGCACATTGCACCAGTAAGAGCAGAGTGTGAAGGTTCAATTAGCAGGTAAGTTTTGCTCAAAATATTGCAATGCACACAACATTATGGGTGACATACCAGAGTTCAAAAGAGGACAAATTGTTGGTGCACGTCTTGCTGGCGCATCTGTGACCAAGACAGCAAGTCTTTGTGATGTGTCAAGAGCCACGGTATCCAGGGTAATGTCAGCATACCACCAAGAAGGACGTTTTCCTCCACCAGCATCACGTAGTGACCTGGCCACTATCCTGCAAGAGGAATGGCTTAAAATCCCTCTGACCACTGTGCAGGACTTGTATATGTCATTCCCAAGACGAACTGACGCTGTATTGGGCTCAAAAGGAGGCCCTACACCATACTAATAAATGATTGTGGTCTAAAACCAGGTGTTTCAGTTTCATTGTCCAACCCCTGTATGTATGTGAATGCATGTGTCTCCACTGGGCATGATGTCAGGGTTGTGCAGGCAAATGCTAAGATCTCTCTCTCTCTCTCTCTCTCTCTCTCTCTCTCTCTCTCTCTCTCTCTCTCTATCTCTTTCTGCAGGACTATGTGCAAGCAATGACTGGACTGTGCTATGATGGTCTGGAGGGGCTGATCTATCTGGTTCTCTTCTCCTTCGTCACCGCTCTCATGTTCAGCTCCATCGTGTGCAGTGTGCCCCACACATGGCAGGGCAGGAGGTGAGAGCTATGTGCACATGTGTGAGTGAGAGAGAGGATAGACATCATAAAAGTTCTGTCATCCTGTTGTTCATCTCACTTATTGTCTAACAGCATTAGGCTAGTCCATTCATTCTGAGGAAGATGTGGTCTCAGGTTGCGAGAGCCAAGAATGGAAGGAAGTTACGTGTTTGAACGTACTGGAAATCCTGCGTTTTCTGACAGATATCACACGTGTGTGTGTGTGTGTGTGTATGTGTGAAGTGTGTGTGTGTGTGTGTGTGTGTGTGTAGCTGCGTGTGTGTTCTGGGTACAGTGGTTGGTCAGCTGTGACGCATCAAGCCTTCCCAGTGCCATCCTGGTAGGCAGGCTGTACAGCTTTCCTTCTCTTCCTGTGCCATTTCCTCTGTGGACACAGGGCACAAGCCTCAGTGTGCAGCCAAACCATAATCTCATACTGTTCTCTCATTTTCCCAAGACTGGACTTTGACCTGGGCCAGGCCTGGTTTAGAGGAAGCTGGGATTAAGCAAGCGGTTGATAAAGAGTGAGGTGGAAGAGGCCCCAGCTTAGCTGCTGTGTGTAATTAACCTTGCTCTTCAGGAGCTGTGATCTGTTCCTCTCTGTCCCAAGATACCATGCTAAGCACCAGGCTTCTTCATGTCTGCCAATCATAGCGTCTGCACGGAGCTACTAATGGGTTGGAAGTAGGTTAACAACGTTAGGAGTATTGAGGATGATAATGACTGTGAGAAATGTCTGAGTCGCAATGATCAGTACGTAAGATAGCTTATGCTATAGATAGCTGATGACATCATTCTACACACAGCAGCTTAGAGCTCCCTGACTGCCATTTTGATTTTCTCTCCTCCTCTGCAATGTGAATGGCAATTCAGTTGTGTGGTAGACAGGTGATTGAATGAAACGCAGTGTAAGGTTTGTGACTTCTCATGAGTATCCATGTAAAGGTACATTTATGAACATTACTGAGGCCTTAACATAGCTTAAACTAGGCTGACTGATCCATCGATTTATTGTAATATGTTGATTGCATCCGATTTGGGGAAGCACTGTGCTGTTTTTAAATAGCATTGTTGACAGTTGTCTACTGAGCTTTATAAACACCTATGACCAAGATATTACAGGTCATAGGATATATAGAAACTTATGGTAAATTTTTACTGTCCAATAGAAAATAAATTTGTATCAAATATTTTTCTCTATGAAAAAGAGAGATTCTGTTGTGTGTGTTAAAGGGAAAAGAAATCTTGTGCCTCTGTATACGTCTGAGCTACTCCATCTTCACACCGCAGCCTGTATTCTTAGTACGTCTAGTCAGGATTGTTTCCTAGTTCCTGCTCTTTTCAAGGGCAGCAGCTTTTTCAATATGGTTGCACATAAGCTCCCAGAGAGCCGCCGTGCCATTTCCTCCATCTCAGCCATCAGATACCAGTTAAAGACGTACCCATTCCCTCTGTCTTGTCCTTCTGATTGTCCGTCTGATCATGCTATATTGTCATATACTATGCATTTGGAAATACACTTGTCCCTGCATTGTTTGTTATAGGTACTTGATTTCACGTCTGTTGACGTGTTCTCGTTGTTCCTCTTCTGGTGAACGGCAGACTTTTGTTTCTGCATCCTAATATGGATAGTCCTCCTATTGTGGACGTGTTGTGTATTGTATTGTTGGTTTATAAGTGACCTTGAGCTTGGGGAAGGCGCTATAGAAATAGAACTGTTATTATGATCATCATCTTTGAAAATGGCAAAATCAATGGAGATCTCTTGCAGACTCTTGCTTCTGGTGATTATGCACTGCTGGAGCACTGAGAGAAAGAAAGAGAAAGAAAGAGAGAGAGAGAGAGAGAGAGCGAAAGAGAGTGTGAGAGAGAGACTGAACAGTAGGTCTTTGTTTGTCTCAGTCATGGTGAACAGAGCACTTCTGAGCTGAAAGTAAAGGAGTGTTATTTTTACAGACTGATAGACTGAGGTCTGGAGGACGAGGAGCATCTTGCTTCCTGACCGTAGTGCCCTTGTCAGGTGCCTGAACATATTACCATGAACATTTCTGTTCCCCTGTTGATCAGCAGGGGGAGACCGAGCCAACAGGATGACATCATCCATTCTCCATAGCTTTTTCATAGCCATCTGCAGTCGAATCCGTCAAGACGGGGAGCTTTAAATACTGCATTCTGTTTGTTCGTGGTTACTGTGTCCATCAGGTTTTCATCTTCTGCTTTGTGTTTCTTCTGGACCAGCAACAGACAGCAAAGCCAGTGCCACGCGGGGAAGATTGGCTGGTTCCGATGGTTCTGTTTAATACTAAATTAATAAGGAAGGCTTGGCTCCGAGCGGTTGTTTTGTTGTCGAGTTTGCCTACAATATGTCCGTCCTTTGAAGAGGAAATGGAGAGAGGAGAGGGATGGAGCAGGCACAGCTTCTGTTGTTGCCTGTGGCACCGTGGGTACTGAGGAGGACTGCAGATAGGCACATGTGTGTTCCTGATGTGCTGCAGCCTTTTGAGTGCAGTAGCACAGGCGAGGGCTCCCTCTGCTGGCCACATCGCTTTCTAATGGTGTTTAGGGGTGTAACCTGGATTATGCGCTCTCATGATAGGGCAAAATATCTAAAAGCATTTTTTTGGGCAGTATTTTGACTGCAAAATCACAATCCTTCCCTATAAATTGTTATTTGGGGCGTTTTGTTTTTGACCAAGAACACTAGACGTGCCAGACGGGCATTTAGATTCTGGTTTTGTCATGTACACAGCACATGGGTTGTTTGGTTGCTTCTGATTTGTCTAAATCATCTGCAGGCCAGCTCTGTGTTACTAGGTTACTTTTATCCTCTTAAAACTTGTGTGAAGACAACATTGTTGATAATGTGGACTAATTTGTGATTTCCGTATAAAAAGGCATTCATTGATTAGTTGACAAAGTCGTAACATCAGATTATGAAAAAGATGCCAGTGCATTGTTTTATTATTATTATTATTATTGATGTATCATTTATCATCGTTTTTAATGCTCTATTATATTCATATAATAATATTCCAATAAATGACCATACACTACAGGAAGCATTGGGTGCAACTCTGTTGTTTTTGTTGCTGCAAGAAAGAACATATTGCTTGTTGTTACAGCTGCAGTGTATTGACTGAATACACTATTGCTATTATATTGTGATTACATTGCTATATGTTGCGATTGCGACGTGCCTTGCAAAAAGCTAAAATCTTCCGGGACTGTGAACTAAGCCATCATGCTGAAATTACTCAAACACTACTACCCTGCAGGAAGAAAAACACAGCTTGCATTACATCACACAATGCGACTGGGCTATTTCGGGAGACATCCGATCTAGAGATGTGCACAGGTACTCGAGTTGAGATGCCAGTATTCAAATACTTTGCTACTCTGAAACGTAAATGCTTAATCACCAGAGTGTTCCCAAGGGTGTGTTGTTAGGGACGGCACTACAGAGATCTAGAAAGCAGAGACGCAGCAGCTTGTGGTGCTAAATTGGCTAGGCTGATGTTGGAACCCAATTAAAATGTATTTTCTGACAGACATGTTGACACATCGTCCAGGAAAATAATCTGTAGAAGGTGACAAGTCTTAATCAACATCCGGCACTGTACCTCTTATCAGTAGTTATAGGTTATTAGCTCACACTTATTAGTCAATCTCATTTTTATAATCCGATATGATTTCCCTCGGCTGATTAAGAGCGATATCGTTTTTTGAAAATACGTTCCTGTACATGATGCAGAAGCAACACCAGTTTTGTTATACTACATTTTATTTCAGCCAGTATCTTTTTTGGGTTTTTTTTTGGTCTTTCTCCATGGTTAACTGCATATCCATTCATGAACTAATAATTACAAATAAACAAATATCAAACTTTGTCAGGTTTCTGCTGATATCGGATCGATACCGATATGCCATCGCCAAGTCTGGCATTGCAGAAATAATTAAGGACATATATTGTGAAGCCATACTTCTGGCAAAGGAGCTTTAACTGATGGTGGTAACAAAGGGAGAGAACCTTAGAAAGGCATAGAATAATAGTTTTCTATATATAGTAGATGACAGAGCTAATCATTAGTTATGGCCCTAATTGTGTGTGTTTGTGTGTGCACAGGCCTGATGAGGACGGTGAGGAAGACTCTGGGGCTGCCGGAGGAAGGCAGAACCATGATAACCTGTACCGGGTGCACATGCCCAGCCTGTACAGCTGTGGCAGCAGCTATGGCAGTGAGACTAGCATCCCTGCAGCAGCACACACCGTCAGCAATGCTCCCGTTACCGAGTACATGTGAGTGAAGCACACACCCTCGCCAATGTGGCGTACAGAGCAGATCGGGTAATGTACATCCTTAGGCATTTTGTGTCAAGTCACGGATTACTTAGCCTTCCATGTTATTTGCTTTCAGCAGTCTGTCTCAGGGTATACGAAGGGACGTCTGGCCTCTCCCCTGCACTAGACTGACTGAATTCTCACAGTCCAATTTTAAATCTGAAATCCGTCCTGAGATGGGAACAGACCTGCTTCTTAAAAGCTGGTCCCAGCGTGTATATCAGTACCACTACCCTTCGACATTAAAGAGACTAATAAAAGATGAGAATAGCCCTCCAGACAGAGCAGTGTTGAAGAAACAGTGCCAACTCCACTGTAGTCCACACCATCTGCCCCATGGATTAGCCTCAGGCCCCTGGAGAGGCCTGGCTCGTCCCTGTGAACTAGGTTCTGCTGACCCCACAGCAGCTGCTCCCCTCCGGTTGTGTGCACACAGGCGAGCAGCTGAGAGATACCACCAGGGGGAGCCAGAGATCGGCCTCAGAGTCCATGCTACCCACACACGTAGAATACCAGTGATCCACAGCCCTTCTGGCAGGTCTTCCTTCCCTTTAGGATTTTGTGCCAAGCTAAATGTCAGCACTTGACCTCTGAAGGGCTTTGTTAGTTGGGATCGTGTGTTTGTTTTAGGTAGAGACTAAACAGGATGGGTATGAGTAATAATCCAGCTGTGTTTTCATTACACAGCTATCCAGTTGACTAGTTCTCACAGATTGATTTTCCATTACTTACTTAGATAGGCAGAGATGTTTTTACTGACATGCTAAACAACCCCCAACAGGCCATTTTCTAGCATATGTGGTATACAGTAATTGATGGGTTGGCTTCAGTTAAATATATTAATGATAGTATAGTATGATGATGATGATGATGATATAGATTAGAACAAACATTTTTCAATCTAGCAGTAAGCATCTTGTTCAGAAATGCACCTTTTTACCTTCTGACTAATCAACTGTAACTTGAGTGTTAGCATACGCGAAACTACCACAAGGTTACTGAAGCTGCCCATTTCTAGATGGTGCATCTCTAGGATGATGCCTTATCTACTGAGCTACTAAAGAACATTCAGTATTATATGTACTATGACGATGAATTATATGAGAATATTTCCGGCCATAATGTACTACAACAGTGGCCGTCGCTAGGTCAGTTTTTGGGTGGTTTTAGCCTCCCCTAAATGTTATTTAGCCCCTCCTTCTCAAATAATGTATAGTTCACTAGTTTTAAATATTTTACCTTCAGAGGCAGATCAACTGTGTGCCAGTTGACCCTATAGCCATTTATTGATAAACTATCTGGGTGTTGCTACTGATAAGCATTCTCCTCGGGGACCATCCCCCCAGAAGCTCCTAGTACAAGCTTAGCCCCCTCCTTCATAAACCTCTACTGATGTGACATTAACAGGACTAGGCTGATTACAACTGTTAAACTGCTTTGGAGGCATCAGGATTGCTTAGGGCCAACTACCTCTGCTTTTCCTCTCAAATTACAGAATGCAGTTGCTTAACAGACTATTAAACGCAGAATACTTGAGTTTTGCTGAGATCTTGGCTTACTGTACTCTGGTGTTACGTGCTCATGCATGTGTGTGCCTCTCCTTCGTCACACAGGACGCAGAATGCAAACTTCCAGAATCCCCGCTGTGAGAACACTCCTCTCATTGGGAGAGAGTCACCTCCTCCCTCTGTAAGTGTCTGACTTACTTAACACTCCTCAGTGAATGACTACACACGCAACCACCCACACTTGCACCCACACGCATACACAACACGCTCCACAGAGTCATTTTGACAGCCTTTTCGTGGGAAGGCTCACCTAATTCAAACTACACCCTGTAGTAGGTGTATACACTTTGTTTTTCTGCTTCCCACACTGTAGTTCATTCACTTCACAAAGAAGGCAAGCAGGAAAAGGGCATGGTGCTACAGTTAGAAGTCCGTCTGCGTGGGTTAGGTGGCTGAAAGGTCTGCCCGATGTACCGTTCTAGACAGGCTGTCAGCCAAACTTAGAGTTTGGTGGGATCACGCAAAAGGGGCCTGTTAGATCTTTCAGAGCTGGTTTGCTGACCTGGACTGCCAGTACCTCGCTTAGAGGATCTAAAGGCCAGTTCCAGGTCAATGTTAAAGGGATTTTCATGGGACAGAGAGAGAGAGAGAGAGAGAGAGGGATGGAGGAAGGGAGTAACTGGGTTGGTACAACGGATGAGGACTCAGGACTACGGTCTTGCTGTTGTAAGTGGACCCTTGTTAACTCTGTGATCATGCTGTTGTGTGCCCGCCCTCACCCCACATCCTCTTTCGTGCTGTGCATGTCCCTCCTCTGTTATTAAGGCTGTGTCTGTGAATGGAGATGGACACTGTTGTGTATCTGCTCTACACTCTCTTGTCGTTGTTTTTTTTTTTCTGCTTTCCCCCACTCCGCTGCGCAGTCGTATCAGACTGCCACGGATGCTACCCAACAGCACAGCTGGCAGTTAAAGGCATCGGAAAACCCACGTTCGGTTTGGTAGCCTCCGCTGCCGTTTCAACAGGTACTGAACATGCCCGCCCACTTCCACATACTGGTCCGTCCTTCTCCCTCAAACTAAGAGACTGTGTTGAGTCACTCCTTCCTTGACCTCCTGTTCCTGACCAAAGCAAGCTGTGCCCCCCTCCTCAGGTGTTTGTCATGGTGTTTCTTTTATTGCATATGGGCAACACCGTAGCCCCCTGTGGTCCCCCTCTTCACTCCTGTTGTCAGTAGAGACACAGAAAGAGTGGCGTTACATAAAGAGATTTGCACATCATGTACTGCTGCTGACTGCAGGTTGTGCCACTCTGGGTAGCGGGTAGTGAGTTGTACACAGATGGCTTAGGTTTTGGCTTTGATAGTGTGTGCTTGTGAATAGTTGGATTAGGCAGTTAATGGAGCTCCTCCTGGTTAGTATTGGGTGTTAATGAGAATTACCTCAAGGTTTTCTTGTGTTTTTGTACATTTTCATACTTATCTCTCTTCTCTTTCTTCCTGCCTGACCTAGGCTGAGCTGCTAGGCCACGTTCTCTGCCAGAGTGAAAGAGAATTAAGCAATGATGATCAATAAAAACTAAAAATGTAGCAACTTGATATTGAATTGATATTGAGTTGATATTCAAGCTTACTGAGAGCAAACAGGCATATCTACACACTCAAAGAATCATTCCAGACAACAACGGTTCCTATTTGAATAGGCGGGCTTATCATTCACATTGTATGCATGAGGCCACTGTAGGCAATTGGTTGTACATGATAGGCCAACTAAACTGAAGAGTGCAGCCAAACATCGTGGTGCTCGAGACAGAGACATATATTTTGCCCATGTTCTCCCTACAGAAGGTGTGATGCACAGCAGTGTGAGGAAATAACACACGGATGTGCAAAACTGTGAAGGAAAACATGGTGGATGGAGTTACTTGGGTCATGACATTAATGTATGTTTTTAATGAGTTTGCGATGAGTGGTAAATCCGATCTTTCAGTAGTAGCCTATCAGTATGTGTTCTGGTCATTTCATTGACTTTTTAGGTTTTTTTGGTCATATCCTGTATATTATAGTGGTCCGCCACACGGTATAAACAAAACAAGGGGGCTCATTCTCCAGTGTTCTCTTGAGGAACTTCCTAGAAAAAAGCCAGATTCATGACTTCATGACATTGTTCAGATAATTCAGAATTCATTCACCATTTAATGTGGTTTTGGTCCACTTAGGTAATCTTTGCACTTGTGCCTAGCCACACGTCGGTTCTACAGTCCATATAAAACACTTTTTAATATCATTACAGAATTCAGGTGACATGCACTCTCATAAGTTCACGTTTGGCACATTCTTCTTCAGTTGTAGCTCAGCTAGTAAGCTTTCAGAACTGGAGCTGTCCGTTTTGAAGTGTCACATCCGTGATTAGCAATTCAGTGGTTAAAAGGACCATTAGTGGAAAGTGCAAAAGTTTGCATCTTTTGTGTGCACATCGGAGCTTGACTGTTTGTGGAGACAATTAATAAGTATACAGATGTATCGCTTTCCATGTTAACTTGGCACACCGTTCCTCCTCTCCCAGACTTTCCATTCAGCCATATTTTAATTGGCCCTGTCCTTTGCATGATTGCTGTGAAACTCTGTATTTGACGAATTGCAGACTGAGGCTACCACTCATGTCTATTAGTTTGCACTTGCTTTTGAGCCAGTACATTGAAGTAGTGTTGCTGCTGGTATTTTAAAGAAAGCCTTTTATTTAATTAGCTCTGTCTGTTAATTAGCCTCAGCTCTGCACCAGCTCATAGTGTCCTACAGCTCCGTTTCTGCCTTCTTGCATCTGTTGTATATTATCCCATAAAACACCAGAGATGAAGAGTGTTGTGGCCCAGTTTGTCTACTTGTATTTCATCTAACCTTTTGTTTACACCTTTAGATAAGAATATACTACACAACCATGTGCATACAGTAGTGTAATTATATGATCTGTAAAGCTCACATTACAACCCTGATTTATTGTCTTGTGTGATACGTTTTGTGTTACGCATTGCAGGCTATTGTGGTATGTTACTTTATATGATGAAATGATGCTTCTGTAGTCCGTCTCCATCACCGGCATGTTGGATCCGTGACCCAATTTCAGTGTGGCACTGCGGCAGAAGGCTGTTGAAATGATTCTGCGTGTTCTAATACTAGAGCTGAGTGCTTCTTTAAGCTCTTGCTCAATGCTCAGGCATCACTTTTGGAAGTGTCAGTGCGTGACGACTTATTCAGCTTTTCTTCAGTTTCTGCATAACAGCACCCCAGAGATGAGGAAAAGGGGGCTTTTGTCCACGTCCTGAGAACTGAAATGGCTTCATTAATGTTCTTTCTACCTGCTGTCACATAGTGCGAAACATTTCTTTACAGATGCTGCAGTCGGATTGGTTGGGTTTAAAGCAGTAGTTCTCAAAGCAACAATAAGGGCCCCCCCAGAAGGCCCATGTCTTTGCTCTCTCTCTCTCTGTATTGGGACTTTGGATCAAGCAAAAATGTGGACAATTTAGGGGTCATTGAGGGCTGTTTTGAGAACCACTACTTTAAATGAATAGGTTATTGACAAAAGCTAATTTACTTCCTTTGCCACCAACATAACACAACTAATTTGGCTAAAAAGTAATGGAAGTCTTTAGCGCTAATTGGTGGGATAATGTAATTGTATGATCTGTGTTTGATTTTACCATGTCCATGGTGTTTAAGGACTGGGAGCGATTCTACCACATGTTAACCACAGTAAAAGGAAATATAATAAAACCTCATGTTGGGTTTTTGTGGCATTACTTGAGTATGGTCAAGCAGTTTCTTTGTGGCCTGAATCAGGCTGATGGGTATTGTCCTAGCGTATGACTCTAAACATTGAAATAGGTACAGGCCACTGGAAAAATGTGATGTTCTGCGTTGGTCTCGACTGTGTACTGTGAATTTCCAAGCACTTGATGCAAATGACAAGTGGCATTCACTTAAGAGAGAAAAATCTTTGTACCGTTGTAAGTCCAGTTTTACTGTCCAGTCCAGTCTTCTCTTTTAGGGACTGTTATCGATGCATGTGTGTTTAGACCTGCTGCGTAAGGAATTATCCACTGTTGACACTGGCTTATGTCATATTCTTGTCCCCTCTTTGTGTCTCTGCAGTATACGTCCAGCATGAGGGCCAAGTACCTAGCAAACGCCCGGCCTGACCCCAACAACAGCACCTCTGCAGCACACTAGAGAAGCACTGGGTCCTCACTCCCAATCCCACACACTCACACACGTTCACACACACTCACAGATGAGCCCCTGTTTCCACGGCCCAATCAGATTCCAGCCCACAGAACCCAGCCTGGCCTCATCACCCAAGCCCACCCACCTAGCCGATTCAGACCAGAAGGTACACGGGCCCTTTGATGTGTACTCGACAAGCCCAATCAACACAAGGACATCCTCGCATCATGAAACGTGCTCACCAGAGCAGAGGGCCCCTTCTGCTGTTTACAGATGGCTGACCACAGTCCCAACCAGAGCCCAGCAGGCAGAGCAATGGGTTACTTCTAACAAGAGCGTGTTTGTGTGCGTGTGTGTGCGTGTTTTTGTACACGTTTACGCGTGCGTACGTGTGTTTGTTAGTCTGTGCTGCCCTTGCTTTCTTGTGGTGCTTTTGCCAGAGGACCCTACAGCCCCGTAAGTACACAGCCAGAAGGGGGTGATGGGCCTCAAAATCACATTCCTGCATGACTTCTCCTATAATGTGACTTCCTCTATTGTATAGAATTTCTCCTCTTTGATATACAGCAGTCACACCTACTCCGAGTAGCTGAACAGGTAAAGCGTTACGAACTCCACAGCAGGTAACAAGTCAGAAGAGCTGACGTCAACAATTTGCAATACTAATTAATATGAATTACTGGACTGATGTGAACACGGCGTGTTTTTAATTTCACTGATGCAGTGGTGCTAGTTGTCCTAACTAAAATCTGAAAAGAATACTGCCATTATGTATATGAAAAGGCGGGGGGGGGAGTAGCAATAGTAGTCAGCTGGGGTTGAAAAAAAAATGGGCTTGGGGGTTTAGCTCTAGTTTAATCTTTTATTGTGAGCTCTCTTAGGTGGGGTAGTGTTTGATGGAAAAGCTGTTGTGGCCAGCTTTGGAAAGCCCCTTTGCAAGTTTGTCCTTCCTGTTTTCCACCATACAAACTGTATATAAACAACCACTCGGAGGTCCCTAGTGCCGGTCCAAATGAGAACGAGCTGTCTGGCTTACCCACACTGGAATACTTCCAGCGACGCTGCGATGCCTGCACATGAGAATGAGGTTGAGTTTGAGAAGGAGGTTGAACTCCAACTCAGCTGTGCTGGATTATACAAGACCGCAAACTGGCATTTGCGTGTTGTTTAGACACTCGGCCTCATTTAGTTGAATCCACTTTGACATATCATCATACCCACTGGAAGGCAAGCCTGAGATAGCTTTGGCCGCTGTTGACCTTAGCTGGATATTGCATTCGACACAATACTCTGCAACTGAACCGCGGAGTCTCTGGGGACCACTTAATGTTATTTTTTGCTCTTACATGTCTCTGCCTATGGTTTATCGGTTATCTGCTACATTTGTCTTGCATGCTTGCAGCTGTTCTTCTTCTTCGGAAGGGTTCGTCGTTGAAACGTGTCGCCACTGTTGTGAAAAAAAAAAAAACGATGAAACGTACTTGAGAACCTCTCTGTACTGTACATGAACTATTAACTGGACAGACTGCTGAGCAAGCTTGGACATGGACTTTGCTGTTCAGATTTCCTTTTTTTCCTCCTCATCTGAAAAGGTGTATGAGTTAAGGTGGAGAACTACACGGCGACTCCCAGAGAAAGGGACGGCTGCCTCACTCTGCGTTCAGGAACTCTTGCAACTCTACAGACACTCACTATGACCTACCAAGGACCAAATTGTCCAGGTGTTTTTTCTAAAGGGTCCATTATAGAATGCATCGTAAGAGTGCTGATCTTGAATCAGCAGATCCACATCCACATTATAGTAGTTATTAAACCAGACCGTAACTTCTACCTTATGAACCTAAGGCTGCAGCACTCAGAAAAGAGCACATCTGGTCCAAGGAGAAAGTGCCATATGGAAGTGCGCACTGTCTCCTCAGAAGACCTCTCGCATACACACAATACCACCGGATCTCCTCAGCTCCGTATCCCTCACATTTGGATCTGGAGGTTGCAGATGGTCTCCTGTAGTGTCTAGAGAGCTGGTAATCAGTCAACACTGCTGGAGATCATGGGTTTCTCTGTCCTCCTTCTGAGCCACTGCCTGGTCCACTACAGCTGCGAGGGCCAGCCAAACACCACTTCAAGAGAACGCTCCCATCTTATTAAAGGCCAAAAAAGGCTGAGCTTTTCCATGTACAGCTCCTTTCCTGGAGGTATGCTTGCTGTGTATAAGGACAAGATTGGGACTAATCATACAGTGTCAAGTCAAAGCTCCTGTGAATCTATGTGGAGGACATACTAGGGGAAAAGCGCAAAAGGGAAAACTTTTAAGACTTGAGGGAAAGAACGCCCAGGTTATTTGTGTCATTAGCTCCTACCTTGAACATCTCTCGCTTTCTGGACTGTGTGAGCTTCTGTTCATTTACTTCTCTGAGGCATGGTGACCTTTCAATGTGGAGTGTGAAGTGTTCTCGTGTGCTACTGATGCTTGCATTGGGTTTCTTGATTGATGCTTTTATCGCGATCAATAACGAGGCGAGGTTCCTCGACTGTGCCAACAACCAAACCACGATTCTTTGACTTTCCACGTATCTTTTAAATGTTTCACATCTTTTAAATGGGCCTTTTTTTGTACATTCACACAGCTCTCCCTAGTCTGAGCGACCAAACTACTCACCTGTGAACATGAGCCCGACGTTTTACGAATTGTATTTTTTCTTTTCTTTTTTTTTCTATGTGAATGATCATTTGTTAGTGAGGCAATATTTTTGTTTGTTTGTTTTTACATCAGCATACTCTGTTAATATTGTATTGCTAGACCAATGTATATACCATATAAAATACAATGCAAAATGAAGAAAATGGCTTGTGTCAAGGACAATGAATTTGCAATACCATTGTGCAAACTGTCACACTTCATCTCATTTTATTATTTTAATTTTGTTTTCTTCTTTTTCTAGTCTTTGTGGCAAATTTTTAGAATGATTATTAGTAAGCACAAAAGAAGAACTTTTGTCCCATGTGAATAAATGAGTTTGGTATTTCATTTAATTGTTTTGATAAAACTTCACAGTAGAATTACTTTACTTTTGTTGGGTTTTTTTTTCTTTTACTTTTTGCATTTACTAAAATATTGTACATGTTAAACCTGTGGTTTTATTGAGCTTGAACTCTGTGTTTTCAGATTAAAGTACATTAACTGAAGACTGATGTTGTGTTCACTGACTGTTTTCGCATATGCAGAATGACCTTAGTGTTGTTGCTTTTGGATACATGATAAAATCCGTTGCGCATAATGAGACCCTTAATATTCGCTGCTTTAGCAGTCAGTAATCTTCCGATTGATCTGTTGGTTGTAACTGTCTGATGCTTGGTGTGGTTAAGTTTGTCATATGAGGGCCTGGCAGTGTGCCTCTCTGGGATGTGGGTTGTGATTTTGAAATTAGATACTAGTTCATTCAACTGTGGTTTGTTTTGGGGAGGTTTACCACAGGAAGAGAAGATTTCTGCCATGTGCTCGAGTTCCTCATCAAACATTTCAGCTAAGCCATCCAGGGAGGTTGAAGAGGGTTTTGGAGCCTTTTTTTTTTGTTTACTACACTGTAAATCTTCACATGATGTCACTGCTTGACAAAATGGCTGACTGTAGCTTGGCTCATGTCCCCAACAGAAACACTAGATGGCAGTATAACAACAGTAAAATGAGTGTAGAGAAATGCGCTGGCTGAGAATAATAGATGCCGTCCAGAACCATCCTCAGTGCCTTAAATCATCTGTCTATGAATAAAACAGCTGAAATGTTACTGATGTATTCCAGCTGGAATTTGATATGAAACTGATTTTGCAACTGTCCTTTTAAGTTTATGAGGAAAATTGGATCCATGTGTGGTCATTCCAAACACAGGCCAAGCAAAAGGATGTAAAAAGAGTGCATCGGTGCCTGTTAATGCATTGATCTGATGGTGGTGATTTAAATGTTAATATAGATTGTGACTGATTAGAATAATACGCATTGGCCCAGTGACACAGGCATATTCAATGTAAATTCCAAAAATAATGATCCCAAATCTTTCGTTCCATGGTGCGTTGATAATAATGAGCTAGTCAAATTGTGGTCAGGTTACTTATCTTCAGGAATTGTGTATCTTGAACACATTTCAAAGACTGTGCTGAGGAACTCGGAGTCAGGTCCAGCTCAGTTTGATGATTTCCTTCCTCTAGTACACTAACTAAACCCGGTAATTAACTGACAAGTTGGGTCAGGTGTGCTTGAGCAGGAATATCACCCCTCCACCCCTGCCACAGTCTTTAAAGTGATATGTGTCTATTCTATTATGAGTTGGTTGCATGATATGTAAACTAATATGGGTGCAGATTGACAGATGACGAAACTGTAGCATTCTGGTTCAGTGAACATGGATACAGACTTCTTTCCCGTCTTGTCCACTGTAGTTTATTTCTGTTATAAATGCACTCTTTATTCACTCAAAGCCAGAGGCCTAACAGCATGGCATATTTTTTTAGCCCATTATCTGGTGCTGCATCTTCCTGAACTGAAACAGAGTATGACAAGATGTCAATCCATTTTTCTGTGTACACAACATTCTAGGAAAACTATGCCAATAAAGTGTATGCAAGTAGTTCGGCACTGAAGCATGGAGATAAATATCTTTCATATTTCTGGCATGCTTTGTTTCTCAGTTCTTGCACAAAGACAGCATATCACATTGAGAAGTTGTATTGTGTTTTTAAAACTTTGTCATTCTAAATTGGATGGATCAAAAGACTTGGTACATGGTGCAACAAAAGACTGGTAAAGTGGTGGAACATCTCACAAATATCTAACATGGGTGGGTATAAAAAGAGCATCTCGGAGAAGCTTTCAGAATTAGAGATGTGGAGCAAACAGCTTGTAGATTTCATCGTCCGCGGTGCATAATATGATAAAAAAGATCCTGAGAGATCTCTGCATGCAACAGATGAGGCAAAGAACTTGGATGACCGTAATCTTCAGGCCCTCAGGAGGCACTGCATTAAAAAGCAGACAGAATTCTGAATTGGAAATCACTGCATGGGCTCAGAAACACTTGAGAAAACGACCGTCTGTAAACACAGATCGGCACTGCATCCACAAGTGCAAGTTAAAATTCCACCATGCAAAGTAGAAACCAGGAACCAGAAACGCCTTCACTTTTTTGGGGCCTGAGCTCGTTTAAGATGGACCGAGATGAAGCAGAAAAGTGTCCTGTGGTCTGACAAATCAAATTTTGATTTTTTTTTATTTTTTCAAAATTTCTTTTTTTTGGAAAACATGGACTCCTGCTATCACGTCTAAAGAGTAGAGGGACTATCTGGCTTGTTATCAGCGCACAGTTCAAATGCCAGCGTCTGTGATGTTATGATGGGTCATTAGCACACATGGCATGGATGACGCACATCTGTGAAAGAACCATTAATACTGATTGAGATATGCAGGTTTTGGAGCAAAATATGTTGCCATCCAGATGACGTCTTTTTCAGGGAAGACAATAATAAACCACATTCTGCACAGTGAACATTCTGAACAGTCTGATTGCTAAACTGGCCCACCCGCAGACATCCACTGAACACATTTACTCACTCCAGCAGCCCCTGTGTCGCAGTGGGTGCTGGAGCCTATCCCAGCTCTCAAAGGGCAGAAGGCAGGATATACCCCGGACAAGTCACCAATCCATCACAGGACAGACCCAGACAGACATACACAGTTACACCTAGGGGGCAGTTTAGCAATTCCAATTCACCTGACTGCATGTCTATGGACTGTGGGAGGAAATCAAAGCACCCAGAGGAAACCCACATGGACGCGGGAAGGTTCCAGGCCCTTCTTGCTGTGAGGCAACAGCATTACCCACTGAACCACTGTGTCACCCTGAACACACACAGGGATGAAAAAACAAATGAGACCCCGAACTGCTGAGCATTCTGTACCAAGCAAGAATGGAAAACACTTCACTTCTCTTCACCTCACTTTACTGTTGTTGTCCCAAGTTTCCAAATACTTACAGAGTATGGTAAAAAGGTGATGAACAAAGTGGTGAACATCAACTTGTCCCAGGGTTGTGCTTGTACTTAGGAAGTGCAGTAAAATACAGTAGTATATTTACTGGTTAACTGTGGAAACACAGCTACATAACATATAGCTATATAATGTATAGAACCAGAAGCTTTAAGCATTTCCACCTGTAGAACAGAATCAATTCCATTCTGACACCTGTATGTGTTGACAAGTAAACTGTTTTTGAGTCTGTTAGTGTTGATAAAGCACTGTGATCCTGTATATTCTCCTTCGTTCATGGTATCAGATGGTTATAATAGCCTCCAACTTCACATATTTTTCGTCTTCATGTAAGAGTCCAGTGCTGCCATGATGTAAAAGATAAGGACAACCTTAGCACAACATGAATCACAAACCGTAACACGTTTTCTTTCTGTACTCTGATTTAGTTGGTTATTAGGAAGAGTGTGCTGAGCTGGATGATAGCCTAGGAGCGGTGGTAAGAGAAACTGAAACATGATATTATTGGCTACCCTTTTTCCCCCTACCCAATGCTGCACCGTGACATAATCAAAACTCAGAAGACGCTTCAGAGCTGCTTAAAACTCATTTATTTCAATGAAGTTCCTGCTGTTAAAGAGGTCAGATTTGATTTGAGGTTGACTTTTATGAAGTCTTTCCAGCTCCCTATCCTGACGTCATGGGAGCTGAATTGGGTGTGTAGCACTGGTTGGAGCTGTCTGGACTGGACTAGGTGTTCTGTCAGTGTGAAAGCTTTTCTGGCAGACAGGTTTGGGAAACATTAGGCAGAGCAAGGCAAATGTTCTTATGAATTCTAGGGGAAGCATGTAGCTCTCTAGAAGCCTTCAGGCACACTTCTCATTTGAAAGTCAAAATACAACCGCTCTCCAAGAAGCTCTTCAGCAAGAAAGTAAACTGTGGAGATTTAGGGTTCCCTGTGGCTCTGTGCTGCAAAGCTTTACTACAATATGAAGTACTGTATGTGCTATATGATGTGCAATTATAGGGGACTTTCTTCTATCATTCTACTACTGTTTTTAATAATATTATGAGAATAAAACATGTGAGTAATATAGGGATAGTCCAGTTAGCTGTGTCTGTAGGTTTGGAATGGTTAAAATTGAGTTGTGGGTTGATGGGTTATGATTAGAAAGTTACTCAGGTTAAGGTTTGAGAGTTCTTATAACTTGGGGCTTGGGCTTGGAAAATTTCGCAGGTTGTAGTTAGGGTCAGGGTTATTAGTCTCTGCATTGGNAACTTGGGGCTTGGGCTTGGAAAATTTCGCAGGTTATAGTTAGGGTCAGGGTTATTAGTATCTGCATTGGTTCTTTGGGTAGTATTGGGTTAGAAGTGGTCAATTTCCATAAGCTAAGACATTTTTTCTTGTTCTCTGTTCAGTAGACCTGATATAAATCAAGTAGAAGTTAAGAGAAGTTATGCTTTATCACTCTCACAGTGTCACTTAATATACTATACTTGACTGCACTTAAGTTGACTGAACAGTGCAACTGATCTGTTGCTGATTGCAGACTTGAGTCACTACAAAAACTTTAACTTGGTGAATTAGGGCTCGGTTTATAACCCAACATCTTTCCAGTTAATTGACCTCAGATGCACAACACAATGATAATACTGAATTTTCATGATCTAATGTAAACAATCTGAGGTTTATAGCCCACAGCTGGTTTGGTCACTTAATAAAACGTATTGCAAAATTGTGAAACAGTGGATGAACTATCAAGAAGCATAGCTACCAGTAATTATGGAAGGACTCCCTCTAACCACTAGGTGTCAATATTTACTAATGGGACATTCATTTATTTTCTAATGAAGCAGGTAATTAAGCAGATAGCATCATGGATCAAGATATTCTGACAAATTCCATAAAGTAATACACCATCCACCATGGGCTGTGGAGGCAATTAACTTAACTGTGTATGTCTGTCATTGCAAGTTTTGCAGGTTAGACCAAAAGGGTGAAAACTCTACTTTTCTAAAAGTATATGTGTACTTGAGCATGGCAAACCACACTCTATACGGCCCAGGCCTTGGTCCACTCTGCCTGCATGTCCAGTTGGTGCTCCAGCCTCAGAACTCATCTGAAAGGTCAGAGGTGGGTATTAACTAACTACATTTACTCTGCATCATGCCCTCAGGTTAAGGTTTGATGTATTTGTACTTTCTAAGTCTTCTAATCTAATTCCTTTTTTTCTGCTTAATGACACTATGTTGCATTGGTGACAACATCTGTATTGCATTATTACTGCCCTCACCTTTGACTTTGGTCAGCATTAGCATTTTGTTTCAGAACATTTTGTTTTTCTACAGCTAGGCCTTTTCTGGGCCTTAATGTTAATGTCTGCTAGCACTCATATGGAATTGTAGCAGTATGTAGGGCGGCCACACGTCCGGTTTTAGGCTGGACCGTCCGGTTTTTTAACTCCCAGTCCGCGATCCAGCGCAATACTTGGACGCACGCCTATTTGTCCTATTTTCGAATGAACTAAATAAAATTATTAATTATGTGTCCCATTGGCTCATGTCCGTGTCAAAAGACATGCCTTGCATTTCATTGGTTTAACAATGTCATGTGACATCGCTCGCCTACCGGCTCACCGCAGGTCAGCCCTCTAAATGCTCCTGCATTAGTGAGCTCATGAATGTCATCGATTCCACCCAATTAAGTGTGTAAAGCAATCATTTATGTGTTATATAAGTTAGGTTATGATTTTAATTCTGTTCTAGTATCACGAACACCCCCCCCCCTCCTTTTATAATGTCCTCCTTTTGGGGGTGGGACGTCCTCCGTTTTAGGGTTATGAAAGTGGCCGCCCTAGTAGTATGTTAGGTTTAAGCTACAGGCAATGCACATGTGGCATTTGTGGGCCAAACACAGAGATCTGAATTTGGTAAAATACATTGTATGTTGTATCTGAAGCTTGTCAGGGATGTTGCAGCAAAGAACTGATGCTGTTTTTCTTGTCTAAGAAAGCTTGCACCTGGTTAGACCGGAGATAATATTAGTAGACAGTGACATACAGTATGTCATTATTAAGGAGGTCAGGGGTAAGATGACCAAATTTCTCAAATGAAAACTGATGACATTTCCAGTTCAATGGTCAATATACACAATTTCATGATTGGCTGTGGATGTGTAGCTCAATAAATATTGTCCATTTCAGTCTAAATATATCACCATTTATTGTTCCTGGTAACTTTTATCCTCCTTTTCCAATAGCACTGCAAGCCCACACTTCCTTCTGGGTGCAACTGTTTTTTTGATGACCAGTGTATAATTAAAAATTTTTAATGTTTCTATCAATGAGAAATAAAAGCGGGGTCATTTCCTGTTTTGTACTGTAATAAAGTATGGTGAAGGCAGACTAATAAAACTGTAAGCCGTGGTAAATTATGTAACACTTAACACAATAAAATAAATTATTGGTCCAAATAAGTATAGCAGGAGACGTCTGTCCATCTGCACTGCTGCCAGGTCTTTTTTTAGGACTTTCTGGTGTGTTTTAATACACAGTTAAGAGCGGGGACATTTCCAGGGATTAACCACCACAAACCGGGACATTTCAGCTCACTGAATAGTCCTGATTGGACATTTTTCCTTTTAAGACTGTGACTGTTTTGCTTCCAACCGAAACTTACAGACATCTAGTTTCTAGTTCCTAAAATCATAGGGAAAACCTAGAAGGCCCTGAGGGTTCTGCTTTTTTCTTCTACTCAAAATGTTTTTCAGAAAGGTACATCTACTTCTACCTGAGTCATTGTTTCATTATTTATGTAACTATATTTTTACTTTAAAATGTGTTCAATGTGTTCTTCAGTGATTTATGTACGTATTTAATATATCCTAGCGATGTGCATAAACACTATACTGTACTGTATACTGTGCTACTCTAAAACAAATGCATTTCCCTTCCGTAACCAATAAAGCTTACCTGATTTTATCTTAGAATGAAACCACTTACTCACCCACTCACTTGCTCACTCACTCACTTACTCACTCATTTTCTAAACTGCTTGAACCTTCTTGGTCACAGGGGGGTGCTGGAAGGCAGGAAACACCCTGCACAGCCTGCCACTTCATCTCAGGGGAGACACACAGACATACAGGGGTTGGACAATGAAACTGAAACACCTGGTTTTAGACCACAATCATTTATTAGTATGGTGTAGGGCCTCCTTTTGCGGCCAATACAGCGTCAGTTCGTCTTGGGAATGACATATACAAGTCCTGCACAGTGGTCAGAGGGATTTTAAGCCATTCTTCTTGCAGGATAGTGGCCAGGTCACTACGTGATGCTGGTGGAGGAAAACGTCCTTCTTGGTGGTATGCTGACATTACCCTGGATACCGTGGCTCTTGATACATCACAAAGACTTGCTGTCTTGGTCACAGATGCGCCAGCAAGACGTGCACCAACAATTTGTCCTCTTTTGAACTCTGGTATGTCACCCATAATGTTGTGTGCATTGCAATATTTTGAGCAAAACTGTGCTCTTACCTGCTAATTGAACCTTCACACTCTGCTCTTACTGGTGCAATGTGCAATTAATGAAGATTGGCCACCAGGCTCGTCCAATTTAGCCATGAAACCTCCCACACTAAAATGACAGGTGTTTCAGTTTCATTGTCCAACCCCTATATATACTTACTCACACCTAGCAGGCAATTAGTATCTCCTAGCATCTCCAGTTCACCTGAGTGCAAGCACCCAGAGGAAACATGCAGACACAACGTGAACATGTAAACTACATACAGAAAGGACCCCAGTCGGGAATCAAAGACAGGCTCTTCTTGCTGTGAGACGACCCTCCATGTCGCCATGCTGCCTAGAATGGAACCAAGAACATAAAATTGTATGACAGCAGCCCATGTGTGCTCTGTTATTGTATAGTGGTATTCTGCTCTACAAAAGGAGGGAGGCAGCCAATCAGTCAGCTAGACAGAGAGAGAGTGAGAAAGACTGTGTTGTGTTGCTGACCTCGGTGGGGTGACTGCAGTCAGGAGGTCAGTGTCACAAACAGGACAGAGGCCCGCCATAGTACGTTTCCTGTAGACCGCCAGGCAGCTGCTGCCTCCCCAAGGCTTGTGTTTTGTGTGCGTGTGTAGAAAAAGGAAAGCAAAAGACTGCAGGGAAAACAAAGATTGCCCACAAGCACAATTTGAGCAGGAGTACAAAATGGACCTTCAAGCTGGCCATTTATCTCCACTTGTCACACTATACTGTAGAAGCGTTCAGTCCTATTTTTGTGGCTCAGCCAGAATTCAGAAAGGTCCTTTTGTTACATTGTTGATATGAGTTCTAAACATGCTGCATTCAGTTTGTATTAATTATCTCCATATGAAAAGGTCTTTCTTTGTACACATAGTCATCTATTTAAAACTGTGGCATAAAAAGCCTCAAGTCCACAAAAGGAATGGCTTAAGTCCTGTCGCATTTGAATTTAAAGTTCTGCTTTACAGCATGTGAGCTTTCGCACTTTTATGCTTTGGGCTGCTGCAATGTGGATAATCGAATCATTTAACTGATTGTATTTCTTCAATTTTTCTTTCCTTTTGATCATGAGTTTAAGGAACCGAGTCAAAAGACCATGATCATGTGAAGCAATCATCCAAATCATCAGCTTAACTCAGAAGTCCAAATCCCCACCGTGTTCACCGAGGGACTTTCCTTCGGGTTGAAGGCAGAGGCCGTTTATTCAGTAAATTGAAGTCACTACTGAAATTTCACACTCCCTAACTTCGAGGAAATCAAAGGTGCTACGCTGTGGGAATGCACAGTGAGTGTGCAGCGCAGGTCAAGATGCAATAACTCCTGTTACTTGGCCTTATTCCAGCCAGGCTCAGGGCAGCTACAGCCTAAACAGAAGCTACATGAGCCTGAGCTACTGAGCATGCTTTCCAAACGTTATACATTCATCATCAAAAGAGTAGTTGCACAAATAGTTGCACCCAGAATGAATCAGCTGACAGGAATGAAACTTGGTGGGTAGGTTTGACATTGTGAGACATGCGAAAGATTCAAGTTTTACACTTGGCCGTGCATGTGACACATGCAAGGACGAGCCTTATCTCTGTACCTGACTGACCCAACAGCCATGATTGCAGACATTCAGTGAGCAGTGATGTCCTCCATGAGTCATCCTGTTAGTGCCAGCAGAATTGGCAGACGGCTACTCGACGCAGGACTACATGAACGCAGACCGTTACAACGACTGCCCTTAACACCGTGTCAACGTCGCCAAAGACTGCAACAGTGTCATGCCAGTGACTCGGAATGGCAGTGGGTCATCTTCAGTGATGAGTCCCGATTTGTCTTGGTGGAGACAACCAACGAATGTGTGTGGTGGAGGCACAGCGCAAAGATGAGCGGTTTGTTGTCACACATCCAGAAGGCCTGGTGTTACTCCACCTCCACCCCTACCGCAAAATCTGCAGGAACTGTTTGAGGATATTCAAGCTGCATGGGATGGATTACCACAGGACACCATTGGGAAACTGTACAGCTCCGTGTCGAGACATCTGGCATATTGCATTAGCAAACATTTCTGAAAAACACTTCTAAATAGCAGGATTTTCTTCCAGCAGTGTTTTGCAAATTTTGGAAAAGCCAGAAATTTGACATGGTGGAAAAGTTTGAATATCGCTAAAGCCAAAATGGGAAAACGGGTGATGGAAAAGGGTTCTTAGAATAAACTATGACATATCAAGCCGTAATCACTCTGTTCCACCTGATCTTATGCTTGGCATACAGTGTATACACAATGGCAAACTGTTGTTACACCTAAGCCAAACGTTTCGCCCACGACCCTACACTCCACACAAGCGGCCAGCTTGTTTAAAGCAGCGACTGGTGACTGGAAACGATTAAAGGTGGTCAGATCATGGGGAATAACTTTTCGAAGGTTGTTTTGACATTCTGAAATGCCGAATCCAAACCTTGTTTGAATGATGGCTTTCCACAATGCTCTCCCACAATTGTCTTGCTGGGTTTGCATTCCCATTTACAAGGTAAAACAAGGTTGAAGCTTGCTTCTGGCTTGAATTTCCCATTCCACCTTAAATCATACAGCAGTTACATTCTGGCGCCATTTAAGGTGGAATGGGAAATTCAAATAAGAAGCCAACCTCAGCTTTGTCAAGGTGGGTGATGGAGACATTATTAGGCGGGTCATAGCTCATCCTGCCCAGTGTCTCTGATCTGCAGACAACATGGCCATGTAAAAATGGCTGTATAACCGTGTTACTAATTTTCATCTTGCTCATTTCAGTGCACCCCCAAATCACGGTAGCCCTCATCATCTCAAGTTTCTGTGTATAACTGTTGTTGATAGAATATATATATAAGTTCCCTGGACAAAAAAATTGTCACCTTGTGGATTGAAGGTGGTAGTAACCGCAGATGGAGCTGCACGAGGATGATAGATCTATAAATACCTGCGGGTTGTGTGATGGTATGCATGGACTGAGAAGAGGTGATGCAGTGCAGTGAATGTCTAATTCAATGTGGGGAAAATGGGTCCAAAGCAGATGTTAATGATTGGCAAAAAGGAGTGATTACATTTGGGCGTGCCAAAGGCCATAGTGTGAAAGCAGTAGCTGAACTATGAAAGGAAGGCATCCACCAAATCTGGCTGGACTGTGCAATTCTTTGATGCAAGAGTGGCTGAACATTGATGTGGCCTACATCCAGAAACTTGTCCAGTCCATGCCGAATCCAATCACAGCTGTTATTCATGCTCGTGAAAAAAAGGAGTGGGGGTTTTAAATGATGGGTTGATATGGAGATGATTTGAAGAGACTGAAGATGAACTGTGGGTAGATTATGGTTTTGATTATAGGTATGCCGGGGAAACACGCCTACACCGGGTCCTTAATCAGATGACACCATCTGGTTTGAAAGGGAAATTTGCCGTTCAGGGGATTCTTGGGGCTTTCTGGGCAGATGTCACCATTTCAGCAGAGTTAATAGGACAGGGAAGGGTGAGGGGTGTAGATCTTCAGCTTTACTTTGGTCATTTTCTCCGGAAAATGCTCCACTCATTTTCTCCATCAGCTGCTGTGCTGCTGTTGCTGGGATCCATAGAGAGCGGCAGCTGTGTCTTGTGTTTGCGTGAATGTTCTTCACACCTCAGCGCCTCTTTTGAAGGTACCTCTCCACCAGCAGGCCGTTCTGAATGAGATGTGCCTCCTCGCCCTGTCCTTTTACGGAAGTGTGTTACTCTTCCAGAGTTTCACCTCATGCCCCCTTTCACGTCAAAAGACATTACACACGGGGTATTCTGGGGGATATCCCCCTTTTTCCTTGGCCCTTTTTGTAGCCCTTGTTCTCCTCTGTGTTTAGATTTACGACTCCATCCTCTCTTTACCCGCCAGCTCACCGAAACAAGTGGATGTTAACAAGACATAACTCCACATTAACTCACCACACTGCTCCTCAATACCCCAATCATCTACAAGAAAGAGGAACGACAACAGCAAAGTCCCCCACTGCACAAAAGCCAGTGTGTTCAAATACCAGGTCACTGAGGCTCCTTTTTTCTATACTATGAAGAGGCCATGATCCACCATCAGATACTCAAATAAAAGCCTATTTCCACAATTATTAAACTTCCTTTTCCTTTACTGTCAAAGCTACGCATACTTAGCCTGTATGTTAAGCTGTTAAGGAGCTGGATTTGCTTTACATACTGTAATTCAAGTGATTACTGACGAAATGTTTTATTTCAGTCCAGTATGAATCAGCAATGCTTTGATGTTATAGAAGTGAAGTACGTCAGGGATCCGGCTTGTAACTCACTCACTCACCCACCCAGCTAGCAGGGAACGTTCCCAGAACATTACCTACAAGTTCTAATGAAGTTTTAAAGAAAATGTTTTAGTCTTAAAATGTTTATAATTTCAGTTAATGTTCCTGTAAGGTTAAATGTTAACGAAGACATAATGTTTAAACTGCAGCAATCAGAGGATGTTTAAGGATGTGGTCAGAGTCACCGATTATGTCACATGATAACAGAAAATGAATTCATTCACAGCGCAACATTCGGCAAATGTTTTATGTATGTAACTGAGACCTGAGATGACAACGTTTTAGAGAACGTTCTCCTACCTTCAGAAAGAACATTCTGGGAACCAAAAGAAAACTTCCTGCTGAAAACATTAATGGAACATTGAATGGAATATTCTCCGAATGTTTTTTAGAACAAATAATCTTTAGCTGGGCATTCATCATTCATCAGAGGTCATCAGATTCTACACAAGGAGCTTTTTGGTGATTGACATCAGTGACACAGTCTGTTCTTGTTACAGGTTTGTCTAGTAATAAATCTGGTGTGAATGTGTGGCAAGCACCCTATCTCTACCTCCCTGCAAGACCAGAGTGTCCAGAGCGTTGGTGTTTATGTACTGCAATTTGATGAACATGGAGCTTTTGCAGCTCCTGTCCAATCTGACCTTACGGTAACAATACAACCAAGCCTGGTAATACTCACAGCCATTGTTATATATTATATTGCTATTTTGCATGGCACCTGTTGAGTAATGTGAATATCTGGGAACATTTGCCTTTTTTAGCAAGTGGAAAGTAGCAAAATACATTTACTCTCATTACTGTACTGGAATACATTTTCCCCTGTAACAGAACTTTCTGGAGTAGAATTAAATGATAGTATTTTTACTTTTACTTAGGTTCAACTATACTTGTACTTTTAATTGGCTACTTCAATTTTTAATAAAGTGGCAGAGTAAAAAGAAATTATATATGAGCATATGAGTTCAAGACAGCCTATCATATTAGTCATAGCATATCAGGCCTCACAGGAAAGACCAGTTATAAAAAGACCCTGAAAGCCAAGCAGAAGAAAGCTGCTCCCAGCCACCGAAACACTTCAACTTAAAATCTTAGTATGTTTACAGAGTGATAGCAATAATAATGTTACATACACACATGAAGATCATAGTTTATCAAGCATGGTAATGGTTATTATAATAAAATAATATAAATAAAAATAAAAAAAGACATTATTATCAGCTGCTATAACTGAACATACACTCCTGGACAAATCTAAACTAAAAATCTAACCCAAAAAAACTATAATTTGCTGCTTTACAGTAAACCTTCTTCCTCCCACAGTATCCAGTTCAGATGCATTAACTGTGTGCTAGCAGAGCACGCTGCTGTGATCAGTCTCAACTCAAATATTTTCAGGCTGTGATCATGACTCATGTAGGTTTCTAATGAACTACTTATTTATTCTTACTAAAGTAATTTCCTTCATTAAAACTCATTGAATTATCACCAGCGACAGTGACTTTTACTTAGGGATAGAGATTAGGGATTTTCAGTGCTCCTTCTACTCCTGCGTTGCATTGTAAACTGATCATTCTCCAGAATTACATTTTTATTTTGCATGAATCAGCCAGTCATATCTGAGATTATGAGATTATGAACGTACATGAATTTTGCAAGACTACATTGCAGAATGTGCCCTGGTAAAACAATCCAGTTTAAATAAAGTTTTAGTATTATTGTAGTTACTGTATAATTATTGTATAATAAGTTACTGTAACATAAATCTTGATGACTGAATAATAAGCTGTGAGTTTAAGAGGTTTTGAGTTGTTTTTTATATATTGTAATTGCAGCCTCAATTAGAACAGTTTACTTTTTTCTTTCTGTTTTCCTTTTTTGATGATGTTGTTGTTAATTTCGGTTGGGCTGATATAAGCCTTCATTTGCATGCTATTAAATAACCCAACTGAAAGTTTGTTGATAGACATAAAGCTGAGAGGCATTAAGCTTCTTACTTCTTTATCTAGAATTAGATATGGCAGGTTTTTCTGCACTGGGAGAACGTCTTTAAGCGTAGCTGATTTTGTGCTTATTTGCATCCTGTTTTGCATCTCAGCCAAACGGCATCACGCAGCTCTTCTTCAAGACAACACACACAAACACACAGGCACGCCAGCACACATCACACCTGCTTAATACAAGAAGCTGAATGAACTTTGACCCATATACCTGCAGTCCTACACTCTGAGCTGTGCTTCTAGTTTCAGGGATAAACCTGCTGCAGGCTTAACCTACGAAAGATTTTAGAATTGCTGTGTTTGTTATCACCTCTGACTAACTGACGTCAGTAACCACATCTGTCAGAGGAAAGTCAACTCAGAGTAGCGTTTTCACGTGTGTAGCCAGACTCTGTTATGTATATTATATTTATTCTGTATGTTATTTATCATCTCTGCTAGAACCTTGTAACTTGTTGTTGCTGTTGTTTTTTAACTGGCCTTAGATAATTCTCATTACATTGACTAAGGTTCAACAGCAAGAGCTTTCTTCTTTCCCATGTGAAGTTAGAGTGCTCAGAGAATAGACAGCTTCCATGATGCTTGGTTACCATGTTGTACCCATGATGGTATACGTCAAACCCCATATTTATCCGCATAAACAAAGGCTGAAGGTCTGTTTATGTAACTGCTTAACGCACCAAGAGACCCGGACAGGCAACTCTCGTTATTAGCGGAAAGTAATGAACAGGAAACCAGCCTACAGAACAGCTTCTGCCCCAACCTGAAATTAGCCATGCATGCTCCTTATCTTTCTGATCAGTGTAGTTTCAGTGCCTTCTGTTTTGAGTCTGAGTCACTGCAGTTAATGTGAATATCATGCATTTCTCTGAAAGCAAAACAGGATCTCAGTAGTGAAGTTTAGCTCAAGAGTGTCGGGTTGTTGCCTCTATCGTAAGGACACACGTTCCTGCAGAGTATGTAGTTTCAGAAGTTCTAAACATAACAGTGTACATCCTGAACATGACTATCTAACTATGCTAGTGTTGGGGATTTCCAAACAACCAGCAAAGGACAATAATGATGCACATTTCCAAGTATAGTATTATACTTCTTATTCCACTGCTTTCCATAAGGCACTGTAATACATACACTACATTTTCCAGAATTAAGGGTGGAACATTACAGCAACCATGGTGCAGAGTACAAATAGTTCAGTTATTAGGCAGAAATAGTATTCAATTGTAATATATGAAATACACTTGGTGCATTTAAAGTACTCAACAACATGTTGCCTGATGCCTGAGACATTATATACCACTATCAACACTGCATTTAAAGCTCAGAAGACAGATGTAGGTTCACTGGTCACTTTGGATACTAAATAAAACATGACTATATTTGCATTGTAGACATCATGACCACCAGTTCTTCATGTTCTTCAGTTCAACATGTAAAGAAAACTGAAATTCGATAATTTATCTCTAATCAAATCTTGACTGTTACTCCTTTAACAACTGTAACTATGCTCAGGCTACCAGCTTTCAGAATAAAACATTGTGAAACATTGTGCTGGATGTTCTTATATCAGAACTGCAGTAGGAAAATCAGCATATAAGCTCACCAGACAAATATTAGTCACCTTGGTGGTAGTAACATCAGGCTCCTGGCAGATACCAGAATTCATAAATTAAGAAGAGGTGGTACAGTGCAGTGAATCTCTCGTTCGATGTGTAGAAAATGGCTTCAAAGCAGATGTTAATGATTGGCTAAAAGGAGTGACTGCACTTGGGTATGCCAAAAGCCATAGTGTAAGTAAAATAGGAAGTAGCTGAATTTACAGTTGGATGGAAGCATGCGCCACAAAATCTGACCGAACTGCGCAATTCTTTGATGGAAGAGTGGTTGAACATTGATGTCGCCTACATCCAGAAACTTGTGGAGGTATTACACACTATTAGATAGCTTTCAGTTACAGGTGACTAATTTTTGGTCCGGTGAGCTTATTTACCAATACACCAGTAAAAGGGTGTCTCTACTGCCTCTCAAGTACAGAAATTCTGTAATTTTTACCACTGCCATCAACAAAATAGCAGCTCTATCACTGAATTTTCTAGCATGTTGGCATTGTGACCAGAGACCATGAACCCAAGATCCAACAGTCAAGTCCCAGGGAACATGTTTATATGATACTAACCTTGGGTATAACATTAAACACCTAGCAAAGCTTAAAGCCGCTGATCAGATCTCTCTAAGAAGTGTGTGGTTGTGGCTAATGAGAATCTCGATTGGCAGCTTGTCCAACATTCCTAGCTTGTTGCGCCCATCACACAGAACTAACATCATTATTTGGCTTTCATTAGACAGTAATTTGATGAAAAAAAGTCTGACGGACAGACAGATGAACAAACCAATGAAAACAAAATGAAGGAATGGACAAACGAACAATGGCTAGCTTTAGTTTGCTAAGTTTCTCTGACTTTGAAACTGTTTTGTGTGGGTGGGGCAAGAGACATTCACCTTGTGATTGGTTAGGAAATGCTTATGGAAGCATTACCCAAATTAGGACCACCCAGATTACATCGAAAGGAGAGGAACAGGGGGAAATATCAGTCATTGATTGGTCATCCAAAGGGGATACTTAGTACCCAGTTACTGTTTGCCTGCAAGAACAAGATTAGCCTAATTAAAAAGCTAGCACTGATTTGGATTCCCTGGGTCTTTAAAAAGCCTTAAGTAATTGGTTTATGTTGTACATTGTTTGTAAACAGTGGATGCAGCAACTGGCCATGAACAAAAACAGTTCTACCAAGCCCTGATAAGCATACATCATTGCCACTTAGCTGTGGTGTTAGGTCTGTATAAGCAGACTGGGTGCTAGCAAAGAGGAATGAGCTTTATTAACATATGACCTGTTGGATGAGCGCTTGATTCTCGGGACACCCAGGAGACGTCTCTCAGCAGGCGATCATAGGTCATAGCAGGAAGATAACACCACGCGGTGCAGCAGCCCTCAGAGACACAAGCATTAGGCTTGGGCAGTAAAGGCACTTGGGCAGGGGGTTATCTGATAGCTGGATTAGGAAGAGCTCATTCAGTGCCTTGGAGCACATGTTGAGGGGGATTACAGCCCAAGCCTGTGGCAGCGAGGCCTTTAGCGGCACTCTGGCGCTCAGAACCACAGCA
Organism: Semaprochilodus insignis; assembly: GCA_034552555.1. NCBI lineage: Eukaryota > Metazoa > Chordata > Actinopteri > Characiformes > Prochilodontidae > Semaprochilodus > Semaprochilodus insignis. Next base: position 13,169,558 of record CM067475.1, on the reverse strand, counting down.
ACCACGTTAGCTGTTAATTGGACACTCTGGTCTTGCAGGGAGGTGGAGACAGGGTGCTTGTCACTTGCGTCGCACTAATCCCCAGTGTTTAATAGATTTAACCCCCCCTTAACATTCACAGACCCACTGGCGGGTCCAGTCCTCCATTGTTCACACACTATAACTTAACATTAAAGCTACAGTATTTTCCACCATCTTCAAAGGTGTTTTCTGTTACTGCAAGTTGGCTGAAACATAATGTTGAAATAACCCAAAAATAATCAAATAATTGTTTCTAATAATCACATGCCATTATTTCACTCGTATTCCATTTGTAGTTAGTCTATTTATACAGTATTTTTGTATTGAGTCATTTTGTATACATTTCTTTGCTGTCAGAATAAGACTTTCTATCCTCTTTTTTGTCGTTTTTACAGAATTAAAAAATGCCAGTTGTCTTTATACTGTGTTACCATTTAATGATGAAAGGAGCAACCGAAATGGTCCAAAATCACTTGGCAAAACTCTAGCTTCATTAGCTTCTATTCAAAGTCAAGAATGTTTTTCCTTCTCCTGTAAGATTACCATCTTGGGGATACGAGGTTTTGTCAGGAAAGCAACAGTTTGTACCTTTGTAACATTTTAGCCTGTTTTTTAGCCTCATATCAGGAGAGAAGAAACAAAATGACCTAGTTTTGAAGATCGCAATACTGCAGGCTAACAAAACAGAATAAATGCTAGCAATGGTAGCAATGACATTTGGTTAGCTTAATAACTTGAGCTTTCTGGTTACCAGCAAATAAGCAACGTTATTCCAAGTTCTCTCTGTTTTATTTTCTGGCTCAAAATAGACTTTATTAATGTTGTTATTCATTGTTTTATGACCAAGTGTAGAAAACTGGATCTACAAAAGACGGTTTAAGTTCATTGCAAGAGACTTTCCACATTTTTCATCACAAGTGTATTAAGTTCACGTAACTTCCAAGCAACTAAGGTTTCACTGTGGCATTTCAATCCGGGTCTTTATTAATGTTCGTTTCCCATCATTTATGATCATGTGAAGCATGACCTCATGCAGCGCTTTAGTTTGGAGGAACTTAATACACCCCTGCAGCTTCTCACTGATCTCAAGCACAATCCAACGTGACAATCATTTAGGCCTTCAGAACTATGGTAATTCTCCTTTCTGAAAAGAAGAAAGTCAGAGTATACATGTCTCCTTGTGTTTTATTGTTGATTAGAACATGAAAAGTATGGTTTGATTTCTGGATCTGTTTGCAGTTTGCAGCAGTACATCCCAATCATTTGTAAAAGTCTGTATTAGATTTCCCAATAGCACAAAGTTCAAAGTAGACTCATAGAGAACAGACAAAGCTCTTGTTTCACTTATTCAAAATGGGTCACATTTGTGCTGTTCCAAAGCATAAAAACTGTCTTATTTTGCAGTTTCATAAAAGATATAGGGGCTCAACTTCCTGCTTCCTGCATAGATGCAGCCAAAGGAACAGGTTTGCAAAATAAAGTCAATAAAAAACTGATAGGAAGCATGATTTGTGTCATTTTTGTGTGTCCCAGTGTCCCAGTTTCAAATACAGATTTGTTGCGCTTTTTTGAAGGCTTAACTGATTGCCTCACTGGAAGTGGTCATTTTTTGTCAGTACAGAAACAGGTTGTGCTCGGTATGAATATACAGTCATAGCATTAAACCACCACATTGTATTCAACATTCACTTACCATATAGGAACACTTTGTAGTTCTACAATTATGGACTGTAGTCCATCTGTTTCTCTGCATACTTGTTAATTCCATTTTACCATGTTCTTCAAAGGTCAGGACCCCCACAGGACCACCACAGAGCAGGTATTATGTGGGAGGTGGATCATTCTCAGCACTACAGTGACCATGATGTGGTGGTGGTGTGTTTGTGTGTTGTGCTGGTGTGAGTGGATCAGACACAGCAGTGCTGCAGGAGAGTTGGAACACCTCAGTGTCACTTCTGGACTGAGAATAGCCCACCAACCAAAACTATCCAGCCAACAGCATCCTGATGTAGGAGGATGACCAACGGAAACTCAACCACAGATGAACTGTCGTCTCTGACGTTACTTCTACAATGTGGACCAACAAGGTAGGAGTGTCTAAAAGAGTGGACAGCAAGTGGACACAGTGTTTAAACACTCCAGCAGCACTGCTGTGTCTGATCCAGTTGCACTATCACAACACAGTAACACACAATTGTGTGTGTCTATAATGTCAGTTTGATGAGGCCAGACACTTCCAGGAGTGTATGCTGCAGTGAAAATTGCCTAGTTCTGCAAACTGCAAGTCATTACAGTGCATTCATTTGTGCCATTTCTGTGTTGTTGTGTATTTCTGTTTTCATAGATCTTCAGGACAAAAATATCCTGATTGTGTAGGAAACTACAGTAAACACAGGACTTTCCTACAGTGAGTGAGGTGAGGTTTCCGGTAACTGCTAAGTTTTGCATGCACTCATGTTTATCCATTGTTCGACATAGAATCACAGCTGACAGACATTAGGATGTCGCCATGTAGTTCTCAAACCAGCTACATCTACAAGGTGGACCAACAAGGTAGTAGTGTCTAAAAGAGTAGACAGTGAGTGGTCACAGAGTTTAAAAACCACTCGCACCAGCACAACACACACTAACACACCACCACCACGTCAGTGTCACCGCAGTGCTCAGAATGATCCACCACCCACATAATACCTGCTCTGTGGCGACTATTGAAGAACAGGGTAAAAGGGGGCTAACAAAGTATGCAGTGAAACAGATGGACGACAGTCTGTAATTGTAGAACTACAAAGTGCATCCAAAAATACAAATAAATGCAAATGTTCATCATGCAATTTGTCTCTGAGTTTGGAAAAGTAGCAGTTAGAGGACAGGTAGGACGCAACAGATCTGTGTTAAAAAAAAAAGCTGTTTATATTTATCAGCAGGAAGTTGATCTCATCGTGAGCTTATCACTTAGGCTCCCCACTGGCTGCATTTCAGTCCATTTGACTTAATTTCACCACATTTGTATTTCCCTGTTGTCCTGCTGTTGATGGTGAAGTGTGACTGCATGAACATATATTTAAAAAGAGTGTTTGTCATCCCTACTAGAAATAGTGCATTCGTCATGATGAGGTGTAGTGAGAATTCAGAAGTTTCCAGACTCAATAGGTGTTATGTTACCAGATCCCTCTGAGTCAGAGTGAAAATACGCATACTTCTTCCAAGAACATGCACAGTTTCTAGTAAACATGTACAAGCAAACATGTGTCTTCTTTCTGCAGAATCAGACTGTTTCTCTTAGTTTAATCGTTCACCATCACTTGCATAGGCTACATGCTGCATAAGTGCTGGATTAACCCCTTAAACTCCTTAAATACCACAGTTCCTCACTCCTATAACTGAACAACCTGCATGTCAAAGAAGTCAGTATGAATACATATTTCTTGCTGAATAATATGCCTGGGTTACATTGTTAAGCAATGCTTGAAACCAAGTTCCTAGGCAATTATTTTCTCAAGCTCTTTAAACAGTCTTTGTGTTTCTTGCATATTACTGGCATAACTACTGGACTCGTCTGAGGTGAAATTAAGAACTGGACAGCCACTCCGTCTTTGCCCCCTGTCCCAGTCTGCCAGAGCCAAGGCATTGTGTGGTCTGCCTGTTTCACGCATGGCTGCAGAAGCAGTCATAACAGAGCTCCAGGCACTAATTACAGACGAGAATTTAAAGCTTGGATGAGAACGGAAACGAGCTGTATTCCCTAAAAGCCCTTCTCAGCACTGCTAGTCCTACCATGCAGTTACTGCAAGTGGGTGGCATAGCCAAACTGCAGGCCCAGAGCGGGCAAGACTGGCAATGGTGTATGTGTGTCCATAATGCCAGTCCACAAGTATGGTGAAGTTTGTGCTGCAGAGACAATGGCCTAACTACCAGTTCAGAAAACTGCAAGTAGTTACAGTAGCTTTCATTTGTGCCCTCCTGGTAGTGGCACATGTCAGGAGATGGGGTGTGTGTTTTTGTTTTCATAGATCCTCAGGACAAAATAAAGCTGATTTTGTAGGGAAACTGCCATAAACACAGCATTAACCTACAGTGAGTGAGGTGAGATTTTCCGGTAACTAGAGTGAGAGTACTCAGTTTTGCATGCACTCATGTTTATCCATTGTTAGACACAGCATCACAGTTGACAGATATTAGCATGTAGACCTGTGGTTCTCAAACCAGCCTGCTTACCACTGGCACACAACAGTAAACTTACTCAGTGTCCACTCCATACTTTGACGTTCCCTCTTGCTATAATAGTTTCTGCCCAGCGTCAGGGAGTAATTTAGTGAGGGAAAGCTCCACCAACCAATCTTCATGCCCCACTGAAACCACTACTTTATATACATGCTTCTGTAGCAGCAGGCAGCAAAAAACAAGAGAGCAAGTGAAACTAAATTTGATACAGCCTAAAACAATTTGCCATGTGCCTGGCATAAAAGAATACAGTGTTTGCATCACATTGTAATGGGTGCATTTAAGGATGTGTAATAGGTTCTGGGAAGGCAGGAGGATATATTTGCAGATTTCCTAATTGGGTAGACTTTTGGTGATTAGCTGTAAAAGTGGCTCTACTGTTGATGCTCTCCTGAATCTGTAACTTTTAAGAGTAGATTGATTCATGACCCTCTAAGATAATTGGTAATATGCATAGCCAGGGTAATGCAAATGCTGTTTAACTGTTCATTCAGACTAGCAGGCGACAGACCGTGACCAGTCATTTCCTAAGGGAGTACGTGATTTAGTGACTAGCTGTAAACCGGTGCCCAGCACAGTGTCCAGCACAGACATTGGAGTGAATCAGATGAACTACATTCTTTAATTGTACACTTACACTTAGTTGTGTACTGCTGTTTCAAACGATTGGCTCCAATAAATTATTCGGACCAATCGTAGACATGGGGGATTGAGGTTCCCAGCTCCTGCTCTCTTCTGCTCTCTCTTGTGCTCCTACCGGCATTTCGTTCCAATTCTCAACAGTGTGGTGAGAAGCTTATTACCAATGTTTCTTATTTTCCCATTTTATATAATACATCTTTGCATGTATCCAGGGACAATTTAAAGAAAAATAAAACATGGAAGAATATTGTTGATGTCTCTGGGGCGTTAGGTCACTCAAATGCTAGCTAGGTTAGCCAGCATGCTAACCATCCAGTAAAGCTAGCCGCAAAAGCACATAGTTAGGTTTGTATACAAATTCAAATTCCATACAGTCTAGACCTTGTACATGCCCACATGTGACAGTGCAAACGGCCTCAGACACACATACAAACTTGTCACCTGCTAATGTGAATGCAGGGTGAAGCTGCAGTATGTTAGATTTGGAGATTTGGAGACCTCTCTGGTGGAAATCTGTAATTGCATGCAATGTGTGAAAGATCATTCTGCAGCCTTGGTTATGCTTTGGACCCCTTCCCCAAGAGGATGAATTTTATGATTGTGACTTCAAAGAGAACTTCAAAGAGAGTCATCCAAGGATGTAAGTGAATTATCTACTTCATCAGTGTAATGCTGATTTTGCATTTGAGACCTAAACAGTTTTTGGGCTTATGTGTGTCTGACATCAATACCTAAGCATGTATGACATGGTCTGAAAAAATGCTAAATCTGAACTGATAGCTTCAGGCTTTACAGAGTGACTCATAGCAGCACACATTTTTTTACATCCTAACTGAGGAGGAGCGCTCCTGGGATAGAGCAGTATCAGAACCATTTTTGAGAGATAAACCAGATACTCCAGCTTTCTTAAGCTGCTCCAGCAAAACTGAGCTACTCTGCTTCCAATCCACTCTGCTCTCATACTGTCCTGCACAAAAGAGAGCCAGTCCAGTCATCCCGCTATGATTAGCTTTTATTATATTACATATTTTGAGATTTTGCTTACCTGTAATATCCCATAATGCTTCATTTTAGCAAGACATTTTTTTCGCATTTCATCATAGCAACTGACGCTGCTGTTATGAAGTTAGCCATGAACTGCCATTAACATCACTGAGTGGAGTACCAGAGAGTGTTGTATTGGCTGACACCTCACAGTGTCTGGTGAAGTTTCCATGTATTTCCATATATTGCCATATGTTGGTGTTAGTGTTGTAGTCCTCGAGTCTGGTTTTGGTCTTGAGACCATAAATTAATGGTTATAAGTCCCTGTCTTGTGTCAGTCTTGACATTATTTGGACATTGTCTTGTCCAGTTCTAGACTATAGTAAAACACTAAAATAGTCTATCCTCTACACATTTAAGTAAAATCAATCCACTGTTTTTCTTTTCCATGACAGCTGTATTTCTTCACTTATATAACATATGCAACATTTGTTTGACCCCATGGAAAAGTGAGTATGTGTATGTGTGAGGCCTCCTGTCTCTGTTTCTCTGCTGTGTTTCGGTCTGAGCGTTATCTCTGTGTCCAGACTTTCTGTCACACAATAGACGTCTACTCTGGTCAGCTACTCTTTATAGAACTTAGAACATAAATCAAGAGCTTATCTCTTTGCCCTCACACAAGCACTAGTTCAGAGGTGCTAAACTTCTCAGAGGCGTCTCCAGTCATAACTACTGAAGCTATCACCATGCAAAATGAACCAGAGCCCATAATCACTACTTGGGTCTGCCTCCATGTTGTGGGTGAGGAGACTAACCCAAACGTGTCTGATGTTCTGTCCCCAGCAGACATAGCTGCTAGAATCTGCTTTCGCTGCACATGACACACAGATGCTGTTAGATCTTGGTACTGAGGCCGTGTGAAATACGATTTTGGGTTGCTTGAAAAAGTCCTGCTAACTTGGCTGCTTTTAGGCAAGTCTCTGTCTGTGCTCCTCTCAGACTAATGCACAAGAATGCAGAAATCTCCCACACTGCTCATGGGAAAACAGAGAGTGGCTTAAGGACACAAACTCCATTACAGCATTAAAGCGGGCACGGATGTGTCCTCATAAAAATGTGGCTATATGTCAGAAACCAAATCTTTGATCTGGAGTGACTCGAGCACAATAGCATTCACAAGCCCAACAAATATTGGAGTTATTGTGGAATTAAAGATGCTATCGTTGCAGCCATATCAAAATATGACCCCAATAATGGCATTTGGAGCACTGGTCAAGAAGGACTGAAAATGATTCTTGTCAAAATAAAGTTCTCACAGGCTCTGTAATCTCCAGGACGTGGTGAGGGAGGCCTTGGCTCTGTTTTTGTTTGGTGACTTTATTATCTGTGCTATGAGACTGGAAAGTGGAGGAACCGCTGGGGAATCAATTTGATATTTCTGTTTGCACTTTGCTTGGAACTGGGAAAAATAGGCTGACAAAGAGACCCTTTAAACATATAGCACTTCACTTTCTGCACATTCACATACAGTCATATGCATAAGTTTGAACCTGTGTTGAAGTGTAGCTACATTAGCATGTCGGCTACAGGGAATAAATTTATATGTGGCAACGTTTAATGCACAATTTTTTCCCCCTGAGTTTAACGTATTGTAAAAAATAAGCAAAACATATAAAATATGCCATAACCTTTGCACAGGATAAATTTTATGTTTGATTTTTTCCCCCCTAATTATGTTAAAGATGCCATGAATGATGTGGCACAATGGATAATGCATCTGACTATGGATCAGAAGATTCTAGGTTTGACTCCTAGCTGGCTCGTCTCTTTGGGGGGCACTTGTGGGCTGGAGGTTTGGGAACCAGACGTATGACCACAGAATTGCTGGTTTGATTCCCTGAGCTGACAGTAATGGCTGAAGTGCCCTTGAGCAAGGTATCTAACCCCCAACTGCTCCCCGGGCACTGTGGATAGGGCTGGCCACCACTCTAGGCAAGTGTGCTCACTGCCTCCTAGCGTGTGCATTCAATAGTGTGTGTTTGCAGCTGTTTCACTTCACGGATGGGTTAGATGAGGAAGACAAGTTCCTCTATGTGCAAAACACAAATGGCAGAAAATGGCCCTAAACTCTCTGGTCTGGGAATGTCTGGCCTCACCTAAATTCTAAAACTGTATTTAGCTGAAGTACAACCGACATACTGTGAACCTCAGATGCTGTTGTTTCTCTTTCAAAAATAAATTGCACATTTTCAAAAGAAGGTGGTAAAACTTCCAAAATCCAAAATCCTAAACTGTTATGTAACAGTCTGGTTAATTAATTGACTAATTAATATTCATGCACCCAAAATCTGCATACAATGACAACAGAGGAACAGCAACAAAGATGTGGAGAAATCTGTCTTTCCAGGCTGTAAAGACGATGTTGGCACTTATCATACCCTTCCCAAAGAAACTAATTGTTAACAGGCATGGCTGATGTTCATCTTTAAACAAGGCTGAACTCGGTTTTCCATTCGTCAGCTTCTTAATCCAATGTTGCATTCCACCTTCATTGCTGCAGCTTGCACAGCCATCAGAAGTGGCATCATTTAAGGTGGAACAGAAAATTCTCAGAACAAGCTGGTGAGAAGGAAGCCAATTGCAGCTCCAACATCTTTAATAAGATCCAGGACAGCTTTCATTCAAAGTTGTTAGTTTGCTCTATACACACAGTTGGACAGCATTGAGCAGACTTCGCTCAGCAGACTAAAGAGCGGAGCAGTTCCTCCTGTATTAGCATCACTATATAGTCTGGTAACTGAACATATGTACGGAAGAGCACATGCATTATATTTTCCTGTCTGTGTCTATTTCGTTGCTTCTGTGTGATCATCGCAGGGTCTCGCTGTAAACCAGCTGGTCAGAGCAGACCGCATCAGTTTATTCATGATCTCACCATAAAAGGGAAGACAGCTCGTTCATTCTAAGGCCAAATCATGGGGTGTAAAGGGGCGTGTAAAACCACATATAGGCATTTTTTCCACCCCAACCAAAACCACATACCATCTAACAAGTTAAAATACTGTTGTGTTAACTTCTTTCCCTTAAACATACTACAAAAACATGTGACCATGGGGACCATATTATTTCAAATATGACTGTGTGATATAATGACTGCATGTTTGCGTCTTTATGGATTTATTCAAAATTCATCTGACGCAGACTTTTCACAAACTGCTCTGGAATAATAAACAGTGCTGCAGGGAAGTGTGCATTTAAGTGCACCCCATTATCTGAACGCTCTGGTTCACTTCCAGCATTTGGAAGTACCTAGGGCTTGTTTTTCTCTCTTTATTAAATTTCTAGTGGCTGTTGAACCATAGGCTATTGCAACTGTGGAGTATTTTTGTTAGGTCTCTGCATTGTACAGAAATAGTCAATTTGTCCCATATTTACCAGAACTGCTTAATATGGACCTGTGGAGGAGCAGCCAAAGCAAACCAATGGAGACGCATGTAAAGTTTCTCAGCGAGTATGCTGTTTTATTCAAAAGCTAAATGCACAGCTACCATGGAGGCACCCATGGCAACTTTGTCAGGACACTGATCCCTGAGAGACAGGCATTTGAAACAATTGGAGAATCCAGATACTGGAGTATAAATTACAGCCATTAGGACAATTCAATGCAATACAAAAAAAATCTGAAAGGTCATCAGAACCATGTCTGATGCACAGGTGGAAAAAAAAAAGCATATACCATCTAAACAATAATGTACAAATACAATCATTTAAACATGGCACAGTAAATAAATACTGCTTTAAAATAAGATACAGTCTACCCAATGTGGGTCATCTCCACACAGAGAAAGCTGTTCTCTGTATAAAGCACTGCTGTTGCTCATGTGAAGTGATAACACCTGCAAGCTATGCGCAGTTGGCAGATGAGAAACTCAGTCATGACTGTTCTATATATTATAGCTGCCAAATATTAAAAATAAGTAACCTGCACATTCTAGTCTATGGAGCAGTGGCTGACTAAGGCAAGTTGTACTCAAGAAGGACAGTAAACATTTGCAAAAGGGACACACTTCACGTGAGCAACAAGCAGTTCAATCAAGCTGTGCAACTTTCCATTAAATACATCTCAGAGCAAAGCTAACAGATTCAGAATCTCATAAAAACTATATGCCAAGATTGTTTGAATGCAAGTAATGGCATTAAATATAATAAAAATCTAAAGGCTCAGGGGCGTATGTTACATCACACAGCTTCGAGTCCCGTTATCATCATTTTCAGAACAGTAAGGGAGAAAAGTGCTTTATCCCCACATACCACAGATTCAAATAACCTGATGGCACAGAAGGAAAATTGCCTATTGCCAGCACAAATTATCTTAAACTATCGTTATCATATTATAAAAAGGCAATATAACACTGGAACTGAAAATGAAATTAACAACAGAAATAAACTTCATCTTGTCATTTTGTCCGGAGTCTTGGGGAGGGGAAAAAAAACCCAAAAAAAACCACAAATGACAAAGCACCCATAATCCCTCTTTTTAGGCCATTAAAACAAACCTGAGGGAAATAATCAAAGCATCCTGAATCGCATTTGGAAAAGGGGCAAAAAAAACAAAACAAACCTAACACAAAACTAAGCGTGTAAAGCTGGCAAAAACGGCTTGGACATGTTAAATGCACATTCTATGAGAATTGCAAATTGGATACAAGCAATATTAAGGACGTAAAGCACAGTTGATTGCCTGCGAAGCTTGGCGCCGAGAGAGTTTCTTTCCTGGAGAGAACTGGGCCCCAGTGTCTGGGGCTCAGACAGGAAAGCTCAGGCACCAGGCAGGAAGGAAGCGTCCGAAAGCGGGCCGCACAGCAGCCCAGTAAAAAAACCATGAGAGGCCGCGTTGCACTGCAGCGAAAACACAGCAGCCACACGGGCCAATACCACACTGGTCTCAGGTGCCTTTCAGATACCGAGGCACTGCTGAGACGAGGATACAAGAGAGGAGCTGGTCACCTTAATAGGCAACCTGAGGAGGACACCATGGAGTGTCTGGGTAGAGCAGACAGTGCACAGACCTAAACCTGTAAGAGAGAACAGATGAGAAATGTTAAACGTTAGGCTTATTATTCAGTACCTTCTATGAGTTATTGTGTATTGACACTGTGTAGGTTAAGTGTGAAACTGATTCAGAATCTTTTTGTACTGAAAAAAAAGAATGGATTAAATTTACTGGATTTAAATGTGTACTTATTTTCCACTAAATAAAATATAATACATGAATATAGTTATTAAGGTTCCATATGGACCTTTAGGTTTGAGGTAGTGGTCAGCAATCCTAATCCTGGAGGTCTACCTTACCGCAGAACCTAGTTCCAACCACAATCTGCTATACCTGCTCCTGCTGGTTTACTTCTATAGACATCCTTGGTTGGCTAGATGCATTATTGTTATATATAGAGAATGCAGCATATTAGATGTAGGTTTGAACCTCAGCAGAAAAGTAGATCTCCAGGAGAAGGGTTGCTGACAACAGCCTGAAACCCTAATACCCAGGGTTGCTGGCTATTTGAATCAAGTAAAGTCAAAGCATCACCTTTAGAGCATGTTTACATATCCCTGTTAACTTTGTCTAGAAACTGTGGCAAACACCTAATATCTGCCAGACTCTTACCTGGATGGGTCCTCCTCGACTGAGAAAGCCCCTTTCATGTTGATGATATTTCTCTTGTTCTCAAACATTCCATAACTCAATGTAATCTGAAACAGAAGCATACAGGAATTCAAATTACAGTCGTTTCCAAATATACCAATAGGTCACATTCTCAGGATTCTACAGGGTTTTGTTCTTAGTCTGAATGGCAGTCTCACCTGTTTGTGTACTTCTGATCTAGACACCTGTTGCAGGTTCTCCAGATGCGAGTGGAACAGGTTGCTGCGGGTTAGTGGAACCCCCAGAACTGACTCGATGATGTAGCCGATGGTGCAATCGTCAGGGAGACGTATCTTCTCCGCGGTGTTCATGAAATGACCACCACTACAACAGAAGGACAGGAGATTTGGCTCAATTTATCTATGTTTTGTAAAAGGAAAAAAGCTACCAGAGAAGTGCAGAACAGCCAAACAAGATGTGCAATTTCTCCATACCTTGCCCAAGGGCTCATCTTCAGAGCAAGACCACGACTCACACAGAAACCTGCCCCTCCAGTGGCGAACCAGAAATTAACAGGCCGCTGAAAACAAGAAAGTCACCGTTAGTGTTGTGCCTCGTCATACCACATTGACAGTTTGGAGAAAAAAAAATCTACTCAAATTTACACAAATTGTCTTTTATGCTGGATGTACTTCAAGAGTCAAGGCATGCTTGGTGTTCAAAGTATGCTTCTTTAGATTTGCACTGGAGCTACGAGGCTTACGTAGCCAACACTGTAGAAACTTGCACTACAATTAGCGCTGTAAACTGCATGCCTTAAACTGTGCTGTTAAGTAATCTCTAAAAGACATATGTGGGTTCTCACACTACATGACGTACTATAATTTAAATTGACACAAGTGCAGACCGCCTGCTGCTCCTACTTTTTTTTAGAAACTGTCTTTTGTCCATTTTGTCTTGGCTGCATTTGGTGTAAGGAGAAAATGGTGCTCTGGTTTGTTATGCTATTAAAGCTCTAAAGTTCTTTATACACTCACCATTTTGTTGTCCCCGAGTCTCTCAGTGGCCTCAATGGGCCGGTCCAAGCTTGGTTTACCGATGTACATGTCTTGAGTGTGAGGGTACTGAGAAAGCAGCTGGACAAGGGTCTTCACGTTCACATAGTTATCGTCATCCACATGACAGAACCACCTAAACACAGCAGGATCTTGTTAAAAGGTATGCATACAAAGAGTGCTAAGGAGTCCAAGTGCTCATCCAATCAGTGTGTTTGTACTAAGACATTTACAGCACTCACTTATTGCCAGATTCAATAAACTTGTCATACTCCACAGCCATCTTGCAGGACAGAGCTTGGCGGCTGTGGGCAGCAGAGCAGTTGGTGTTGATGACATGGCTTCCTGCAGAGAGGAGAATGCAGACCTAGGTCAGTATACAAATAGCACCTCACAACACAGTCACGTCATAGAGTTTTAATGCTAGACTAATGCATATCACTTGGCATTCAGGTGGGAGGGGGAATTAGGCCAGAAGTTATCATTGTAGTGATGAACTATCAGACTATAATTTTCTGAATATGTCATGAGTATCTTCAATGATTTTAAATCAATACTATAGGACACTGAACAACTGCATGTATTGTATGTATAATTCTGCTGCCTATCTTCTTCTGGAGTATTTCTTACCCTGCATGTTTGTGTGTTTCACTGCTCCAACTGATAAGAAAAAGACGAATAATAAATATATAATTAAATAGTTATATTTTATTCTTTTTAATGTATTACTTAAGCATTATTAATATTTACGTATTTGTGGCCCTTATTGTAAAGTTATCGGCATGTGTCTCCTAAGAACTGCTTTATAAGTGCACAACAGTGTTTAATAAATATTACATAGCCAATATATACTTCACACACGAGTTTGATATGCACTTGGTAAACTACCATTTGAAATGATCATAGACTTGATCATAGAAACAAACTGTTCATTAGTGCTTACTTCTTACTGTCCCGATTGTTGAGTCACACAATTTTCATTATGATGATTATTTAGTAATATTTATCCTTTAGTAAGAAATATGATCTATTTTATAACTACTTCTTCTAAATGATGTTAGTCCTTTTTTCTATCATTAGATAATGATTAATTGCTACATTATACTTAACTTTTTAGTAATGCTTATTACTGTACTGGTGATAGATGTCCCCTTATTGTAAAGTGTTGCCCATTTGTTGATTTTCTCTTTTTGCTGGAGCATGTTTAAACTTGCCTGTAAACATCAGAACTACAACATTTTTGGATATATAAAGTCTTGTTAAAATGCATTCTGTTTGGCTGGGTCTCGTCCTTCCTTGAGCCAAAAAGAGATCCGGTGCCTCTGCATATCTTTCTGTACCAGCTGCCTCTGAATGTACTGCAGCTTACTGCAAGATGTTCGAGTAGTGTAGACCTGGTTTCACTCAAACTATGCCAAACGTCAAGGCAAGCCCCTCGCTTAACTCGTGGTGTTGGTATCAAGGCTGTGCACTCACCCATTTTCTTCTTCAGCTCCTCATCCTCGCCATCGGTGAAGATGTACGTCTGTATAAACAAAACAAGACCGGTCAAAACTTTTGTTTTTCTGCAGTCCACTCACATCATTGACAGTCCATCAAGAGTCCAGTTAGTGCAACAAAGCAAAGAACAGCACAGGAACTAGTGCATTCCAGGGCTGGTCTAAATGTGTCTCTGCATGCTATTTATCTCATGCAGGGCTGATTGGGGACCATTGTCTGCCATTTTACGCCATGGAAAACTCATTCGGTTAAACAAGCCAAACTCGACCCCCCTGAATAAAAGAGGCCTTGTTGCTGCTTTTCCATGCTTGCCATGGCAACTGCTTTGGAACCCCAAAGCATCCCAGACATAGAACAAAGAGGGGGGAGCAGACTACCCCAGTCGCCTCCCACCCCCCCATTACACATACACATCACAAGCTCCATTCTATTACTCATGTGTCCCCCTCTCCTCCTCATTCCCTAAAATCCACCCCCAATCCACTTCACACATGCAAATGCTCAAATGAAATGAATCCACAAGTTAAAAAAAAGCACTCCTTCAGGATCCATTCTCCTCTAACCAGTCCACAGTATGCGCAGGTCAAGATAAACTATTATGCCTTTGTGTTTCGAGACCCAGTGTGGCAGTCAAAGTGACGTGCGAGCCTCCGCTGTTTTGTTAAATGAAGAATGGTGGGAGGAGAAGGGGGCTGGATTAGGAGCTTTTTGTGGCGGATAAGACAGAGCAGGTGCGAGGCGGCGGCAGGCCGGCCTCAAAAAGAAGGGCCTCTCCGACACACTCCTCACACACAGGCTGATGAAAGAGAATGGCCTGGCTTCAGCCTCACGCAATGCCGTTAACTTGTTTACACTGCAGCTCAGGTGAGACGGCACCTGCCGCCCGATGCTTTATCTCAGCCACGTGTCAGAACAGGCCTGTGTGGCCATGGCCCTCCTAAACCCACACCCACAAACAGTGGTCTAATTGACTCCGCTTTTTAGACTCCAAAGCAGCTTGAACGCATGCCAAAACTAGCTTTTGTCAAACGTCCTCTATTGCACATGCATAAAAGCAGGCAAACTCATTTCTGCGGCTCTTTTTTCCTTTTAACCTTCACAGCTGACAAAGTGTGTTTGATGGGTTTGTAGAGCAAACTTTGAGCAGATGTTCAGCGCAGGGCGCAGAAGGCCACTGCCCGCTGCCTCTGTTTGTATAGTGACGTTCTGGCGGTTAAGGCCACTAAAGGATCATAGGCCAATGCTGTTTGGGCCCAGTTCCCTTGAAAGGCTGGTCTAATCACACAAGCAGCTGCCAGCAGCGGCTAGCCACAGCCAGACCAAAGAACAGGAAAGAAACCTCAGAGCTGATTAGTATATTAGAGACCCTATGTGTGTGTGTGTGTGTGTGTGTGTGTGTGTGTGTGTGTGTGTGTGGCCATTTACCCCTAATTCTCTTCCATCAACACCCCGACCCCCCGCCACCCCCCCTTCCCCTTTCCCAGCATTCTCCAGCCTGCTCTCATTGAACCACTGAACAATGTGGAGTGTTTTCAAGCTGGGTAAAGCTCTCGCTGGGGGGAAATTGGAAATATGTTTGCCCCTATTTGCATACAGCTGCAGTGGTTAACTAAAAAGCCGTTTCACATAGCCCGCTCTTTGTTCTCCGCTTCTCCCTTTAACAGAACTACCATATTATCAAAAGAAATCACGTGCCAGGCATCAAACAGTGATTCATCGCCTGCCTTTTCTCCTCTGGCACAAATCACCAAAGCTCTTGCATTGGAAATCACTTTCACATAAGCTAGAAAAGTCTTGGAGGTTTCGCGGGGCTCTGTGCAAGGGGATACTGGAGAGGCCCTCGCCGCTGCAGGAGCTGGCATCGGGGTAAAGAGTGCAAGAGCATGGAGCCTGGCTGGCTGTCTCCAGCTCCCCGGGAAGGAAACAAATAGGCGCTCCTCCCTCCATTAACCACCCGCACAGGCCACTTTCCTGTCTATGCCAGGGCAAACCACAGACTCCCACTAGCCTAAACCCCTCCCCTCCTTTTATTTAATACAACAGGACAGAGTAATACAGTAATCACTACCTGGGGAATTACACCCACACCCTAGTTAGCACCGGTAGTCCAGGTAGAATTGTGTGCTAAATAATGGAGGCAGTTGAGCTTTATGGCGCTCTGGACCTGTCTGTGTAACTGGACACCGGATAGCATAACACAGGCAGCTCTCTTCACATATTGTGGTGGAGCTCGCTTATTGGGGAAGCTGCATTGTTCCAGGGGGGAAACTCAGAGAAACACCGGAAGCCAAAAGCAGCGGCATGAAACAATCCGATCCGCAGTGGATCAAATCAAAAAAGATTAAAAGCTATTCAAAGTAACTGACTCATCAAAAAACATTTACAGGCCTACTGTGATAAAAAGAGGCTTGTATTGCATTTAAAGAACAATAGCAGTGAGAGTGCATTTTACAGTTAAGACTCTGGAGAAGAAAGTTCTCTGACTGCTATATGTCTATTTTACCTCCGAATTGGCCTGACCTTGACTCAGCATGATCATGAAAAATAGAACAGTTTCCCAGCCTGGTCTGGTAGCCGGCAAAACAGTATCAACAGTAGGCCCTGATTGAATCTAACTGCTCTATTTACATGTAAACAGCGCCTCAGAATGAGCTGTTCCTCACCCACAGAGAAGTGCACTGAGAAGTGCAATGCAGCATGACCAGAGACTGAAGCCAGATACGGCCCAGGGAACAATCACGGGCCCACATGACCCTGTTTATCATGTTAGTGGAGCTGGTAGCCTCCCCTGACATATGCCACGTAGTTCCCATGCTACACCACAAACAATGCGTGGCCCTCTTCAAACACTTATTTGGTGCCAGCCATTGTGGATGGAGGCCAACGGGTGCACCAGAGACCTTGGACTAATCCCCAGGCAGTTCGGATGACAATTACTGGGATTTAGCATGCTCAGGTGTTGTAGGGCAGAATATTGAAATAACCTCGGGCCGGACGCCCATATGCACACGCTGGGAATGTGAGGATTCATATGGCTGGCATTAGAGCTGGATCTATTGTTCTCTGAGGCCCGGCCACCTGGCACCCATCCTCCAGGAACTCCCACTTGTATTCGGGGTTTGTGTTCGTCTTTTATGACCGCGGGTCCCAAGCAGCTGCCCCAATTAAAGTCCTGCTGTTAACTCTCCCTGTCTCCGACTTAACTTACATCACCCAATGTATGCAAGAGGCTCTGGGAACGCAGGCTTATTTTGAAGATCTAACGAGCCTGGGAACTTCTGCTGAACAAACGATGAGATATGGCTTAATGGAAGATGAGCTTTCTCTGAAAGAGGTCTCACACCAAAAAGACCTTGCCAGGCCTGGGAGCCTTACGTATCTGTGCTTTGATGCTCCTGGCAACCTAGAGATCACGTCCTTTGTGGTCTGAGAGAGGAGGAGGAGGGAAAAGATAAGAGAGCGAGGGAGAGAGTTCGAGAGAGGATGTTGCTTCAACCCCGTCAGCAACATTCAAATGCCGATAATGAAAGCAGCAGCGTGTTCTGAGCCAGGCGAGAAGCTGCCTCAAAAGGACACTGTAAAATGACCGAGGCGAATTAAGCCGACTTTTGCTGAACTATGCGTGACTACTCTAGATGGTGGATAAAATCACTCTGACTGTTCGGCGTTCTGTCCTATGGAGGTGCAGCGGGTTCCTTTGTTGCTCTCCGTAAAAGAGGCCTGTTTCTCAGGGCCCCGTTGTCACACTGTGTGTGTCCCACTCAGCATGCCGCTCAGAGTGCTGAAACTTGCCTACAGATGCTGTGCCTTTGTGTCCATCAACCTCCCTCCCTCCCTCTCCCCTCCGCAGCATCGCCTCAGCGAAGCCCTTCTTTTTCCCACCCTTTGGATCGCTTGACCCAGCCGCTGCCACGGCTCCCAGGTTCCCATGGAGAGCGTGAGGCAAAGGGCTGGGGAAAAACCTTTTCTTCCCCCTTCAGAAAGACGCTTTGTTAGTCCTGGAAGGGGGACAGCCCTGAGGCCGCGATGCATCCCCTGGCCCAGGGCATTCACAAGGACAACCCCAAACAATGGGGACGGGGGGGGGGGGACGGGGGCAGAGAGAAGAACAGGAGATTTGAGGGGGGCTTCCAAGCTGTTCCGTATCTCGGTACTGCAGGCAGGGAAAAAATGACTGAAAGTACACTAAGCACTCCTAGTGCCCAAGAAGACATGGAGTTGCATAATGCTTGAGATGGTCTACAGAGGGGAATCTTGGAAGACACAGCAAGCATGAAAAGATCAAAGCAAGCATCAGGTTATGTCTGTTCCGGGGAAGTTTAATCTGCCTGAATACCTGATCTCAGCACCTTCATTAGCAAGAGTAAACAGCTCATTACGCTCGCAACGTCAATGAAACTGAGGCCGTGCTTACCTGCTGCAAGTTCCTGGAAATCCAAGTGTCAAGCAGCAGCTCTAGCCTGGACTTGTGGAACTTCTTGGTGGTTTTCACGGCGATGAAGATGTCATCCGCGCTGATGTCCTCGGCGGGCGGCGGGCTGGTTACCGCCGCTCCCGCTGCACCTCCGGGCCTCTCCGCTTCCCTCCTGCTCCGCGTCAGCTTGGAGAAGTACGCGGAAAACCCTCTCTTCCCTCCGGCCGGCTCACTCTGAACCCCGTTTTCCGTCCCCGCTTCTGCCAGACTCTGGAGTGAGCGCAGGCCGACCTCCCTCTCCTTCTGCGCGCCCTCAGCCGCGCTCCTCTGGCGCTGCGCGAGTAGCAGGAGCAGCGCGAGGCAGGTGACGATGGCGCCTGCCGCTGAGAGCAGAGTCTTTCTGCTGTGGCTTTTCAACATGTCGACACGCCTGCGGTTCTAACACGACGCTGACGGGCACTGCATCAATCTGGACGTGCCTCCGAGCCACCACTGTCATGTGCCGTGACTGAGTGTTTGGAGAAACTCCTCGTTGTAGCCGAGAGGGGCTTTTGTAAACTGCCCGTGTGGAAAGCCACGCCTCATAGGCGGCCCCAACACGGGGATCGTGCTATGAGAGCGCGCAGGGACGCTTTCTCTCCACCTATTGTCCGGTAGGCCCCGCCCCCCGCGATAGGGTTGGCTAGTAATTCATTCTCACGAGCGGCCATGCTTAAGCCACGGGAGGTGTTTCTGCGCGTGCAAATAAACAGTCAGCCAATCCAAGCGAAGAGGATGAGCTCTGCCACAATACGGGCGGGAAATAAAATACCGCTGGTGGCAATAGTGGTAAGTAGGAAGACGTTTCCAATGAGAGCCATCCACAGATGGTGGGGGGAGCTTTTGTGGGGAATGTGTGTCGGGGGGCGGGGTGTCCTAACAAACAGACCCTTCTCGTGGCATGCAGGGATGGCATCATAAGAGTGGACCGCAGCTCACTTGTCTTTTCCCAAACCGCTGGTGTTCACTATGAGTGAAGCACTGCATTTACAGGACATCCTGCTTGCTTTATTAGTCACCAACAAACTTTGCATGCTGTTTGTGATGCTCTGCACTGCATGAGGACTGCAGTGCATTAGGCTATATGAAGTTTACTGGCAAAATAACAAATCATGTTTGATGTGCAGATCACAATCTTGGCCATCCCCATTCTGCATATAAGGACAGTTGAGCAGGTGCTGTAGGTGATAAGAATCTATTCAGAAGTTCATGTCTTGGAAAAACTGTTCTGCAGGTGGACAGCATGACAGTTTAGCTTTTGCCCTTGTTTCCGGTTGACAGTTGGTTATAAAGAGTGAGTGGGTGTTGACTTTCAAAGATTTATTGCTCCTTATTGCTTAGTGCAGTGTCTGCAGGTGTTTCTGGTAATAACCTGCTTCCAAGAAGTGTGCTCACCACACAGACCTGTCTCATGTAAAGGCATTTAATACAGATCACTAATCTGTAACTTAATAGTTACTGTGTTGAGCTCACTTTATATCTCAAAAGACTTTTTGGCGAGTCAAACTCCCGCCACTTCCCATTCAGGCATGTTTGGCAGGCAGGCCCTTTGCTTGCATGGCTTGATCAATTCTTCACAGCTGACCTTATGGGGCCTTTAAACACTTGCGCGTTCCTGAGCGCTTGTTATTGAAATGGCTGTTCTTCCACAGTGGAGCGGCTGTGACCCCGGCATTGAGCTCTGCAGACAGCTCGGCAGCTGCTGGTGACGATCCTGCTCTTTCTGCCAATCAGATTGAACTGTGTGCTGTGGGCAGGGTTTTAAGGATGGCACCTCGCCATTTAAAAATCTTTTTTGGGGGAGTTTGAAGACGGTCATCATAGTTTGGCAGGATTATAAAGTATTTCATATTTAGTTAAACAGAAATCATAATTATTTATATTTCACCAAGTATGTTACACATAGAGGGATTACTTTAAAACAAAACAAACAATTGTATTTTAGGTGCACAATTTTTATTTATACATACAGCTATACAGTCAGGTCCAAAAGTATTTGGACTGTGACACAATGTTTTGGTAATTTTGCTTCTGTATTACCACATATTGTGTTATCAGTTTAGGAACTAGAAAAGTGCATTTCCTGAAGGAAACGTGGAACATTGTACAGCTTAAATGGTTCCCACTTCCCACTATTCCGTAATTGCTATGGAAGGTACGAGGGATGAATAAACGACAAATAAAGGATTGTAGGTCAGTATGATTAGAGTTTGGGGTTCTGCCCTGAGTGAGTACATGCAGTTTGGGGGCTGTAGGTTAATGGAAGCAATAGGGTTTGGGTGGGGCCGAAAATGAATGGGACTCTATGGGATTGAGGAGGGATGGAAAAAAAAGACAAACAGACGAGTGAGAGTCAAATCAACTTTGAATTCAGGCTTGGAAGTCTGCCCTGAGATGGTGTATCAGAAACGGTGTCGCTTGGTTGAGCAGAAGTACAGTACATGGGTAGACACTTTTCCCATCCCATTCATTCTTAATGGGTATAGAATCCAGAAAAATCTGTTGCTACGTGGAAACCGTGCATCCATTCATAAAGCTGTATACAAGCACAACATTCCCGAAGAGGAGAAGAAGAAGAAGAAGAAGAAGAAGAAGAAGAAGAAGAAGAAGAAGAAGATGTATATTCTGTATGTATGTATACACAGCAATAGGTTTAAAATGATACAATGACACAGTGATACATTACTGTCATACAACATACAGTGACACAACCAATGCCATAAATATTCTACTCACCTCTAACTTATGTCTTAATACTCATAAGAAGTTGTTATGAATCATATGGTGTGGTTTACATTTTCAACAACATCTGACAGACAGACAACATGCTTTGTTCATAGCAGACCACAAATGATAAAGGGCATTAAAACAAGTATGAGAAACCAGGCAGAGGGGGTCATCCCCCTGGCCTCTGCTGCTCTTGGATCATCAGGTTCTTTCTCTCCCCTTTGCACAGAGGCTTTGGCCAGGGCCCTTCCCTATAGACTCAACAGACAATAGATGTGGTTAAAAGTGGGGCTAACACTGCACAATGTGAAAGTTCCGCCTGTATCCCAGCCTGGAGTGAGCCAGCCCCCTTCAGCACACCACATAACACCCCCCACCACCAACCCCCCACCGTTTCAAACCTATCGTCCTCCTCTGCCTGGACTACCAAAAAAAGTTCCTTTCTTTTATTCTCTCTTTTATCCCCTCAAAGCAAAATCCTGCAACCCCCCCTCAACCACCACCACATCCCGGATCCTTCCTCTCTGAAGACGTTACCACTGAATTCCATCGGGATGAAAGCTCTCGGCTGAGCACGGCCCACTTGCCCACAAGAATGCCCGAAGAGTGTGCTAATAGCCCTGAGAGCTGGCACAGGCGTCTGGAGCAGAGCTCAAGGAGCCTATTGGCCCATGCTGGGCCGGAGATGATTACACAGTCACTATTTATAGAGTCATTTTAACCATCACAGTTATCAGAGTCACAGTTATCTTTTGACAGCATCTCAGTTATCTTTTGACAGCATATGCCATTTGTAAAGTGCCTTGAACTTTGAAATAGCAATTATGACCGTCAACAACAAAATCAAGTTGTAGTTCTTGTAGCTTAGCACTTGTAGCTTACAAAAACCTTCAATCAGTACCACATTTGTGCTTGTAAGTAGAATGTATATATATTTGTGTAACTTTATGTATTTCAACAGTAACTGCCATAATTTAATAAAATTGCTCATTTCTCATCATTATTTTGGCCCACCCTCCCATAATCTATCTGCTATATGATTCATTGAACTAACCAATGGCCCTATCCCAATAACAAACTCAGTAACACTTTAATAAGTGATCACATTGATTTATCAGTCAAATCAGGCTTTATCAGAGCTCAGGAACACTGAGAGTAAAAACTGACAATGTAAAAATGACAAGTAACTTTAGACTTATAAGGATAATAGAATAGTGTAATGGCGACACACAGAAGTGAGACAGAACAGTCTCATGTTCTCTTAGGGCATCCTCTCTGCATTGGTCGGCCTGCTCAGTGGGGCCGTATGTTTGGAAGTCTGGTCGATGTTTATCCCCTCCACTTCTCCCATGTGCCAAGGCACAAGCTCCCATGGCTTGGCACGAAAACTGTTTGTTTTTGGATTTAAATGTTTTCTTGTGTCTCTTAAATCCAGTCTTTCAACAAGCGTGCTCAACACAGGGACAAGCTTATCTTATCTGACCATTCAATTTCAGCAGTTTCTGCAACGGGGTCGAACTCAGAAAGCAACTGACCCACATGAAATACTTTCCATGCTTTTTCAACACAAAGAGCGCAGAGTGGAGGTAATTACACCAGTCGGACTGAGGTACGCAGCCTACGTCCGAGTGCGTCCTCCCTTCATCTGGTCCTTATTTATATTTTCATCTTTGTGTGTGCCCTTGCCTCTTTCCATTCGGCTGGTTCCCCCTGCTTTTGAAGATGCCAGTTAAACTCGCACCAGCTGCTCTGCAGGATGAGGTCTGGTGTGGTTTCCCATCATCTAACCACACAGTGGGTATGAGCGTATGAATATGATGATCGTCTATCGGTCTCTGATCTACTGTTTGTTATTCCAGTTCACATTATGAGATATTCAAACATTTTCCATTTATCCGGTAGTGACAGCCTGTCTCGTACTTTGAGGTCTTGAGTCCAATTGGTCGTAGCATTCTTCGTTTTTTTTTCATGTGCGTAGGACACGTTGGTGAAAAATGCTATCAGAATAGAAAATAGCTTGAATAAAATGAATGCCTTACAGTCTTTTCTCATGAAGAATAGACTTTTTCTTGTGATGTCACTCTGGCCTTGGCTTCTAATTGGCTCCAGTCGAGACAGCGTCCAAGAGGCATTATGCAAGTGCTCATTCCCGCCAGATCCCCAGTCTGCTAAACCTTTCTGCACTGAGCTATTGTTTCTAAATATGTTACCACTAAACAGTGGAGTCGTATAGAGTGCCAGGCCTCAGAAAAGTGGCCCAGTCATCCATCTCTCCTTCTCTTTCCCTCTCTCTACGAAGGTCAGAAAAACAATTCTCATTTAACCCAACAATGGTGTCTCGCCGCAGCCTAGGTGTCCTGTGAATAACAGTGAAGTGCACAACAGTCCACTCACAATGAGACTATTTTCGGCCCATCTGGCCTAAACCCATCCCAGCTGATGGAAATGGCATCTGTACACTGTAGAGAGATGAAGAAGAACATAATCTATTTATTTGTCTTCGGATCGGCAAGTTCTTCTCCCGATATAAACCCTGCCGAGAGCATCCTCTGAAGTGCCGTCCCTAGCAGAGGAACATGAAGCAGCTTCTGAGGGGCCGCGGGGTCCCCTGGCTCTCACTTCGGCTGTGACCTGTAATCCTATCAGCGCTAGCACAGCCATGCTGGGAGAATAAACACAGCTATTGGCTTCTGCCAGGGCCCCTTTGAATTCTCTGTGGCCTTCTCTTGTACAACTCAACCGCACTGCAACAAACAGTGGACAGGAGCATACGCAGAGTTACAGGATGACTTTGAGGTTCTTCTTACACACAAAAAGGTTGTTATGGAGCAATGCGATCTAAGAACCGCTTTTAGTTCCCTAATGAACTTTGCAGGGAATGATTCTTTACAGTGAGATGGATCTATTTAAAGCTGGTATACAGTACTGCTTGAAAGATTGTTAAGCCTTTATCATTTTGTGAATTTTAACATAAATATGACCTAAACTATGATCAGACTTTAATTTAATTCATTTCAATAGATAGAAAGAGAAGCCAGTTATACAAATAGCACAATGAAATTATATATTTTTTCATTCATTTATAAAATCTGACATTAAATGTCTTTGTATGGCAAAAACATGTGAACCTCATGTGAACCTCAGGAACTGTTACCATCTTGAGCAGCAGTGACTTCAGCCAAATTGTTGATTAGTCCTGCACCTTGATTTGTAGCAATCTTGGCCCATTCTTCCATATAGAACAGTTTAAACTCTCTTATGTTGGTGTGCTTTCTGGCATGAAGGTCTGGACTAAGCCATTCTAAAAATGTAACATTTCTTCTGCTTTGAACATTCTTTGTAGAGTAACTGGTGTTTTTAGGGTCACTGTTTTCTGTACCTTTTATTGAGGTTCAGATAATCCAGAGTTCGTAGCTCCATTAATTGAAAGCAAGCTGTCCTGGTCCAGTAGCAGTAAAACAGCCTCAAACAGTGATACAGCCACCACCAAGTTACAAAGTGTGGATGACGTGGTTATAATGGAATGCAATGTTCAGTTTTGCTGAAAACATTTCTCATTTAAAAACATATTTTGCATTATCTCTCCACTTTCCATTAATCCAGCAGTATTCTAGCTCATCCGGGTGGTCTTTAGGAAAATGAAAGCAGGCAGAAATGTTGTTGGATTTCACCATACTATCAATTCGTTGTAAGAGAGGCCTGAAGATGTGGCCCTGGGGTTTGTTGTGATCTCCAAGACCATTCTGCGCTTTCATCCTACAGTCATGGAAACCGTAATAAAGTCTGCACTCACCACACTGTGAAAAAAACAATATTATACTGTATTGAGTTGCTGATGCCTTTGTGTACGTTTCTGTTAGTTATATGTCTTCTGCTCTTTTTCCTGATACAGACAAACGAAGAACCTGTGCTTGATGGTTGGTTTGGTAGGAAATGAAATCAACAAAAGAATGGTCTCTGACTTCTCCAGAGCTGTACGTCCAAGCCATCAACCAATTATTACAAATGAACTGCAGTTTTCTTTCAAAAAACTTTTGCTGCTGCTTTTGTTCCAGGGTTCCAGGCAGAATTCCTCAGATGGGACACACATACCAAGCAGCTTTGTAATTTGGAGAAGTGTGGAAGAGCCGATAGGCATTTATTGCAGATGTTCAGAGTCCAGTGTGTGTGCGAGGGTGCCAGCTGCAGTTGTTGCGACTTGCGCTTTGTTTCCACCATGTCCAATGGATTATGGGAAATTTAGCAATGGCTTGGACGGCCAATCTCTTGCAGTGTGGGGATCATATTACACCTGGACTTGCCTGGACATGTTCGGTTGAACTGTAGCTCAGTTGTACATCCAGCATACGTTATCGAGCTCAATGTTGTCCAAATACTGTGCACATGTACTCATTCACTGCTTCTGCCAAAACTCTGCCATGTTCCAATACACTGTTAGTAATTACAAGCGCAAGAGAATTTTTGCTGAGATCAAATTACGAAAGGCAGATATTTATGATGTACTGTATTACTCTTGCACCACAATCATTGATTTATATCTGTTTATAAACTTCCCAGTGGCACTAAGGCACCACTACAATATTCCCTAGCCCCGTCATACAAGAAGCCCAACTTTTGGTCCACCCAGTCTGCTGACAGCCGCTGATTTGTGGATGATTTTCAGTTTGAGGGAAATAAAGAGGGTGATTTTAACGATGGGAAAGTAGCTGCTTGGCTATGCCTCTATAGCCCAGGAATAGAGAGGCCTGGACAAGAAGGTGGCTGTCTGTCTCTGAATTGGCTGTCTGTCTCTGAATTGGCTAGAAAGCCCACAGAAAATCCTTTCTTCAACCTGTACCGGTCCCCTTTTGTGCTCAGCCACTACCTTGCTGAGCCGGACAATGGAGGAGCCACTGGAAACTGAGCCGTGCCTCTGCGCTGCCTGGAGCCCATTAAGGCCCAAAGCACTACTGTAGCTCTCTCATCAGAGGCCCATTCTCATTCAAATGGCCCGGCGCATCTCAATGGGCCACTAGAAACAGACGCTGCATACCAACAGTAAACGAGAGCTATTTTGTGGCTTAAAAGTGCCTGTTCGGTTCACCCTGAGCACTGTATTCGTGTTGCAATCGGATGTGGTTCCAAGTTGTGCACGTTTATTAATTTCATTCTTCTTGGACAATGTGGCCGCAACCAGAATACGCCCTCTGCCTCGCCGTAATTATGTTGTTGTAATAAAGACTAAATTTATAACCGGCCCAATAACTGTGTTGATGCTAAAACAGCTCTTAAATATTTGAGTGCAACATGATGGTAATGGGCGGAATCAGAAATACCCATGGTGGCTGTAAACACTGAAGGATCAGCCGAAGTCTCTTTGTTCCATTGAAAACAAGAAGACATTGCGGGTAATGAAGTAACACTGGAGGGGGAGGAATGGGGAGGGGTGGATTACAGAGGGAAATGACTGTTTCTCCAGACCACTTGAGGATGCAGAGATGGCTCCTTAAGGAGGCTACAGGAGATCTCATTATGTTGATACCCTGTTTCATTCTGCAATTGTAATTAATGGAGAAATAAGTCGCTATTGATATTCAAATGGAACCCCGGCTGGAGTTCCTTCTCTAAACAGAGATTTAGAGAGAGATGGTGTGGAGTTCTCTGACATTGGCCTAAGTTTGTCCTGCCTCCTTTCAGCGGTGTGAATGAAAAGAGTGGTTGGAAGCGAACTGAGAGAACTGTCAGGGGTCTACAGGTGCCACAATACAAGCTCATGTGTGAGTGTAGACCCCCAGAAGTGAAGTTTCTCACAACAGAGGTTAAACGTCATAAAATGTCAATTCAAGCCGGTGAGGAGACCAGCACGAGACGGCCACTCAGGTGTGAAGCTAACTGCATCCAGTGTGAAAAGTCTCAGGTCTGTTAATTGAACGTCCTCCTATAACTTCAAAGCCCTGCGGTCACCAATTAGCTACAGCAAACTTCAGAAAAGTCTCTTAATCAGTTTACCCTGCGTGTTTGTTTTTGGCAGTAATGGAAGCCACATGTCAATGAAGTGACTCTGGAAAACAGTGGACCTCAGAAAAAGGCGTGGGGTGTGGTGTATATATGTTTTTAGTTCATCTTTTGTTTTTTTGGCCGTTCGCTTAACCCTTTAGATGTTATGACCAGTGATAACAAATATTTGGGGTAATTCAATATCAGTTCTTATTTTTGAACAAGCATAGAAACTTGATGCAAACAAAGCAGTGGTAATATTCTACTGTAAGTTTAATTGAAGGGTAGGTAGAAACATATCAAAGCACATTCTCAAAATCAAAACAAATGGAGAACAAATTACTATCGTTTTTGATATATACTGTGTGTAAAGCCATATTGCTGAAGTGAACTCTTTCAGATTGGCATAAAGTTGTATTTGACTTCTTACTGATGAAATACCTAACATACTGGGTTTAAGGAGAAATTAACCAGTGGTATGATGACCAGGACACTGTTTTTGATTATTTGTGATTACAAATCTCTGAAAGCTCTTTTAAAAGATTACCAAAAGGGGAAAGATAATACTGATCTGTCGTGTATTCCCATTGGTGCTGTTTTGTACAGTCTTCACCTACTTCTTATGGGCTTGAACCTGTAAAATTGTGATAGGTGTTTAGTGCCATATGGTCTATATATAAAAATAGTTGGAAAAAAAATAAGTGGAAAACCAGTGCCAATTTGTACCTGCTCATATGGAATATTAACTGAATGTAAGCTCATGTATACCATGTAATAAATATGTAATTACATATCTATGAGAGCAAAACAGTAAGAGTAATAGCAGTAATAACTCTAGGGATAACCACCTGATGTGGGCTGACACTTCAATTCCTACTCTGATAACTTGCATATTAGATTCGTAGTAGTTACTGGATAATTTATAGTAGTGACTAAATAATTAAGATTAATCTTAACAATAATTACTTAGTAATAAGCCTACAGATAAAAGACTTAATATAGCTTCATTGTACACTTGGAACGCAATACATGACAGGACATTACAGAGCAAGGTCGTCTCAGCAGGCTACAATGACTTGCAATAATTAATGCAGTGTACTGTTGTCTAGAGCAGTACATTTGCATAACTGTACAGGGACACAAGGCTGAGCCCCTGTCTTTGCCCTACTTCCACCGCCCTCCCCTTGGCTTTTTCCCATAACTCTGCCTTTGTGCCGGGCCTCCTCTCCCTGGGAAGCCCCTGATAATGAGTGTGTTTCTTGCAGTCCTGAGCTGGGAAGCTCCACTGTACCTTAATTGGGGCTCCAGTGCTGGGGAGGAAAAGAGGAACTGGACCAGCAACAACAGCAACCACTTTCTGAATGGGACCAATTAAATGTGGCCTCTCTCTCTCTCTCTCTCTCTCTGTCTCTCTCTCTGTCCCTCTCTCTCTCTGTCTCTCTCTCTCTGTCTCTTTCTCTCTCCTAATCTTTCTTTCTTTCTTACTTTCTTTCTTTTTTCTTTCTCTTTTTATCTCTCTCTTTTTGTCTGCCTTTCGTTTTTCCATTCATCTCTGTCTTTGCTTCTCTTTCTCTCTCCTTTTTCTCTCTCCTTTCATCATAGTGTTATTTATCCTCACTCACTTGCTCACTCTTTCACTCATTCACTCTCAAACTTTTTGTTGTTCTCTCTCTCTTTCCTGTCTCTTTTCTGTCTCATTCTTTCTCACTCTTTCACCCTCTCTATTTTCTCTTTGTATTATTTAAAATTTAATGTTTTTGTTTTCTGTCTCCTTCACTCTTTTTTCTTTTCACCTCGTTGTTCTCTCTGCTTGTCTGTTTTTTCCCTCTCTGTCTCATTCTCTTTTTTCCTCTGTCTGTCTGGCTTTTCTTTTTCTCTTCACTTCTCTTCTCTTCTCTCTCTCTCTCTCTCTCTCTCTCTCTCTCTCTCTCTCTCTCTCTCTCTCTGTAACTACACTCAGGGCATTGTGTGTACAGAGGACATGACCTACAGGTGCCACACAGGGTGAAGTATAGAAGTGCTGAGAACTGATACTGTAGGAAAATTAAGAGGGAGAGAGAGAGAGAGAAAGAGATGGAAACTCCATGACGGGAGTAGAATGACAATGAATGGTGGTGCGTGAGAATCCCACAGGGATTTCTCCCAAAGTGCTGAGCTGGAAAGAGTGTGTGCGCTGGGAAAACTGCTGAGTACCTCTGTGTGTGTGTGCTGGGTGTTTATTGTGTGCGATGCTAATCACATAGTTCACACACTGAGGGAGACGTGGGAAAAATAGGGGTGCCTAAGCGCCGTAGATCCTAAACACTTCCAAAAGTTCCCCCTTTTATCTTCTCAGGCTAGACCACACTGTCCAGTCACATGGACCACTCCCATAAGTCCACAGTATATACAAATTTATATAAACACAACATTATATATACATTAGACATGTTCGCTGACATGCTGAGAACGTTTACTGTGAGCCAGCTTGATGTATGATGTGTGTGTGATTAGTTATTAAAGTAATATGTTTATTGGAAGTGATGCTGGTCTTGCTTGGACATAATGGTACATTAGATGAGAATGTCTGACATCCTGCTAGACACACAGAATGTTTTTTTGGGTCGGCTTGTTAATTTTAGCCCAGGAAAGACAATCTCCTAACGAGACAAATGAGACAGTTTCCTATTTAAGTATATGTAACTTCTGACATTTATCCCACATTATTCATATATGGTTATATAAAGTACATATATATATACTGTATAAGTTATATATAAGTTTATGTTTGTTTCATCCCTGTTAATGTGCATATTTCATTGCCATTGTTATATAATCTGTTCCTACTAAAAGCATATAAATATCTGTTTTTAAAGTGGCCCAGCAGGCCGGAGGAGCGATAGGGACTTAATGAGAAAGTTTTTCATTTCGGTATTTGTAAATATTATTGTAAAGTCTGCTTTGAAGAAATATGCATTTCAGCATGGAAGACATCTTCTTTCATCATCCAATTTTGTTTGCACTAATAATGAAAACCGCTGCTTGTAATAAATCAGTGGTTTGGAGAAGGCTCACTTTGAGGTCAGGGGGGTAGAGATGAGCCCCTGTTTTTTCAGTGTCTATGGATTTTCCCATGCTGAAAGCCCATTCTCTGTGTTAATGGTTGTGTTCTGGGCAGGTAAGCAGGCCTGGGGTCAGCCTTTGCTCTCAGACGCCTGCGTGTCACCGGCCTGACCTGCTGCTATCCCTCCGAGATCGTAAACGTCCTGGGCCTCACACCAGCCCGATACCTGATCCACCTCCTGCTGATTCTGGCTCCTATAAGCCCTGAACTTCCATCCCCTCAGGGGCCAGCAGGGACAGGCCAGTGGACCCACAGCAGGGTTGCCAAGTTAGCGTGTTTCCCACTAAATCGGGTTAGTTTAGAAATATGGCTTTTTAGGCTAGTTCTAAAATACAGTGTAGCAATAAAATAAAACTTGGTTATCCCTTTTAAATGTTGGTTATTATCTTATTTGGAACCAGATTATTGGTCAAATTATTGAATAATTTTAACTGTTTGAATGGTGATTTTATATTTTGGGTTGACAATGTAAGTCCAGTGTGTAAATGACATTCTCTATTGTAGAACAAGTAAACAAAAATAAATGAAGTGATTCAGGACAGAATCATTTTTCTGCATGTACCTTCTCACTAAAATTCAGTGAAAGAACATTTGAAATGAAATAGCCAGCCTATAAGTCATTCATTTTTGTGGTTTATGCTTTCCCATAGAAAACATTGAATTACCATTTAAACCCTTTTACATTTACTTCAGATACTTAAACTACGCTGTACTGAAATACCTTAGGCTACCAATACATTTTGGGGCTGTTCAGGTAGTTGTGTGCATTTTTTGGGAAGGTACATTTGTGGTTGTGTATTTTGCCAGGACCTGGCAACCGGGCCTCATGGAGGCCCCTTCCTCTTGGCTACAGTAAGCTTTGACCTTTGAGGCCAGACTGACTAATGTTGCCCATTAAGTACAGCTCAAACAAGCATTCGATGCTAAGGGCCTCAGTTCCACACATTCTAACGTGGTGTCTTCCTCTGTACTGTAGGAAGAGAGAGCATGACGGATAGACAAGTCATTCTAAGATAATACTCCATGCAGTCTGTAATATTATATCATATGTAATCCATTATAGATTTCACAGTTTGGCCTTCTTGCTTCCCTGTCTAAGTCACATTCTTGTGCTCCTTTACCATTTAATATTTTGTTGATGTTAAATTTATTGATGTTCACGAGGCTCCTTTCGTATTGGCTTTAATAGTAAAATAAAACAAAGAGAAACCTGCAGACAATCTTACAGGCATGTCTGAGGCAGTCTCTGAGGGAGTACCTCATGCTTTGGGACTTGTAAATGGATCCTTAAACAACACTGGGATTGTCAGCCCCAAGTATTTGCAAAACTCTTCTTCTGGCCTAATGGAACTAATATGTGGAGAATTGGAGAGAGAGGGACTTATGTGGTGCTCCATGGGAGGCTAAGGGAATTGCATCCCTGCAATATAAAGCAGATGTGATGGTAGGGTCGTTCATTGACTTCATGGCCATGTATGTTGAATGCAAGGGACTTGCCACAAAGAGGAGCTAGTTTTAATCTCCAGTTCCATACCACAGAGGTTAATGCTCTGTTTGCCTGAATACTCATGTCACGGAGACAAAAGGCAATGAATCAAAATTTGGAGAGTTTTGAAAAAAGCCCCTTTCAGCTCTGCACTTTCAAAGTAAACTGACTCATTTTGGACACAGACCACAGATCTGGTTTTAGTTCAGTTTACGCCTGTCAAAATCATCCAAAAACATCCAACTATTGTTTGAACGGAGCCAGAGACACAGATTTGCAATGAATGCAGTGTTTCTTTATATGGCACATCTCTAAAGTTTGCATGCTTGCTTATCTGATCATTTGATAAGCACGGTACCTTTGTTCTGGTGTTATTTTCCATGGATTGTGCAAGAGGCAAAAAGGAAATGTATTAATAAATGACTTTGTGAATAAAGAATGCTCCAAGCAGCCTTTCCATGAGAGTGGCAGAAGCAGGGAGACGCATGGGTAAGGCATGAAACACCAAATGGAAGCCACCACCTGTTGGACATGGATATAGCCTGTCGGCTATCTGGCTCTTGCCTCTTCTTACACTCGAATGCCTGTGCTCGTTTGCATATATCAAGTGTTGGGAAAGTTACTCGAACAAGGTGATCCATTACAAATGACTCTGAAAATGTAATGGCATTACTTTACTCATTACTTTCTAATGAATGATTATTAATTACTTCTCACTAAAACCCACACATCTCTGTGACGTAACTATGAATGATGTGTACAGGTACTTGACTATTCAGTTGACTGTTTAAGGGGGCCAGAACTTGAATAGTGAAATCACTGTTTTCATGGAGAAAATATACAGACCAAGAAATCATTGAAACTCTTTTTTAATGTTTTAAAAGGACTGTAAAATATTAAGCGTGTATATGTTATGAATTTATAATACGTATATTACACTGGGCCACTCACGGGTGCCTAAACATGAGCACGCAACAATATAAGACACGTTGTGAAGGGTGCGATTGAACAGGCAGATGTCGCTAGCTATGCTAACTGCTCCAGCTGATGCTAGCTAGATATATTGTGACGTCTTTCCAAAGAAGGTGACATGGAAAACATTTAAGCGATTGCTCCTTATTACACACAGCAGCAATGGTGAAACCACTAGCAGTGCTGGCCAAGAGAGCAGGCAGGTCATGAGTAGCCACACATTTTAACCTAATGGTAAGCACAAACATTACTACCCCACAGCCCAACAGAGAACACATTTTCACACCTTTAAGCTAACAGTCACTACTATTTGCACATTTACAATCTCTCATAATGCAAGTTTGGTGGTTCCCATGAGCCTTTGCATTACACAAGGCAGTAGCAGGATGCTACACAGCCCCCCTGCTCAAAGGTTACATCGTCTTAGTGTCCTCACAAAATCCAAGCAGAGTCCCTGGGGTACTGACTCCCACATGCTGCACTGTGTTGCTGAACACTGGACATGCCTGCTGAGCCATCGCACTTAACTCCGCCTACTAATGCCATGCTGCTCTGCTGGTCCTCGTTGTCACCTAAAAGGCTGGAGTCAACAGGATATCCATTCATTTGCCCATATTTATAAAGCCTCTCCGAGAAGGAATCCTGATTGAAGATTACACCCCTCTCTTATTCACTCTGACTTTACTGGCATGAACAGATCCTGGACCAGCGCTCCTACTCTGAGAAGGTTCGTAAATACAGGCCACCACTCACTTGAATTTAAAAAACAATAGTTTAGTAACAGTTTCAGCATTTTATTTAGAAAGAAAAAGCCAGTCATAGTAAACATCTTTTTAAAAGGCCTGTCTTTATCCCCGTCATTATCCCTTCCTCACACACTGCCAATTATGCTTCCTTGCTATATTAAATTATGAACCACTGTCATTTGAGAACCAAGAAAAATGTTCTGTAAAAATGGTCCAAAAATAGCAACCCTAACATAAAAGCTTTCACAATAAAATGTTCTCTTTTTCAGCAAAGAAAATTCTAACACTAATACTACACACTAATATTACACAGTATACATTATACAATGCACTGATCTTAAGAGTATTAGTTTAGCAGGCTTGAGCACTTTTTTCAACATTTTCCAAACACTGGAGGCTCCCCCCTTTTCATATCCTTTTCCATTGGACTGACTCCACTCCGACCATATGACATGACAATGGTGGCTTATGTAGAGATGAAAATGACCTTTTTGTCATTTTTCTATTTCCATTTAGTTTCTAGGCGATATTTTAATAGTGTTGGACACAAGGCACTTTAAAGTGATGCAAATCTTAACAGTCAGGGTTCCCTTTAATGTAACTGTAACTTATTTATCTATTTGTCACGTCCTGTCTTGTCTTGCCCCTGTTTGTCTCCGTTTTCTCTGGTTTTCTGTTTCTGTCTCTTTTTCTCTTGTCATTTCCATGTGCCTTTTGTTGTCCTGTTCCATGTGCTTCTGTTTGTTTTGGTTATTGCTCCTCCTGTCTCTGCCCTCTTGTCAGGCCCGTCACCTGTCCTTAGTTTGTAGCTCCGCCCCTTCCCAGGTGTTCCTTGTTAGTCGTTGTTCATTTATACTCCCTGTTGTTCCCTTTGCTTGGTGTTTTGTCTCTATGTCTGTTGTTTTTGTAACCCTCTTCACAATCGTTTCTTAGTTTGTTAGTGTCTTTGGTTTCTTTGGTTTTGTTTCAGTTTGAGCCAATTAAAGACTTGCACTTGCATCCTGCCTCCTCGTCTTGTCCCACGTGACACTATTATTATATGCTGTTGCTGTAATCACAAATGTTTCTTATACACAATTTGTATGTTCTTTTAGGGGGCTCTTTTATTGAACAACCAGAAAAGGTCACCCAGAACAGCTGGAACCGGTGGGAGGGTGACTTCTAGCCATAATATTTCTATCTAAAGATATCCTCCAGCTACATAGCGGCCAGAAATGAGAGTCAGTGCTAATACATAAATACACAGATACAACATACATAGAGATTACGAGAAGTATATTGCTTCTTTAACATGGCATTCCTGGTCAGCTGAGGGAATCTTCTGCTGTATTTGGTGCTCACATTTGAAATTCAAGTTTTCGAGTGGTACAGATGCAAGCCTTGCTCCTCCAACCAGGGCTGCAGGGGGTGGAGCACAGCAGCTGCCCAGGCATTGAGTGTGCTCAATGGGACCTGACAGCCTTCACTGAGGCCCTTGAAAGGCCAATTTTAAGAGAACAGAGGCCTGATCCAGCCCCTTAGTTAACCAGGGGCCCTCTTGTTTAGGCTTGTCCACTTAACACCACTGCCAGGGACAGTGACTGAGGAGAACCGTTCTTGAGCTGGGCCAAGCTCCCTGTCTTTGCTCAACAGCATGAAATCTACATTACTTATTAACAGCCAGAGCATATTTTTCCGAAGGACGTTCTTGTCCCAATTAGACTTAGACAGAGCACCCATACCCTGGCACCTCCAAAATGAGGATTTGGCATAGCCGGTTGAGGGCCTGGTCAACTTGTGTGTCAGCCTGTACAGTGAGCGTGGGAACCAGTGCATTACCACAGGTTCCAGGCATCCTGATTTCCCGCAGGGAGAATCATGAAGGAGCAGGTTAACTCTCAGCACATTTGGAGCCATTTAGGAAAGCTCCGTGAGCATCTGGGGCTGTTACACAAAGGCTCAGACAAGCTGTAAATGGTGTTGCTAGATGGCACAAGCTAGCTCCTCTGGGTTTAGTCATTAAATCAGTGATTAGTCAGGGCTCAGGAGAGATCAAATCCTTCACTTCATTGCTTTCAGCCGCAAATGTACATGCCATGCTGTTACTCACTGCGTCCACTTACATATGTGATTCATAAAGAGAAAGCAGAAAGACATCACCTCTGGCCAGCCTGTTGCTGTTTTTGCTACATTCGGACACTTTTACCATTTCATCCAAGAGATTATAGGGATTAAAGGAAGGAGTGTGGTTAACACCCTGAGATAACGCATGGAATGCAGGCCCGGTCGATGGCGTCTGCTAGGGACACTAATGGTGAAGAGGGGAGAGTGAGGGGATTATAAGGAAGAGAGGCTAAGGGTGAGTGGCCTGTCAGCAGGAGGCCTTCACTGATAGTCAGTCAGCAGTCCTCTGGAAGCCTCCTCAAGCAGTGTCAGGCAGAGGATTAAATGTGATAGCTCAGTAAATAAGTCAACAATTTACCATTTTCCTCTTATACTAAATGTAGTCAGTTTGGTGTTTGGTGTGTCTAAAGTTTGCTTCTTTAAGTTTGCACTATAGCTGCAAACATGAACAGTGAACAGTGGTGGACAGTAAAGAAGTAAATGTAATTGGTTACTGTACTGTAGGTAGTGTGTTGGTGTACTTCGCTATTTCTATTCTGGGTGACCTTTTTACTTTAACTCTACTGCAAGTCTAAGTCTAGTATCTCACTTTTTACTCCACTCCATCATGGCCAAATCTGTCCTTTCTTTTGGGTTGAATGTGCATTAAAACGTAACATGTCCAAACGAAAGAACTTTGAAGCGAGTCCACCAATCAGGGTACAGCAGTCACTTTGTTTCGAGCTTGTTTTGGCCTGTTGGACAGAGCTCGGTTCTAGCTACTGGAAATTGTTCTTCTTCAGTGTTTTGTGCTTATGATCATTTCAATAGACATCAGTGTCAGACTAATTAATGACCTTCTATTAAAGACTGGTGGACAGAGAGTGACACTAGAGTCTCATCACCTAAAATGAGTTGATTAAGAGCCCTGTTCTAGAAATGATAATAGGACATTAGAGCCATAATAAATCATGCTAATCTTAATTTCCATATTTAAGTACATTTGAAAGCAAATACCTTAGTACTTTTTTTCAAGTGGCGGTCTAAAGGGAGGAACTTTTACTGGAGGAAGGCACTTTTTTTCCTTGAGTATCTCGAATTTAACTCAAGTACATGGTTTGTGTACTTTGCCCACCACTGAAAATAAATGGACAAAAGTACAAATAAAATCCATGCCTTGAGATTTTGTATCTCTTCTCTTTTAGCTGTGCATTATCATCTCTATCTACTTTTATAGAGTGTAATTCAGTGTGAGGAATCAAATCAAGTTATGAAGCAAACTCAGACACATTTAGCTGATCAGTTACAGTCCCCACATTTACATGCAGCCTGACAATCTGTTAATAATCCACCTAATAGCTCAATCGGAATAGAATACGTCAATGTATGCACCTCAGCCAGAATAGACTAGTGACTGAGGCCATTCTGAATATAATTTCTATTAGATTTTCACTAATCCTGTAAATAATCTGTTAAATAGAGGAATACAAGCCATGTAAACATCTGTATCTGATTACATTCCTAATCAGAAAGTTTTAGTATGTCCTGTGCCTGTGCATTTGCGTCATCAGAAGTGTATAACATTCAACATGACAGAAGCCAAAACAACTGGTCTGCAAAGGAGACAAAGTTTATGTTTCAAACCTATAAATAGTTAGCTGGATGGATGGAAGGACTAACTAATACAATAAGAGGCCATTCAGACAAGTATATGAGCAAATGAGAGACAGTAGGTTTATACCAACTATATAACACATTAAAAACAGATGAAAGCTCCTCAAATCGCTGTATTATCAAGCTAAGAGCCAGACTGGTAGAAGCGCTGACATCCAGCTTATGTGTCTCCAATTTTACAATCACTTTCAAGCAATTAATATTACAAGTGTGCTAACTGAAAACCGGGTAACACGCTGCTGCTCACTGCACTCTGACTGGACTCACATGATGCAGGCTGTCATTGTAATGGTTACACTAAGTGGTGCTTTTGCATATGCATGAGTTTTTCAGCAGATTGTTGAGTAGAGTGAGCATATAGAGACCTCAGTGTTATGTATAAATGGATTGGATTCAACTGGATTGGTAAAAGTCTTCGCATGTAAACAGATCCACTGAGGTTCAGGAAAATGTGTCCAAATTTGTTTTCTCAGTGAACCATTAACTTCTGTTTTTTTGCAACATAATTTTTTGTCCACTTCTTCA
This sequence comes from Semaprochilodus insignis, assembly GCA_034552555.1. Classification (NCBI taxonomy): domain Eukaryota; kingdom Metazoa; phylum Chordata; class Actinopteri; order Characiformes; family Prochilodontidae; genus Semaprochilodus; species Semaprochilodus insignis. The sequence goes on along the minus strand of CM067475.1, from coordinate 13,131,747 downwards.
TTTGATAATTTAGCAACACAGTTTGCATTATGGTAATTGTTAGCCACAAACTCCCATTACTTGTTAGCTTTAAGTACTTCTAGAGTAAAACTAAGGAAGCAAACGAGAGCACTGTGTCTTTGTTTTTTCATCAAACTCTAACCAGAGCTCTGTCTGCAGACTGTCCAAATGCAGTATCACACATGCTAGAGCTTACACGCTAGCACCAGGGGAGGCTGCCCCGGAGCCTCTGTGCAACCACTTAAACAGGCCCAGTGGAGGAAATCTGAATGGAAAATGTACAATTGTCCAGCAGATGACCGCACCATCGTATCTGACCCCCTAACCATGTTTTCATTTGGATGTCGTCACTCTGACCATTTGTGACAGAGTAAACATTTCTTCTAACACGAGGGCTTTTTTTTCCAAAATACTTTTTTTTTCCATTTTGTAAGCCAGCTGCTAGACTAGGGTGTGATCCCGAGAGATCATTCAACTGTGATAAAACATCATGAGATCTCTATGTGTGGGAATAACTCCCCCGTCCCACCAACTGTGTTTACTGCTTCTCAAAATGTTTCTTCTCAAGATTTCAAAGATAAGCCTCGGCACTTTGATACTGCCAGTTTTAGCTTTCTCATCTCGTAAAGTCCGATTACATGGGAAAATCTGGTAAGCACACGTCCTGTTATCCATGGTAACGTGTATGGATAACCATGAGCATTTGGCTTCTCAAATGGTCATGCTCATACATTAGCTGAGTTGCAAAGGAGCCCTCAGGTATTAGTTATTAAATAGCTGTTAACCACAGTTTAAGGCCAGAATAGTGGTATACTCAGTAATGACAAAAAGAAAGAAGCACCTGTCCTGGACTTGTTGACAACACTTTTTTTTTTACCATACTATGATTGTTTATTAACTTATGCCATAACAGTTATTAATACTACTAATACTACTTCCTTTTCTTCTTAATTGACACAATATATATTGTTAGTGAGGTAGTAGACAAAACAAATGCTAGTGAAATCTCTGCACTGCATATGTAGGCTATTTATTAGATTTTATTGTGTTTTAATTTTGGTATGTAGAGTATAAGATATTAATATAACAAACATGTTTGAGCATTTGAACATCTTCCTTTTGAACCGCTGTAGGTAAGCCATTAGCATCCTTCACCATATGACTAGGTTAGCACTGTTAAATATGTCACAAAATGCAACTTATGGCCTTTTAGTATCTGTGTGTTCCAATCTCCTAAACCTTGCAAAATATCAAGCTGTCAACATATACATGGAAGTGTCATATTATAGTACAGTATAACCATATTATATTGGTACCATTTTACTTTAGGGTACTGTTTATAAGACTACATGAGGCCTCTATAAGCTTGTCATGAGAACTGACATAACCCTACATAAATGTTTAGCCAACTTGGATCTTTCATAGTAAATGATGCCTATTAGAATAAGCATTAATAAACATTTATGCAGGTTTATGTCAGTTGTCGTGACAAGGTGTCATGCAGCCTTATTGAACAGTGTCGTGTAGCCTTATGAACAGTGTTTTTTGCAATACTGAACACAAGAGACTAACTGCTTGCCTTCTGATCACAGATGCCCACCTCAAATGTACATGCACGTGCACATTCACAAAAACATCATCTGCTCTTCAGGCCGCCTGGCTTGTGTAGCCAAAGCAGTCACATGTTCCAGCCCTGTTTTAGGATTGGCTAAACCATCTGGCTCTGAGTATCAATAACTCCAGCTTCTATTCAGGCAGGGTGGCAGCAGCCCCAGACAAGGCCATGCTCACTCTGCGCCCCCTTTCCCACAACCTCCAAGCACCTCGGAGGAAGTCATCCGTGCCTAAATGTGCCTCCTTAATCAAAGCTTGAATGTAGAAGTTGTCCTGGAGGTTGGCTGCCGCGGGTACGGCATTAGTGGAGCACATGCTCGCCTTTCAGGCTCCGACAATGAAGCCCATTGTGTTGCTCCAGAGCTGTCCGTTCAGATTTAGGATGGGTCTCCAGCCGCAAGACAATGCAGGGGAGATGGCTCAGGCCCCGGACAGCCAGTACTAGCCCCTAATGAGCAGCACTGAGACACAGGGGATAGGATTCTGGGGTCTGGACACTGGACCACATGCACACAACACGACAAGATGTGAGAAGCTTTGGACAGTGTTGAAAAAGGCCCCCCTCCTTTGATCCCTGCAGTTGTACACCATTACATCAGCTGCTCCGAAACCATTTGGGAGCGCATTTGTGAACCTTAGAGTCCTATTTGTGGAGGCCCAGTGCTTTAAAACTGATGTGGTTTGCCACGCTGTGTGCTGTGTGTGTTTTTGTATATTGTAACCGGTTCAAGCTCTACTGGCTGAATGCTGAGAATTTGATTCTGTTATGGAAACAAGATATTAGATAATCTTTGTTTCATGAGATACAGGACAGATAAAGCTCTTCACTGGCAATGCATGTCATTCAAGGCAAATCGATTCACTTGGCGAAAAAAATACCTTACGCAAATGATCTTGTTTTTGTTATGGCAACAGTTTGCTTGCACTTGCTGTGATCATGAGTGTTAGGTTTCAGGGCAACAGTGGCCTTGCTTTAGAATTCGCTTATCTCTGTGTTGTAATCACTTTTCCTTTCTTCTTTTTCTTTCTTATTTTACACTATATAGGCAGGCAAAGTCCCACATAATTCTACAGGGGCACCTGGCTTGAAAGAATACTTGCAAGAATATTAAAACTCTCAAATGATTTTAATCATGATTGCTCACAATCAATCATGATTAATTGCATTCGTTGTTGTAGTTAATCAGGACTTGAGCATGGGAATGCAGAATGAACATGAAAGTTAAATTTTTATAGATACTAGAATGGTCATAGAGCTTATTTATATATATAGGTATATGCTAAGTAATGCTTCTTCAGATTTCTATTTCAGCATGCAATAAAAGTATTAAAGGCCAAGCTATAAAATTTACTGAATTAGACTGAATGTCATATAGACTGTTTGAAATGATCTTAACCATAGTCATAAACATATTCATAAAAATGTTAAGGCAAATATAGTTTCCAGTTTTCATCACCAAAATCCAGTGAGAGCATGTCCTCTCCAGTGTTCATGTTATTGATATTACTGGTATTGCCAGTGTTTTGATTGTAAATAAAACTTGTAATGCTCTGTATTTCAGTGAAAGACAAATTTATATTTTGAAGAATCAAGCTATGGAAATACAGTATGTGGCTTAATGTATCGCAAACGTATATGCAGTGCGTTAACTTTGGCGCCACTTAGCATACATTATATGCATGCATTAAACAGATAAGTAAGCAGATAAACTGCACAGCCGATTTTGCCGATTACATTGTATTTGCTGCTAAAATAACAGCTTTTCAGCATGTCTGAAAATTGACACCTTAAGCTTATCATTGTTCTGAGAACAAAAAAAAAACCTGTGTCCTGTTTTCCCTTGTGTCTCAGACCACTCCATCTATGAATAGCAGTCTGAGACTAAAATTGCTTTCCCCAATGCTTGGAGCTTCCATCCAGCTGCTAGCGTGAACATTAATGTTCTTGTAAAGTAAACATCCTGACAAATTCTGTAACACCCCTCCTCCCACCCACTCTGAAAGACAAGATACTGTCTCTAGCAGTGCTCCAGTTAGAGAGAAGCTGTGTGTAATTCATACTAAGCATGTCCATGGACATTATTTGATGATTCTTATAGAACAACAAGCATAAAAAGTGTGGTGGGTTCTCTCTTTTGTTCTCATGTGCCCTGTTGATTTCTGTTTTCTGGTTAGGGTCTGACATAAATCTTTCCCATCCAAAGTTTGGAAAATGACAGCTCATGGATTTTTATAGTCCTGGTTTACTCTGTTTTTATTTTCCTTGGCTGCTCTCATCGCAGAATAGCTTTGAGACACTAGACGTGGACTTAGACCTTCAGCCATGATTACAACTGAAGCTTTTAATAACATAGGACCTAGTTCCCAGCTGCGTTACATCATACTTCCGATGTGAGCAGCGGATCTGTTGAAAATGAGTTAGCATTGACTTGCCAAACCTTGTTATCCAGCATCATGTTCATCAAGCTCTCCTCGAACGCGACAATGTTAGCAGACACGAATACCTGCTGTTTCGTTTGCTCTGGTCATTTCTTCGTTTGCTGTTGGAAAAGGATAAAAGTATCTATAGCAAGGGGGGTGGGTGTCTGGGTTGAGTCTGGAGCTCCCTTCCCAGCAGCGTAACAGTTTTCACTGTTTACAGTGTGTCATGGCAGACGTGTTAATCCAGCTTTAAGAGCATGTTAAAAAGAGAAAAAAACTGAAGTAGAGCCACAGGCTCCTTCCTTTCTTCCTCAATGTGATTAGCCTGTGTCTCAGGCTGGTTAAGAGGGGGGTTTCTTTTCTCCGAGGTCGAGGGGGCTTTGTGTGAGTGGTGGCTTTCCTTTCTCCCCCGTTCTGAAGGCACACCATTTTTATTGAAATGAAGGCCATCTATCAGAGCGCTGAGAGCCTCCATTCAGGGCCTCAGAAAGGACGTGCTGCAGACAGACCTGTCTGAGGGCTGCCCAAACACGCATGCAGCAGATGCGTGAAAGAAAGCGCAGGCTGCTCTCTCCGTAAGCACCCCTCCTCCTGTCAGTGCCAGCTTTATGCAAATTTTCACACAAAAGTCATCCGGAGCATTTATTTTGGGCTTTAGAGCTGTGGTGGACGCACCCACAGTGACTAACTTTTCCATTCGCCTTTGTGGTTAAGTGGCACATGCGTAATGTTAATGGGTGCCAGTCAAAGCAGAACTGTTGAACTCCTCATCTCAGTGGTTTAAATCCAAGTGATTGTATTATGTAATTACTATACAGTATTAGTAATATGCAGTATATGTATGAATAATTAAACCATGCCTATTACACTTATCGTCAAAAGAATAGTTGCATCCAGAAGGAAGTGTTCCTAGAGGTTCCTAATGGTGTCCTGTGATAATCCATCCCATGCAGGTTGAATATTCTCACACAGTTCCTGCAGATTTTGCGATAGGGGTGGAGGTGGAGTGACACCAGGCCTTCTAGATAGGTGTGACATGTGACAGCAAACCTTTCATCTTGGTGCTTACCACGGTGCCTCCACCAAGACAAAAGCAGGATTTGTCACCGGAAATTACCTGCCATCACTCCATGACAGTCTGGCAAGATATCATTGCACTCTTTGGCGACGTTGACGTGGTGTTAAGGACAGTCACCCAGGTTGCATGTAGTCCTGTGTCATGCAGCCGTCTGCCAATGACTCACGATGTCAAACCTACACACCAAGTTTAATCCTGTTGGTAGATTCCCTCTAGCCACAACTACTTATGATGATGCAGTAAACCAGGTTTCTGGGGTTCTTTCTGTGTGGAGTTTGCACATTCTCCCCATGTCTGCTTGGGCTTCCTCTGGGTGATCCAGTTTCTGCCCAAAATCCAAAGACATGCGATCAGACATGTTGGAGCTACTAATTTTCCTGAGGTGTGAGTGTTTGTGTGTGAATGTGGATGTCAGTGCATCCGCCCTGTCCAGGGTGTTTTGTGCCTGCATATATATGTATTTCATGATCAACAAAATGGTCCATCATAAATAAAATGGTCCAAAATTGCTTGAAAACAAAAATACTATGACTTTTATTATTCCAAGTTATTACCTTTTCCCAAGGTCTAAATAACACTGTGTAACCTTAACAATTGTCACAATTGAAACACATATTTTCTGCAAGTAAACATTTTTTTCTTTTTGATGAAAACTCTTATGATTCCGTGTGTGTACACGGTTTGCCAGTCATGTATTGGCTGGTGTTTCTGAGTTATGCTTGTCATAACCTAAACAGTCACACGTTTGCTAGAGAAACTTTAGCAAAGTTTTGGCTGTGTTTTGATTGTTATGATTGTTTTGCTTCACTGACACAACAACATGCTGAATCATTTGTTTGTATAAAATAAACATAATAAAGACATAATGTCGCTCAAAGCAAAAGGATTTTATTTTAAAGTCCAAGTCAGTTGAAAGTCTGAGCAAAGCAAATGGTGAAGTTTTGAAATAATAACATCTGACACAGCAATAGTCAGCTGCTGGCTTCTCAAGGAGGCAATGGAATTTGCAATGAATGTGTGCCAGTTTGTAATTAGAAACACTTCTCAGCACCATTCTGCTCGGACAATGAATTTTGCATAGAAAGCAACTGAATCACAACTACTTGCAGGGCCACCGGAACTATGAGGTCGAGCAGGCAATTGACCCACCATGCTTTAAAGCACTGTGTCGAAGACCCATTACTTTCTGATTCAATCCAAGGTGCTAACATTTATTAACTATCCTTAACTTATAGCGCTGTCCAATAAACAGAAACAGAGAGAGAGCCAAACTCATTGGCAGAACCAATCAGAACCAGCCAAAATCCCCATTTCACCAGAGGGGCAAGGCATTTTGCAACCACTAAATCCTTTGTGGGCTGATGTTCAGTGAGAGGAACTGCAGCTCACTGTCCATGACCTCACTCCACCCATCTCTATTGTCTCAACAATCTAAAAGGTTGTATACTACACATAGTTACATATGTCAAAATGCTAGATTTCTGTTTTGTCATGTATATTGAGCATATGGTGAATATACAAATATGCTTAACATTCAAACCTTCAGCTCACTAACAAGGTGATGAAACTCCGAATGATCCTTTTGCTTTTCCCAAATGGAAACCCACCCAATGACCATCTGCCTTTTTTGAGCAATGTTTGTGTGTGCCATGTATAAAGACCTCTTGTTGAAACTTGTTTTAACTTCTCCTCATTTGATTATATGATTTCAAAAAGACAAGTGATCACAAACTTGTCATGTAACGGAAAATGTTCAGTAATGTCTACCGGAATACTCCACCCCCCCACCCGCACTGTTTACTGTGTAGAGTTGATTGGTGCTGATGCCTTGGCACTGTGATAATGATGTTTCCTACAGTGCTATTGAATATGTAGACTGAGACTCAGGCTTTAGAAGCATGTTATAAAGAATACAGTCTGACGTCAGCCCTAAAATCCTTCTCTAGCTATCCATACAAGTTTCCCTTTAGCATGCTGCGTGACTGCAAGCCTTCAGTGACTAACCACTGGCCACCCTCTGTCCAAGCACCACTGCAAACACTTGTGTCTCTGAAAGCGCTTAAGCCTTTTGTATGACAGTGGTCACAGGTCCATGGCCTATTGTTTGTGTGATGCTGACAGCACGACAGAGAGAGTATGAATGATTGTGTGTGTGTGTGTGTGTGTGTGTGTGTGTGTGCGTGTGTGTGTGTGTGTGTATTTGTGAGGGTGTGCGTGCATCAAACACAGGGTTAAGCAAAAGGAGGCTTGGCTTGGACAGCCCAAGGCAAGCCATCTGCCACAGTCAGAGAGAGGCTGCTATTGTCTGTGCTAGAGGAATGTTCAAGCAGATTGATGAAGACTCAGGCAATTCCTAGTGGGACGTCACCATGAGCAGCAGAGGTCACACACACAAGATGCATCCACTCCTTTGGGATCTCTCAGCACATACTGAATGCAATTCAGATGCTCTGATATCACTTCCTACTCTTGGTGGACTCCTTCATACTTTTGGTAGGCTTTTCCTTCAGCTTCCTGGCTTGAATATACTGTTCTTGGAAAAACCTTTAATTGATATAGAACCTTCATATCATGTGGAGGTTCTTTAAACTTTTAAAAGGTTCTACACTCTCATATTTCTAATTTACAAAACAGGGGCATCCACTGAAATGTTTGGTAACACTTTACTGTGACAGGAGAGTGGGGTGTTTATAAGGCTTCAGTCAGGTCAGTAAGTATTTATTATTTTAGCCGCCCAGTACAGCATGTCGGAATTGAAATTCAATATTGAATATATGCCCAAAGACCAGACTTTCATTCTTTTACTTACAAGCAAGCAAATAAAGGTCCAGAAGTGTAAGTGTGGCATTTTCCATTTGGAACTCTTATTATGATGTCCAAAGAACTGTCAGTGCTAGTGAAGCAATCCATCATTAGGCTGAAAAAAATCAAAGCTAGAGAAACCCATGAGAAAGATAGCAAAAGCAGTAGGTGTAGCCATATCAACTATCAAGTACATGCTTCTAAAGAACAATCACATAGGTGAGCTCCAAAACACCAAAAGCCATGGAAAACCACAGAAAACAACTGTGGTAGATGACAGAAGATTTCTCTCCCTGTTGAAGAACCCCATCGCAACCAAATGAGGAACAAAGTCAACTATATATCTATGTCAACGTCAGCAGAGTAAATGCAGAGCATATACCACAAGATTTACCACTGGTAAGCCTCAAAAACAGGAAGAACAGATTAGACTTCATCTAAAGAGACTGATCAGCTTGTACCAGAATGATGGTAGGAGAAGAGTAGGGAGAAAAAAAAACTGATCTGTCAACAGAGATGAGTAGTTCAGGTCCAGAAAGCAAAAGCCCAATAGCCTGGACACATGTGCTATTGGGTTTAGTTAACTAGAGAATCCAGGTAGTTGGAATAAATTTATATGCATGGCTACCAGTGGAACTGGCTCCCTTGGGTTTATTGATGATGTGACAAAGCAGCACAATGAAATCTGAACTTAGATTGGTGTTTTACAATGCAAATGGACAATAACCCAAAAACATGCTCCAATCGCAAACTAAAACCTTTTTAAGGCGAAGGAGTAGGGAGTGTTCTTCAATGGCCAGGTCAGTCACCTGACCTCAGTCCAGTCCAACATGTATTTTACTTACTGCAAGTAAAACTGAAGGTAAAATGTTCCAAGAGCAAACAGAACTGAAGACAGCTGTAGTAAACACCTGGCAGAGCATCAGCAGGGAAGAAAGCCAGCATATGGTGATGGGTTCCACACTTTAGGCAATCACTGACTGCAAAAGATTTGCAAACAAGTATGAAAAATGACAGTTTAATTTATGACTATGTCAGTTTGTCCAATTACTTTTGAGCCCCTAGAAATAAGGAATGGTTGTAATTCCTATGTAGTTCACCTGATTTGGATGCATTGTACCTACATAATCATTTCTAAACACTTATTCCAATAACTGTTCCATAATGTCAAGTGTTAGCAAATAGAGATTTTCTATATCTAAGAGTGTAGCACAGAATGAACATGCCACACCACATCAACAGTTAACATAAGGAATGTTTTGTAGTTCACTTTTCCAGCCTTTTTACAGAATACGCCTCGGCTGCCAATCTCAGATGAAAGAAGCTGAAGCATTAATCCTCTTAAACCTAAAGTCAGCACTTGTTTCAAAGAATCCCATTTTTTTCCCATGTAACAGCTTTTGCTCCCTCTGAGCTTTTCATGCTTGGCCAACTTGTACAGGATATGAGAGTTCTTAATGTTGAATCGCATGTAACCAAGTGTGGATCAGTCAGATGTTTATGCATGAATGCAAGTTCTTCTGATGTTCAGACAAACGAGCAGCCAGCGCCTCAGCTTTGGAGCCATTGGGTTCTACTGACAAATTTAAAGCATTAGTGTGGGAGCCAGGTTTCGCTTTCACTAGAAAGAGCGGGAAACCTCTCTTTAAACCAGGGGACAAAGACAAAGCCTGGGGCTATGACTGGGCTCCAGGAGGCTGCAGTCAAGCAGAGCTCCCTTAATGTGTACTTGCTTGGGGGACGACCTCTGACCTTCTCAGCAGGTGTCCGTGCCCAGGCTATTAAAGGAAGAGGAGGCTGCTCTGTCCCCCCAGAGTGTGCTGGGCAGGGCGGCTGAGAGGGCCAGATGTTGTATAGGGAAACCCCCAGGGGAAAGTGTGCCGCTGTTCCAGAGGGAGCTGATACAAAAGACCAGAGCCCTCACAAAAAGCCACTCAACACACGCAGCCCTGTCGCCATGGTGACTTGTTGCTGTGACAACAGTAGCGAATGAATGAGTGAATGAATGAATGGCGTATCCATAGCCTGAATGCTCCGTGCGTCAGTTCCGGCCCTTTGTGTAGCATTGCCCCAGCGAGGTCAAAATTGGAACCTTTGTTAAATTTACAGTTTACAAGATTAACTATATTCCAGCCGTCCAAGGTTTGGATGCCAGACTCCTCGATTTGATTTGTGCAATTGTATGACTTGGACAAGCAGTGCTGCCATTTGCAGTCAATTATCTAATTATCCATATATTTTAATATACACTGTCAATAGGAACACCTTTAAAAAATATATTTTTTAATTTATTTAATTTATTGTATCATTTGAAAACGACTACTGTTCTTTAATTGTATGAGCATTTCAAGAGGACGAACAGAAGTTATGAAAAGCTATTAAAAGTAATAAAAGTTGTTAAACGTTTCCTAAACACTTAGCAGCCACTGTTATAATAACAGTTAATATTTGAACATGAATTATTTTTGACTTGTTCTCATTGAAATTCCGACAGAAGTACAAAATTCTACATGTTCAGTCAATAAGATGTTTCTGTTTGAAAGTAGAAGATGAGATATTTCATTAGAATTAGTAGAAGTAGTTGAATGAAAAATACTTGTCTGTACTCTGTACAGTACAAAACATTTTTGAAACATTTTTGTCTTTTTTTGCTATTAAGCAAAAGCAAAACAGTCAGAAGTGTTTAAAAGTGTCAATACAGAATACAAATTTAATATAAATGCAATTTATTATGTAACCCACATGTAATTAAACATGTAATTCCACCTTGACGGTATAGCAAAATGAATGGAATAGCTCTCCTGGACATTTGGTTCACACAGATGGCAAACAGAGCTGAGTTCTAGTGTTTAAACAGTTTGTCCCACCCATCAAGTGGTCTTACTCTGCATTCATATATCACTAGTACAGTACAGTACTAGTGATTCAGTTTTTATTGTTTTTAACATTATTTTACCTTTACGTCAGGGTTATTATTCATTTTCAGTTTAATGAAAAGGTTTTAGGGCATCAAAATAATGTTCGAGAAATCAATTCTTAATCATGGTTTGAGCCAAACTGAGGCCTACTTGAAAGAATGTGGTCCACAGAATGTTAAAAACATTGCTATTAGAGTGACAGCAAGGATTAACAAAGCCAAATCTATAATTGCAGTGATGTGGCATAGGCATGAATAAAACTGTTTGTGTACAGCTATTTAGAAATGTACTTTGCTGACTGTAATTCATTTGATTTAATTGTTTAGGCCTTCACAGTCTTTTAATAGTCCTTGTCATATATTTTACACCAAGACGAATTTGAGTCGTTTTTCTTTTGAGTCTGCTTTTCATTTTACTATTCTTTCTACACAACTCCCCATGTAATATAAGCTTACCAGACAGAAATTAGTCACCTGTGACTGAAACGTGACTAAAAGCATATATGTAATACCTCCACAACCAGCCGTGATTCAAATTGACATGGACTGGACAAGTTTCTGGATGTAGGCCACGTCAATGTTCAGCCACTCTTGCATCAAAGAAATGTGCAGTTGGGCCAGATTTGGTGGATGCTTTCCCTGGCACAATTCTGAGGAGAATTCCTGTAGACTGGGATTTTTGCCACTGCTGGTAGACCCGTATGACCGTACGCTTCCACACACCTGCAAATTCAGTTACCTCCTTCACACTATGGTCTTTGACATGCCTAAATGCAACCACTCCTTTTAGCCAATCATTAACATGTGCTTTCCACACATCAGCTGAGACATTTATTGCACTGTACCACCTCTTCTCAATCTATGAATCCCATCGCACACCCTGCAGGTATTTATAGCTTGATCATCCTTGTGCAACGTCATCTGCAGGAGATAAGGAAATTTAGGCTGTCGAAACAAATTATCCCACCTGCAGTTTTATGTAGGGAGCCTCCTAGCTATAAATGTATGTTACAGTAAGGTATATTGACAAGGTTACCTAGTAGCTGTTATTTTCCCTGTTAAATACAATGTCCATAGGTCGTAAGTGAGGAAACAAAATCAAACTTCTGTTCAAATAGTAGGCCTGGGCCACATGAATGGGTTTTTATTCAGTTAAACAGCCTCATGCATTCAGTCTACTGTCTACCACTAGACTGCTTTAAAGGCTCTCTAATGCACAAACACACATTTGTAGTGATTACTGAATTTTAGGTAAAAGAGGCTGGAGCTTCCAGTGGCACTGAACACTTGGAAGTGTAAGTGTTGCACAGAAATGTCACAATTAAACTGTGGATAAACTGTTGTGTATCTACCACCAAATATACAGTTAATGGGGGCTCTTGATGTCAGATGGGTGCAATCATGGTTTGCAACAGTGTGTTTCAGCATTTTAACGTCTGTAATGTGACTTTCATTTTGGTCAGAAAAAAATCAGATCACATTTTGATATAACGTTGATGCCAACATTGACAAACAGAACATACTGAAGCAGTAAACTAAGTCAAGTTATGACTTGATTAAGTCATTAAGACAAAATCACATAGCCTCTGTGTTTTCATCACATTTTCTTTATTATATCAGATCTCAGAACTCCCTTAGAATTATTCTCATGCTGCAGAGGGCCATGGAGAAAAATAGGGCCTCCCTCCACCAGTGTTTTCAGACTAGCATTTGGTCCAAAGAATGTATTAGTTGACCACTCCTGGACTGAAAGCTTTGCTGCAGACAGCAGGGCGATCTGGGAGGAGACTCGGCTCTATGGAGCCCGCTGCAGTTCTCTGGCCTAAAACAGCGAGCACATACTGCACCATGACTGGCACAAGTCGACAGAGAGGCTGTGGAATGCGCTGGCCAATGACGACTCCACCACGGGACGGCTCTCACTTCAAAGCCATGGGGAACTTCAGACACAAGATGAGGATTAAAGGCACAGCATGTTGCCAAGGCTGTTTACCAGAAGATAGCTGCTATGGAATGTGAGATTGGAAGTGGCCAAAGTACAGATAACAGCAACAAATTGGTGATCTCCCAAAGCATATAATGAGTTAGCAGTGGTCAGTAATTTCAAGATACTATATGGGAACTGGTCAAATGATACGTCAGCTGCGGTGTGATTAAAGCTGTTCGTTTTTACCCAGGAATGCATAAATTCCCCACAATTTAACACCATACGGTCCTATATCAGAAATGAAAAAGAAATGCAGAGTATCTGTACTGCCTAAACTGACCATCATAAATCTATAAGAGTGGATGAACTAACCAGATGCTAACATATAAAGTACTTTGGCTGGGAATTATTTCCACAAATCAAGAGAGCAGGGCTTCTGCGCCTGGCAAATTTCAACATGTTTTATTAGAACTCTTGGAATAACATCGTATGAGGAAAAAGTGAGAGAGGGAGATGTAATTAGCTTATTAATCATTTCTGCTGGAGAAAATGTACGGTAGTGTTTGCTGGGACATGCTATCAAAGCCACTGCACAGCACAGAGGTTACAAAACTCTGGAGGTATCCATGTTAATGCAACACAGAGCAACAAGAGCACCTAGAAGGTCAATGTAATACCAGTACATTCCGGTTCACATATTTCCAGAGCAGTGTACAGTGTATTATAACCCTTAACACACCCCCACCCTAACGCAACCATTTTTCCAGATAAAGGCAAATACTAAAATAAGCATTTTGTCAATAATTGTGTTTTTACAGTTTTGCTCTGCAATGGTAGCCTGTAGATCAATTTTAATTTAGTTTTAAATGTCATCTCACTAATAACCTGAGATATAATGCCTTTTAAAAGTCAGAGGGCACCAACATGGCCATTAACTACAAGCTATTCATTTTTCAGCGTCAGGAAATATCAATAACCCTCAAGTATACTATCAGATTTTTCAGTATTTAACATGTTCAACCGCTGCCTTTATTGCAGCTTCCATTCTTTTCAGGATACCTGCTTTCAGAAATCTCAGTCATTCTCATTCATCTTCTAAACTGCTTTATCCTTTTGGGTCTCTACGTTTGTGTCTTTATTTATCTCCTATTTTCAGTAACAACTTCTTGACAGCTATACATCCTTTCAGACACAGTCGTCTTCTCACAGTGGAAGGATGGACAGAAGCACGTGTGGATGTTTTCAGATCAAAATCAAGAATGAAACTTGATTTTCTCCTCTCTTTAAATGATGAAAGCTTTAGGTAGTAGCTTTAGATGTAGAGAAAATAGGAGTCTATTTTTTGTAAATGCACATATATTATTCAAGTAAGTTATTATACCTCATAGTACAGTTACTATAAACCAAGCTGTACTGGTGAACAAGACACTCAGATAGTTTGACATGGTTGTTAGTAGTTCCATTTTCTCTATAGCTTTTGCTACATTTTTGGACTCCAGTTTTGGAAACTCATGTTTGTCCCTAATTTTCCTTTTACTTTCTGCTTCCTTATGCAAGATTTTATGACTAATCTCTCCTCTCCTCCATCATCACTCCACAAAATGAATTACTTATACTGTGCAGAGCCACTGTCATTCTGAGTACAAAAGTAAAAAGTGACTCCATGCCTGATTTCTTAGAGTCTGTGGGATCAGGAGAAAGATGTGAATGTCTGTCTTCAGTAACACAACAGGAGGTTTCCATTAAAACACAATTTCTTCTATTAAATCAGATGTGGTTCTTCTATGGCATCACCCCAGAGAACGCTTTCTAGCACCTTTTGGTTTTTTAAAGCGTATTCAGCAAGTAGTCCAATGCAGACAACATTCCTTCACGTCTCTTTGGAGAATGGAAAACTGATCTTCCTTGCTGTGTTTGCTCTCAGAATCTGTTTTTGAAGTCAAGGGTGGACGTTGGCAGGAGTGATGGAGAGAGAAAGGTTTAAGAATAGGATTCTTCCCTCAGCAGAAATAGTACAGCCGGGTGGGGTTGTAGATGTTTCAGGAAAGGCGGTAAATTGTGAAGAGAAAGGAAAAAACATGGCCTCAAAATGCCTTTCTCCTTGTGACCCCGGCAGACAGATGCTATTGTTCAGAACCTCAACGTTTTGCCAGAGGTCTCGTCATAGCCCGCTCACAGCATGCTCACAGCCCACACTGACCATTTGTGTTGCATCTGTCAGTCCATTGAGGCGCGATAGCTGAGTCCCTCTTGCCGGGCTACCCAGGGTCAAAGAGGGCTGGGGGTGAAGAAAAGCACTGGTCAAGCCTGGCGAATAAAGGGGGTGCAAGTCTTGAACTTCAGTCTCTGAGTGAAAGTCCAGGTCAGGTCAGGCTTTCTGTCCCCAGATTAGTCAGCCGGCCTTTTCGCAAAAGTTCAACGGGATCGCTTTCAAGATTTCCACCTCAAAAGTGCAGCATTTAGAGAGAGAGAGTGTGAGAGAGAGTGAGCTGCAGCTGTTGCGATGGGCCTGTGGAGCGATGCCATGGAGAAGATGAGAAAGGTCTAAACCTTCACCTCTCTGAACCGGCAGTCTCCTGTCCCTTAAGAGACCGCCGTGTCAAGCGGAATCGGATCACGCCGTCCCCTCTCTGCTGTTGACAGATGCTTTTGGACAGTTTCAGCCTCATGTAGAAGCCGCTCTTGGGTGTCTGCTGTGGTTATTGAAGTTCTAGGTTTATGTGCTCAGTCGGATTAAAGAATGACACAGCTTTGATTTGCCATGTAATTTGTTTTGCATGCCAAGTCATAGATGTAGGCCTTTTTTGGCAGTAGCAAATGGGTTTCAGGGTGGCCCCTTAGCCTGACTGCACAGTGCGGATTAAGAGATTTCATAAGATTCAGTAAGACTCACTTGTTGTTTTACGCTTGAACTATAAAATAAAGTGGAGCTGTGCCTTCCAGCAAAAAGAGTAAGACAGGCCCTCGTTCCAAGTGTCAAGGAAGCGGCCTGTAGTTTACCCAAGCAAAAAGTCCTGTAGGAATAGCTGCCCTGAATGCTACAGTCCTGTCATCTTCAGAATGAAATTTCCACTCCAGATGTGATTGCAGGCTGTGGCTGTATCGAGGATGTGTGCTTCTCTTGCAGTTATCTGACACTAATTGAAATGCAGTGTTGGGTTTCTGAGAAGCAGTTCCTGCTAGTGGTCCCACTGCTTGAGCTAAATGCAACTACGTCAGCGGCCATACGGCTGAAAGTGCTTCAGTGTTCTGAAATGGCGACCCAGTGACATTGACGTCCCTGACAATAGTGGCAGGCTTTGGGTCAGAAGGCCTTTTATATTAGTTACCAAGTGGCAGCTGCAGCCGGTGACTCTGTTACATGAGATGCTGAAGGGCACTTTTATGAACTTTATGAGCTCCAGCAAACTCCTCCCAGACAGGCAAGGGAAAGTAGTACATGTGTAGAAAAGTGATGCAAGTTTGCAGGAGGATTGTCAGAGGCTGGTGCATTCTAAAAAGACCTAATCCACTGATTAAGGAAAACGTATTGAAAGACTCATTTTACATGGTAAAAATGAACATTTTAAAATATGCTAGCTCCACAGCCTGAAATACACACTATTTTACACTCTGGACCTGTAGTGTCCAGGCAGTTTATGGAAAGCTTGATAAGTATTTGGGAATTAAGGCAACTTACAGTTATATTTACTTTGGCAAAAACTTTTGTTTTTGTTTTAAATGAGGCAAGTATATATGAAACATATTAACGCATACAACGAAAGTCAGTTTGACCACACCACTAACACCATTTTCTTGAAAAAATCATAGACACATAGACACATAAAGGATTTGTTATCAGGATTCTAATGGTTCTGTGACTCAGACTTTATTAGAGCTCAGTAACACTGAGATTAATAACTGATAATCACAGTGATTTATCAGTCTACTCAGGCTTTAACAGAGCTCAGTAACACTGAGATTAATAACTAATCATCACAGTGATTTATCAGTCTACTCAGACTTTAGCAGAGCTCAGTAACGCTGAGATTAATAACTAATCATCACAGTGATTTATCAGTCTACTCAGACTTTAGCATAGCTCAGTAACACTGAGATTAATAACTGATCATCACAGTGATTTATCAGTCTACTCAGGCTTTAGCAGAGCTCACTAACACTGACATTAATAACTGATCACATTGATTTATCAGTCTACTCAGGCTTCAGCAGAGCTCAGTAACCCTGAGATTAAAACTAATCGTCACATTGATTTACTCAGGGTACTCAGCCATTTAGGGTAACGTTAATGTAGCATCTAATACAGATTTTTTTTTTCCTTTTCGCTATTAATTATTTAAAGGAATGATGCAATTGTGGATAGCAACGTGTGTCACACAGTGATTGGATGGCTGAGAAAATAAGGCAGAGCTTTTAAGATTTTAATTGGCCATGCATCTTAATTGCATCTTAAAGCATAAAATGCATCCTAAAAAAGCAGTTTAATAAATTAGCTCACCTGTGATTAAAATGTACCTAATGGTGTGTAATACTTCCACGAGCACAAATAAACAGCTGCGATTCAATTTGGCATGGACTGGACAAGTTTCAGCATGTAGGCCATATCAGTGTTCAGTCACTCTTGCATCCCATAATTGGGCCAGATTTGGTGGATGCCTTTCATGGTTCAATTCTCAAAGAATTTCCTGTAGACTGGGATTTTTGTGACTGCTGGTAGGCCCTTATGGCCATGCTTTGGACCCATTTTCCACATATCAAACGAGACATTCACTTCGGAGGTATTTATAGCCTGACCTTTGTCTGGTGAGGTTATCTCATCCACACTCAACTGGGTAGGCCCAATATACTCATGGCCCTGCCTCTGAGGAGGCTAGTGTATTATCAGAATGCCACTGTCTATATTAAATCTCACAAATGGAGATACATAGAAACTACTCCTGGAACTACTGAGGTCCAGTGTCCTCATAACTAATTATGGCCATACTATCTTACTATCTCCACTATTGTTTATGATCTTACAGTGTAATATCCAGAGATTATTACCCAATCCATTTTATATGACAGACCATAAATGAAGTGAATAGGGTCATTGCGAAATCATTCATGAACTCTGCCTGCAAGTCAGTACACAGTAAAGCGGGCCAGGATGTAGAGATAAATCCTCTTCCTCCTGTTTTTAATTTGAGGCCAACACAAACATGGAGGCCTTATCTATATTACCGTCAAGCCACTGTGTGTTGGGAGGTGGCTCTTCCTTCTAGCCAATGGCTGCCTGGTTAGCAGTGCAGGCCTGTCCTTCTTTGACATCGCAGCGCTGCTCGGAGGGGAAGGATGAAAATCTGCCCTGTCTGGGTCAGAGACGTGCGGCAGAGCAAAAGACTGCAGGTTATGGTATCCACAGGAAGCTCCTCAGGGTGTGCTCGTTATCGACCTGTCCAGATCCCTCTCCTCTGACCCGTGATGCGAACGCATCAACATCTGCAGGAAGCATTCTGATCACAGCAACAGGCAGCAGCTCCACCTTTATCATCCTCCCCCCTCAAGTTCCAAATTCAGAACGCGGATGCACCGGGGTCTCTGATGTCAGAGAAAAATTCCTCACTCGTTTCCTATTTTTTTAACATACACAAAATCAACTGATAAGACAGTAGCTTCCACAAATATGCTGAAGAGTTTAAAGCTATTCCTGTTTGAAGCAGACAGTTGTTTATCTACATAAGCTGAAGCCGATTCCCACCATTGTCTGCGGATGCGTGCTTTCAGGACAGCATAACAGGGTGTTATTTATCAAGTTGTTGCTGCATTTTGGCCTGCTCAGACAGAGCTGCTGGACATATCTGTTTGGAGAATAAACACCGCTTGGCAGGACTCTAGCAAAAGTGTCTTTGAGGAGTGTTTACTGCTCTGCTGTTATCATCAGAGGACTACATTTCTCCCAGCTTGTTAGCCTCACCAAAGCACACTGTATTAAAACCATAAGTCCCCGCAGCTATAAGTCCAAGTTTTGGTATACAACATCAGAGCAGCGCAAGATCAAAAGCAACTAATCATTTAAGATGTAGCCTAGACTGCAATTCCCAAGCTAATGCAAAGCTAGTCATGGTTGTGACAAGAAACTTACCTCATGCAAGTACACAAATGTAAATGCAGTACACAAAGTTATGCAAATTCTGTTTTGTGCATCTTTTGGTTCTACAATATATGATGACACAATTCATAGGTGCGTTCTGATTGTTGTGGCAGTGGGGCACTCTAGTGATGGCCAAGCTGCCCTGTAGTGCAAGTGTTCTTTCATCTAATTGTAACTGTTACGTTAGACCAACAGTTTGACAAGTCTCTCTCTGAACTGGTTTGCTTGTATATGATTCATCATCTTTTAATTCTAATAGAACATGCAGCAGATGTTCCTCTATTGTTGACATGTTTGTTTAGAATAAGAAAAGATTCGATTTACAGATGCTCTGATTAAGTCCCTTACTGGACAAAGATTCCCAACAGGAGGCACATCTGAATGCCCTTTATAGTCGGATGATAACATTTTCAATGTGGGACAAACCAGCCAAGTTTTTTTGGGGAAGTGAACAGTCAAACATTGGAAAACGATCAGGTAAACAAATACAACAATTGGTAATAGTAAAGTACATTTTAAGCATGTACAGTTAACTCCTCTGCTTCATATGACTCCAGAACAACAAGAAAACAGGCCAAAACCAAAAAATGCCACCTAGCGTCCATTTGACAACCTCAGTGTTCTGTTTCTCTCACATAAGCCACATGAATGTGGATGTTGGGTTAGCGAGTTTTCGCAAATTACACAAGGAGGTTCAGCATACTTGTAAATGTGACACCAGTGTGGTATTCAGTGGCCTCCAGCCAATGAATTCTGTGGTATAAACTGTGCTAATCAGTGCTTAGGTAGAACTGACTTTGCAAAGCAGAAATCCCGGAAGCATCATATGTTCTCTGAACCCTAGGAGGCAGGGCTTTCACTTGGAGAGGGCAACCTGTGAGGCCTCCCCAGGCTTCGCACTTCACAGGCCCTACAGTGAAAAGAGAATGGATTTAAGGGATGTGGGTGCACACTACATGACTGAGCATAGACAAGCCTTGATCAAGTTCTATGACAAAGCATGCACACCACAATAACAAACACCAAATCGTGTGCCAAACCACGCTTGATCAACTAGCTGTAGCGTTTCTGCACCAGTTTTTGTAGAAACAGGAAAGATGAGCATGCTAAAATTATAGGTTATAGTATAATTTTCCCGGGTCAGCACATTGCAGAACACTGAATGTTTGTTGTACTTGCGGGGATAGCTAAGTCTGTCTTCACTTATACGCCCTGCTGCTATGTTTGCTTCATGATAGGTCAGAGCAGATGTTGTCATTGGTAATTGTGTGCTATATTGAAAGGGACAAAGTAGTATTTCTGAATGGTTTGTCAAGTGGTGCAGCTAACAATCCACTAGTTCATAGTTAAAACCAGAGCACCAAATGTCAGAAAGGACCCGCATGAGTTGCCCCAGGCCACATCCACCCTTGCTATTAAGTCACAAATCAAATAACTGAGGTTGGATTCAGAGAAGCTAATAAACTGGCTCCATAAGAAACAAAACAAATGTCATCATTGTTGCCTATCTGATAAACAGAGAAGTTTCTCAGTACACGTACTTCCAAAAAGGTCATCACACATTTCACACCATCGCTTTTGGTCCGATTTGCCCAGTTATGTGCATGAGACATCTCCGATTGCCAATTATCTGATAAGCTGCCTTACAGATCACAGCCCTGTTCCTGGAACGCTCTGACTTGAGGAAGTTCTACTGTGTGTACTCCCGATGACGAGTATGGAGAGTAATGAGGATCCAGTGGCGCTGACCACCCTCCACCACACTTCCTCTCGCTGCTCTCTGGGTGGGACTCCCGCAGGGCTGCACGGAATCACACACCCCATCTCTCACACAGAACATTAGCATTGTTCCCCAATCATGCTATCCATGAACTCTGACTCCTTTGGGTAGGGCCAGCAGAGAACGTTTAGGCCTGCAGATTCTATCAGCCGTTTGGGCGCAGTAAGAAAGCAGAAACATGCTAAGGTTGTTTCAGTTGGTTCTGTGCCATGGGAGATATGAATCTGCCTCTTAGGACAGGAAATGAAAAATAGCCCTTCAGTTACTTAAAAGCACTGATTAATCACATCAAAATTGCCAGAGAGATCAAATTCGGAGGCCTGCTCTTGTTGGCACGCTAGCATTCTCTGCAGGAGAAAGCGCTTTTACATAAACGATAGCTGATTTTGACTTGGTGGTGGTCAAGTTGTATTTTTAGTGCATGCTTTCTTGCAGTGTGGCAGGTGTTCCAATCGCATGGTTCTGCAGCTGGCCCTATTGCAACTAAGTAACTTTCTGCAAACAAAGACCCTGTTAACACCTGACTTGTGACCAGTAACTGGATTGTGTCCTGATAAGATTTTAGCCACACCCACTTGACTACGAAGTGTAAAGTCTCTGGTTAGTCTGAAATCCAATTGCTGTGTGGGACGGAATATGCAAATCCGCTCATTCTTTAGCTTCCGTTGGCAAAGTTAGCCATGTTCCTTGGAAGCCATTCTAAGAGAGCCATTGCGATATCTGTCCAAATTGCTATTAAGCATTTCCCTTCCCAACCAAGTGCGTTCACCTTGATTATGCTTTCTTGACAGACACGGATCACATGCTCTGTGATGCATGGAGAAGGGTTTCAGCTGCACTTGTGGGGGTTGGTTGTTGAATGTGTTTGGAGAGATGGATGCGTTCTATAACCTGTGGCTCAAATGCATCTCAGACTACTTCCTAAAGTGCTTTGAGTCATTGGATTTGTATCTGTTTGCGCCTTGGGTGAGTTTCACTTGCGTTTTTATGTGGTTTGGCCTTCTCCATATCCTGATACTCAAGATGCATGCCATGACCAGACGTAAACAGGGTCAAGTAGTTCTTATCTGCCACGAAAGTCTCAGTAGCTATACGTGTATCTTTTTCAAGCATGTTGGAAAGGTACTCCAGGTGGGTCATCATGAAGCTATTTGGTTGAATGCCAAAAGTGTCCAAGTTGAATCAAATGTAAAGTGCAAACACTAAAAAAATCAAAAAATAATAATAATAAATTAGTTTTGATTCATTTATCGCATTGTATTCAATGTATAATTCCTTATGTGTTATTTTACAACCACAGTGTCTAGGATACTATTCTACATATTCTGTTAGTAGGTCTGTCCAAACTTTATATAATACTGTGCTAGAGACTC
Organism: Semaprochilodus insignis; assembly: GCA_034552555.1. Taxonomy (NCBI): domain Eukaryota; kingdom Metazoa; phylum Chordata; class Actinopteri; order Characiformes; family Prochilodontidae; genus Semaprochilodus; species Semaprochilodus insignis. Next base: position 13,109,705 of record CM067475.1, on the reverse strand, counting down.
TTCTAACATTTTCATCCAAAAAAAAACAAAAAACAGAAACATATATTTAACAAAAGATTGCACAAAAGCCACCAACACTAGGTATGATATTACATTTATCAGTGTTTAATTTGTCCACTTTTGTGCATCTACAGCCATATGGAAGAATTTTTAGAATAGAATGTGAATAAACAGCAGTATTTATTATTTTAGTATGTTGAAGACATCAATGTATGGTGGTGCAGAGACATCTATTGTAGTTAGCAGGCTAACCAACTAGCACCAGCCCATCATATCTCATCTTTTTACCTCAAGAGGGTTAAGTCTGCCTTTAGTCCCAGTATGAGCGGATGAAGACAAGAAACATGCCTGCTCTAGGCAACACATAAGTGACATAAATAGCAAAACTAGAGTTAACATTGCTTTTGTTTTACACTACTGAAGAGCTCATGGTGAGCAAAGGGGTGAAGTTTGATGCTGAACTTGCAACGATTCTTCAGACTGGTATGTAAACAGAGGAGGCGAGAGAAAGGAGGAGGAGAGACTGTGTGGGGTGTGAATTGACAGATTGTGTCATCTTACATATTGCTCCTTTAACACTTTCATTCTTTTATTCATTCTTTCCAATCGTAAAACCAAACTTTACTGCTGTATCCTCCCAACAAAAGCGGTTCCCAAAGCTCTCACTGATATTCACTCATGCATCTATTCAAATATACTTTATATGCCTTACAAATTACTTTCCCATGTGCTTGTAAAATGGCTAAAAGAAGATATTTCTGAAGATTAGATATAAAATTAATTAATTTTAATATGAAAACAAATCACATAATATTCAGTTGCTGGGGATAAGTATGCGTTTCTGCTTTTTCCTGCTCAAAACTGAGAAACTTTAATGGCCATTTTGACTGGAAATAAATGTGTGGTGTCTGGCTTTAGCACATGACAGTATACCTTCAGCATCTACCTCTGTGATTGAATGTCCTTAATCCTCTGCAGTTACTGATCCGTCCTGCAGGAAGCGTGTGCATCAGTGCGCAGAGGGGAAGTTTACCCAGCGCTGTTGAAGAGAGCTGTGTTTATGTTGGGGCCAGCTCAGGAGCAAGGCCAACAGTGGCGGTGGGTTTTGACTCCCAGAGTCACACCATGAGTCAGTTTTTCCACTCGATAGCCGCAAAGCAAACAGATAGGCACTGCTGGACATTAAGATAGCCACAGTGCACAGGATGTGCTGCTGTAGGAACATCCAGGGATCTTTTTTTCTCTCCCTTTTGTTTTTCCATTGGTACGTCTCACAAAAGTCCCCACTGCTGCTGTGCCTAATCACCCTGATCTCATCACTAAATTAAAAGAGGATTTGGGCTTTGTTTGCTTCTGTCTCAAGCTTTTTTTGGGTCTTCTAAAAAAAAAGTCCCCTGCATTCTCCCGCTACTCTGTTTCAGCTGTTGTTAATAAGTCACTTGGACTCTTCTCGGGGTCCCTCAGTCCAAAGCAATCGTCACCGTCATAAGACAGCCTTGTATAATCGAAACAACATTCTTAACTTTTTATTTCACATCATTTTTAGTCCATTTCTCCAGTGAGATATAAATCAGAGAAGAAATGTGACAAACCACATATTTCTCTTCTACACCTATCATTTGACCCCAGAGAACATCCCAGGCCTGTTCTTTATGGTTCTGGTCTCATTTGAATGCTAGTTAAGGCTCCTTAGATCTTACCTCCCAAAACAAAGTGGTATAAATCTCGCCTAATGGCCGCTGTGACAGGGTCAGAGAGAGTTGGTAAATACACAGCTGCCGAGGATCACAGACTAACAGCATGTGTCTGATCTCTGCTTCTCTTCCTGCTACCAGCACCGGGTGAATGGGGAGCAGGCGCCTGGCCAGACTCTGATAAGAACAGGCTCTGGATCAGGCTTCCTGCCCAATAGTACCAACTCATCACTTTTACTGCTGAGATCCAGTTGCAGAGCTGTTTCTGTTCTTTTCTACTGCTGCCAGTGGCTGTGCTTTCACCAGAACAGAAACAATCAAGAACATCTCTATGAGTTCCTGTAATCAGCTTGTCTGCTTGATCTGATACACTTTGCTTATGTGCTTTCTTGCATAAGACAAAGTGTCAGTCCCTTTTCTTTTTTTGGAGCCAAAAGTAATCGTCCAGCTCTCCATACAAATTATATCCTTTTAATTAACAAACAAACAAAATAAATAAATACATAAATAAATAGTTTTAAAGACAGTGGTTTAAGTTGCAATTTAACTATTTTTGAAATGGTAAATTGGTGATGTTTAATCAAAGCATTAATGATAAGGTTTGCAACACTCAGTCAAAAGTACTTTTGTTGGAATATACTCTTATTCTTTTAACTTTAATTAAAGAAAAAATGTTGGACGTATTAAAGGTGATGTGAAGTTTTGAAATGATACCCCCTCTTTACTTACCAGTGTTGAAGCATTAAACTTAATCCTAGTATTGGTAATGCAGAAAGTGTAGATTTATTGGTTCATTAATTTAAAAATCAAAAAATGTAAATATTATTTTTAAGGAATATTTCGAGGTGAAATTTGCCAGAAACAGACATTTTAGGATGTTAAAAACATTGGTGCTTAAGTAAAGGCTAGTCATTTCCACCACTGTGTACGACAATGCATACTGCTAATATTTAAAATTGATGAGAGTACAGCCAGAATACTGGTTTCCGGATGACTGCTATGCAACAAACTTTGTTCATGCGAATAACAGCATCTCAGGAACTGCCAGAAACTGCATAACGAGGAGTATTTGATATTACACAATGAGGCGTGGAATGAATTAAACATGCTTCCTTTACTTGTTAGCTGCATTAGCGTTGTAGCCAGGGGTGCTGGAAGGTAATAGGGTGTGAGTGGGCACAGGGTGGTACAAGACAGTTACCATGGCCCAAAAGAGACAAGAGACAAGAGACAAGAGACTTTTGCCTTTTTCCTTTTTTTGCTAACTATGGAATTCTTGATTTAATCGCTTTACTCACTGAATTGTATTAAAATATTATTTTAGATACAGTGTAGAATATAATGCTTCCTGCGTTCTGTCAGTGGGTCGCCCAGCATAAGTGCTCAGTGGTTTAGTCCATCTGTAAGAAGAACGAGATTTTCATTAGACGAAGATGTTGCCCTTCAAAAGTGCCATTAAAGCAGAGAATGAGGAACAGCAAAAGCAGAGAACATAGTGCTTCACCCAGTGTTTTAGAGGTAAAGGTGGCTCACAACGCTGTTAATAGAAAGGATGTTTATGTTACTCTAACTGTAGTTGCCAAATAATAATAATGAATACAACAGAGCTGTCTAAACAAAACTCCATGTTCTACTGCAAACATACAGCATTTATGACTTTTTCTCTTATATATTAATAGTACAGCATACCCTCTGTTTCTGTGCTAAGGTGTCATGCTCTCCTGACCACTGAAACATAAAAGTATAGCATAAGAAAGTGGCCCACTGTTCGCTATGTATGCTAGGGGCACAAATTAAAAGCACAGTATCTTCATTATTCCAGCACTGAGTTTTATGATCTACAGAGGGATAAAAGCATGTTTGTTGAGATTTTAGTGGGTTTTGAATAATGCATCTGTTCTATATTAGTGCTATATTAGAAGAGCTTCAACAGTAAAGCGTCAGTGCTTTTGGAAAGAAGCAAGCGATACAGTACTGGCCAGTTTCACACAGTATATTGATCTGCAGTCATGTTGCTTATATTTATATTCACAGCCTGCTGTATGCTAGAGAGGTGGTAAAAGTAAGAGCTGGGATTATATGAACTATTACAAAATGAAGGTTATTATGAACATTTGGACTGTTTTAAATGTATGACAGGTTCTGCTAAGACAAATGAGGTAAGGGGCCCATGCATGAACTTTTCAGGGGGCACAAAAATACTACCAAAAACCGAAAAGGCAAACTTGGGGCAGAAAACACGTCTTGACTGGTTGACTAATTTGAGGGATTATTGTGCAAATATGAGTTTTAACAAACTCTGAACTTTGAAACTCCACTTTCCTGTATTGACAATGATACTGTGACAATATTAGGAGATGAGAAGAACTATTTCAGCCATTCAGATGATCTTATCTATCTGAGATTATATCATCTGTTGTTTGTTATGCCACCGGAAAAGAATGGGCCCTTTCTTAGCTATCCTCTGTGGTTGACAAGCGTGGTTATCTTGATGCTTCCCGGCAGTAGCATGTGGACAGTGGCTGAGGTGTCCCGTGGGCAGCAGTAACAGGCCATGGCTCAGTGGTTTGAGGATTGTCACTTCACACTGTCTATGTTCAGATGCCAACCGCTTCCTAACGTTTGCTCCGTTGAGATTTCTTAGCTTGTCTTTTACAACTACTTGATTGGGGTGACCATTTAAAAGTTTGCCATCAATGTTCTCAACCATGTCAATCTTATGTGTATAAAATGAGTGTAATATGCCAATCCTGTGCAACAAGTTTCACATAATGTGTACAAAACACAACAATTATACACACAAACAATTAGAATAGCTCATATTTTAACCTTTATGGTGCAAGTATTGAATAGTGTTGAGGCAGATCACAAAAAAAAGTAAACAAATGTCATATACATAGACCATTACAGTACATTAATCATCATTTAATAAGTTCAGTTTCTTGAAAATGCCAGTTGATAAACCACATTGTTGTCTTGAAGCACATATTTGTAGGTCTAACGATGTCCATTTTATTGCTATTCATATTGCTAACGTCAGACTGAAACGGCTGTGGTTATGATTTCCTAATCTAAGTGGCGGATAACACAGTTGTTTGCATTCACAATTAAAATGATATTTATTGTTGAAGTCATGTGTGTCACTTTAATTAAAACAGAATTTAGTGAGAGCAAACATATCTGCAGCTTTCAAAACAAGCCTTATCTCAGAGGATCAGCCAACCCAAGCAGGCCATTCTCACAGTTTTTTCTGGACCCACACTAACAGCTAAAATATCAGCGCTGAGGCTAGATGGACTGTTTATATGGAGGCATGGATCCACAATGTGCCAAAATCATTATAGCAATATGTCCTTATCAACCAGGAAAGCTGAGTGACCAAATTCAATGAAAGATTTGAGACATATTAGACATTTGTTTATCTGGATTCTTATCGATCGCATGCATGTGTAATTAATGCTCTGGTCATGCCCAGGGGAGACTTGCTGTTGAAAGAGCTGGAAGGAGGCTTTTGAACTCAGGAAAAAGCTGTCTATAGGGAATGCACAAACAAGCATAATGCTGTTCTGATCCTCCGGGACACAAAATACCTCTGGGTTTGTGTCACTTTTGTGTGAGACATGGTTCACAAGGATAATGGCATTTTAGCTAGATTTGATTGTCATAATCCAGGAAAAATATGTATGGCAGTCTTCACACATATAGAAATGCAAATGGTGTTGTTTCTGGAAAAAAATAAATAAATAAACACCACCAACAACTAGTACATTTCTCATTTATCTTGGTTATTGCTAGAAGAATGTGTTGACTAAGATTGTTATTATGGACTTTCTAGTTATCTGCTATAGTGTTTCAGGTGGTTGCTAGGTGTTGCTAGGTAGTCGTTAGGTTATCCTTTGTGCTTGCTGTGGTATTCCAGATTAGAAGTGTTTGCTCTTGTCTTTTTTGTGGTTGATAGATTCAACCGCTTTTCCGCTGCAGGATACAACTCAACTCGACTCGCTTTGTATACCAGCTGCTTTGTTTTCAATTCCAGATATAGTATCCCCTCAATGTAGCTGGTCATCGTAGCAATGCTGCATGAAACTGCTATGAGGTGAAGGAGACAAATTTTATCCAGAAGAGGCCAGTGGCAGCATAACCAAACAAAAGTAAGGAGACTTTGGCAAGTACTACATTAGGGTTCAGTCGATGAGGTGATTATTGACATCTGAACTGTGATGCCACACCCTGATAGCAAGAGAACAGGAGGAAATTCAGAAGGGAATAAAGAAAACAAGATGAAGAATACTCATAATACACTCATAATATTAATAATGTGATAGTATGATAAAAAAGTATTATGTTGCAATTGATATGTTCTGAGCAATCTGTGAAGTTTCTGTACTTTCTCTGAAAGCAGGTGAGATCTTCTTTCTATTCCTTTGTTCTCAGGAATGGGACCAGCACCCAGGCTATCTCCAGGAGCGCTTGGGTGTGCTTCAAGGATTTAATCCTCTGGACAATGTGCTCTTTTGTTTAGCAAACACCCATTGTGGATTAAAGAGCAGAAGCGCATTGTGTCAGGTGAAGGAATTCAGTATCAGCTGGGGAGATCTGTTCACTGTGTTGCTTTCAGACACTTAATAGGGGGCCTGACTCATATTCAAACAGGCAACTGCCCAGTAGATACAGTATGAGCGATGTGTTACAGCAGACTAATTACTTAGCATGATGTAAGAATAACCCCATACTCACCCTAAGCGCTCCCTTAGCATGAGCAAACAGAACATTCATGCATTTTTTATTTTTGCAGGCAGCTTTGGAGGCGTTTGTGTGAAAGATGAACTTGAACTGTAACATCTGACCTGACCTTTGTTCTGGCACATTCCAGGCAAGGGTCAGTTGCATTCCATGAGAGGATTAAAGTGTGTGTAGGGGCAGCAGAGGGATCCGGAACAGCGTGTTTGTGTGTGTGAGTTGGGACTGATAAGAGAAGGCTCTGTGTCATATGTTTATGATTGGATCTGACTTTCTGGCCTGCGGGATGCTGGATGCTCTGCTGGAATAACTGGAAACGGCTAATAGCTGGCAGCATTAAGCGAGTTTTAGAAGCACGGAACATATCCAGACAGGAAGTTTCACACGTGTTCAAGAATGAGAAAAACTGCAATATAAAAAATCATAGAGATCCATAGCTGACTATTCTACAAAGCCTCAGAGCACATCTCTGTGCTGTGTATTGATTTGAATGGACCATGATGGAGAGATTATATTGATGGCTGAGCCTTTCCCAGGGCTTTGCTCTCGAGGGACAGGCCTGCATGGCTGTGTGAGTCTCTGCACTGTCATTACAGCCAGCAAGGCACACAATAGGTCAGGGAGATGAGATAACATTGTCTGCTGGAGAGCCGCAGGTGGGAAGCTCAACAAGGCATTATTGGCTTTCTTGGTCCCAGGGTATAACATTGCTCCTACCCCCAGGGGTTCTGCCCGACCATCTGGTGGTACACTCTCTGCCTGTATCTCTCTCTCTCTCCCTCTCTCTCATTCTCCCTGTCATTGTCTTCTAAGACATGCCTCCAGCCATTCTGTCCATTATATACCCAATCAGCTGCCCTGCTAACTTCTTCTTTAGTTTTGCACTGCTGCTACAGGGCTAATAGACCTATCAAGTAATGGAAGTTTATAGCAGAGACCTTATAAAGGAGGAGGAGACAGTTCAGTGGTTGGAAAATGAATAAGATGGCTCATAACACTCAACATGTCCGCCGTTGAGTCCTGCCTCTCGATAAAAAGTGCCAATTTATTCGATGGTAAAGCTGCAAGCGGAAAAGGTTATTACTTAGTGTGGAGATACGCACATGTGTAGTAGCTAGAATAACCTGAAAAAACATGTTTTAATCATTGCCAAAATCTATTTATATGATTTTTATCAGATGCTTCAGTGATGTTTTTGAAGCATTAATGCACTTTTAAGTTCCATACCTACAGATCTCTCCCCGTTCTGAGTGATCTGGTTTTGTATGACTAAAAATAACTTTAGGAGGCACTGCCAAGATATCCGCCAAGACATGACTTTCCCATAATCTTGTCAGTAAAGACTTTTTGTGGCTGCAGGTTATCATTCCGAATAAGCAGGACCACACCTGATTCCACTTGTTTTATCAGTTATTCTCAGTCTTCAAGCTTTGTTGGAACGAAGACCTGAATGGACACCCCTACTACTTTGCATATAACAAAAATGTTCTGGCTTTATTGTGGTTTCTGACACTGTATGACATACTTCTGCACAGTGGAGCCAGGCCTTCAATTCAGGTCATAAATGTCAAAGTTCAGTTAAAGCTTGAGGAAAAAACCCTCTGGGATAATGCTAACTTCCCTATGGTATTCCGTGAGCTAACGTCAATCCACATGAAGGTTTTTATGGCTGTTCCACATTAAACACTGATATTCAAAGCTTATAAAGAAATTCCATGTTTTACTTGCAGTTTGTGAGATTAGCATATTAGTGGCTCTATCTGCAGAGACGCCAGGTGTAGAGCTGCCACCAATCTTTTTCATTTCTAACATCTCCTTGCAATCATATTCACAGTCAGTGATATATCTAAGACTTTCAGAGGGCCTAGAATGAAAAGGTTTCTTATCAAACTAATCCCAACCATTGAAAATCAAAGTGTGATTGGTTGATTGCTCTGTAACAAGTTTAATAATCCTAAAACTTAATATAATGCATTTGCCCTACTTTTCAACTTAAGGAGTCCTAACCAGTAGGAGAGCGTAATTAGCTATTTCATATCTAGATGCCACTGAGAAAACCAATTCATGACTACCAATTTTCTGCTGGACATCCAAAATTGAACAATGAAACAGGAGTGGTACTGTAATACATGTGGAGTTTAAAGACAAGCACGATTCTATTGGAAAATCTGGATATTATAAACATTTTTTAGTTCCCACAAATCAGTATGTACATAAACAAATCTATATGAAATGATATATCCTTAACAAGGGGTGAGGGTGAGGTGAATGTGTTATGATTTAGCTTTGCAGTTTGCACAATGCTAATTGCAATAATCCATCACTTTAGCCTTGTAGCTCCAGTGCAAAACTAAGAAGCAAACTTTAGACACCAAGCATTTCACCCACGAAAGTGGGTGAAATTTGTCTGCATTTAGTTTTAAGAACTAACCAAGTAATTAACTATTATGAACTGGAAGATGAATATGCTCCCCCAGCATATGACTGCACCATTTAATCTGATCCCTAACCATGTTTTCATTTGGAAGCTGTAAACCTGGCCATTCATGACTGAGTGAACATTTGATCAGCTATATTTGGGGAGAGAGGAAAACTGTGTAAATTTGATGCCATGGCCAAAGTATCACTTTAAATGACTCTGACACAGGCAAAGTCAGGCAAAGTAAAGCATAAAAGCAGGCTAATTAAAGGCTCTTACCTTACATTAGCTGGGCAAAGTAACAAAAGGACACATGAAACATGTAAAAAGAGGACTTCAAAAGACTTGGAACGTGAGTAAGATCAATAGAAACTGACAACAATTTCTGAAAGGCTGTAGCAATTCCCCTTTTAACGGCAGCTCCCCACCCTCTCTAGTCATTGTGGTCACTCTTTGTGAAATGGTCAATGGGAGCAATAACCGTAGGATATCTCTTCAGTAAGGTTCTGTCTTTAGTTGTAATTGTAAATGCTTTTCTAAGACTGCTTACAGAAACCTCCTCTATTTTGAAGCCCTTTTAGTGTAATGATCTAATTAAAAACCAATTAGTGGAGAAGGTGTGAGAAAGGCACACTCCAGCAGGTGAGAGGCCATCATAGGATAAAAACAATAGAGCGTGAAAGCAGAACTGATAGTAGTGCCAGAATTAACACCAGAACGGGCAACAGCAGACAGAGTAAAGGACCACCTTGTAGCAGAATTAAAATCAGTTTTATTAGCCAGATTACAGAGACATATGGTTTATGTGAAAAGCAGTAATAGTGATAAGTTTGGAAACAACTGAATATGTTTTTCATCATCTTGTAGATGATCTACTGTAATGGCTTACACTTAAATGCTTAAGGTTCATTTTAAAGGAGAATATAAACTGTGAGGTTGAAGACTCTTTATTATGTGGTCAAAGACTGTTTAGTTGTTCTCAAAACAAAACATTTAACATTAGCAACTCATTTTCTCAGCAATGTGGTTCTTCAAGATGGTTGGGTGAGTACCCTACATACAGTACTTTTCACCTTTTATTTATTGATATGTTTCAGTCAAAATGGCCAACAGGCTATTCATTTTTACATTATATACTTCTGATTAGATAGAAGATAGAAGATAATCTGCCTGCATAAAGAATAGGAAAGTCTATGGAAAAGGTGATTCCACACTGAGAAAATGTAACTCCTAACAACTATGCAAATCCTGATAGACCAGCAAAACTATCATCATCAGATGAGGGATAGAAGAAGCTCCACCCTTGCTTCAAATCTGAACAAAATCCACAGGTGTTTCTGTCCATCTTTCCTCTGTGACTAGATATCTCGGTGTGTTTGGGATTACTTTGTGAGAAGCAGATAATTTAATCAGTTTCTAAGGTTCGTCAAAATACACCTGCATTTTCTTCTAAACTGAAAGTCTCCCAAAAAGAACTGTAGCAGTAGTAAAGACAAAAAAGTGGACACTGTAAAAATACTGAAAAAAATATTATAGTTAGTTGTTCAGGCTTCTGTTAAGTTTTTAATGGCTATAATAATAATAATAATAATAATAATAATAATAATAATAGGTAGGATATGAGCCCTGTGCTGCAGATTCTTATGGCACTGGATCCAAAGGCCCAAAGTGTCAAGTGAGAGGAAAAGAGGCTCCTTTGAAACTCTAAAATGCTTTCATTTTATGCTTCAGTCACTGAAAAATGACATATGTTATTTGATAGTTTTGGTATCAACACCATTATTCTAAGAAAAAGGAGAATGTTCTAAGATATGGAAAGCTCTTCCACTGAGAAGCTGAGTGGTACTGTACTTTAAAGAGGAAATAACAGCAATGCACAATCAGCTTAATCACAATACATAAACAGCATCTGGAACACACAGTCTCCACAAGGACTCCCCTTCTGCCAAGAAAGCAACCCGGGTGATTGATCAAAAGAAGGCCATTTCATTGAGCTACTACCAAGCTTCAGATGAAGGATGATGGTGGTAGCTATCATCCCTCGCTGTGGTATATGGATTGTGTTATCGTGCTTTTCACCCAGCATGATGTATAAACCGAGCTGCAGAAGCCTCTGATTTGGGAGGTCAACCCCCAGGGAGGCAGAACTGTCAGGTAGGTGGGATGGCTCAGGTTTGACCCCACTCCTGCCCAGGCTCTTTTTTGATCTGCCGCTGAGGCATCAAATAAGCGATGCCCCCTCAACACACGTGCAGCCCATCACTCCAGGCTGACACGCAGAAAACTCTTCAGGCATATTGAATTAAGGCCTACTGCCATGGCTGAGGACTTCAGAGAAGTACAGTATTTCATCCTGGACATGCTGGCAGCTTTTAGAAATATGTTGGAGTTGCCAAAAACAGCTGCAAGCATGCAGGCTTCAGTGAACGACTTTCAGAAGGCAATCACGTCAACTGACAAGGGGTTGCTTTGGATGTCTGTTTCATTCAAATTTGCTCAGTTTCCATATTAGTTTATAAGTTAAAGTTCTGACTGCGATTATCTGCCTACATAAAACACTTTTTGCACAATTAACAAGTGATTATGGCAAAGTTTACACAATTTAAAAGAGAGATAGACTTGAAAAACCTGCTTTTCCAAACTTTGAACTGACTTGGGATTGCTTTAGATGTCAATTTACAATGTTTCCATGTCGGTTTAACAAAAACAAAAATTGTAATGAATTTACTTCATAATGGAAAAAGAAGTAACTGTAAACCTTGTACAGTATTAGGCCCCGATAAGCATGAAAATGAACTGGTTATAGCTGCACTTATGCAATATAAATGACAGTATTAGTCCTTGCAACTTTCTCCAAAACTCAACTGCATCATCACAAATTTATCTCTTTATTGGTCATTTTGTATTTTTAAGTCATTTTGGAGCCATCGTGAGCATGCATCTGCAGAACCACTCAAAATTCATTTAAGTACCTCACCTCATGCATGCACATGTGGTGTATTTGTCGGTAACAGACACCTTGACCCACAGTGCCTGCCCTCTGCCCTCTGGCCAACATGCTCATAGACGCTAATTACCAGCACATCTCCAGTTTGAAGCGTATCATCGTATATTCTGAGCCTGTCCTGAAGCTTCTCTCCATGGCCTCATTCGTTAGCACTGGTGGAGTGGAGGGAAGGGTCTTTGGGTGCATGTTTATCTTCAGCGGTAATGCTGTGCTGTTTTGATAAGGAGAAACAGGGGAGATAGGCCCTGATTTGCAGCAGGAGCCCTAGATGAGCTGGAGCACGTCGCTGCCGCTAATGGTTTGAGCAGATGTGGGGGACAACCCCAGTCTGACCCACAGCACAGCCTCAGAGCCCCACAAGACCTCTAGCAGGAAGATTTACGCTCACTTGGTAAACAAAAAAGCATGGCGCTCAACATGGGCAAAAGCCATTACACCACATTTAGCTTTTGCTAGGCATTTGTTAGAACCGTGCTGTATTTTGGTGATTGAGCGTTGAACTATAAACACAGGCCAGCTGCTATTTAGATAAAAGTTGTGTACTTTATTCCCAGCACAACACTCTGTTTGTCATGGTGTAAATGAGCATGCACAGTAGAGGCGCAATTCACATTTATCATTAGCCTGATTGTTTGCGGCTGGCTTAACAATGAAATGAACCTCTAGACATCCCCAGTGAGGGTGAAAACACATAAACCATGTCTTACTGCTAATAAACAGACATGTTTGCTTATCTTCATCGGGTTCATTATTTAAAACAATATGTACATTGCATGCCCAAAAGTATCCAGACAGCCATTCTAAATAGTGGATTCAGTTACTTTAAGTCGCACCCATTGCTGACACATAAGTGTTGTATTATGTATACATAGCTTTTTGATCTCCACAGAAAAGCACTGCCATGCTTTGGAGCAGTTGCACATAAGCTGCCAAGGCCAAGCATTCGCAAGAGGAGTATAAAGGCTGTGGAGGAGTGGAACTACGTTCTCTGGACTGCTAAAGTCCCATCTAATACATCTGAAATGAGCTGAAGTTTCGTTTTTGAACTAATCATCCAACATTAGTGCCTCATCCGACCTCACTAATGCACTTCTGGCTAAATACAATCAAGTCCTCACAGCAATGCAATGGATGTTCCTAGACCTGTCATAGTCATGTATGAATTTAGCAGCGTAATATGATGAATGACATCTAATAAGTGTGGAAAACAACTGAGGTTAGCTTAAATAATTGCAGTGATCTCAAATAATGATGGTCATCTCAAATAACTGCGATTAGGCAATAATGTGACAACTGACACAGGCCTAGCTGTTACTGCAGCAAAGAGGGAACAAACTCCCCATTAATGCCCTTCATTTCAGAAGCAGGTGTCCAACTTTTGGACATATGGTGCATATGAAAGGGACCGCATGCATGGTGATGAAGCAAAAGGAGGGGAGAGTGAAAAGTGATGTATTACTGCAGTTGCAGACTGCAGCTGACAGACGTGCCATGTTTCCTGACGTACTACGTTGTGGTCTGTCTAATTAAAGGGTCATAATCTTATCAGAGGGATGAAAATAGAGAACAGGGCAGCACTCAGACTGCCTCTGCAAGCATCAACTGTCACACATGCTGTGCTATGCGTCACATCATGACTAAGGACCTTGCTTCAGAGCTCCGTTCTTTCACTATTGCACTACTCATCCACTGTCCATGAGTCAAGCATCTGTATGTTTTCTACTGACAACATGTCTTAATGTATTTGGGCTATCAGTTGGGCATACAGTTAATGAGCCATGAGGAAAAAAACAGCGAATTTGTTATTATGTTGACGGAGCTACTAGTCAGATGGTCTTCTCTAAGGGGAGTCGGCTAAACAACTGCTGAAAAAAGTTCTTTTTCAGATGTGAATTTTAACTAGTAGAAAACAAGATTAATTATAGTTCATGACAGCAAGCACTGAAAAATACATGCTTGCTCACTGTATTGAAAATAAAAATGACACATTTCAAAAACACAAAACTGAAATCAAAGCTATAATGTACACAGTGAAATGAATTAAATCAAGATACAATTAATGAGACAATTTTTTAAAACTGGCTTTAATTATTAAGTAATTATTAAATTATTAATGCACCCTTAAAGATGCCGTAGAACGGACTAAAGATAGTTTGGTACATAGAACTGACATATTGTAAACCTTGAACACTCTCCTTCAAATACAAATCCTGCAATTAAACTTAAACTGTTATGTAACAGTATAATGCACCCAAAACTTACATACAGTAAGGAAGCAACAGCAATGAAAATGGCAGTCTAAATGGAGAGATCTGGAATGAGAAAACTGCTAAACAAGCTGGTGGATAGTAAGCCCATCTTTAGCTCCCACATCTTTAACAATATCCTGGACATGTTATTTGTTAGTTTGCTCTGCACATTTCACTACAGACAGTTTCTCAAACCTTGAACAATATCGAGCAGTTTCGCTCAGCGTTTGACACTGAATAGACTGAAGAGAGGAGCAGTTCCACCTTTATTAGCATCACAACCCCAACAGTAACTTGTAAGTAGCGGCCATGATGTGTGACTTTATCACTTTTTGTCAGTTGAAGCACTTTTTGTTGGTTGAGGGTTTCATAGTGAGTAACAACTTCACTTTGTGTTGATGTCAAGATTGAAAGTAAGTAGCTAGTATAGATAATGTTAGCTACTAGCAAGTAAGTAATGTTAGCATAGCTAACTAAATAGCCTGATGACTGAGTTTATTTACACAGAGGATTGTTTTATTTTATTTTCTGTATCTGTTTTAACATGTTGCTTCTGTGTGCTCATTGTGATGTCTCGCCAGCAAGTTAGAGCTCAGCTCATCAAATTATTCATGCTCTCATCAAAACAGGAAAAACAGCTTGTTTTATTCTAGGGTCAAATCACAAGGTTATAATTGTGCAACTAAACTAATAAGAATTTCAAACTATAATAACCCTGATCCAAATGTACATTTTTGTCTGTTTTTTCTTTCTTTTCTTTTCTTTTTTTTTCGAAAAATGCATTTCCAGACTTTTTTCCACAAGTACTACAAATAACTTTAAGGCTGGGTGGTGACCGCACACAGAGAGCAGCCAGGTTTATAAAAAACACTGTCTACCATTTGCATCAGTCATGCTGCTAAAAAACAGTTTGTGAGTGTCTGACGTCTCCCAAAAAAACAGAAGAGGGCCCAGTATACACCCTGACCTCTGTCCCTGCTGGAACCCTGCTGAGCACCATAAGGTCCATGTTTTGCTTGCTGCTATTAACCTCTTGGAGATGGCCCTTTAAAAAGCTGAGCAAACAGAGCAGCTAACCCTCTGAACTAACTAACAACTTACCCATCCAATACACAAAACATCAATGAGCATGCTCCATACGGACACTGAGTAAATTCATCAGCACAGCACCGGAATGCTAAATGATGCTGACTGCTGACTGGACAAAGACATGAGCCAAGGGGTTGCTTTGAGTGATTTTTGATTTTACATCAACATCAACACCGTAATGGCCAAAATTAAGACAAAATTGTATTGATGACATATACTGTCACTGCTGTAACAAAAGTTCATATCTCAACTGAATGATAGGTTGATACTTAATTTAATGCTTTAGGCCTTCGATCCAGCTCCTGAAGCCCTGACCAATAGGAGAGTTCAAATAACTGTATCTATGTAGATACTTCAGAGAAAATAACCTGATTGGATAGTAAAACAACAATGCATTACTACAGTACTTTCAATAGAGTAAAGTTTAAATACAGCACACTTGACAATAACATCAAATGAAAATTATATAAAAGTCACAGAGATGTATTTTCAAGGTTCCCCACTTTAAAATGCACCTGAAAGTGCTTTGCAAAGAAAGAAGCAATCAAAATACACTTATCATCAAAAGAAAAGTTGCACAAATAATTGTACCCAGAAGGAATCCACCGACAGGAATGAAATGTGGTGGGTAGGTTTGACATTGTGAGACATGGAACACTTGACTGCACATGTGACTTAAGCTGTACCTGGCTAATCCAATAGCCACAACTGCAGACCTTCAGTGAGCAGTGATGCCTTCCATGAGTCATCCTGTTGGTAGGTGGCTGCATGACGCAGGACTACATGTATGCAGACCGTTACGATGCCTGGCCTTAATACCACGTCAATGTCGCCCAAGACTGCAATCCTACTGTAAAATCTGCAGGAACTGTGAGAATATTCAAGCTGCATGAGATGGATTATCGCAGGACACCATTAGGAACCTCTACAACTCCATGCAGAGACCTCTGGCAACCTGACACCATACTGAGAGACACTACTTCTGTATGTGTAGCTCAATAAATATTGCCCATGTCAGTCTACGTTTATAATCATTTATTGTTCCTGGTAACCTTTATCCTCCTTCTGAATAGCATTGCAGTCCGACACATCCTTCTGGGTGCAACTATTCTTTTGATGATGAGTGTAAATCATTACAATGGGTAATTTCTAATCAGTTCTATGTTCTGGTTTAAGAATAATAATATAAATATGAAAAAATTAAAGTTTTAAAAGGACAACACAAGTCAGAGCTGACCATGCTGTTATTGGTGGCAGTTCTTATTGGTTATTGGTTTGTGTGAGGACGGATGGTGCTCCGGGCAGCATGCCCAGAAGTTGGTGCCAGGGGAGCATTTCAGTGCTGCAGGTCCTGTGAGGCATGCCTCGCCACAAGTCACCTCCCCCCCGCCCTACGACAGCAGCCTAATCTGAACCTGATGATACAGTTGAGTTCACATGGTTCTTTCGGTCTGGCCCCCGCAGTGATGCACTCTTCCACCTTTTGGGAATTGTTCCAAGTGTGTTTTTTTGTTTTTCAGAAAGGAGATGGACAGCCTCCCCAGGCACCCTAACAAACGCTCTCAGTGCTCTCTCTATTTTCTCTTTCTCTCTCGTTCTGCCCCTCTTCCTCCCTTCTTCCTCCTCTCCTTACCTCAGGGACTGAGTGGGTCCAAACAGCAGAAGCAGGATGTTTCCTGCTGAAAGGCTCTGTAAAGTCTCAGCAGAGCATGACAAGAGTTTGCTTAGTTGAGATTTAGAGCTGGAAAGCCAGTAAGTCAACAAATGAATATGCTGCAAAAGCTCCGTCTGGGTTTATGTCTTCTACTCTCATTATCCTCCAAACAGAGGGGAGCAGAGACAGAGATTAGATAACTGCTGAGAAACACAAGACTCACTTCACCACAGCATAAATTGACAGAATTGTGTAGGGCCATAAGGATCACTGTATATATATATGCAATTTGCTTTAAAACAACATAACAACTACAATTTCTGAAATAAATAATGAGAGAACTCAAAGCCTCGCCATACAAATTCAGAAAATAATAATAAGATCAATCAATGATGTATATATATGCTATATATATATTTGCTTCTCTAGAATTTGGTAAGAATTTCCCGAATCTTAGTCTCTAAAAATGCTTCTGATTGATATATTTTCTATGTTATGCAATTGTCAAACAATTATGTATTGTATTGATTTGTCATAGGGGGCTTGTTGTATCATTTGCACAGTGGTGGATGAAGTACACAAACCATGTACTTAAGATAAAGTAGAAATACCCAAGGTAAAATATCCCTCCAGTAAAAGTAGAAATTCCTCCCTTTAGTTCTCCACTTCAGTAAAGTAGCATGACTTATTATGGGTCTAATGTCCTATTATGATTTTCTTGCTGAATCAAGTCATTTTAGGTGAAGAGACTCTAGTGTCACTCTCAGTCCACCGATCGTTTAATAGAGGGTCATTAATTAGTCTGACACTGATGTCTATTCAAATGGTCATAAGCACAAAACACTGAAGGAGAACAATTTCCATTAGCTAGAACCAAGCTCTGTCCAACAGGTCAACATAAGCTCAAAACAAAGTGCATGTGGCATGTCATTTATGCACACATAAGCCAAAAGAAGAGACAGTCACATAATGTAGTGGAGTAAAAAGTAAGATATTTGACTTTGAAATGTAGTTGAATTAAATAAAAATGTCACCCAAAATTTTGATGCTTCGGTAAAGTACAGATACACAAAAACTACTTAAGTACACTTCCTAATTACGTTTACTTTGTTACTGTCCACCACTGTTCCCATGCACTCCTACTTTCATCTGATCTGCACACAAACTGTAGGTCCAGGAATAAAGTTTATGTTTTCATTTGTAGATGTTGCCCTGTACTTCCCTGCATTAAAGCAGAGAATTTTTTTT
Organism: Semaprochilodus insignis; assembly: GCA_034552555.1. Lineage (NCBI taxonomy): Eukaryota > Metazoa > Chordata > Actinopteri > Characiformes > Prochilodontidae > Semaprochilodus > Semaprochilodus insignis. Next base: position 13,091,605 of record CM067475.1, on the reverse strand, counting down.
CAGGTCTTAAAAGTTTTGAGGTTTTGTGACAGAGATGATATGAAATGTATGTGGTTAAACTGTTCCATTCAATAGAACCGCTCTTCCATTTATAACCATCATTTTTATGGCACTCATTCTATAATCATCGTTTTCATCCTACTGCTGCGACTATACCTTTATGGCCTTTGAAGTGCTACAACAGACAGTTATTAACAAGTTATTTTGTATGCTTTGGTCGATCACTGTGTGATACAACAACATCTTTGTTCATTTATCACACTAACCTTCAAATTGCTTCATCTCAATGAGCACAGTGTCATATCCAGTGAATCCATTGCTTTGTCTGACTAGATGAAAGAAATAGCAATGAATGCTTCAGAGTTTATCATCTTTATGGCCGCTTTAGTCTTTATCAGACAGTAGATAGACTGCTGTAGTAAAAAGAGCCAGATGCTCATACAGACCTCGAAGCCGCTTTATGACAACTGAGTGTTAAAACTCCAACTTCACTCTCCACAAAAAAGGCTTTCATCTCCTTTCATGTGTGCCGACTAGCCAATGGCAGGACCTTATCAGTGGACCCGGTGCTGTGTTTATGAGTCCTAATAAAACTATGGCCATTATTTTGCATGCATAGTAAAGTTTACACCATCTCCCACTGTTTTACACTCGGTTCATTTTTACACACTTCTCACTGACTGTATGCGTGTAACCAACACTAAAAGAGCAATGCAATTGCAGGCAGACAGATGGTGAACAAAAAACCCTGCTGTTAGGGCCTGCAGTCTCCGGCTTTAGATGCTTTTGCAGTAATGGCCAAATAAGAGGCTGTAGCAAATAGTAGACTTACTGTATTATTGTAGCTCATATTCTGAGTCACAGAGCACTGAACAAAGATCTGATTATCAAGTAATATTTTGATGCTGGGACAAAATATATACAGTGTAGAATAAATTTAGTGTAAATGACAGAATAGTTGCTTAACTAACTTACTGTTTATTTGCAGTATTTTTAATGTGTTATTATACTTCTATTCTTTACATTTTTGTCCCTATTTCTAATGTACAACTTTTACATGTTGCTGCATCTGTACTGAAGTATTTCCAATCTGGGGGACCTTTTACTTTAACTGTACTTTCAAAGTCTAAAATATTACTTTTTACTGCACTACATTATGACCAAATCTGTCCTTCCTTTTGGCTTACATGTGCATAAAAACATAAAAAAGCATGAAGTGAGCCCACCAATCAGGGTATAGCATTCACTTTGTTTTGTGTTTGTTGTGACCTGTTGGACAGGGCTTGGTTCTAGCTAATGGAAACTGTTTTCCCTCTGTGTTTTGTGCTTATGATCATTTTAATAGACGTCAGTGTCAGACTAATTAATGACCTTCTATTCAGCTAAAATGAGTTAATTCTTGTTCTAGAAATGATAATAGGACATTAGAGCCATAATAAATCATGCTACTTTTACTCTCCATATTTAAGTACATTTGAAGGTAAATTAGTACTTTTACTCCAGTGGAGGTCTAAAGGGAGGAACTTCTACTTTTACCTTGGGTATCTCTGCTTTAACTCAACAATATGGCTTGTATACTTCATCCACCACTGTTTGTTCCACTTCAGAAATGCTGTTTTTAACACATATTGAGCATTATGAGCTTTCCCGTTCGTATTTCAGCCAATGACCTGTTTCCTCTTTTATAATGTCTTTGATAAAGTATGCTTCATAGTTTTGATGCTCCTCATCTTTCAACAAGATTCTTTTTACACTGGCAGCAGGAATCACTTCAGAGGCTTATATGTCTGAGAAACCCATAAGCTTTTGTTTGGCTGGTTGAGCTGTAGTTTATTGTCCACCAAAGCCAGACATTGCAGCACACACTGCGCTATTTCAGAAATCTTGTTCTTCAGTGACTTATATTGTGTGTCTGAACAGGCCATCATGTGTAAACAAACTCTATGATTTTTATGCTCACATTGTATGAAAACGCTCAGTCCAGTTGACATGCTATGTGAAATGTAGCCGCTACACATTCATTGCAGAATTATCAATAAAGCTGTTTCATTCTAAACATCATCCTTTGCAACCAAGTACCGAGCTGAAATGCTGAGAAACCAGACAGCTTTGCAACTGGTGCCACACCATGGACTGAACCTAAAACCAGGCAGTGATGTACATGTGTAGGATAATAAGAGTAAAGTATACGGACATACGGACATTTCCATATGGGACAAAAATATATGGACATGTATTTTTGAAGTAAATATACTGCACATTCATATACATTGTTATATATATCATCATATACATATCTTTGCCGGAATACATTCTGAACAGAATATGTAGAATATGTAGCAAATGTATGAAAATAGATAAAAATATATGAAAATAGCCAAAATATTTCTCTAATGCACTGTTTGGAATACCTTTAAAATGTATTTGTATTCTAGTATTTTAATTTTAAGTATTTGCAAACAGCTTTTACCATGGCAAAACAGGTTGCTGTAGGTTTTGATACAATGTAAAATGCAGTTAGATTATTTGATATCTTGTTTATTAACTTGTTTATTAAATACATATTGTATGAGCATGGTTGCACCACATACATAAAATGGTAAATGTTAAGAACAATACAAAACACAGAAATCAGCAGCATTTAGTTCATTTAGTCTGTTCATTTAAACTTTGTTAAAATATAATAACAAAAACACATGAATGCATTTTTAAAATATATATTTATCAAATAAAATTCACTATTTTTATACATTGCAAACATATATTTAATGAAAACATTTGAAATACATACTTTGCTGTGCGAGTGGAGTTTCATTCACTGCCAGCTTGAGTTGTTTGTTCATTAGCGTGGAAATGTACATGAAGTGTAAGCTATGAAGCTTGAGTAGGCCAATACCCAATACCAGTACTGGTATCGATGGATCCCTACTGGATAAACAAAAAACACCTCATCCTTTCAGAGGCTGTGTGTGTAATGCAATTATGTGTTCATAGTATAGAAAAGCAAAACATCTGTGAGGGTTAAAATGTGGAAGCTATTCAGGTGGAAGCTATTCAAGTCTGAAGTTTGAGTCAAAGGCATGAGGTAGCACGCAGGAGTTTGTCTGTTCTGTTGCTCATGCTCTTACCCTACAAAACTCTGGGCACTAGATAATGAAGTATACTTTATAGCAAAAGAATACTGTTCACAGTGTCTGAATTGAAACAAAGTGAGTCATAATGTGACTGTGTTTCACATGTGGGCCATGCTAATCCTTCTGTGCTCCTCCAGGGAAGGGAGTCAGAGCCACATGCAGTCAAGCAAAGAGATAAGTACAACTGTAGGCAAGCATTTAATAGCTCATTGCGTAAACCATGAGAAATTAGATTGTTCTTCTCATCCACAAATTCCCTACAGCTAAGTTTCTCACATCAAAGAGGCCTTCTTGTATTTGATTTCATCCTCGATCACAAGATTCATCTGCGTTTTATGGCCGAGCAATTAAAGATATGGCTGCCGCTCCCCACGTGTCTTCTCATGGGAACTGCTACATCTTTAGCCTTTAGAAGTTGGTTATTTCATTATGCTTATTTGATTAACTGGATACTTGTTTACATAATTAATTACATTTAAATGTAATCAGAATTCAGTTTGAGACTTCATTTGCAGACTTCAATTTGCTTCGGTGTCTCAACCAGAACAAAATATGATACAAATTTTTGTTGCATAACAGCGCTGTGATTTTTGTTTTATGTGTTAGGCTGGCTTGGCATGAAATGTGCATGTATCTAGTTTGATATTGTGAGTTGTCTGAGACATAACTTTGGCGCATGTTAACAGTTACACAAAGCCACTAAGAACAATCAAAGGGCATGCAACACATCCAGTTACTCTGCTAGATCAACTGCTAAATTATAGCGTTTTTATAGTATTTTTTTTTTACTTTTTTATTGGATTCATATGGAGTTTTTAACTAATATCCGGAGTATCCGCTGTATGCAGCATGGACAGCAGTTAGACAGGCTGGGAGTGACTCAATAAGGTCCTGGTAGGTTGTCACATGTATCTGGAACCATGCTGAGTGCAATGCACACCACAGCTGCTGGAGGGTTCATGGAGGAGGATCCATAGAGCGAACATGACGATCGAGGCGGTCCCACAGATGCTCATTTGGGTTTAAGTCTTGGGAATTAGGGGGCCAGGGTAGTACTTGGAAGCCTTGGTCGTGCTCTTCCAGTCAATTTCGGACAATTCTAGCTGTGTGACATGCTGCATTGTCTTGGTGGAAGATCCCTTCCGACCCAGGGAAGACAATCAGCATGTATCCTTTGTAAGCTATGTGCTGCCACCGTTGAAAGTAGTGTGACTCGACTGTGTATGTTCGTGTTTTGTATATCATATGTATGTCAAACTGACAGAAAAAAACCTATAAATAAACAGTGTAATTAATGATAATGCCTCGCTGATCGTGTAACACAATAGGCTCATAAAGGAGTGCATCTCTGTCTCCTCTTCTCTGTCTCCATTTTTCCTTTGGATCCCATATTTATCTGAGCTCTGGGTAAAACTGGTGATTCTGAATCATGGTGCTGCAATATGCTAGACATCTCGGCATGGAGTTGTAGACGTTCCTAATGGTGTCCTGTGATAATCCATCCCATGTAGCTTGAATATTCTCACACAGTTCCTGCAGATTTTGCAGTAGGGGTGGAGGTGGAGTGACACCAGGCCTTCTGGACATATGGTGTATAACAACAAACCGTTCATCTTGGCACTGACCACGGTGCCTCCACACATGGATTTGTTGGCCGTCCCAACAAGACAAAAGCGGGACTCGTCACTGAAGACAACACATCGCAGTCTTTGGCGACGTTGGTGTGGTGTTAAGGGCCGTCATTGTAACGGTCTGTGTGCAAATAGTCCTGCGTTGTACAGCCACCTGCCAACAGGATGACTCATTGAGGACATCACTGCTCTCTGAATGATCGCAATTGTGACTGTTCAGTCAGTTCTGCGTATGTCAAACAATTCGTTGGTTCTCTTTCTCTGTGGCCAAGTGTAAAAGTTCATTTGCATGCCTCATGATGCCAAACCTACCCATCAAGTTTCATTCCTGTTGATTGATTCCTTCTGGGTGCAACCTTGTTTTCGATGATGAGTCTATCATTTCAGTTGCAGGATTTGCAGGGTGCTTTACATTATTAACCTCAAGCAGCATCATGTTTTCTAATTTCATGTATGTTTCAAGCATTCCATGAAAGCCAGCCTTTAATCCACATTAGTATATAATTTCCTGCTAATTTTGTATGTATTTCCTGCTAAAATGTAAGGAGAGACGTTTAAGGCATATACAGGGCCCTGTGAGGTTGAGGGACAGAGATGTCGCCTGTAATGCTGTCTGAAGTTAAGCGGACACACAAAGAGCCCGCCTCTGCTTGGGGTGTCTGGTCAGTGAGGAGTCATGGGATGGAGTGACCTGGTGAGGTTCAGGGCCCTGGCTGTAAACAAACAGTGGCAGAGGAGCATGCAGGGTAATGCACTGTAGTTCTTCAGCTTAGCCCCTAGCCACAACAGTGTGAAGAGAGAGGGCTGTGTAGAGCCTGATCTGGGAGCAGAAAGCTCACTGCTGGAGCTGAAAGGATAAATCATCAGCTACTGCATCCAAAAATGTTTGATGTACAATAGCAGTGCGCATCTTCTGACAAAATATGATCTGAATGAATGAAGTGAGAAAGGTGAGCTTTAATTCTCAGGTATCAGGGTTTTGTGTATTGCCTAGAACCTTGTTTTCAGTTCAGTGTAATGAGTTTGATCTTCTAGAGCTGATAAGTGAGATGAGTTCGATCTACCAGAGCTGATAAAAATGTTATTTTATATACGACCAAGTAGGTCACTCTTCTCACTGTATCAGACCATCATATCTCCTCACTCACCTTCAAATAATAGGGAATCGTTATCTATTCTAGAATTTGCAGTTATTGCTGACAGGAACAAAAGCATTATGTAATTCTACATTATATTAATTCTAGAATGTAGCTCTGCAGAAAATTTGCCTGACCCTTTAACCTAAATGATCTCATAAATGCTTAACTGGATTGTACAGAGTTGTTTTTTACGTTTTGTTTTGAATGGTGCCAACCACAGAAATGCTGCTAAAAGATCAGCATGTGAAAAGTTGAATAAAAAGACACAGCAGGTTTGCATAACTGAGTCACAGTGTGGACTATATAGTTCCTTCTTTAGGCAAGTAGAATACTAGTTTCACAGTTTACGATGCTGCTGTTTAGCAGACTGGTTAAGTGAATCCAGCCAAATGTACTATTAACAGTTTAGTTCTTTAAGAGAGGTAAAAAGACAATATTGGATTGGTGTCGGTATCAACAGATACTCAAGTTGCAGTATCAGTGTCTGCATCAGGCATGAAAAAGTGGTATTGAGCCGCCCCTAGCTGAAATTCTGTCACAAGTGTGGATTCTAAAGTTTGAACCACATTTGTGTTTTACATAGTATTTTATTATCACATTTTATTTGATGATAATTATTTTATTTTCCAGAAGGAAAAAACACATTCTTTACATTTCTGCCACGTTTGTACTATTTGACATTGAAATAAAGGGTAAAATTCAGAACACAGAAGGCGTTATTTGTTTCTAACTTTAGAAAAGAGCACCAAAATATATTGAATGGAAAATGACACCTCATTAAGCCTCAACAACAAAACGTAGTGACATTTTTTCCAGTATTTAGTGTGTCCACATTTTATCTTTATTACCGCTTCCATCCTTATCAGGAGATTTGCTTAGAGCTTTCTAAAGAAATCTGCAGGGATACTTTTCCACACCTCATCTCTCTATTAAAGAGTAAAGTACTGAGTAACACTTTACATTAAGTATCGACTAACTAACATGAAGTAATGCAATAGCTAACATGAAGTAATACATTAACAATGGTTACAATGCTTAGTTAAGCTGAAGTAACAACTACAAGTAACAACATGTAACATGTTAAGCTACTACATGTTTACATGTTAAACAAACATGTAACGGTGTTTACTTAACATTTGTTAACCATTGGTAATGAATTACTTCATGTTAACTAATGCATTACTTCATGTTAGTTATAATACTTAAGTCAATACTTAAAGTGTAAAGTGTTGGCAAAGACCGTTTAGCTGGTCTGGAGGGTTTTGGTGGTCTACTAGGGCTTACAAAGACGGTAAGACTTTTTAAAAGGAAAGAAAGGAAAGAATAGTTTTTTTTTTCTTTTGCTTTGACTTTCTCCTTTCCTGAAAAAGAAATAGCTTTTTCTTAAAGGGTATTTTGATTGGAAATTAGGGGAAAAAAGGACAGCCTCTGATTTTTGCACAATTTGGTATGCGTTATTTAAGAGCAGAGTCATATATATATACACAGAGTACATTGTACATTCAGCCTATACATAGAACCCATAATCTGAATAGATGAAAGTATTAGCAATGAAAGCTTGACCTACTGGTTGGCTTAGCCCACATCTGCCACTTTTCAAGGAGTGAAAGACAGAGCTTGTTGGCTCTGCATATGCCATGGGCTGTCAGCATGCGGCGGGTGATGAGAAAGTGCATCGTCATCCTCAGACAGAGCAGCTGGGGCTAATGTTAGAGCCAATATGGCTGCCATCTGGACATACGCACCCCGTCATTTGTGCTGCTCAGGCTGTGGGAGCATATGCACACATGTTTGCAGTGGGTGCACGTGGTAATGCATGTGCATGCACCTATACATGTTCATGTTCTGTGTTTGTACAGTAAGAAGCATGATCATGAGAAAAACGGTACATGTACACCTTTCAAATAATGTTTTGGTATGTCATCTATGACTCATCATGACAGAATAAACTTCTGTTTCAACTCCTGGGTTTATTCTCTACATCCTGGCACCACTGTAGACTATTACAATGTCCTCCCCCCTACTTTTACCTCATTAGTAAGCACCTAGTGCACATTTGTTTTCAACAAATGTGTCATCACCTCTCTTCACTCCCCACTTTAAATGCTTCTTGGCTTGAACATACGGTTTTAGGAATAACACTTGGTATACAACCTTATATTTGCTGAATGCTTTTATAAAGCAGGAACAACATAGAATGTCATAAAATACACAACCTTTCAATCATGTAATGACACTTTTTTAAATGTTTAAAGCAGAATTCTTCACCTCATACAGTTTTTGCTGACCAAATTACCATCACAACAATAATGCTCATTGCTCAACAATAACGCTCTACTAGCACTTTAATCTAATTTCCTGTAGTGTGTTAGCATTAACCTAATGGTGCCACATTTTTGTTTTCTCCCACTGGATTAAGTGCAGGTTATGGCAGATTTACCACAATTAAGATAGCTGAAACATGCATTTCAATTTTTACATTATAGTTTTACTTCAGTAAATGTTTGAAGTAACTACGTTTTGGTTCCCTCACTGACTGAACAACTGACCAGCATTGTCCAGCATGACCATAGTGACCGGCTAAACCAGCACCAGCCCAGCATAAACCATCTGTGCTGTACATAGTTCAAACCCAACTGATTATTAATCAAGGCCCTTACAGAAATGTAATGTATGTAACATGCAAAGCATCCAAGAACTGCATATGATACCAAGTAAACACCTGTACCATCATGTGAATAATGTCTTTGCATGCAGCAAGCCATGCCCTGAAACGTATTTTACACACATGTATTTTACATTTGATGATGTGTGAGGTGTCTAATAAACCCTATGAGATTATTCACGTTTGAAATGTATGTGGGGGAGCAGTTTAGCTATTTTTTGCTTGTTGCTATCTTTGAGCCTAGTTAAAAAAGGGAACCCTGATTGTTAAAGCTTTCAAGCCTTTAGACAGTGTACAAGTTCAATACTACTAAAATATGACATGGAAACCAACCAAACCAAGTTTTTATCTTTAGTAATGTCACATCCTGTCTACATATATATTAGAATTAAATGGTATGTTCAGCTAGTTGTTCGTTGCTCAGTGGGACAGGAGAGAGAGCAACAACTATGGCAACCTATTGGTAAAGGGATTCTGTCTATTAATAATAAAGTATTTTGCTGGGTCATTTGCTTGGCGATTACATATTCTAATGGCACTAGACATGCACACCATTATATGTAAGTAAGTAAATCTTTATTTTTATAGTACTTTTCTTAGCCCCTAGCCACAACAGTGTGAAAAGAGAGGGCTGTGTAGAGCCTGATCTGGGAGCAGAAAGCTCACTGCTGGAGCTGAAAGAATAAATCATCAGCTACTGCATCCAAAAATGCTTGATGTACAATAGCAGTGCGCATCTTCTGACAAAACATGATCTGAATGAATGAAGTGAGAAAGGTGAGCTTTAATTCTCAGGTATCAGGATTTTGTGTATTGCAAAGAACCTTTACAATGCGGTGCAATAAAATACAACAATAGTACATTAATAAATAAATAAATAAATAAATAAATAAATAATTTAATTAATTAATAAATAATAATAATAATAATAATAATAATAATAATAATAATAATGTGTGGCCTATATGTATTTGCAATCAGGATTTCCCTTAAAAAAATAAGCTGTCAGCCTCTCAGTTTTAACAAAATAGGTTTTATACTTTATCCTTCAGTGCAGTAGGTTGTCCATGCGAGTAACATAGCAGTACATAACAGTACACAACCCCATGATTTTTTAAGAGGTTGTGCAGAAATACAGAATATTATTATTCTGTGCATTTTTGAGCATTTTACAATGATTGTAAATAATACAATTGTTTTTACAAGTTTTATTTTTCCGGAAATTGCTTTTTAACATGCCTTGAATTGTTCTTCAAAAAAAAAAAACACAAAACAAAGTGATTGTTCTATGGCATCATTCCAAAGAACTCATTTTAGCACCTTACTGTATTTTTAATGAGTGTTGGATAGGAGAGTAGTTTGAGTAATTTGAAGTTCTGCCATCCATTGAACAACATGACTACCACTCCAGTAAGAGTCTATGGACAAGGCCTCTGCAGTACATTCACTTTCCATTCAATGTTACTATCAATGAAAGCATCTGCTCATGACATGAACACAAACAGAGCAAGATGGCTAATCAGCTTGCACTATTCCCGAGGCTCAGAGTTTTGGGCAGAAGGCTCCTCTCCACAGCCTACTCTGTGACCTCTATCGTGCCCATTGTGGGAATATTCTAGCACCAGCAGGCCGCCCCGATCCCCCTCTGCACCATATGGTGACACATTCATCGGGCAGTGGGAAAGCTGCATCCCGCTGCATCTTTATGTAAATGGAGATGACATGAGTGCATGTGTTCAGAGCGCAACCCTAGTCTCATTACTATGCACTGGAGTCTGTGGCAGACAATAAACTCCAGCCTAATGATTCAACTCAGCATTCAGGCCTTTTAAAAATGGAGACCCCTAACATGGACCCAGTGCATGTTTGGCTATGCTGCTTGTCTGGACTCCTAGACACCCCTGGGAACGAACAAGCTGTAGATCCACATACTAGTGCTCTGATGTAAACAATGAGGCTGCTGTTGATGGAATTAGGCCTAACAGACATCACCACAGGCTTGCTCATAAAAGCATAAGGAGTGTATTATTTCTGTTTTATGCATCCTTTGATCAAGTCTTGGCCAGACCTTCTCTTCTCATTCCGAGTACATATATACAATCATGCAAGTGTGTATTAAATCCCTCCTGCCGTTTTATGAGGTTTTAACATCTGTGATAAATGTGTTCATTATGCTTCAACATTTAAGCCCAGATTATTTGCCGTTATCTATACTGGTCAATCAGTTTGCCAGAACAGAGACAATTCACAGCCTTCAAGTAGTTAAATCAAACAGTAGTCCTGTTACTCAATTTAACAATCTGGCATAACTATGATGTCTACTGTTGGTAAATGTACTCAGTGCAACACATCTGAGCTAGACAGCTAATCATGCTTGGAGACCAGCTTATCAGTTCAACCAGTAGGTACGAAGGCTGGGGTATCAGTAGTTTGAATAGCAGCTTTCGTTGAACACTTTCAGTAAAATATTGCAGTAAAATGGTAAAACATTTCAAAAGTTTTTTCCAGATAAACTGCTTTACCATCAGCCTCCTAAAGCAGCAGAAACCTGGAGACAGCTGCTCTAAGCATACAGTTAAAAGAGATTTCTTGATGAGATGACTTGTATGGAACTATTTATTTGTCTAGTTTAATGACTTTCGTGTGAAAATCTTACCTAAATTAGACTGAAAGTAATGTTAAATTACTTGAAATGTATACTGTGTGGTGGTGTTACATACAAGTCCACATAAGGGATCAGACGTAGCATCAACAGATATTAAATATGAATATTATTGGCAAAATATTGAAGAAATTGTGCAAGGGTTGGGGCTGCCTGGATCTTTATGTCTTTGAGGAAGAGGTGTGTTGGTCCCCAGCCCTCAAGATTTTCCTGAAATGCTGAAAATGATCCACCACTCAAATCCTATCTGCTCTGTACTCCTGTACTCACCTCACCAAAGAACAGGGCGAAAGGGGACTAGCAAAGTATATTCAGAATTACGAACTGCACCTCTATGGTAAATGGAGCTGATAAAATGGACAAGAAGTGTAGACACAAGAAGGTGTGCCTCAAAAAGTGCTCAGTGAGTGTAGTCGTTCATAATCACAATACGGTCAGTCATGGGTTATTGCGTGATGAGGTACAAATGAAGATAATGTGGAGAATGCATGAGTAGCACTTTTTGCTAGGCTGGAATGGATTACTGACCAGGCCATAGGGGCCATTGCGCAGGAGCCTATCAGATCCCTGAGAGGTGATCCACTGCACATGCAAACATTAGATGAAGAAATAGCCCTTGGATATGTACAAATGACTGCATCAATGAAATGAATGAAGTAATGTTACTGTCATGTTTTCAGGCCCGTTTTCTGTTTTCAATTATTGTTGACTCTTGGGATGTAGCTGTTGCTATTTAAATGGAATGTTAGTGTTTACCCATCCATTTGTGCTAGACTACTTCTGTTTTTGCATTACAACTTGGTTTGGCTCAAATGAAAGACAAGGCAAGAACTGATTCAGAGGACAAATTCAGATCTTGCACAAAAGACTTTTCATAATGTACAAACAATAGGATATTGTACGTTATTATTGTACATTTTTATTCCACATTATGGGGGGGCTTCCGAAGACCCTGATGCTAGGTTTGAGTTCCAGTAGTAGTAAAGTCATTAATAAAACTGAGACCAAGCACGCTGTGCATGTTTCTCACTTCACCACGCTGTATTTTCCTCTGCCTCTGGTAGCGCTCAAGGGCAGTGAGGTGTTAAGTCACAACTCAACGTAGTTTCACGCTGTTGTGGAAGGAGGAAGTGTGAGATTAGGATTTTGCTTCTCGCCCATCTTTCAGCGGCTGATGTTTATTTGTGGAATATGATGCCGCCTCGCAGTGGATTGGTCTGTTTGCGTTCAGCACACTGGGAGTATCAGAGACCCCTGTTCTCCCGGCCCACCGCCACACTCTCCCATGTCCCTTCTTTTCTGCAGGTCATGGGTGAGTTCATATTAAACCCCAGCTTGTTTGAATAAGAGCCTATCCGGCACGGATGTATACGCCTGCCCAGATAAATAATAACGTCAGGCTCGTGCTTTGCATGTCTGGAAGTCGGGCGTGTAAAGTATGGCCTGGGTTCTAATAGTGTCCTCTCAGGGTTAATGACAGTCTGATGGAGTGGAGGCTGAGGGGCTCCAACAAGTGGAAATGCCAGCTGTCACAGACTTCTGTAGCGCTGTTATTAGCATCCCTCAGCATGGGCATATTTGAGTGGCTGATGCTGAGCATTTGTGGGTTTACATTATGAATACCATCCAATGAAAGGCTAAAGGAAAATCGGCCATTTACTAGAATTAGCTTGTAATTAAGCTTATACACTATATAAAGCCTTGTGTATAGATCAGTACTATGCTAAGGTGAGCACATTCATTTACTTTCCTTAGGAATCTTTATTTGCTATAGTTAAAAACCCCTCTCTGCTATGATGTGTTTGAAAGACTAGGTCCCTCAGAGTCCCCCAGAGTTTGCTCATTTGTATACATTATGTATAAAAGTGAATGTATGTTGCCCTCTGCTGGTGACATGAAAAACTCCTCCTTAATGAGGCTGATTAGATCAGCACTGAACTCCCTCCACATTGATACAAAAGCAAGCCTGCAGAGGATTATCAGAGCACTGACTGCATCTTTAATGACATCTGCTACCAATAATCATGTCATGTTGACAAAGATCTACACGTTCTGACATGGATACATCTTTATTGTGATGCTGTTTACAACTTACGGCTGTAGCTAGTGGGTACGTTCTCATATCCAGCTCATTTCAACAAATGCTGCAATACCTGCAACTTTTCACAGGCACAAACAGATTTATCACTGAGAACTAGATGTACAGCACGCCTCAGAAACTCGCTTCATAGTAGCATAATACTCAGAAGGTCTGCTCAGGAAACACTCTGCTTCCCAGAAGTGAAGCATCAGAACAAGGTCATCTAGTCGTCTGCTCTTCTGGCAACACATCTACAAACAGTGATAATTACTGTTCCTGTGTAATGTGCTCTCATGTGTAGACTGAGTTGGACTCTCTTTGGACTGAGATATATTTGCTAGAAATACTTCTAAGGTGAAGGAAATTCATAGATACATACAGATCCCAACAGCAATTTGGGATTAGTTGGGAGTTAGTTGCGATTATGCCGATGGTTTGTGGTAAAGGACTCATTTGATTAGCTTTGATATAATTTAAATGTAGGCACAAATAAATGAACTCATTCACTCATCTTCTTAGTCTCTTATCCTTCAGGGCCATGGGGGGTACTGGAGCCTATCCCACCCTGGACAGGCCATGAACTTAAATGAAATAAATGTATTTTAAATGACTGTAGACATTCATTCTCTTTCTTAGGTTTTACAGCATACATCCAACTGCTCAAATTGCTTTCAAACTCTTCTCTAAGACATACTTCCCTTGCAAAGAATGCTACCCACACAACAGCCTGAGTGAGAATGAAAAGCACACACAACAAATTAAATAGTAAATAATTAAACATGACCTTAAATAGTCAGTCAGGTTCAGGGAAAAGGCCCGTCCATGCTTATGTCACATGTCTCATGATGTCAAACCTACTGTGTCCATCTACAGTACATAGTATCATTAAACAAGTATCCATTGAAATCTCTGTATGCAATGGACGAGGCTGAAAACCAATATTGGATGGTCATGATCTTTTGGCTCTCAGGCAGCACTGCATTAAAAACAAACACAATTCTGTATTAGAAATCATTGCAGGGGCTCAGGAACAGTTACAAAAAACATTGTCTGTTAACACAGTTTTCTGCTACATCTACAAATGGATAAAAACACATGCATAGTTAGATGACAAAGAGACGGATAAACAAACAAACAGATTGAAGAAGCAAACCTGTGAAGGAATGGACAATCAGAAGCACTCACGTGTACTCACGTGCATTCACGTGCACCCAAAAACATAATAGAAAATTTATCTTTGGCACCTTTTTTTTGAACTAAGTATTTCTTTATTTTTTAGACTTTAATTTTTTTAGATCTATCAGATGCTGAAACAAGCATACAGACTTAAGAGTGTTTAGACCTAAGAGTTTAGGCTGCAATCCAAATCACCATTAACACTACATATTAACAACAAATGCAGGAAAACAAATCAAGCAAACTGTAATTGTCCAGAGATTCCCATCCTTAATGTTTGTGTAGTGTTTACTGTATAGTACGATACTGAGGAATAGTAATTGGCAGTTCTCTCACGTGATGCAAGTTGTTTGCTGTACATATCAGATGCAATTAATTAACTGAAAATAAAAATGGAATGGCTTACATTAGTTAATCACAGAAGGAAATGCAGTTTAATTCACTAATCAGGGCTAACACTGGCTAGCTAACTAGACTAAGATGTCAGTAAATGTTTTCCTCAGGCAGACAGTGGAGGGTTTGTGCAGCACACTTACAGGAAAAGTGTATTTCTCTAAATTATGAAGGTTATTTCTCCAAACACCTTCATAGTCTTTCCAACCTTTCCTAACAGATTTAGGGTCGGAGTAAGTGACGCTCTCTCTTGCTAGCTAGCCAGTTATTTCTCCCCTGGGCTCCAGAGGGCTTCAGCCTTTTCCACATATTGGCTGGCAGCTGCTATGCCATTAGCTAATCTTTGCGTTTACTGTTTAATCACATTTTCACTGACTCACTGCCCTAGTCTCCACCCCACCGGCAGGTAGAGCGTGAGGAGAGGGGTTTGATGTGCCAGGGCGATGCACTGGGCACATTTCACAGAAAATATTAAGGTTTATATTACTGGACTGTAAAGTTATGATGTTGTGGGCTTTGATTGTAGTATTTATTAATAATGGTATTTATAGTAGTAAAGCAATGGTAAAAGTAAGATTTTTTTTCCCTTAATTGTGATGCCCCTAGCATTCGACTATACCACCTATGCAACAGGCCATCTGTGTCTGAGAGTAACAAACTCTAAATCAAGAAGGCAGTTTCACCAGGTTTCAGTGCATTTTCCTTTATTCAAATGTGTTTATTTTGATCGTCAGTCCTCATTTCCAAACATTTTTTTTGTTCAGTGTAAATCTTTAAAATCACCCAGACAAATGAAATATCACTTTTTCAAAGTAAAGTACATGCAGGTCATTTCAGTGCAAAGCTCATTCAGATTGGATAAATCTGTATATTTCTTATATTAAAACACCTTCTTTAAGATTGTAATTTGGACAGCAAGGCTGCTACTTGGCAAGATGTACAGAAGGAGGCAATCTTGAAAACGAGTCACAACATAAACAGTCCCTCATGACACACAGACGCATGAAAGGGGCAGAGTGTCTGTGGCTGAGACTGCTGGGGCTACAGAAGTGCTGCATACGTGGAAGTGCGGATAGCCAATCAGAATGCAGCTGTGGCCAGACAGTGTGGCCAGGTTGTCACTTTGTATCTTTAACATTCAGAATGATTCTGGATTTCCATCAATCTGACACCAGTAACTTGACTTAACTCACTCAGATTTGAGTCTTTATCCTCAAAACCTTATCCTCAGTGGAGCGTTAGTGACCCAGAATTAGCCTGCTTGGTTGTGTGTAAAGTCGTTTAGGTCTTCTTGCTAAGCTAATGCTAGCTTCTGTTGCTAACAAAGATATTGAAGCAAAGTAGCTTAAGCTAACAGCTCCACAAACAAAAACCCAGGTTTACCTGCTCAGATTTGAGTTTTTATCCTAAAAACTTGTGTCAGTGAAGCTCCAGTGAGCCGAAATGTGTGGTCATGATGCTGTGTGACACAAAGCTACCTGCAGTATATATATTCTTATCTCGTATCTTGTCCAAGTAATGCCAAACATATTCAAGTTCATGTTGAGGTTTGGGCCTGGAGTGACTGTTTTTCTGAGACCCCTGAGAGCATCTTTTTTATTGTTTCTTTTAGACTCATAGCACTGGGTTGTCCTCTCGCAGTGGAAGGATTGCCAGAAACTGTGGATTTTTTATTGTGAATCTGAAGCAAGAGTTCAATTTTCTTCTCTCTCTCAAAGATGAAAGGTTAAAGCTGTTTATCTGATGGGGAGAGTTTTGGTGGTCTACCAGGTCTTGCAGTTGTTTTTCTTTTTTTTGTTTTATCATTTTCTGCGCTCCGAATCAAAAATTTCTGTTTTCCTTTGGATTTTCCAAGTGGATTATATTATGTTATATGTATATCATATCTTTCTGCAAAAGATCTCCTGATGAAAAGCTTATAATTGATAGCTATTCTGACTGGACATTAAATACATGAAGGGTGATCTCTAACAATACTGTATCTGCACCGTATACTGAATTATAAATGAAAATAATAACTGTTTAATGTACTCCTGATAATGAAGTAATGTAACATTATTAGAGAGAACATCATATCCATTTGTATCAGGCTCTAGTGCTGAATGGCGACACTGTGAGGAACTTTCTGCTTGAAGTTATGATGTTGTGATGTTATGATGAGTTTCTGCTGCAGACACTTGTCCACAGGCCGTGTGCTGCAGTCTTACAGTTTATGAGTTCTGGCAGCTTTGGATTTGCACTAAAGCCCACAGGAGGATGATTAGCCTTGTGGCCATCAGATATGCTAATGTATATCGTATTGTCATTTATAATTCATGTGTATGAATAATTGAATAATATATCATGTTTGATAGTGTTAATCATGATTAGATTTCTTTTATGTGTGTGTCTGAACGTGTCTGAACGTGTCTGAACGTGAAATGTTCCCCCGAGCTGCTTCTTCTCTGCAGACTTGCCAGAGAGCCAGTAACAATCTGAAGTTGTTTTGTTTGTGTTTGTTGTTGATATTAGCATGCGGTGGCAGGTGTGCTCCTCCAGCTGAGTGACAGTGGTGCTCAGCGATGGGGAGAGCCAAGCTCCAGTGAGGAGAAATCACACAGGAGCAAGCCTCTGGCATGAATGGAGCCAATGACAACAGCAGGATGTGATGAGAATATAGCAACTGACCTTGTCTCTCTATCTGCCACTGAGAGAGAGAGAGCATCAATTAAACAACATGACAAAAAGAAAAGAAAGAAACAGCGAAAGAGAGAGAGAAAGAAAGCAGGAATAGGCAGAGAGGGACAGCAAGAAAAAGAGTGACATAAGAGGGAGAGAAAGAGACAGGAATGGAGAGAAAAGAGAGAAGGAAGAGAGACAAAGAAATATACTTAAAGCAAGAGAAAGAGAGAATCATAGAGAAAATGTGCACAGAGTGAAAGAAAGAGAGAAACAGAGAGAGAGGGAAAAAGAGGTAAATAACAACTCAAGGAGGAGAGCGACTCAGAGAGGGAGAAAAGGAAAGGAGGTGAGAAAGAAAAAGAGGAATAAAGAAAGAGAGAGAAATAATTAAAGACAAAGAAAAATGAAAGAATCAGCACTAAAACAGAAGAAAGAAAGAAAGAAAGAAAGAAAGAGTAAAAGTGGACACAGAAAGAACAAGGAATTGAAAGAGAGGAAAGAGAAAAAGAGAGGGGGAGAGAGAGAGAGAGAGAGAGAAAGCTGAATACTGGAGAAAAAGGGAGAACGCCTCTGTTTTCCTCTCCTCAGTGTGGGTGGAACCTCCAGCCACGACACAGTCTGGAGCACCGATAAGAGACTGGACACAAGAAGAGAAGAGAATGAAGTGAATGTACATTCTGTACCACAATGTAGAGGCCGGTGGTCCCCAGATAAGGGCACCTGCTTTCCACTAATTTATATTCTGCCTCTCACACAGTCCTGCACGCTGCCCTCCTCCATTCTCTCCATCTTCACAGGTGTGAAAGAGCTGCTTTATTCACAGCCAGCCAGGTTTCTTTAATCTGAGAGTGATTTGTTTGTTGTCCTGCTGGGGGGAGAAATGCGGGGTATTTTGCAGCTGTAAGCAGACACGCGCTCGGCTCTAATGAGCCCCGGCCAGGCATTGTGTTCAAACACTGGCCGGAAATTCCAAAGGGCAGGCAAATCTGATGAGCTGTGAAAAGCAAAACAGACACGCACATATACAGTGTAATCCCCAGGATTAGAAGCTGACCGCCTGCTACGAAACAGCCTGCAACACATCGTTGTGCTTCTCTCCCTCTCTCTCTCTCTCTCTCTCTCTCTTCTTCTTCTTCTTCTCCGACTGGCTTTTGCTGCCTGTAAGCACTTTCACTCTTCTACGAGTGTAGTGGAGTAGAAAGGCGATGATCAAAATCTCATTACCTTCTCAAAGTAATAACACATGAGACGTGTTACCTGAACAAACAAGCAGTGCGCATCAATGCAGTGGCCTTCGCAGCACCATCACTCTTCATCTTAGGGGACATTAGCTGTTATCCACAACTCCATTTCCTGGGCCATGATGAATGCGCAGAACCTTAATCCAATATCTGATAATCAATGTAATTAGCAAAAAAGAAATAATAACCAAATGAGCATAACAAAATGGATGCAAGGAAATGAATCACCTGTAGTAGTAGGATTTTGACTGATGCTTATACAGGCCTACACTCTACGCTTAAACCTTAGAAGTACACTTGCATGCCTAGACTATGAAGGGCTTTGACTGTGTGAGTGTTTTGAAGTGTTTGGATCAGCTCAGACAATAGCTCCCTATGCCCTCGTGATCCCCCCCAGCAAAGCCTGCAGCTCACGTGGTGCCCCGCTCTCTTTAAATGACCATCCCTCCTCCAAAACAGCCCCCGCTGGACAACTGATCGATACACAGTGCCCCGAGACGCCACAGACGAGATGACATTACGGGTAAGAAAACGTAGCCGCACTGCAGACACAATCAAAGCAAATTGGCTCATTCTGTTGCACATGAGCTATGGCGGTCGTTCATAGTTCAATTACCTGGCCTGCGTGGGGGCAGGCCTCCTTACAGCGCAGTGCTAAGCTTGTGTGTCACTACCATTCCAGCCTGTGGATCAGAGGAAGCAGATGATAACCAGCACAGTAGGGACATGTTTCAGTTTAATAGATTCATTACAGAAGTGATGGTTCTCTGCATGATGGAACCATGAAGTGTCTGCAAGTGGAGCTGAAGTGCAATAGCTTTGCATTAAATGTGACTTGCTCACTCACTCATGCGTGCTATCTCCCTATCTGGGTGTCCCTCCTTCCGTCTGAACGCCGGACTGATGAATGTTTAATTATGCTCCATCCTGCTGTGCTGAAAGCAATCAGAATGCCAAAGCAGTCTCACCCAGCTCTGAAACATCCCATCATTACCTGCAGACTACCTGAGATCACTGCAAATGCAGTGCACTTTATTTAATGGGCTACGAAACAGGAGGAGTAGTCAAAATAGAGTGTTCCTCCATCATGATCCACGTCATTTTCCTGCTACGCTGGCACATTCGTTCATGCTGAAAGGAAAAGCAGAGTGTTCTCAATAAGGAAAGATAACCACTCTAGCTTCGGCTGGGCGGATGCACTCTATACTCTCAGTATAACGGCTCCTAACTGGTTCTTGGATTAGACATACTATTCTAGGAAGAGCCTTAAATTGGTGAGGAACACTTACATTATAAGGAGGTTCTTTAGTCTGAAAGGTCTTATACACATGCACATTGCATTTACTAGGTTGAAAGTTTCTTTAGGGAACCAAAAGTGGTTCTTCAATGGCTCAGAAGAATCCTTTTTGGCACCTTAAAGAAGGACCTGTAGAAGGTCTTAGTTTTTGGTCTTTCAGGTCCTTTCAGTTCCTTCAGGTCTTCTGGTTCTTGAAGGAGTGCAAGTGTATAGGTTCATGCATTCACCTAAAGCAAGGATGCCCAAACCTTTTGGCTTGGGGGGACCAAAGCGTTTGTAGCAGGCACAGTGCCTATACATGTATATTGGTGCTATTAGAACAAACCTTGTATCTCCATTTTTGTATAATTTATTATTATTGTTTCACATAATTTGAAAATGCCTGTGGGCCATTACTACATTACATTATGTGTAAATTTCATGATGAAGTTATCATTTTGTAGATACTAGATTTTGTTAGCAGCGGTAAATAATATAATATAATATAATATAATATAATATAATATAATATAATATAATATAATATAATATAATACAATATGTACTAAAATAAGGATTTCATATTTGGAGTAGAAAAGTAAGAAAAGTGCAATCTATATCCATTCAAAAGTAAAATGAAAAATAGATCCCAGAGCAAAAAAAAAAAACTACATAGGCCTTCATCAGGACACAAAAATGGCATATCAACAGAGACAACCAGGGAGCACATATATACAGTACATATATACACATGCATCTTCCATCTGTTGCTTTAAATTAAATTGCTTTAATCTATTACCTCCTTTAATAGACTTTGGAATAACTTCAGTGGCCATTGTTCATAACAAGCTGGAGCTCAGATTTAGTTTAGCCACCTTATAATGCGTAGTCATTGCATAGTTAGACCTCTGGGTAAAACAATCTATCTTTAAACCTCCACCAACGTAGAAGCAACCACATTTGCATTCACATTCAGGACACTACAAAAGAGAAATACAATTAGCAAATAAGTTTAAAAGATTTGCCGGAAGAAAGATCCAACAAACAATACAAAACATGTAGTTAAACAAACATTTGAGCTCAGCTGCTTTCCTGGGTTAGGGTGAAACATTGTGTGAAATTTCATAATGACTGGACCAAATGAAATGCTCCAAAATGGAATAAAAACTCCTTATATTAACTTCCATTAATATTGAATGTTTTTGCCTTGCCCTGTAATAATACTGTTTTAGAGTTGCATGTTTTGTTTTGTTCTTTAGACAGTAATGGTATGTTTGGGGTAGCGGGGAAATCTAAAAAGTCTTCTCCACCTCTGATCACTAGACTGATTTGTGATGTCACGAGGAAACATACACATTTACTTCCATGGAACCGTGACAATGGAAATTGTCCATATTGCTAATGTTCCTGGGTCTGATAGATGTGCTTTGATCGTCATGCTTCGTCTGCTAGACCTCTTTCATGGGAGAAAACATTAGGCAGCATATACCTTCATATAAAAGGGCAGAGCATTTCAAAGAACAATTTCCAGCATGAAGGATTTGCTATGAATAACATTTTTTGTTGTTTTTTTTGTAGGCAAACATGAATCAATTTGGTTACCTTTGAATCTTTCAGGCTTTGTAGATGCACAATCGTGGTGCTTCTATTGATGTGTATATGTATGATGTAGAACATTTCAAATAATGAATACCTCCATCTGTCCATTTGACTACTAAATGTGCTAATGGAAAGCTGTGATTAATGTTTAGAGTGAAAGGAAGTACCTTCTACTTAAACTGCAAGTAGTTTTAATGAAATTAGTAATCATCTAATCATAGTCCACAGCCCAGGACTAATAATATTACATTACATTACATTAATCATATTATCAATAATGAATGAAAAAATTAATTACATTTTCATATTTTAGCCTTAAATATTCAACACAGGTATAATAACACCTGGCTAAGAAGTGGGGATTGTCTTCATTCTGGTAAAGCCCCAACTTCATCTGCTCCTGATATGATCTCCTGTATGTCTAAATATGAGATGTTTGTTGACTCCTCTGCAGTTTGAGGCTTCCTGTCCTGACGGACTGTGCCCAGGATGGAGTGTCATCCTGAAAGGAGAGACCCCCTCAGAGGCCAACAAGTAAGTCTGGGACGGAGAACCTGTCTATCCATAAACCTCTCCAGCCCTTTGAAGAGATCTATGAAGCAATCTCTGAATGCAAGTCCGGTAGAATATATTGAAAATGCACACTTGAGTTGAGAGCTATATATCTTCCAGGGCAGTAATGCTAAATGAAAGTGACCACTTCTATCACACAACGCACCACAGGAGTGCAATCGACTGGCAATTTAGTTTTACCCTAAACCTTGAAGGCCAACTGTTATTTCCATAGACTTGTTGCACACATCAAAAGGGACTTTCTTTCTCCACCCTTCAACTTTCTTTATTCCAGAATAGGAAAATCACCAGCGCCAGGGGGAATATAAGTGGAATGAATTCTGACCTGAACGCTAGAAACAGAATACACAATGATGTGGGTTTATAAATCAAATCAAGCCAATTTACGATCGAACCACAGTGATATTTCAAAGAGACAGTTCCTAGTTCCCAACAAGGATTTTTCCTTTTCCCCTTTCAAAACAAAATAAACTTGGGAACAGGAGTAGTAAATAACACTGAGCAGTAAATAATTCATGCTGGGTGGTGAGAAAGAGCCCATTTATCAGGGCAGATGTTAGAAATTGCCTGAATGCAGACAATTACAAGAACAAGCGGGACTATAAAGGAGAGCGGTGGACACTAATGTGACAAGCATGCATGTGACAATTCATTTAGCACAGAAAGAATGTCTTTCCCTTGGGCACGATCCCGACGAGGTTCATTCATTATAGATCTCCACAGACAGCACACAAACCAGCCAAGATAGCCAGTGGAGATCCGAGATTACTGTCTCAAATCTTTTCCATGCTGGTTTCTCCGTGAACAGGGGAAAAAATGGAAAGGAGAGTCAAGCCAAATGCAGCTGGTGGGCAGTGTTTCTGGTGTATTTGAAACTAACTGAGTTTCTTCAGTCAGATTGCTTTAGACCCTATTGCCTCTGACTCTTAATTGATTCCTACAGCATCACTAATGTGCCTTTCTGCCCCACCGAGGTTCGAGATCAATTTCCTCTGTGACCGGGATGACAAAATAGCCTTCCATTTCAACCCCCGCTTCACAGAGGCAGACATCGTCTGTAACTCTTTCATGGCAAATCACTGGGGGAAGGAAGAGAGGTGCACCAACTTCCCCTTTGGAACTGATGAGCCCTTTCAGGTGAACTGAAACTGTCACAGTGACCAAACTGTGCCTCAGTTAAACTTTAGGAACAAGCATTTTAAATAGTGTATTCCTTTTCTCCACATCTCAACAGATTGAAATCTATTCCGACAATGACAACTTCCATGTGTACATTGACGACACGAAGATCATGCAGTATAAGCACCGTGTCGAAGATCTGAAGACCGTTACTAAAGTCCAGGTGGTGAACGATGTCAACATCTCCTCTTTGGAGATCACCAAGAAGCATTTTTAATAACGCTGGAGGGGGAGCTTTAAATTGAGTCCCCCCAGCAAAGCTCTCTGGGAAGAGTAAACTGATATAAGCCTTTGTTTGTTTACAGTGGATTATTGTCTGTCTTGCATCTTCTGTTGATAATTTTAACAATAAATAAAGATGATTATCTCTGTTGCCTGTTGGGTTGCCTTATCTGATTGCTGTGTTTAAACAGCCTGAATAAATGGTGAAAATTTGAAGAGATGTCCAAGATGCCAGTCTGTTGGGAGTGTTCTGATTGACTCTGAGAACGATAATTGCCTCAGACTTTTCCTGATCTGTCCAGTGCAATTAACACATTAGAGCTAGTGCTAAATGACTGCTGGGAAAACATTTTCACAAGAACATTAGAGGATTATCACTCTCGCTAAGCACCAAGACGGAAAAACCTAGGGAAAAAAGTTTTATAATTATAAATGCTAATAATAGCACAGTCACAGGCTTACATAAACATGAAGCACCTGTGTGAGAACACGACCTTTTCTTATAGTGTGTGTGCATTTGGTGGAGTATAAAATAGGTTTCAGAATAGCCAAAAAGCCTGGTAACAAGGAGACGATGAACAGATGGAGCAAATCTAATACTGATGGACTCCCATGGGCTTTCAATCAGTGCTCATTAAGTCCACACCTGTCCAGCTTCAGAGGACTGTACTATAACAAATGACTGTGGTCCAAGTAAAGAAAGGCATCATAATTAAAACCATTAAAAGAAAATTAAAACTGGTAAGAGTCTGAAATACAGCACTGTGCCCAAGTTAGATACAAAGATTATGTTTATTAAATTCCATTCAAAACAGTCAATACGTTGTTTTTAGCATCAAGAAATACAATAAGAAAACATATCTTTCATATAAAACTACTAAGAAGCCTCGACAACTGAATATAATATAGATTTTTCAATATTCACTTCACCCTTTGCCTTTACTAAAGCCATTCTTTACAGGAGACTTACTTTCAGCTTTTCAAAGAAATCTGCAGTGATATTTTTGCCAGTGTTCAGTCTTAAAGTTCATATATGCTCCATAAGAAACTGAATGCGTCAGTCCAATGTTTGTGACATAAACAAATGTAGCAATGGTGGAGGAGTTCATAATAATAAACCTACTATGAAAGTGACGGCGGTTTGTGATGCTGATAAATACTTTGCAATCTTTCACTTCTTGTATATTATGAGAGAAACTGGTGATGAGCATGTCACATTGCTCCCACGATCCATCTCCCCACGATCCATCATTCTTCGTATCCACACACTTTTAGAGAGCATTCACGATGTTCATTATGGATTAAATGAATGCAGACAGACGCAGACTCCTTTCCGTATCCGTGTTTAATGTTGAGAATAAATGAGGCTTTAGAAGGAGGTTCCATTTTCTGCTTCTTACAATCCAAGGAATTCCGAACACATTCAGTGATGCTGAGGTCTGGAATCTGGAGTGGCCAATAGATTAATCACCAACAGCTCCTACAGTTTTTAGTACCAGTTTACTGAGAGCTACACATACTTTCAGACTCATAGCATTAAACTGCCTTCTCACAGTGGACATAAGGATGGACAGAAGCACCAGTGGATGTTTTCAGATCTGATGCAAGAGTGGAGCTTGATTTTCTCGTCTCTCTCGAAGTTGAAAGCTTTGAGTGCTGCTTATCGGACAGTTTTGGTGGTCTACCAGGTCTTGCGCGGTTGTTATGGGTCCCACTTTCTGTAATGAAATATCTAGATATTAATTTTCCTTTAACTTTCCTCTTTATCATGCAGGTGAATGATATATACTGTATGTAGTCTCCTCAGATATCCTCCTGGAAAATGAATCATTTGAAAGGTGGTCCCTGACTTTGTTCAAAAGCAGATGTTTGTGTTGACTTCAAAAGAAACATATTTCCATCACCTCTTTTTTTCACCTGCATTGAATGTATAGCATATTGACTGCATTAAGATAATGAAATGGATAAAAAAAATAAATATATCAGCCTGGCTTGCTTGCACAGTTAAGAGTGTGAGTGAGATTGTTGCGCGGAGAGCAACCGCAGCACGTTTGGCGTAAGCCGCACAGCCAGAGAGCGAGAGAGAGAGAGAGAGAGAGAGAGAGACAGAGAGAGAGAGGGGCTGCATAATTCACATCATTCTGCCATTCTGTGGGAGGAGGAGGTAGAGGAGGAACCTAGGACTACATGGCTAAGTCCACTCTCAGGGGGCTGCATGGACAGAAACGTGGCAGACCGTAAACATCTTACTGGAGCTCTTCTGCACAATGATGAGGGTACGTATTTACTTTCCTGACCATTTATTTAGGATTTTTGATTTTATTATTTTAATATGTTATATTTTTGATTAAATGTGACTGTGGCTCAGAGTGCATGTCCAAATAGCACACATCACAAAAGTGTCTTTTCCAGAGTGTGTAGCCTAATGTGTACATGTAGATAGATAGATAGATAGATAGATAGATAGATAGATAGATAGATAGATAGATAGATACTTTATTGATCCCAGAGGGAAATTCAGAGACTGCATACAATGCTTTTTGTCCTGTTGTTTTGAAGTGAATGATCAAGGATGCAATGCAAACAAGTGTTTGCTGCGAAAACAACCGTGTGAAGTGAATACTGTAAACCTGTCCACATTACAGCCTCTGATGCAATTATAGACATTTTCAGTAGGCAGGTTTTAAAACTGTGGTGTTGGTTTTCTTATGGGACAGCTGGCTAAATTATACAAATATTCCATTCCCTCCAGTTTTTTGACTGACAGAAGCTCAACTGATAGAATGCGTCAGCTGCTTGGACTGACACGATGGAAATTCTGATGTCTCAAAACCTGAAGCACCAGCTGTATCATCTCCACCTGTCACGAGCTTAAATTCTACTTGGGGATGTGCAGAACAGAGACTCTGATTCAGTCCATCACCAAACAGCTTTTAGCTTTTAAGACTTCAGGATGAATTTCTCGGAATTTCAAGTCTCCAACTCACTGCTGTCTGCGAACGGCACATTTGGTGGAGTCGAGGACATGGGCGGTGACTTGTTTCTCCACCAGAACGGTGAACTGGAGAGGCTGCTGCTGTTGACGATCCGGGAGCCGACCACCATTGCGCTCACAGTGATGTACTCTGTGTCATTTGTGGTGGGCTTCATGGGGAACATCATGGCTATCCGGATGCTCACCAGCCAGAGGAGCAGGAGGGTTCAGAGTGTAAGCGCCACCCGTAGCTTATTGATCAACCTGGCCGTCTGCGACCTGATGGTAGTTTGCATCTGCATGCCCATCACCCTGGGTCACACCATCTACACAGCCTGGGTGTATGGGGACCTGCTGTGCAGGGCGGTTCCCTTCATCCAAGCCGTGTCTGTGTCGGCCAGCGTCCTCAGTTTGACGGTCATCAGTGTCAACAGGTACTACAGCGTCCATAGCCCACTGAATGCCCGCTCCTACTTCACCCAGAGGAAGATCTATGTGACCATTGGAGTGGTTTGGGTCCTTAGCTCAGGCATCTGTGCCCCTCTCCTCTTCATGGTAAAGCTGGATGAGATCCACTTGATAGACATCACAGTGCCCATCTGTAGGGAGCTGTGGCCTCATGCAAGGCTCAAGCAGGTTTATAATGTCCTGCTCTTCGTCACGCTCTACTGCATCCCTGTAGCCTTCAACTTGACCATTAGCTTCCTCACAGGCCGAAAGCTCTGGAGGGCGTCACAGCGTTTCGACAGCTTCGACCCACGCAGCCAGGTGGTGTATGCATCGTGCCTGAAGACACGCAAGAAGATCGCCAAGGTGGTGGTCACCCTGGTTCTGCTGTTCGCCATCTCCTGGCTGCCCCTATATGTGGCCGACATTTTGATTGACCGCGAGACGCACCCTCCTCATTGGATCCTGCAGACCCGGCCTTTTGCCCAGTGGCTGGGCCTTACCAACTCCAGCCTCAACCCCATCTGCTACTGCTTCTTAGGGGACTTGCATCGCTCTGCCAAGGTGCTGAAGTCCAAGTACCACCAGCGAGTGCTCTCTCTCCTCAGAACATCCAGCTCCAACAAGCTGCCAAGTATACTCTCTTTCAAGCGGCAGTCGTCCAGCCAGAGACACGGGCCCAGGACTCAGGTGTCTGAGGAGACGCTCTCAGATTGGTGCTCTCACACCAGTGTGGGCGACTCCAACCAGATGCTGTCTCTTCAAAGTTTGTCGGAAAAATCAGGTTTCAAGAGCACCCCTGACCTAACTGGCCTGTAGACTGGCCGAATATGATCTGTGAACTGGTGTGTGAACATGTACATCCAGGTGGACATGGTCATGGACATGAAAGTGGACTTGTGGGGTGAAGCTCTAACATAAGCATGATGACTGGAGTGTTGCCTATAAGTATGTTGCCCCCGTCACAGGTGTCAATCTGCAGTGGACATGAAATCTGATTTTGTGACTTGTAAATTACAGCTATCTTCTTGTGGTGTCACCACTGACACAAGTGCCCATAAATCAGTGATCATTTGTAGTCAAAGGAAGCAAAGAAATAGAAGATCCAGTTGCTCCATGGTAAAACACCTTGACAGCCATAGTTCAGCTGCTGCAATGTCACTGCACACCTTGCTTTTAAACTGTATATAAAATCTATACATGTAAATGTCAGTATTGCTAAATCAGTTTTTGAAGTAGAGGACGTCAGCTGTGGAATCAGAATGTATACATTTTAATGGCGCTGCTAATCGGCATTGTTTACATGAGCCCTGCTTAATTAAATGAATTGTTCTTGTTATTGTGAACACTTCTTATTATTTTATTCACATTTTTATACCTATTAATGCCCAGAGAAAGAAGCCGCGACACAATGCAAGTCAATCTGGTGTAACACGCTTATTGCAATTCAGCCTCGCAGCTGCAGCAGGAAGACTTTAGAATCACAAACTGCTTTGATTTGCGTGTGCACGGCTATAGATAAAAACGTGGAGAGAAATAATTTTGTCTCATACCGAAGTCCACTTATTGTCTGTGATTTCACAATGTCTTTCCTGTGACAAGGCCTCCATCAGCACTTGAGGCTTATGGTAAAAAGGGATAACAATATAATGCTGCCAGGGCTCACAAAAGGAGAATGATTTCAGCCTTGGGGAAATCATTGTGAAACAAGATTGCTTCACGAAGAAACCCAAGAAAACCTGATGCACCAATGTAAGCGCACGAAAGCGGCAGAGTATATTTGCGCAAATGCTGTTATTCTATACCAATAGCTTTAAGAGCCCATACAAACTACGCTACAGAAATAGTGGGATAAAAAGGAACAGGAAATGATGTCTGTCTCTCAGGAACTTCTCCCAGCTGAAGCTTTTTTCCTTGATCTCCTGTGCCGCAATTACACATCGCATTCATGCTAATAATTTCAGATTAGAAAATTTAGCACCGCGGTAACTCTGGAGAATAGGATTTGATTGGCCCATAATCAGAGCTAATGACATTTATCGTTGCAGAGCATAGGGAACAAGTCAACTCTCGACGGAGTGAAGAGCCGAAAACTTAAACTGAAAGGCGAATTGCCAGGATTTTGGCACATTAACTTGATCTGGGCTGTTAATAAATTGCATACAGCCTGATCTCAGGAGTGCACCCTTCAGAGGAACAATGTGTTATGTGAGGTACATTGAGCTCCTTGAAGTCCTCTTAGAGAACGAAAGGAAGAATGTCTTGCCATTAAACTGTTATATGAATACCAAGATACGATCTCATTTAGAATGAAATTGCATGAGCAGTTTTCATTCTGCATGAGCAGTTTCCATATTGTGAAAGTCCCGGTCCAACAAATTATTTATCTCCTTTCAATTACCCAGTTAGGTGATTTCAAGTACATAATCTTGGCATGCCACAAATGAGAGATGTAGCCAAGCATTTCAAGGCTATTCTCCTAACCTTATAATGGTTAACAATTCCTATAGATAATGAGCTTAATGTTAAAGTTATTAAAAAAACACATAAGCAATCCCAAACAGAAAGCCATGAATTAGCATGAGAAGCAAAGCAGAAGAGCCATTGTTAGGGCCCTAAAGATATTTAGCATGAAAACATAATCAAGCAATACCCCGGAGCTTTACAACGACAAACTGCTACAAATTAAATGGCTCTTGTTCTTTATTAGTGCATTATAGCTTCAGGATAAACAATGCTTCTGGTGGTGTACAAAGAAGAAGTAGGCCCGTTTAGGTATTCTTTGATAAATTAGGGTCAGAAACGCCTTTGCGCTCATTAAAAAGCCCTAGGTGTTCATTATCTCGCCTATCTAGTCACGAGCTAATTGAATCTCGCTGTCCTCTCACCAAAGCAGCAGTAACATTATAGCTAAAAGACAATCATTTGGCAGCTCTCCAGTCTATGCTGCGTTCCCCAGTGCAGAGAACCATGTGGCACAAAATTCTTTTCCTTTCCAAAGGGTATTCCATGATCATTTTTCATATTCAGACTGCAATTCTATATGGAATTGCAGCCAAATTGAAATCACATATTTGAGGCACATTCATTGTGCCAAGACTTCTGTGCACACAGTGTACTGAAAACATTGCAATTTCATAACCAAACTACTGTTATAAGCTGGAGAGCTTATATAGTCAGGTAGAGGTAGAGGTAGAGGTACAAAATAATATTTACCTTCTGAGGACTCAAGTATATGTTCTGAGTATCTGTACTATAGTTGAGTATACTGTACTTATGACTTTTACACTACATTTACAAGAAACTGACTCCATTACATTCCTATAAAGTTTCTCATGACTCTGGAGCTTTAAAATCAGCAGGCAAATTTTCATTTCTATAACGCGAGAGGCCATATCATGTTTGTCACTGGAGAAAAACTCTCAGCCAGATTCAGAGTATGTGCTGCATTTTTTGAACAGCTGAACTTGGCGGTTGTAATGATGGCTACTACTACAATAGATAAAAATGATAAAGATGAAGGTTCCTCACCAGAGAACACATGGTCGTATCTGAGCTAAGTCCATGTTTGGGATTTTTGTAATGAAGAAGCATTTGTATCATTTTAAGTGTTCTGCTCTGTTTGCACAAACTTCATCAATGCCTTCAGAAATTTACCATCCAGCCTGAGAAAGCATGCTGAGGTATGTAAACATTTGTTTAATTCCAGTAAACATTTTAATTGAAGTTTGTCTGTGCTTGTAGTAGTTGCAGTTTTTATGCTACGGTTGGTCAAATAACTTTTGATGGAGTTTTATGGATTTGCCTCCAGAGTTATTGTATTGGGACCAGGTGATTTCAAGCTGACTGCTTCCTGTATGCATTCACGTGCTGTGATGTAGTGCTCACTGCTCACTTATACAATCACACTTATAAAAATCAAACATGTTTGTGAATGTGTGACTAATATGTGAACCCATCAGGTTGGAAGCCAGTTGGTTCTTAACACATGGTCCTGTGTGAGCACTGCAAAAACGATATCTTGACAAATAAAATGATCTAATATCTAGTTGATATATCTTAAAATGATGATTTTGACATTGTGGTAGGCTAATTTTAAGACTATTAATAATTTGTTTCTAGATGTTGTTTACTTTACATTTATTTCACTTATTTCTAGCTAGAAGTTTGGCTTCTTTTAGGCACATTTCTTAAAATAAGCTAAATTATCTACTCAGAACATTTGGCTTACTAAAATTACTTAAAACAAGCTTGGCATATCACTTAAAACAAGGACAATTTAGCTAGATATAAGTAAAATAATCTTAAAACGATCTTGAAAATTAAGATATATCGACAATATATCATATGATCATTTGGCTAAGATATAATTTTTTGCAATGAATCCACCACTAACACATACTAATATCTAGAGAAAAAGCTGCGTTGACGCCACTAACACAAGTCCTTTCAGAAATATATGTTTTAATCTTGTCAAAATAAAGGATTCACATAGGACACAGTCCCAATATGTCAAGAGAGGGCAGATCAAATAGTGTCATCCAGCTTGAAAATGAAACTTTTGAGTTATTGGAACTTTTGAATACTAGTATTTTTAAGCCTAAGTATTCAAGTTCTTTAACACAGTTAAGTGCAATTTTGATTGAACATCTGAACGTCTATTCTAATATAACCATGCCATAACCATGTGATGACAATACCATATGATGCCATAACAGAATATAGCATATCGTTGCTGTCCAAAGAAAAACAGGTATCTCCAAAATGGCAACTTTACAGGAGAGGCCAAAAACCTCATTTAATTTGAATGGAAGTCAATGGACCCAGACGTCTTTCCGAGCAGTTTTGGGCCATTTACGTTGGTCCATTCTTCAGAAAATTTCCACACAGTGTAAATAGCAGATCATGTGATCAAATGAGGTATAAAAGTAAAAATCAACAAAAATGGAGATACATGTTTTTCTTTGGACAGCGACGATATATTTAATCATATTACCATTACTGCTAACTGTCATTACAGATGCCATAATGCCTGGTATCATGCCAGCTTTTGTCACATGCTAATCTTTGCTAAGCATACTAGATAGCTGTCTTGACATCAAACAACACGTCCTGACAATTACCAGTAACAGTGACAATACTAATGACAACTCGTGACAGCATAAGACATGTTCTCCGATAGATATGTCCAAATTATGTAGCAGGGTTCAAGGCTTTAGTACATTGACTAAGTAGCCACTGCATGAAGTCATGGGGTAAAAATATGTAGTCTCACACCAAGTCTTGGAAATAGAGAGTGCATCAAACAGAGTCCAAATCCATCAAGTGGAAAAGTGAAATCATCCCACCCCATTAAACTGAGACCCTGAGAGCATCAATTGTGGCTCACAATTTCACACTCTGATTTTTAGGACTTTAGTTCTGTGCAGTCTGAATTTGTTGAGCCTTACTGCTGTGGAAAAGGCATGATTGCCCAGCACATACATATATGGGAAAACTGATAGTAGTCTTGCTGGTGATTTTGCAGACTGAAGAGTGAAGAGGAACACAGGATCATTGCTAGTGTAGATACAGAGAAGGCACAGAAGCAATCACAGAAAGAAACCAACCATACTGATCCAGCAAATCGCCTAAATGTCATGACTTCCTCTTCAGTCTCTCGCATTTTGTCCATCTTTCATAATGATAACCAGTACGCTGTGACAGTATGACAGTACACTGCAGTGTAACACAGACACTTTCCCCCTTCATTTATATTCATGCATGAAATAAATGCTATGGCCTCAACCAATATTGTGCAATATCCAGTTCAGCAGGCATCTAAAAACTGGAGGCATCATAATGCGATGGGTCAAGCAGTCCCAGAAACACTGCTTGAATGAATAATGGGAATAAAATGACTACTGACTGACTATGCAAAGTGACTGATAATGTAGATAATTTCAGCTATTTCTGAGAGATAAAATAGTCATTACTAAGCAATTAGATGGCTATTGTGGCTTCTCTGTGGATGGCAGAGGTCACTGCCATTATGCACATTAGTAATATGCTGTTTGTTAATGGCTCATATTTTAGAATTAATCTTTTTTCGGGGGGTTGGGGGGGCTATAAGACCACTGATGTCCTGCTTAATTTTGTGAGAAAATATTCCTTGATATAAATACCATTTTTAAAAAACAAAACAAGGAAAAACTTTCCAAAGGCGATATATTGTTCTCCTTGTTTAATTTTATTAAACATTTGGAATTACGTGGTCCTTAAAAATCAGTATATGAGAATATTCTTATACACTCATCAGCAAAAGAATAGTTGCACCCAGAAGGAGGTGTCATATTGCAATGCAAGAAGGAAGATAAAGGTTACCAGAAGCAATAAATGATGATAAATTTAGACTGATATGGGCAATATTTATTGAGATACACATACAGAAGTAATGTCTCTCAGTATGGCATTGGGCTTCCATGTTTGCTAATGCAACAGGCCAGATGATTTGACTTGGGCGTGCCACCTGACTGTTCAGACTAATTTCAATTTTTAGATGCTCATAGAAACCCTTTTCCTTGAACTTCAGTTTGCATGTACATATTCATTAAAAAACATGTTATTATTATAGAAATTACACATTGTCATGGTCACACTACCTGACATGGCAAACAGAACCATTCTAACCAACTAAAATGACTCCAACATGACATTTTCCCCAAAATTTGTGAAAGGCCTACCAATCCTGGCATATGCACCATGAAGATCAGTAGCCCCTCCCATAAAATCATGCCAAACTATTTTATTTAGAATTTTATATTACTAAATTACTGCTTAATCAGCGTATATGGTTGGACAGTTGCATCACCTGACATTTTTAGACTTTTGAATACAAAAAGAAACTAAAATGAATTTTGTATGGATGCACTGAAAATTGTTTCATATAAACATGAATAAAAGTATGTTGCACAACATAAAATTAATAACTGCAGAATTCTGTGCATACTTTTGCCCATGTTTATGAAAGTAAGGGTACCACTATATTTTAACACTATTATTTTATTCATTCATGAATTTCATTTCAAATAATTTCATTTGACCTGCTACTCAAGCTGTAGGCTACTACAGCCAAAGCAGCTTAACTACTACACTGCTTGCTGGTTTGCACAGGGTACTGCAAGTTTTATGATGCAATGTGCTAGCATGCATGTGGCAATATTTATATTTCCCCTCCCACTTCACCACTAGTTTTGCAATTTAAGCAAAAATCTTCAGCTCTAAATTAACATGATTTGGAAATCATAACACATGTTTCTTCCATACAGTGACATATTCAGAGTGAAAGTATCCTATGCAAAAGTAAAAAAGAGACTTTTTGAAAGATGCAAGTGGTCGATTATTATTGGCTAATACTATTTTGCCTCGCTTGTTGGTACTCAGTGAAGTAATCAAAATTCAAAAAACATTTCAAGCCATTTTTAAGTAACTACAGTTTGACAAAAAAAAAAAACTTTAAATGGTGTGTTTGGGGGAACTGTGCTTAATATGACCAGACAACAGTCACATATTCACATATTCACATTCCACAGTATTCAGTCAAGTTATATAATAACTAAAGTTTAAGGGGAGGAACATGAAATCCAGGCTGAAATCACTCCTTATTCCAGTTTAATGTCCCATAAATTCCAATCCTCACCTTCTGTTCCTGTGGAAAAGTTTTCGCAATCTCCACCACAACCCCATCTCCTCCCTGTTCTTCAGTCTTATAGTAGTCCTACCGCAGTTATGAGGGAGGGAGGCGGCCTTCAAACTAATAGAAGAAGTTGCACAGACCTCCAGCCCAAGTTGTCAGAGTTCTCTCTCCTCCCTTAATCAGCACTGCTTCATATTGCAACCAAATGTCCAATCTTGCACTCTCTGCTAAACATCCCAGGCATGCCACACATTAGGATAATAACTTGCAGCAAATGAAAGCTAAACATCTTTGCTGAAAGGAAAATAAACAAGCAATCAAATTCAATGTCAGAAAATGTTTCCTGGAATCATTGCATACTTAACTAAGTCATGTTGTGCACCCGCGGTGGTGATGGTTGGTACAATGTCAAATATATATATATAATTCTAGTCATTGAACCAGGAATACAAATATATCTAATTTTAAAATGTCATTCTTGTATTGTGTATAGAGAAAATAAACAAGATCACCTAATGCTTTTGCACTCAGCACCCTAAATGGTCTGTAATTAGATGTTTTGTCACTCAGATTGCCCATTTCTATCGTGGTTTCTAAAACCTACCTGTTCTGGTATTTCAGCACAGTCTTGTGCAGCTTACAGTGGAATTGGTTTTATTTCATGTAGAACGTCTGCACAAATAAAGTACTTTAGGCTCAGTGTTTAGCAGAAAATTATCATTATCTTGCCCATTCACTGCAGTTTTAACTATTGCTGGCACTGTCCTCAACTAGTCACTTGCTGCCCACAGCGCCAACTGGTGGATTCATTAGTCGACTAGTATATGCAGCCCCTATTTCTGATATCAATCTCAATACCAATTTCTATAATGTTTTTACTCAGCAAGACACTTTTAATAGTCTAATGTTGGTCAAGATGACAGTCATTTTAATGGTACACTGTTCTTCCCCTTACTGACCGAGAAATAAACA
This sequence comes from Semaprochilodus insignis, assembly GCA_034552555.1. NCBI lineage: Eukaryota > Metazoa > Chordata > Actinopteri > Characiformes > Prochilodontidae > Semaprochilodus > Semaprochilodus insignis. The sequence continues at coordinate 13,055,906 of CM067475.1, read as the reverse complement.
TTGTGTCAGCCAAACCCTGTGGCAACCAACCCTGCTTTCTCTTATATGATGGAAAGGCTAACCAAGATAAAAGCGAATACAGTAACTCAGTATGTATAGTGGTATTGTAAACCAGTGTTTGATTTTTGGCCAATACAGTCAAATTGAAATTTGATGCATATACAATAAACCAGTTTATCTTATATAGAGAATCTATAGAATCACAGTCATAGTGTACACAACTGTAGTTCATCCATTCTTGTCTAGTAAAAGCGACTGAGGATGTATCACGTTCTGAATGGCTTTACAGTGAGCAAACATTGGACTCCAAAGCCATGGTCATAATCACCAATTGGAAGGAAAGGCTTTTTGTTCTGTGGTCACTCGGAGCAGCTTTCATGTGAAAAAGCATTAGCTATATGTCAGTAACCCCCATCATCCCCTCGGCAATATCGTCAGTTTGTCGACAAAGAGAAACGTCTATTTCTTTTCATGCACTTAGAGCCTGGTTTCTATGACTCACTTTTAACCTTGACTCCATTTCCATTAACCTCAACAGGGAAAGCATACAATGAAATATACAGCCACATAAAGTGTAATACATCGTCAGTTTTAAAGGAATAAAGCTAGTGCATAGAACCCAGATACATGTGACATCCTCTGGCCCTATAAGCACAATGACTGCAAGATGAATGGTCTTTTAGCACTGCTAGAGGATGTTAATGATTTCAAGGGCAGAATGGAATGAAAAAAACCACAGTATGTCACTTTGCCTTTAAGGTTCTTGCACTAAGACTGCCAAAACATTTTATACAGCTTCACCTACAGCAGTACTATCTACTCTGGGCTAGCTACAGTGGTATAGAAAATCTGTTATGTATCTTTTCATTTCAACAGGGAAGTGAACAACTTTTAGAAGAGTACACATTCAAGATTCCATACTATCTAGAGGATACATTTCATGTTAAGGCCTTTGTTCAAACAGGTAAGATTGTCCTGAGAAGCTCGTATTGAGATGAATCTCAGGTATATTTTATCTAGGCATCAGAAGCCGTTGTTCAAACATCCCAGTCCATCTCAGCTAGAACTATGTTGTTCTAAAAGCTTTCTAAAAAACATTGAGAATGTTATTACATCATTACAATGTATAGCAAACATTAGCCAAAGTCATAGGGACATTTCTTGCTAGCTGGAATACCAGCTCGAGTGCACACTGTCATTAACACAAAAGGGGAGGAACTAGGGATGGGCCTCTTCATCACTGAAGCTGATGTGATCCACATCTCAATGCTTTGCCAGCAATCTGATATATTAAAGATACATATGAAGCAACTACTAATGCGATTAAATATGATTCACCCCATTGCGATGCAGTGTGTGCTTTGGCAGATTCAACAGAAAGCAATTCGACACAATACGATGCAGTGCTATGCAAAAGAATACGATGCTATACAATTTAGTATGGTACAAATTGTTACATTTCATATCTTTGGTTCTTCTTAAGTAGACAGCAAATCACAAATAAACTAACAAAGTGCCACTTTCACTTCACTTCATTTTTATGTGTTTCTCTTGGACTACAACTCTAATTCTATTACGTTCTCTATAAATCTATAACATTCTCTCTAAACACTAAGGCTGATATCTTTACAAATAAATAATGCCTCAGCTGTTGCCATAGAAGGAGCAGAGCCAATGAGTTATTTGTTGTCATTTTATTAAATAAAACTGAAGCAAGAAAAAAAGAGGCATAGAATTTTTTATATCCTAGAAATAATGTCCAGTCTTCCCTGAAGACTAAAGGAATTTAATTTTCTTGAATCCAAAGAGTTTCAAAATAAATGCATGTACTGCATATCATCATAATGAACTGAAAGAACTCCATCTCCAGCAACTCACATTCTGTGGTACATCAAATAATCAGCGCAGAGCGGTGTAAAACGGAGTACTGCAAAATAATTTGCTCACCAGTCTTCTTGCTTGGAGTATCTCTGGGGCTAGCCAGAGCTGAATGCAAGGTAGAGGGAGAGCTAGATGTCTCCACACTCAAACCATGTCATGTGCTGCCCGTGTACTTTACAGGAGTACCATGCACTCTTGTTAAACTGTTGCCCTGACATGCTTCAAAAATGAGTGAGATTTGGTCTAGAGACTTGAGAACAGGCCGCTGACAGCAATGTAGATGGCAGAACACACTTGAGAAACAGTTTAAAGAGGAGAAATCAATCAATCTATATAATCAGTTGAAATATAAAATGATTGATCTCAAATTATTGGTGCATTTCTAAATAATGATTGATCAGTTTTTAAATCCAGGTAATCACATTGTGAACTTTTATGCCAGTGCACCAATGCAAATCAATGAATCTTACCATCCCAAAGATGTATCAAATAAATGTCAAATTAAGGTTAAAATTTCAGTTCTTTTTCTCCATATGGACTTCACACATCAACTCAGTCTCAAAAATATCTCAAAATGAGGCAGACTAATTAGAATGTAGAAATGTTGGCTTTAATGTAGTGGCAAACCATTATTGCAAAACCTAGGCCTTCATTTTGGGCCATAAATGTCAAAACATGGCACAAAGTAAGAAAAAAAGCCCATATAACTGTCAGAACTTGGTGAAAAACAATGAAAAAAGTTCAGGACACCACTTAGCAGCAGCTGAAAAAACAGGCACAGTGGTTCTTACTGCTCCACCCAATACAAAACTGACTTTCGATGCTCTCAATACATGTTACTCCACAAGCGTCTAATAGTAATGTTTACGCTACACTGTTATTTAACATTTTAAACCTGTATATGTATATAATAATGAATATATATTATATGTATATAATAATGAATATATAATATAAAGCAGGTTGTGAAGCATCCATTCAAAATGCATTTCACCATTTTTCTCTTCTCTCAATATAAACGTAGTGGTCCTAATCTTGGGAAATGCATCCTAAGCAGTGGACTGATATCTCCTGCCCTGCCCACACAAAACCCAGCATTACCAAAAGCCAGCATGCCAGAGCACCTATCTGTAGTGCGTTCATTCGTATATTTATATGCCAACATCGTTCGTTCTTCCAATCCTTCAGTCACACATTACTTCTGTTCATCTGTTCCTTTATATATTGCTTCATCCAGTGGTTTGTCGACTGTCCTCCATCTGTGTGTCTGTTAACACATTCTTTCAAACAATTCCCCATTCATCCCTTCATCTGACTGTCTATATGTCCAAGACTTTTTTCTTTTAGTTAGTGTCACATAAAAGCTGGATAGTGATTTTAGTTCAGTATGAAAAAAACAAGTATCTCCAAAATGGTGACTTTACAGGAGCGGGCCAAAACCTAATTGAATTATTATGTAAGGTAATGGAACCAGACGTTTTTCCAAGCAATTTTGGGCCAATTCTGTTGGTCCATTCATCATGAAATTTTCACACAATGTAAACAGCAGCTGTTGTGTTCAAATGATGCATACAAGTAATTCAGTAAAACAAGAGAGTCAGAAACCCAATGAGTCATCTGTTGTAATTTTATTAAATAAAACTGAAGCAAGAAAAAAGAGGCATGGAGTTTTCAATATCCTAGGAATCATATCAAGTCTTCTCTGAAGACTAAAGGACTTTCCTCTTCTTTAATCAGATCAAAGGAGTTTCAATGATAAATGCATGTACTGCACATCATCGTAATGAACTGAAAGAACTCCATCCCCAGCGACTCACGTACTGTGGTATGTCAAATAATCAATAAAGCTCATCCACAGCAGACCCATGGGCCCTCTAGCTTAGCTTCAATTTACTGTAGTGCCCTTATGGAAATAAACTGCAGGCAAAACTGTTTGCTTTCTCTTCGGTGAACGTTACGTGTTCTTCCTGTGTCAGTTAACCCAGTGAGCAGTATTCCAGAAAGACGTTCCGGTCTTTGATGTTATTCCTCCTGACAACACTTCACAGTGTCGGAATAATGTGGCACTGCCAGCACTGACCCCCCAGACACCCCATTGTCATTTTTTTGAGATCGCCAGTCTTGTGAGCCACTGATCTCCTGCAGCGATGACAGCATAAAATCTTCTCTCAGCATGACGCCTCATCTCCAGAGACAAGACCAAAATAAGAGGTTTCCAAGCCAGATCGTAATTTTGCAATGCTATGTAATACTAGACCACATTTTACTCTTATACTCTTAACTATACTGCAGGTAAACCTACATATACACTCATCATCAGAAGAATAGTTCCACAAATAGTTGCACTCAAAAGTAATCAACCAACAAGAATGAAACTTGGTGGGTAGGTTTGACGTTGTGAGACATGTGATTCAAGTTTTACTCTCGGCCGCACATGTGACGTAAGCAAGGAGTCACATGCTCTATAGCTGTACCTGACTGACCCCACAGCCATGACTGAGGACATTCAGTGAGTCATCCTGTTAGTGCCAGCACCATTTGCAGACGAGTGCACAACGCAGGACTACATGCACACAGACCGTTACAACGACTGCCCTTAACATCACCTCAGTCTCACCAAAGACTGTAATGGTGTCGAGCCAGAATGTCCTGAAGTGACTCAGAATATCAGCGGGTCATCTTTTGTCTTGGTGGAGGTGACCAATGAATTGCGTGTGGTGGCACCGTGGTCAGCGTCAAGATGAATGGTTTGTTGTCACATGACAAGTCCAGAAGGCCTGGTGTCATTCCACCTCCACCCCTACCACTAAATCTGCAGGAACTGCGTGAGAATATTCAAGATGCATGGGATGGATTATCACATTACACTATTAGGAACCTCTACGACTCCATGCCAAGACATCAAGCATGTTGCGTTAGCAAACATGGCAACCCGACACCATACAGAGAGACACAACTTCTGTAAATATTGCCCATATCAGTCTAAAATTATCAATCAATTATATTTTACTAGTAATGCAATACTAGCCCACTTTTTATCTTATAAGAGTATACTTTAAGTGTTGTTGATATATCATGTGTTTTATTGGTACTAGGGAAATTGGTCAATGTCACCAGCAGGGCAGCGCTGCCTGGAGGACAGCATCAAATCTCCACTTCTCTCAGCTTGACATTGTCTCATCTTCAGAGACGAGACCAAAAAAGGTTTATATGCCAGATTGTACCTGTGAATGGAGAATTAACTATGGGTTTAAAATGAACTGACAAAGCATGACCGTAATCTGAAGGTTGTAATAACCGAGTATAGTGGATTATGATAAGATAAACAAATAGCAAAAGTATCTGCATATTCATATAGTTTTAATAGAAAATAATTACATAATTGCATTCAGTCCACTTCAAGTTATAAGTGAATAGTCTGTTTATTTTTCACATAATTCTGAAACACACCAAATGTACTATGTTGTGAGCTGTTTCATACTCTAATCACTGTAAGGTCAGAGATTTACATCGATAGTATTAACCCTGTGATTGAGCCATGGCTCAGCTGTGACAGTGTCAGCCTCGCAGCAGGGTACAGGAGGGTGCTCGCTGTGCGGCCACATCTGCACCCAGAAGGCTAGGTCAGTTCCTAGAGTTGGGAAATGCCAGCTGGCTGTTCTCTGAAGCCATAAGCATGTAGGTCAAGGGCGGTGTTATGAAATTGCACTCACCGGAACAGATATGGGGCCGGGTACATGGACAGAGATTCATGACAAACTCGCATTCTAGAGATCGATGCGTCGGGCTATGGCAGTCATCACTAATGGACTTTCAGGAGGACGCTCAAGGTGGACAGTAGCATTCCGATTCAGAGAACACATAGTCACTGTTACAAGAAAATGTCCTAAATCTATTGTTATAGTTTTTCACACTATTTGAAAATGCCAGTGGGCCTTTATGTGGAAGTTTCTACATTTTTCCTGTGTTTTATTTTTTCACTTTGTGTCGTTTAAAGTACCAGAAGTGGTCAGAATTCTTTTGTATGTGACTATTTTTTACTGTGACTTTTTTAAGACTTTTTAAGACTGATTTATGTAAATTAGTCTGTTCTGACTGGATGACTTGCATCGTTCCTCACCCAAAAAGCACTCAGAGCTGAAACAATCCCTATTGCTTCAGTGTGAATGGGTGGCGCTTAACTGCCGTAAGTTAAGTAGGTGGATATACAGGTATGTACATAAATTGGTTTTTATAACATTACAGAAACAATTAATTCAAAACAGGCTTTTTTGCAGTTTAGTTTCTATATGTGGCCTCTATAAACTGAGATTTTTTAAATCATGTGTTTATTTAGAAACAGCAGAATGAAAGGATATTTCAAGTATTTAATTGTAAATATTAATATTATTATTTTTATGATATGTTGTTTTGTAAAAGTAATTCCAAATTTCATGATGGCAATGTAAAATTTTCAATGCAAAGTTTTCGACATGATCAAAATGATTTTTATTTTGCCACAGGTAAACAGGTGAATAGGTAGGAGGTGCTTATGCTACCATGACCATGAGTATAAAAGGAGCATTTATGAAAGGTCACCATTACAGTCCATAACATTATTAAAGGATTCACAGATTCCAGTGAAATAGCAACCTCCTACAGCAACCTCATTTGGAATTTTTTACAGCAATCAGTCAGTTATTTTTAAAGTGTTACATACTTTATTACTTTATCATACATGATTTTATTATGTTAATTGAGTAAAGTTCAAGTATATTTCCCATGTATACTTTATAAAGTAAGTATGCTATGTACTCAATGTACAGGTAATTAACTTGTAAGTATTCGATTTCAATACTTCTTGGTACTAAAATGGACCCCCTTTTAGTTCACAAAATTACATTTTAGGTATACTTTACATGTAGTCTTGAACTATAGTGTTAGCTATACTTTGAACTATAGCGCAAATAAACCTATATATAGTTGTTTATGAATGTATATTTTAAGTTTTCTTGATATGTCATGTATTTTATAAGTCATACAAGAGAAGTTGGTCAGTGCCATCAGCAGAACAGCACTTCCTGGATGAGTGGGGGGTTAAATATCTTGCCCAAGGGCACAACCTGCTATACCTAATTAGAGGTATGATTTCAGATTCAGTTCACTGTTCTGTGATGAAAGTCAAGTTACTGTCTAATGACTGACGACATCATGAATAAAACCACAGACGAAGGGAATGCTGTAAAACAAGCAACTCTAAAAATACAGGCAAGTAGAGATGACATGCCCTTTTCAGTAAGCCCTGAATCACATTACTAGCCTTCAGGAAACTAGAGATACACCCCCCCCAAAATCACCACTGAGCCTTTGAGGCATCCAGGTTGTAACTGTCATCGCTAGCTGACAGCAAGCTTACGTGTCTTTGCCAATTGGTATAGTCAACTATTTGACAAGTTTGTGCAACCCCTACTGTGAACCATATCTACAAGTATTATCAACATACTTAAACATTTCTGTATACTTCTGAGCTGAAGCCAAGTATACTTACATAGTATAGTATGTAAATAGTAAATACATAAACGGGCAACTAAAAAGCATATTCACTTCTTTTTAATTTAACAGAAGTATTCTAATAGGACACTTGAATAAACATCTGTTTTGTAAGGGGACTTAAGTCACAGAATTAATGTATATAATATGTTAATTACTCTCTTTGTGGCTGTACTATGACATCATTTCTAAGCGTTTAAACAATTCACACTGAGACTTAGCCAGGTTAAAGCACAGCATTCACATGGCAGGATTAGTTTTATGTCCTTTTTAGAACTAAACCGACAATTAACAATGAGAAAATTCAACCCCACCCCCTCCGGCCCATGTTAATTCTGAACAGTTACCTTTTTTTATTGGTTATTCACAGATTCATTAAAAAAGTGCTACAGAGACCATGTAAATACTTATTTACTATTTAGTAAATACTATTACTATAAAACTAATACTATTTAACAGCTTGTTTTGCAAAGATTTCATTCCAGCTACCTGTAGTTACATTCCAATTACTATACAAGCTACAGCATTTAAGGTGGAACAAAACATTTGATTAGGAGACCAGCCTTGTTGAAAGATGAACATCAGCCATGTCTCTTTAACAGCCTGGAACAGTACATATGTCCACATAATCTGGCATTTTAGTTACAGTTACTCTGTTGTTTCGCAGGGCTAGAATGTGAGCTGGTAATTTAGGGGTGTAAATTCTGTTTACATAACAATTTAGGATTTTTTTTGGAATCAGCCAGAACAGTTCAACTCACCATAAAAAAAATAGATAAGGAACAATAAATGATGATAAATTTGGACTGATATGGCCAATATTTATTGAGGTACACATACAGAAGTAGTGTCTCTCAGTATGGAGCCAGGGCTTGTCACTGAAGACAACCTACTGCCATTCCATGACAGTCTGGCATGTTTTGCCTGCATGTAGTCCTGTGTTATTTACAGGATGACTCATGGAGGGCATCACTGCTCTCTGAATGTCCACAATCGTGGCTGTTGGGTCCGTTGGTTCTCCTCTCTTCGTTTTTTGTAGGTTTTACAGATCCTTCATGTCGCTGGTGTGTGCCACCTTCTATCCATTGCTGCCATCAGTGTGCTAAGGTAGTATCCGCTTGACTGATATGGTGTGCAATATGTCCCGCTTCCCAGAGCCCTATGATGTGACCCTTCTCCAACTCTTCCAACTGCTCAAATTGCTTTCGAACACTTCTCTGAGGGTTACTTCACTTGCAAAGGATGCTACCAACACAACAGGGCGAGCCACAATGGAAAACACATGCAACAGGATGACCTTATATAGTCAGTCAGGTAAAGTGATAAGGCCCGTCCTTGCTTATTTTATATGCGTAGCCTTCGCATATCTCATGAAGACAAACGTGCCCACCAACTTTCTATGTATCCATATGCACGCCACCACCTTGTTATTTCAATAGAGTTACTTTTTTTTTATTGGTTATTCACAGATACAGATTCATCAAAATATACTATAGAAGTTGTGTAAATACAATATATTTACATTTCAGTGTTCTGATATTTGCTGTCCTCGTTTGTGTTCATAAAAGAATTTATGACAGCCTCTTTTCACTAATTACTACATTTATTTTATTATGGTGCATATATCCTTATATCAATGGGTTGAAATGCTTGTCTGGTTCAAACAACATATAACTGCATTGAATTAAGTATTTTTTGCATTTGCTGTTGTGGTAGTGACTGTTGCAAAAAGCCCCATCCCGTGGGGTAACATTCACACACACTCTACTTTTGGCAGAACTGTCCATAACCTGTATAAGCTGCAAAGAAAGTTAATATTTGGAGCAGACATGTGTTGCTTATATTAAAACATTTGATTCATTTTGTTCAAATGCTTTTAAAATGATATAAAGGTTTTGTTCTGTTCTTCCCTGCATGAATGAAATTATTGCACTATACTTCTCACCTCTGTGTAAAATCTTTCTGAGTTTAAGATCTTTCAAATGTTCTGAAGAAAACCCTAGTTACTCTGGGGTACAAAATTTCCTTTCATCTTTCCCACTAGCTCCCTGAGAAATTTTCTTTAACCTTCATTTAACCAGGCGAGTCATTAAGAACTTATTTTCAATGGTGGTCTGGCAAAAGGCAAAGCCTTGAGAAACTTGGACTACTTACAATAATCAATGAAAAAACTACCAAGCAAACCAACCAAAACAACCACAACCACACAAACCACAATGTTTCAGACAAACAGCTAGCAAAAACAAAACAACATATGAAGACAGGAATAACACACACAGAAGCTGTACTGACGCTGACATCTGCTGGGCTTTTCACAGCCTTAAGCGTTGGACCTAATTCAATAACAGAATGCCATGTGGATTTCACTGATCTCTCAATCCAGCCAAAAGGAGTGGAGCTATTTTGATATTTACCCATATCATAGAGTCCTGCTGTTGCTGTGCTGCAAATCAGAGAGCTTTGCTTGTGTTCTGTATGTGTGTGGTCATTCTTCTGAACACATTCAGAACATTAAAACCACCTCCTCAGTGTCCGTTTTATTACAGACTATAGTCCATCTGATTCTCTGTATAATTTATTATTCAGAGGACCACCACAGAGCAGCTATTATTTGGGTGGTGGATCATTCTCAGCGCTGCAGTGACACTGACGTGGTGGTGGTGTGTTAGTGTGTGTTGTGCTGGCAAAGCATTTAAAAATATCCTAAATAGAATCCTTTGAAATATTCTCTTTGAGGATATAATGCAGGTAATGCTTAGAATGACTCTGAATATGATATCCATTATCAGCAGGTTTTGGCTCGACAGCCTTGAAATCTGATATCATGAGCATTAGCCTTCAAGCTTCCAGTGACATTTATGCTTAAACACTCCAGCTTTCTAGCTCAGACAGGGACCACTGATAACCATGTTTCAGATCTAATAACTATTATCTCTTCTCCTAGTCCTCATACATATAAACATCAAATATATTTAATGTCCTAAAGTCTGCATACACCTGCCAATCCAGCATTGCTTCAGAAACAGAGTATTAAAGGGGCCACAGAATGCATTTATTCAGAATTTGAAGTTTTAGTCTGGGCAAAGAAAAATCCAGATGAAGTTTTACATCCACATGTATAGCCCTATGATTTGGCCCTAGGATTAAACGAGCGGTTTTCCCTATAATGGTGAGCTCATGAATAATTCAATGAGCTTTGCTCTGATTTGCTGGTTTACAGTGAAACCCCACAATGTTCACACAGAAGCAACAACTCAAAATAGATGCAGTCAGGAAAATAAAATGAACCTCTATGTAAATAGTACTCAGACTATTTAGTTAACGGGTAGCTGGAATTAAATCTTTGCAAAATAAGCTGGTAAATAGGAAACCATGCTGTATGATTGTATTCACTGTTTGATACCAGATGTTCTTAAACTGAGTTTCATAGTGAACTAACAACTTTAATTTCCTTTCTGCTGTTGTCGAGATCAAAAGCAAGTAGCTAATGAGTTACTTGAAATTTGCTAGTAGCTAATGTTACCTATACCAGCTACTTGCCTTTGATCTCAACAACAGCAGAAAGTAAATTAAAGTTGTTAGTTCACTATGAAACTCTCAGTTTAAGAACATCTGGTATCAAACAGTGAATACAATCAAACAGCATGGCTTCCTATTTACCAGCTTGTTTTGCAAAGATTTCATTCCAGCTACCCGTAGTTGCATGCCAATTACTGTACAAGCTACAGCATTTAAGGTGGAACAAAACATTTGATTAGGAGACTAGCCTTGTTAAAAGATGAACATCAGCCATGTCCGTCGACAGTTTGGTTCCCTGGAAAGGTTATGAAATACCAACGTCCCTTTAACAGCCTGGATATGTCCACATAGTCCGGAATTTTCGTTATAGTTGTTCTGTTGTTTCACAGGGCTAGAAAGTGAGCTGGTAATTTAACGGAGGAATAACAGTGTTTCACGGAATGTCATTTCTGTGTACTTTTCTTATTCAGCTATGCCAATTTAAATACAGTTTTCCATTCTATGCACCTCTAATAGAGAGTTTTCCACCTTTACAGCCTATATTCTTCTGGGAAGGCTTTACACTAAATGTTGAGGATTTGATTGCATTCAGCCACAACAGCATTAGTGAGGTCAGGTACTGATTTTGACTGCGTTGGATCTCAAACTCCATCCATCACAAAGGTTATTACATGGAGCTCTATCACTCCAGAGAATGCAGTTCTACAGGTCCACAGCCTAATACTGGGGTGCTTTACGACCCTCTAGCTGACACTTGGCATTGAGCATGTTTACCATTCATGTGCAGATGCTTCCATTCTCTGCTCTTCTATAAAACAATAATTAATACGATAATTAGAGGTGTCTGGCCACGTTTAAACTTATATTGCAGTTTCTACCACTGAAGCAAACTCATGTATAACCCACCACACACACAAAGTGCTGGATGATAAATGCAATTTGAACTTCATAGAAAGACACTTCCCATATCAGAGTTTTCATTAGCATTTTTCATTAAAGAGNTCCTCTTTATCCAAACACAGCGGAATCGATGCAATACTGAGCAACTGCTAACACGTCTCAGAAACACTTTTTCCCGTTGGCCGTTACTCCCCGCAGAACGAGGAAAAACAGTTACGCTGTCCGCTCTTCCTTTTAACCGCACACGCACAATAAGTAGCTTGTTTTAATATAAGATTTTTGTTGTTTATGAGCCTAGCTGCATGTTTAACGGTAGAAATATGAGTGTAAACATGGCAGTAAAGACTGGCTCGGCTCACCTCAGCACTTCTGTGCTTCTCTTCAAATAGACGGCCTCCGCTGTGGAAGGATGTGCGCGCACGCGTTCACACCCAGTGCACGAGCGATGAAGGAGACGAGACATCGCGAGATTTGAGGGTGTTCGTCTAAAGCCCCACATGGGGAGATCTGCCAACCTCCACTCCCCAAGCGTGCGATTTCTTTTTCATTCCATTCAGTTATTTAACAATAGTGTGAAAAAAACACGTTTCTCAGTAATAATTAGTATCACTGTTATTTTACATTTCTGATCCGGTATGCCGTCGATTGACAACATCTTCTGCAGACAGACTGCACCAATAAAAAAGCCTAACAAGTCTTTTTTGTTTGTTTGTTTACTAGGAAACCTATTCAGTGCCCTATACTGGACATTTGGACTGAGGTGCATAAAATGTAAGTTTTGATGTACTGAACTTTTTTACTTTTTAAAAATGTGTTTACTGTATGGAACTACCTGCACATCTGGATGAATAGCTCCCAAAATAGTAAATAATTATTAAACTGCTTTTTAAAAAAACGCTTAGATCTACATTAGTATATCTACTATAAACAATAGGTTCGAACTATCAAGGTCACTGATGGAAAAAGTCAGACTAAAAATGAGTCACCTTGCTTGTGTAAGTTGGTAGTAACTTCAGACTCCTGCAGATGGTGCTGCACAAGGATGATGGGGCTATAAGTACCTGGGGGATGTGCAGGATTAATAGATTGAGAAGAGGTGGTACAGTGCAGTGAATGACCCGTTCAATGTGTGGAAAATGGTTTGCAAAGCAGAAGTTAATGATGCATTTGGGCGTGCCAAAAAATATAGTGTGAATGAAGTAGCTGAATTTGCAGGTGTGTGGAAGCGTACGGTCATATGGGTCTACCAGCAGTGGTAAAAATCCCAGTCTACAGAGAAATCTCCTCAGAATTGTGCCAAGGAAGGTATCCACCAAATCTAGCCCCAACTGCCCAATTATTTGATGAAAGAGTGGCTTAACATTGATGTGGCCTACATCCAGAAACTTGTCCAGCCCATGCCAAATCAAATTGCAGCTGTTTTGTATGCTTGTAGGGGTGTTATATACACGCTAGTAGATATGTTTTAGTCACAGGTGACAAACTTTTTGTCCAGTGAGCTTATTACGCATTATACACATTACACATTTTACATCCATTTTATACACTAGCCCAGACAGAAATAACATCCGAAATAAATGTTCAGTTTTCTGTTTGGAGCCGTTTTTGCAAAGATAATAAATATATAATTTATCACAGTGTTATAAACCTAATTTCAGTGTCCAGTATATTGGACAGTGAACTCCACTGATATCATCTATTATATCATATACTGTATATTTAAACAAATTAAACAATGAAGAATAATTGTACTTTATATTGCAGGTCAATTATACTAATCAAAGCATCATTTAGTACACAAATGTCCAGATTACTGATAAATACAGGATTATTCAGAAAGAAAATCACTGTGAAAGGGGGCAGCACTACAAATCTCACAAGTCCTTTTTGTGAACACCACTCTCACCACTCACCACGCTTTAAAGCAAGTGTGTTGTGACAATTTGTGCTACATTGTCAAATGGCTTGCCATAGTGCACATTTATAGGTAACTCTGTACAAGGCACTCTAGGGAGGATGTCTTGATAGATTAAATTACCTTAATCAAAAACACTACCAGCAATAAAAAAAAAGTCAGCTTCTTATTTTACAGCATTTTGTTGAATTATCTTTGTTCCACCTTAAATGGGGCCTGATTCCCACCTGTATATATGTGTGTAGGCCCCTCTCCCAGCCAAGCTACAGTAAATACACAGTGCTGTGAAAAGGTATGTGCACAATTTCTACTATTTTTGTATATCTGACACCCTTGAATGTTTCAGATCATGAAACTACATTTAGTATTAGACAAAAAGTATGTATGTACATATATACAGGGGTTGGACAATGAAACTGAAACACCTGTCATTTTAGTGTGGGAGGTTTCATGGCTAAATTGGACCAGCCTGGTGGCCAATCTTCATTAATTGCACATTGCACCAGTAAGAGCAGAGTGTGAAGGTTCAATTAGCAGGTAAGAGCACAGTTTTACAGTTTTGCTCAAAATATTGCAATGCACACAACATTATGGGTGACATACCAGAGTTCAAAAGAGGACAAATTGTTGGTGCACGTCTTGCTGGTGCATCTGTGACCAAGACAGCAAGTCTTTGTGATGTATCAAGAGCCACGGTATCCAGGGTAATGTCAGCATACCATCAAGAAGGACGTTTTCCTCCACCAGCATCACGTAGTGACCTGGCCACTATCCTGCAAGAAGAATGGCTTAAAATCCCTCTGACCACTGTGCAAGACTTGTATATGTCATTCCCAAGACGAACTGACGCTGTATTGGCTGCAAAAGGAGGCCCTACACCATACTAATAAATGATTGTGGTCTAAAACCAGGTGTTTCAGTTTCATTGCCCAACCCCTGTATATACACCATGGGGTGACAAGAAGAGCCAATGCACACTGACTGGGAAAACCCAGCGAGAGCACAGAGATAAACACAGGCATCAGAGTCAAGCACAATGCTTAATTCACACATCTTCAGTAAAACCAATGTTGGTTTACTTTTACAGGGTCCTTTTTCCTATTTCACAGTCCTTACTTCAGCGTACCCTCTATGAAATCCTCAAATCTGATGTGTTTCCACATCAACACTACATAGTTAGTAGTGTTTATATTAACAAATATAAAAATATGACTGCTTGCTAACATACCTAACCTATCACATTAAATGATTTAATGATGAGCGACAACTTTTAAGCCTTCAGAGGAACAAAGACTGTGATACTGAACATTTGTACTTTGCTCTCCATTGAACTGGTCAACGTGCCCTAATGAGGCAGAATAAAGGCCAGTTACAGAGAATATAGAATACAGACCATTTAAAAGAGGCATTTAATGGTAACCGGAGGTGCAGCACTGTCAAAGCGTTTGTCTGATTGTACTCCATAGGTACGGATTCCAAAGCTACCAGCTACAAAGTGAAAATGCTTACTGTTTAGTTTGGATGAGAGAACCCCCACTGATCTAAAACACACATGCCCAGCAGTGACTGACTAGCTAGTGTGCTGGTCCAGAGTGTTATCAGTGAAACCTAAGCAGCAGAGATGATAGTGTTTGGCAGTAGTAACCAACTTCATGAGTGTTCATATGAATTGGTAGGTCATTTTGAGGAGAGACATTAAAATGTGTGAGAAATGTCGAGTGTGGCATGAGACACAATGCATTTCCACCAGTCTAATCACTAAAGCGATATGAGGCCTAAATGTACAAAAATTACACCCTTCAGTGCTTAGACCTTGGGTGATTCCTAGCAGATGGAGCTCCACAGTTATTAACCACATGCAGCATAGGAAAAATCCATAGTGCCACAAAATAATGCAAAAACTACAAGAGGCCATGCATTATACCGATGCTATCCCAGCCAAGTGTTCTATTAAGCACTATGCTAAGCAGCATAACATCCCCATTACTTAAAATTAAATCACTGTAACATACAGCCTTTTCTTGTGAACTATAGTTATACTATTTTCTTTCCACTGTTATTAGTGTTGGGCAAATGTGCAGTCATACTTTAAACCATACAAAATATTCACATTAGATTAGCACCTTTTAGTGTTTTAGGGGCTTTAATGTTGTACATTTGTATGTGCATTAAGCTAGGGGAATTCGCACAAGGGTTTGGTGATGTGCGGTGGAACTCGCACTAACCTTATCTGTACACCCCCACTAACTGGTATGGTTTACATTTATTTTTAGCATTCCAGTATGTGTGTGTGTGTGTGTGTAAGCAAATAGGCAAAATAAAGAAACATACAAAACACTTTGTAGTCACTTCTACAAACTTAAGATTGAGGTACCATGACTACGGAAGTGCTGAAGAAGCATTAAAATCTGTCACTCCCACACACGATTAAACAAAGCATCATTAACCTAATCATTCTGGGGAAGAAGCTGGTGATACAATAACATCTTGATACAGGAGCAACTATTCCATATATCACAATATATTGTGATACTGTTAGCAAGTCGATATCTTCCTTTTTTATTTTTATCAATTATTTGTCATAGGGTAAAAACACCAATATATGGATAGGTTACTAATGAGAACACTTGCAGTGCATCTTTATGTTACCTGTTTATTTTTGGAAATGGAAGGGTCCAATAGCTGAAGACCGATTTCCACCCTGCTATCTAGCTGGCGAGGGTTTAAACAACACAAATTGAACCACTATCTGCCACAAATCTTTACATTTAAACAACTGATTAAATCTTGTGTTCTTTAGAATCAACACAATATCACAAAACATAGTATTGCAATACTCAAGTACATCAATCTGATTTTAGGCGAGCTACTAGGCAAAGAATAATTCTGAAGCACAGCCTTGGTGTTGCACTAAATCTTGTTACCCTCTAAATCTTGTTACCACTCTAAATGAATGCAATGAACAGAAAATGGTCACCAGTGAAGGAGGAGGGAGGAGAAGAAGAAAAAAAAAATCCAAATTTCTGCAGCATCATTGCTGTTCGCAAGCTGAGGTTAGAATGATTTGCTAAATTGAGAACATATTAAAAGCCATGGGGCACAAAGCCAAAATGAGCACTTCCCAATTTGGCTCTGATCACTGACCAAGAAAGAAAAACAAACATCATGTTTCACAGCGATACACTACAGACAGCCGGGGTGCATGTTTGACTAAAAATGGAAGACACAGGACAAGTGCTCTCTGTCAACTTCCACCATAAAAAAAAAAAGACCTGAATAATCAATCTACTTTAAACTGCCACACATTTCCAATCACATCCACAGCTTGATCAGAAACCTAAGCCAATGACTTACTGGTGCCATTAACAACACGTCATGGAATAAGCACCCAGCTTCAGACACCAGCATTTATTTAAAAAACATAAATAAATAACAAAACAAACCAAAAAAAAAAAAAAAAAAAAAAAAAAAAAAAAAAAAACACGTGACAAAAGGTTAAATTTGTTTTACACTTTATTACCTTGTTGTGCATTTAATATCAGGTAATCTGAATGGAGGAGGATACAGCCCACTGTAGTGCACGCTAGAGTACATGTTAATCTTAAGGAAAATCTCTAGACACAAAAGGTCTTCCTTCCACGTGGAGATGTAAAAACATTTGACGGCATGCGGGATCATGGTAATGGCCTTCTGATGAGGTAAACGTTCAACTCAAAAGGCGAGAACCAGAGGGAAAATCCACCAAGTGCTGGTCAGGGTGATGGCGGCAGGGTGGTGGCTCCCAGAGCTGGATAAGGTGGCAAAAGCAATGCCAGCCAACAGTGGCACGAAATTCTCCTTCCACAGCAACCAGTATTAAAAGGCACTTGGCTGGATGTTAACAAGGAATACGCTGGAGAGAGATGCCCGATTTTGATTCCCTCCAATGCAACCACGCTCCTCAAAAATAAAACTGTTCTGTGGGAGGAAAAAGAAAAATGAGGACTCAGTAATCTGTGCTGAAATGATATGGCACAGCTCTCAGGTGTGTCATGTTACTGAAAAGACATTACCTCCTATTGGGACTACAGATCGCCGATTGGAATGATTTCTTCATTGATGAAAAACTCAATGGTCTCCTCCTCCCAGTCATCCACATTGCTTTCCAGTTCATCAGTGTCCACACCTAGAAAACAAAAACGTACCAAGGTGACTACAAACCAAATAAGGATCAACTAACATGCCAAGAATAAATATGCTTCTCATATTTGAAAATTATGCTTTGTTTGAGCCACAAAGGGCCAATGTTGTCCCCTTGTTTAATGATCTCCCTGCAACCTAGGTAGGTTTGCTATATTTAATAAATTAATGGGTAGGATGACTACGAGTCAAGCTGGAGCCAACCTACATGCTCATTAAGGTGTCAAGGACATCCTAGTACTCCTTCGCTCTTCATAACCTACCCATTTAATGTCTGAACATTATGTGGGGCAAGAAATGAGGAAAGAAATGTTTCAGAAGATAAAGATCTTCAATTAACCTACCTCCTCTGAGTTCAAGGCGGAGTGGTCTCTGCTCCTGGTACATCTTCATGGCATCCTCGCGGTACTTGCGATAGTCCTCCATCATTGCACGTCTCTTGTCGACCAGTTCCTAGAAACCACATAGATTTGTAAGTATGGTGGATCCAAATAACAAAACAACATGATGCACCCTATAAACCCATAAAACACAATGTTAAGCCCCTACCTTTGAAGCCTTGGACTGGCTGAGTCGATCTTTCTGTTCAAAGATCTTGGAGTACTTCTTCAGGTCCTTCTTGATGGCCTGGTAAAATATAGAAAAGAAATACACAACAGGTGAGTGCTCACCCAGCTTAAGCGCTGGAGGTATAATCAAAACCATTCTGTGCGAGTTTCTCCATCACCTTTATCTGCTCCTGAGAGATTAGAGACGGTGGTCGGGGCCTCCACAAAAGCTGGCAGAAGCGGTCTTTGTTGTTCTTCTGTAAAAGACGGCCCTGAAACGTCCACAGCCAGTAGGCATTGTCCACCTGGATAAACAGACATTTATATTTGGAGTTGGAGAGCAACTGAAAAACTGGATACATCACCTGAATGATCACATATGAATGAATGGTCACATAAATACACAAAAAGATTTATAAAGGACCTTGTGGCTCCACCAAGAGACTGAGGTCACCACAAATCTGCCTGTAGGATCCCACTCCACATCTGAAGCCATGTAATGCTCAGCAATGTTCATCATGGTGCAGTCAGAGGTATCCACAAATGCCAGAGCACCATTCATACTGCAAACAATAAACAGAATGAATGCATGTGGGGACAAAGTATTTCTATATAACAGAGTCTTAGTCGTACAAACCTCCTCAATCCAGCCAAGACGAGGAACTGGCCTTGAGGGCTCCAGAATATGCTGTTTGCCTGCTGTTTGTCAAACATTTCTTAAAGGGAGGGAAAAAAAAAAAAGACAGAAAATTAATTGTTTATTGATGGAGCTTTGAAATCACGCTGACCAAAATGACATTTAAATAAAATGATATAAAAGCACATGATACTCACTGATCAAGTCGATTTTGCCATTGCTCTTTACATGATAAAAGGATGCATTGATTCTGGGGGATTCGCCATGCAGCACTGCAAACCTGCTACCATTAGGTTCCCAAGCAAAGGCAATGATGCCCTCTGTAACAAGAAGATAAAGCATTACGCCAGTGCAGGCATATAAGACATAAGAACACAGGTAGGCTCCATCTCTTCTCACCTTTCATCTCAACCACATCCACAGGAACCTGCTTCTCCCTCATCCTGAAGATTTCGAAGTTTGTGACAATTCCCTGAAGCAAAGGAAGTAGAGTTTGGGTCAAAACATCTCCTTTCACCCAAAAAGCTGTCAACACAGTAAGGTTCGGAAGAATTTAAACGTTCAAGATGAGCCGACTACCTGTGTTCCCTTAGGAGTCCTGTCCACCTTCACACAAAGGTAGTCGCCGTTCTTCTGCCAATGAAGCTTGCAGTCCACCACGTTGAACAGGTTACGCACTCTGATCTCATTCCTGGATGGAAGCTGCATGAGCGTCACCCTCGCTGGAATATCTTTGTCCTCAGGGACCCAGAACGCAATGATGTTATCACCAGGAGACCAGGAGAAATCCCTGTAGACACGTTTAACATAATGAGTATGGTGATTTGAAATAGCTTGTTTTCCATCTAAACAAATGGTGCTTAGGTTCAATTTGGCAGAAGAAACAATGTTACTCTGAAGTACTTCAACTTACTTAATTCCATTTATCTTCAAACTCTTCTTATCCAAAAGTCCCATTGACTAGAAGGGAGAAAAGCAATCAGCACAGTTGAGCACAAAATGCTTAATGAAACATTAAAGGAAAGGAATCACTAAACAAAAACAGAAAAGCATACTTTGAGGTCTTGTGGACGAAACAAATGGTCTGGGGTTGTATTACAGAAACTTCTTAAGTCTGAAATCCTACGCTATACGCTTTGCCATCATGACATCAGTTAAGACTGAATTTAGGGCAGAAGCTTTTAACGGTGCAACAATTCGAAGGTTCATTATATTATCCATAGTATAATGGCTCATGCCAGCTAATGTGTTGGGGAAATAGAAACTGGGGAGCAGCAATGCTCTGATTAATAAACAGCATGGAGCTATATTAATTAGTGCAATGTTAAAAATATTTATTAACTTTATCACCCTTTAGTTGTTTTGACTTAAGACTGTATTGATAGCTGTCTGGCCAAGTTACATTTTTAACATTATTCTGATTATATGTTTACATTTCAGGGGTACGGCTGGTCGCTTGGTAAAAGACTTGACAACCGACTTGCCCCTTGTCTCCAAAACACAAAATCTGCTTTAAGAAACTTACTGGTGTCTCGTAGATGCTGAGGGTGTCCTGAGTCATTCTAGCAAAGAATTTCCCATCTGGACTCCACCTTAAAATATAATTTAAATTATAATGTGCCCAAATGTAAATAACACCAGATTTTTGAATGTTGTTCATAAGTACTTACTTGAAGATTGGCCAATGAGCAGAACTCTCACAATGGAAACCTCTTTTCTTCTGACCGGTCAGAACATCCCAGATGATAATGGCTTGTGGGTCATCTTTTGTGTCCATGAGGGGGCTGAACGTAACCACATACCTGAAAGAAATTCAAAGAAAGAACCGTTTAAGAATCTAAAATCAGCCTTAAATGCCACCGACACACATTTATGCATATAGTTCTACAACTAGAACTACTAATAATTTCACTCACTCAGCAATTAACCCTCTACCTGAATAACCATGAACTCCAACATCATTTGGCTATGCAGACTTGTACATACCTCTCACATGGGGAAAAGTCAATGAGTTGGACCCCTTGATGGCTGAACCTCTGAATCTGTTTGAACTTCTCACCACCCCACAGCGCAATTCCTCTTTGATGAAACGTGGCTAGGTAGGTGCCTTTAGGTGACCAGCGCACATATGTTTCTGTCCACCGCTGGTAAAGAGAAAGAAAATGATATAATTGATATTTATTTTATTTTCATAAGATGCAGCATGTTATGTCGAAGAGGTAAGGAGATGGTGAGAAGAAAGAAGAAAAGAAAAAAATAAAAGTTAAAAATGTCCTCACCGCTCTCTCCTCTACTTCAATGGGCTCCTTGACATCGTTGGAAAATATGGCAGTTTTTTCACCAGAATCGTAGATCACACTGTACTGATCACGACAGTCAGGGTCCTCCATCCAGTGGCGCAGATTTCCCTACAGATCCATCACAAACAACACAAAACATACATGAGGACAGACTCAAGACACCTGGCTTCTAAGCTTGGAGGATATAAATAAATAAATAAATAAATAAATAAAATAGGCTCCAGCTGTATGCTTGCCCACACATCTGCATGTATGGACTGTAAACTGATGTTTTTATTGGTTGCGGTGGACTAACATATGTAGGCTGACTCTGCTTTGATACTGTAGTTGCCATGTCAACAAGACACAGAAGGTTAACTACAGCAACTAAGGACCACATCGTTAAAGCAACCTGACCGCCGTCAACACTAGCCAATTAAAAGAATCAGTGATACTATTGACTTTATTACATTGTTCCCATGACAATATAAATCCATACAAGCATGTGAATATCAACAGTTCATCTGATATCACATACATCGTGCTGCTCCACACTACACACAGCTTAACAGTGCCAAACAGACAAGAACCTATTATCCTTGTGTCTTAGCAGAGATACAACCCATTTTTAAGACAAATTCTACAAGCTCTGTACATTACACAGATGTACTGATATTTAATAGCAATTATTTTTACATCTTACTGAGATAGGCTACAACAAAAAACAACAATATTGGTCTGTTTCAGTTGTTTTCTTACTCAAAAATACTCACAAAATCTTTGAAGGGTTGTTTCTCAGGAGCTTCCCATTCATCACTGATTGACATATACCTGAAAAAACAAAAAAACACCGAGACCAATTAATAAAGTATTTCAGCATTATCATCTAAATACAGAGCTAAAAGGCCCTTAAAAATTCAATTCAACTGAACATACTTGTCGAAGTCAGTGAACAGGTTGACACGGAACGTATGCTGTTTGTCCAACTTGTAGCCATCAGCGTTCTTCACAGCTTCGTGTGCATGACTTGGAACAGAATACTCCAGAAAAATGTACCTAAACAGTGATGAACATCCATAAGACACATGCACTCTGTCCAATATATCATCACTGCCCAAAGAAAAACTAGCATCTCCAAAACAGTAACTTACAGGTGCTAAATTATGCTTTTCCAGGTTCCCCCCACCTTTTCTTTAGTGTGTTATGAGGCCTTATGTGGACGTAAATGTTCTACAAAGCTATTAAGCTCAACGTACACACCAGAGGGAAAAACCTTTTCCCACAGAAACCACTTTTCTCAGATGACTGAAATGCCTTGTTGGAATTCCAGCACTTTTCTTTGTTACAAGGTGACATCATCTTATAACACGGTCCTTACTGCCCACATACTGAATAGACCAGCACACCCTCACATGATGCACTGAAGGCTGTATAGGGGTGGAATTGGTCTGGCTGTTGACCAGTCAGAACAAAGTGGGCATGATATAGAGGGTGTGGGGTTTTACTGGGTTTTTGGAACAATGGAGGATGCAAATCTGTTCTAGTAGACCCCAGAAACTTTATTATGAAGATAAAGTTATGAAGCATAATAGGTCCTCTATTATGTGCCAAAGACATCCTTTACTTTAAATGCAAATGTACAGAAAAAGATTTTATTCCAAATAATTAGGGGGTGTTTCTCACGACTCAATCATCACGACATTTTCACACATTGTAAGATAGCTGTCGCACTCAAATGCTGTGGATTAAATTAAATAAAAATAAATAACGC
Organism: Semaprochilodus insignis; assembly: GCA_034552555.1. Lineage (NCBI taxonomy): Eukaryota > Metazoa > Chordata > Actinopteri > Characiformes > Prochilodontidae > Semaprochilodus > Semaprochilodus insignis. The sequence continues at coordinate 13,032,748 of CM067475.1, read as the reverse complement.
AAATACATGTTTTACACTGGACAGCGACAATATACATATACGCACTGACTTGCAGCATACAAGCTGTCAAAATCTGTACTTACCCCTTGGTCTTGCCTTCCGCTTCTGGGTAGAACTCATTGGTTATTTTGCCAAATTTTGAGAATATCTTGTGGACAACGTTCTTCAGTTTCTCCAGACGGTCTGGTCCTACTTGGGGGACATTGTCAACGACAATGACAGAGTCAATGCCATCAGCCTCTTGAGGTTTCTCCCTGAGAACATCTCCCAGCAGCTCTGCAAAGTGCAAACATCGCATAAACAGTCACATAACAAACGATACAGAAACACTAGAAACCTCACTGAAGCGTTTGACTTAAGCTGGTGTTCCAGTACGTAAGTGGCTTTCCTGCGTCTACCACACCTGACCCACCTCCTCAGGAATTAGGCCGTGCTTTGGTTAAAATGAAAGTACTACAACATACAGTGCAGGGCTCCATGGGGAGGATTGGAAAACACAAAACAGTAGTAGTGCATTTAAGACTTAAACCTTCTGAAATTCTAGTGCAGCAACTCACCCGTTACATTCCCACAGCTAGATAACGTTACTGCTGATAACGCACACTTCAAACTTTCCGCGGGCCAAACGTATATTCCATACCAGAATTAAAAGCCTGAAGAAACACTTCATTGAAGGTAAGAAAACAGCCCCATGACTTACGACAAGGCACCGTTTGCTTGCTCTAGTCAGTCAATTCCCCTATTAGCCGGCTAACTAAACTACCTAGCTAGCCATGAGATATATCCTATTGCCCGGCACGCCTCGCTCGCTCGCTAGCGATTAGCTGGCTAACTAGCTACCTAGCCTGATAGCTTTTGTCCTCGCTTGATAGCATGCACAGCTTACAGGGTCAGAGACTGTACTTAAGTAGCATAGCAAGCTAGGAAATTAGTTCAGCAACAGAGTATTATATTCAGGCCCTAATTACACTCCTCGCAGCGCATGTGTGACCACCGTTAGGTAACGTTAACAGGACTAGAATCCATTAGTATGGCCTAACTAACTGAACGTTACGTTGCGTTGCATGAAAATGACCGCAGAAACTACCGAGTACAGTCGCAGTTCTGCGGTAAGATATATGTCGAGCAATGTTTAAGCAGAATCTGTTCGGTAAACCCCAGAGAGGCTAACTGCGCAGTCTAAATTGGCATTAGAGCGACGTCTGTATGGTTAGCGGTAGATGGCGGGCCTCGGCGGAGCCGGCCGCTCTCTTACAGCCACCTACCCTGATCACTGATGTCATCCTCGAAATCCTCCGGATCGCTGAACGAAGGCTCTTCGCCTTCATCAAACTCAACCTCCGCGTCCATGTCTTCCGTATCTCTCATCGAGAAGTCGTTGTGGCCAATAAGGAGTAATTAACGAGTACCGTTGATGTTAATAATCGCAATCCAGCGTTTTTCCTCGCAGGACCATGTGCGGTGCCGCCGGCGCGAACCACCCTGCGCAGAGAAAAGGAACAGGCCATGTGAGCCAACCCTATCTGAAGACATGAGACCTGAAATGACTACCAAAATTGAACACTCAGATTAATCTGCGCAACGCAAAACAGACATTTAAGTTATCTTCATGCAATATCCTACATCTCATTCTTGAACTTACTTGCAGTAAATTATAGCAGCGTAAATCTTGCTTTATTCGTCACCCCCTATTTTTTGCGAACTTGGTTTTTCCCAGAGAAGATTCGCTTCCTGTGCGCTGTGCGCCGGCAAACGCGTGACGTAGCGGAGCACGTCCCGCGATAACTATATCATATGCTCGCGCAGCCGGCAGTACGAAGTGACTTGAAGATCGCTGTTATCGATCAGGAGTCTGCGAGCGCGGAGCGAGAGGGCCGTTGATAGATACGGTTGTTTCTGACTGATATTAAAAAGTACGATCTAAAGTCTGAAAGGTTTAGACCTGACTCTGAATAATATCTTAAAATTGCTTTGCTCCTCCTTCAGAAGATTGTCTCCTTAGGTGCTAAGGGCATCACAAACCATTGAAATACGGTTTCTAACTATTCCAATTTCTAAAATATTTATATATTAAAGAAAAAAATAATAATTAAAAGGTACTAAATAGTTTTGTGCTTTGATGGTAAACCCCACTGTGCAGTGTGACACTGAAGAATTTTACAATAACCGTAATGTGTCTGTGAAACAGTCCAAGCTAATACATACACCTCCAACCACAAACAAGGAATTAACAAGTTCCATGTTAACTCTAGTGCTGAATCTCAGATTGGTCCCTACTCCTTATGTAGTGCACTTCATAGACCAAGATTTTACACCTAAATACTGTGATATATTGGGAGTGGCAATATGACAAAAATACTATATCATGATACTTCAATACATTCTTTACTGTGGACAATATGCATTATCAGGAGATCTTTTGTCCCTAGAGACGTTAGGCTCTTCAGCTGTTCCCATGGAGGCCGGAAGAAGACAGGTGTGGACTGAATCTCATTATGCAAACTTTTAGGTTGACTGTGCTTCTTGCACACCTGGACTGGCATGTGTAGTGTATAGTGTGTGTGTTTCTAGTTCCGTGTACTGTATGTGATGTGTAGTGTATGGTATGTGTGTGTGTTTCTAATGTTGTGTACTGTCTGTGATGTATAGTGTATGGCGTGTGTGTGTTTCTAATGTTGTGTATTGTGTGTGATGTGTTATGGATATTGTGTGTGTTTCTAGTGGCGTGTACTGTGTGTGCTGTGTAGTGTATGGTGTGTGTGTGTGTGTTGTTAGTGCCGCGTACTGTGTGTGGTGTGTAGTGTATGTTGTGTGTGTGTTTCTAATGTTGTGTACTGTGTGTGATGTGTTATGTGTATTGTGTGTGTTTCTAGTGCCGCGTACTGTGTGTGATGTGTAGTGTATGGTATGAGTGGGGTGTGACTGACTGTGGTGTATAACTGTGATACACCACTGTGTATGAGACTTGTCCAGAACATTTGGCTGTGTTTTGGACTGAGTGTTTACTGACACCCTGTGATGAACTGGTGGCTGGTCCAGAGTGTTTTCTGCTTTCTGCCCAGTGCGTGGTGGGATAGGCTCCAGCACCCCCTGCGACCCAGGATGATAAGCAGTTTAGATGATGAGAGAGAGTGAGTGTTTACTGACTGTGATGTAAATACACTGTCCAAAAATGTTTTGCTACAAAGTGTTTACTGACTGTGGAGGAATGAGACGTATAAGGTGTATATGGTATACAAACAGTCCCCCATTCATTTCCTAAGGAAAAAAAACATGAGTAAACAAGGCTTGTACAAAAATCACAAGCACACTATTTGGGCATAGATTTGGGTGTAGGTTATAAGTGTGCGGTTTTAGTTCAAGAGCTGTTAGGAGAAGTAGCATTTTTTTAAGCATAAAATGGTAACAAGAAGTAAACAAAGAAAAGTAAACCAACTTATTAAGAAAAATATGAATAGACTGATTTTTATTCCTATGCTTTGAAAACTGTACTGCACCAAGTCCAGTTAAACAGGGCCAGTCTTACTTTACAATGAATATGCAGTCAGTGTTCTTTCAGTACTACAGATGCGCGGAGAAACATATTGTGGCATTATATATCACGATAATTATTAAATATCATCATATTGCCCACCCCTACTTTATTTGTGTAATATAAAGCCATTTATAATCAGCAATAAGCTGCAAGACGTTCTATCTAACATGTAGTGTGGCCATCATATCATTACCTTTGCAGCACACAACAGAGCAAGTTGAGATCCAACCTAAATTAAGCCTTGCAAATAGAAAGTTCTCCTAAGCTCCTGCTCAGAAGGGAAGTAGTGAAAGGCTGGGTTTTTTTAGTAGCTGATAAAGGGCTGCTAACATCGACTCAGCCTCACCCAGCAGGGCACATTGTTAAGCCAAGGGGTGTAAAGTAGATCACTAGCTAGCTAACTAATCTAAAAACACTTTTTGCTGGTAGACACGTTCTACCTTGCTCATGTGTTAATGACGCAGCTGTAACTGGACCAGAAGTGGGGTTTCAGGTAGGGGTAGTGTTTGATGTCTCCAGCAGAGGACGCCTTCGCTCCAAAAACAACTCTGCTGCTCTTCACGTTCTCACACTTATGAAAGAGATGATTGCCAAACAGTTTCACTGATAACATATGACATTCCACACTAGAACTTTACCAGGCAATAAAGATGCCTTCATTCTCCTTAAATGTGATCCCCACTCCCCATGGCGAAGTGAAAGAGCACACTACAACATTATTGTTATCATCAGCTGAATAGTCCGGCAACTCTGGCAGATACTCCACAGCAGCTGCTGCTCACATTGATCGTAGATTAGTAAATATCAGAGTTCACTATAAGTCCAGTGAAAGGCAGCCTGGAGCAAATGTAAGGATAACAAGAGTCATGAGTTTTAGTTGGTGGAAGTAAGCCAAGTTCGCCCTGAAGAAAGAGGCAATTGTGTCCTTAGACATTATCTGCCTGCTTCTACAGGGCTACAACAGGGGGGTTTATTTAGGTGAGCATCACTGTAGGCCTCTTTGTCGAGGACAGAGTAAAAATGTGGGCTATCCAAAACCACATACTACCATAATAAATAGTAGTACACCAGCATTAGTAGTATATCATCAGTATAGTATTGTGTTGTGTAGTATAGTATAGTATAATGTAGTATAGTATAGAACAGTATAGTATTATATGTGGTTTTGGAAGCAACAGTGGCCATGTAGCAGCCATGTAGCGGGGACGTTAGCAGTTATAGCCCTATTCCAAATGAAAGCCAATGTGTTATTCTTAGTTCTTCTTAGTTGTACTTCTGTAACATCTATGTAGGCTAATGTACCAAAATGCCATTTTACATGACCGATTTCCTTTCTCTTTATCTCCTACCATTAAACAGACCGGTTTTGTAACTGGGCCTTTAAGACTGGTCTTTGTAAATGACCTCTGTTCTGATTGACTTTCTTGTATTATGCCTCATTTAAAAAATGCAGCCCAAGCTGAAATGCTACTTATAACTTAAGCGCTGTGTTCATCACCAATAGCTGTAGTTTTGAAAGTGAAATGTTTTCCGTTGTTGCTTGATACAGGATTTCAGCTGCTCAACAGTTTGGGGTCTCCTTTGTTGTAATTGTCCTTTCATAATGCAACAAATGTTTTCAGTGGGTGACAGGTCTGGACTGCCGGCTGGCCAGTTTAGCACCCGGACTCTTTTACTACATAGCCATGTTGTTGTATCATGTGCAGAATGCAGTTTGATACCGTCTTGCTGAATTAAATAAGGTTTTAAGGCAAGTGTTGCTCTAAAACCCATATATATTATTCAGCATTAATGGTGCCTTCACAGATGTGCACTAAAGCTCCTCCAAAACATCAGCAATGCTGCATTTTGAACTGTACTGAAAATACTGTGCTGTGAGTGCTGATAATAAACTGAATGGTCCCTTTTCTCTTCAGGCCGGAGGACCCGGCATCCATGATTTCCGAAAAATCCATGATTTTACATTTTAAAGGACACTTTTCCACTTCACCTCGGCCCATCTTGAAGGAGCTCAGGTTAAGAGAAGGCCGTGATGTTTCTGGATCTGTTAATATCTGGTTTGGTTTTAAACATGCATTTGTGGATGCAGTAGTGAACTGTGTTCATAGTTTACAGTAGTTTTCGGAAGGTTTTCGGAGCCCATCCAGCGATTTCCTCTACACAAACATCTCTGTTAATGCAAAGCCTCCCGAGGGCCTGAAGATCTCGGCCAGATCCAAAATTCGTTGTCAGCCTTGTCCTTGTCATACAGTGAATTCTCCAAATGAGATCTCCATGTTCTTTGCTATGTTATGTTGAGGAATGTTATTCTTGAATTGTTGCGCAATTTACCTGCACATTCTTTCACATCTTTACTAATGAAAGACTCCTCGTCTCTGCGATGCTCTTGTTTCTTAAAAAAACAAAACAAAAAAAACAAAGAAACAATTAAACTTCTCAGTTTCAGCATTTAATGTGTTGTCCTTGTACTTTTCATCAAATATAGGCTTTAAATAATTTGCACGCCACTGGATTTTGTCTGTATTTACACTCTGTACAGCATTACACAACTTTCTGTGAAACAGGGTTAGACATCAAACTTATTTTAAAAAAGTGAGGAAAATTCAGTTTGGCATGATATGGGCAATTCAAGGACACAGCTGCCATACGCCTGCTCTCTTTTTATTTGACTTTTTCACATACAGGCACTTGAAAGTAAAATCTAGGAATAAAATTTAATCCAGTGGCAGAAAAAGAACTCCAACCCACCAATGACACATCAAAAGTCGTGCAGTTCTGTGGAAAAACCACGGACTTGGCAACACTGAGGCAGGGGGTGTTTTTGCAAGAATACGTGTTAGAGCTGTAGTTAAAATGGTACTTAAGAACATAAGGCCCACTTGGGGTGAAGGGTGGTGGGGGGCGGCGGGTGCGATTTCCTGCGCTTCTTAACTCTTGCATAGCCTCTGTTTATTTTCTTCTGTTTGAACTTGTACTGGAGAATTGTCCACAGGAAATGCATGGACTTTGCTCTCATGAGGGGACAAATCAGGACCAATCTGATTTAGAACTGAAAGTTTATCATAAGAGCGATATGACGTTATGGAGTGTCAAAAATGCCACTCAACATTGACACTGTTTATTGTATTTATACAGTTCATATATACACAACATCAGTAATACAGTTCATCTGAAACCTTCACAATTTTTTACAGTCACTAGAGTCATAAAAAACAGAGAAACAGATGTTTGAAAGTCACACAGTTGGTCAGGAACAGTACAGTATCACATAATGCTAATGAGGAAGTAGATATCATATTACCAGTGATGGCCATTAGTGATTCTTTACCAGAGCAGACTAGAGCAGATGTCAAGCTTCCAGAATCGTCAGTAAACTGAAACTGCAGTTTGTAGCTCTCCATTTTTCTCCGAGAGCATGGTGCACTGATTTGCATTAGGATCTGTTTAACCACCTTTTTAATGAATTATATTCCAGGAGTTTATGATCTTTTCACTCAGTGGAACTAAATGACTGTGCCTGTGAGCTGCTTGTCTGCCATCTGCGTTCCTCTGAAAGCTTATTAAATTAGACATGTTACATTAAATGCTCGTTAAATGCAACCAAGCACAGTTTCTTTTTCTTAAAGGCAGTTCTAGAGCTTGAGGAAGAAGAAGAAGGAGATGCTCCACTTGATAGGCAGCACGTGAACCAAAGAGGCATCCAGCTTTTGCATGTGAGTCGTTTCCTCTGGGGAGGGATGGAAGGCGCCTCCAGGGCCGAGGCATTAGGGTGCGCCTGAAAACAACACCACACATTTACTAGGTTGCGTCAAGACCGCTGCGGCCTGACCTTGCTATCGGGGCAGATGGCCCGTTTGCTGATATCATCAGAAGAAGAGGGAGAGAGGGCAACATTTATCAGACCTGAGCCTGCGGATCCTGTGCTTCTGCTGCTTTTTTGAGGGATCCTGATTAGAGAGTGTTCCCACCCTACGTTCACTTTTTGGTTAGCAGGGGATGGATGACACATGGATACTTCACGCGCAGTTCAACAAGGCAAACAGTCTGATGCACTTAGGTGCATTTTTAGAACATACCTCAAACTTTCCATACAAAAACGCCGCAGAACAAACACATCCACGAAGCAACACCTGCACGTAAAAGGCCGTTTGAAGGAGTTGCTCCCTCTCTGGAGAGTGGATGAGTCAGCACGGGCTGCCTGTGATGTAGGAAACAGCCAGGGAAAAAGTCAGTCCCCCCCACATCAGAGCGCCCTCAGCATTCGCAAATACCTCTGGGAGGTTCACAGTGTTCTACCAGCAGGGGAGCTTCACAACTCTATAAATCACACCCGAACTGCACATACACACACACACACAGAGCGAACTGTTCCTGGTCACAGATAAGCCTCCTTTCTCAGCCGAAGCTGTGGGAGAAACTCTTCGCCTCCTCTGAGATCAGCCCGGCTGGGAGGCTCCAAGTTTTTCTCCATCTTAAATCCCTGTGCAGTCTGATAAACTGAATACACAACGTGAACCACTGAAACCACAGGACACTCGTTGCAGTTCAAGGACATCTACATCATTATCCCAAAACATAAAGTACACATGCAGTGCAGAAATGACATTTCAAGACACCTTGAACATCTGAAGTAATCAATGAAGAACACCTGTAGCTTGACGTGACCCAGAAAGAGACGTTTAAAAGTCAAAAGCACTGGAAAATATCTGCAATGTCCTTAAAAAGAGATTATGTAGGTCTATGTACAAAAACCCTGTTTAATGAATTGTACAAATTTTGCATAACGTCTTGCTTCAATTTCAGGGGTAATACTCCTGAAGGACCCACTTGAGTTTGTTAAATTGCTATTATATTAAAATAACAAGGTGGAAAATGACAACATCTGGAGGTCAAACTTACATGTTAGTGCAGAGGAGTGGCTGCTAGTGGGTAGCTGAAGAAATGAAGTGGTCAGGACCACAAGTGCTTGGACACTGTTTAGAGTTTGACAAAGCAATGGGAGTGTACAACCATAAAGAGATGTTCAAAGTTTGCCAAGGAAGAAATTTTTGGGTTGAGCCATTTTTGCTTGCTGACGTAGAGCGCTGTCAGATGCTCTTGGCTTAACTAAGGTCCCCATTGTTTTTAATTAATAAGGGCTTTTTGTACAGCATTGCAGAGGAAAACAGATGAGACGTGATTAGGAGCAGACAGTGTCTCTAAATGCAATAAGCTACAATCAGATGTTGAAGTACTTTCTACTCGCCTCTGTTTTTCTCCATACACATATACACGCAAACAAATCTCAGTGTTATTTTTCTCAAATGTCCATATTCACATGCTACTGTCATAATTTCAGATTTACAACTTGTCTGAATTCTCTGTGGTCTCACCCTAATCCTTTACATAGTGGTATAAGTCAATACAATAGTCCAACAGTCTAGTTTTTCAAACAGTTGACCACATGGTTGAGGCTATCTTACATAAAAGCAGTAATACTAGTTACACAACCAATATTATCGCTGTTCGTGGCATATTCATGATGTCCAGAAGGCAGTTTCCTCTCACAGTGGCAAAATTACAGTGGCATAGTTCCAACAAGCTGGCAAAGAGCTTTCTCAGTCACTGCAGCATGATGTCTTTGAGGTTCTCCTGCAAGATGGTGTCCTTGACAGCATGAAAAACAAAGCGGATGTTTTCCGTGTCGATGGCCGTTGTGAAATGGTGGAACAGAGGCTTGCTGCGGTTGCGCCGCTTGCGATTAAAGCACTGCACCAGGTAAGCCTGGACGTCCTCCAGCCGGTGCGGGTCTCCGCGGAAGTCAGAAAAGTACTTATTAATGCTGACCTTGGCCACTTTCTCCACCAACAGGTCCATCTTGTTGAGAAACAGAATGATTGAGACGTTAGAGAAGAGCTTGTTGTTGACTATGGTCTCGAAGATGTTCATGGATTCCACCAGGCGGTTGGTGCGGCGGTCCTCCATCAGCACCTGGTCGTACTCGCTGGATGACACCATAAAGAGGATGGAAGTGATGCCGTCAAAGCACTGGAACCACTTCTGCCTTTGGGATCGCTGGCCGCCCACGTCCACCATCTTGAAGGGGATCTTTTTGATGATGAAGTCGTGCTCCACAATGCCCTTCGTGGCCTTCCTGGCCAGCAGGATGTCCTGACGACTCGGGACATAATTCTAGTGAAGATATAAAGGAGATTAAGGGTTTAGGAAAAGGACTGTAATCAAGTAATAAGTAATAGTACAACAGTTTTGACCAGTAAATAGTAGGAGCTGCACAGACTAGTCAATAGTTGACTTTACTGCTCGGACACTTTAAGCTAGATATCAACTAGTCACTGATTACTTGATTATGACACCAACATGGTCAGGAAAGAACAGAACAGGGTCTCCAGCTTGCAATGTGATCCAGGGCTCGTTTAAAAGGGTATGTCATGCTCTACTGACCTGTGGACCTGACCTCGTTCTAACATTTTGTCCACTGATCTACAGTGCTTCAAAGATCAGATATTGGATGTTGTAGTTGTAAGACTATAATATACAAGAATACTATATAGCACTATAATAGATAAGATTGTGTGTTGTTGGAGAGGGGGCATAACACTCTATAATTCTTAGAGTATGAAGTAAGTTCAGAAGCAAGTTACGATGCTCTGAATTTCTGTAGCTATCCGCTGCTTATGAGCTTCTTGGCAAGGTCGCATGGTGTGAGCAAAAGTTGTACACAAATTTGCTAAATTCCAGGCCTAGGAATCTCAGGTTCCAGGTTCAAGGCTATCAATGCGACCCAGGGCATGTCACTTTATTCATGACATCATCTGTGAGTAGTTGACATCAACTTGACTTTTTATCACATATCTGTCGACATTAAAAAAGTCATGCAACCCCTAGTATGTAGGAAGCCATTAAATATTGCACATGCACCCAGAAGGAAGTGTCAGATTGCAACGCTATTCAGAAGGAAGATAAAGTTTACAAGGAACAATAAATGATGATAAATTTAGACTGATATGGGCTATATTTATTGAGCTACACATACAGAAGTACTGTCTCTCAGTATGGTGTCAGGTTGCCATGTTTGCTAATGCAACATGCCAGATGTAGAGGTTCCTATCAATGTCCTGCAATAATCCATCCCATGCAGCTTGAATATTCTCACACAGTTTCTGCAGATAGTGCGGTAGGGGTGGAGGTGGAGTGACACCAGGCCTTCTAGACGTGTGATGGGTGACAACAAACCATTCATCTTGGTGCTGACCGCGGTGCCTCCACACACAGATTTGTTGGTTGGATAAAAGTGAGACTCGTCACTGAAGATGACCTGCTGCCATTCTGAGTCACTCCATGACAGTCTGTCACAACAACATTGCAGTCTTTGGCGACATTGAGGGTCTGTGTCCATATAGTCCTGCTACACTGCTCATTGAACGTCCCACCAGGCTTCATTCCTGTCGGTTGATTCCTTCTGGGTGCAACTATTCTTTTGATGATGAGTGTATTACAAATAATTGGTATAATTAGAAGGTATATTATACAATTTAGAAATGTCACAGTAAGGTAGACGGCATAGGTCAGTATGATCCATGAACAGTATATCCATTGCTAAGTAGCGAGAAAACAGTTAAGAGATGGAGTACAAACTTGTTAGCTAAACTAAAGTAAACTTGGGACACCAAACACGTCTTGGGTGACTGATTAGAAGGTGAAAATGTTTTCACCAAACTGTTCCTTTAAGTAAGCTCAAACATAAATCCTTCCACAAGTACTTTTATGTCTAATGTATGTTTATGTTTTAATTCTGTGTGAAATCCAACTAGCATAAGAGTGCTCTCCTGGAGGCTGGAGGGTCTGTCTGAGGCCGTAAATCCACACAACTTTACAAGACCTTGTCACTACAACACAACAGCAAGTGCAGATAGTCTCCCATGTCATTTCCATTAAAAAGCCTCTCACATGACTGTCTTTCTTGGCCTCGATCTTGGTTTCCAAGACAGCTCACACAAAACACAACCAGCGCTCCTGCTTTTTAGCGCTCATCTGAGACTGAAGCTACATGTTTCCTTATCCCAGCTCCTGGCAACCCCAGCGTCAGAGTTGCTAATCCTGTTCCACAGCACACCGTCAAAGGGGAAAGATCGTCTTCACCATGCTCAGGATATGCCACCCTGCCTAGCGATAGACTTCAGTGTGTTAGTATGGTTTCATCTGAACACTGCTGGCTTTATCTATCCAACAACCAAGTAGGGTGTACGGCCCTAGGCTTAGTTCCTGATCCTGTCCACAAATATGATTTCATTAGGACAACAAATGGCCCTAACCAGTGGACAAGGAACACTACGCACACAGTGGCTAGACAGAACGGTCCTCTGCTGATTACAATCTTCAAAACAGACTGTATAATCTTAAATATGTCTGGGAAGAACTGACCGGAAAAAATATGCTTTTTGGAAGTGCACTGGAAAACATCCAGCATTGCGCAGTTTAACAGGATATCATGAAGCAACTAGGACCTTTTAGAAGTGCTGAGGCATTATGACTCACCAGCTGTCCAATCCGATCCAAGTTGTCCAGGAAATACTTCACCGATTCACTCTGTGAAAAAAATAACCACAAACATGGAATTGTTATACAACGCATTTCAAACTGTCCCGCAGAACAGAGAACAAGCTGAGGACTTCCCTGTCATATTTTCAGCTTATAGAACCCAACTGAAAGCCACATCTATTTTCCCACTGCAATTAGTCCACATCCACAGAACATCATTTGCTTCCAGACAACAGTGGATGAGCACATACAGTAACAAGGTAAAAAAACAATCATGCTTACAATGTCATTTATTTGCAAAAAGTCCTTTTTAAATATCTCAGCAAAACAGAAAGGGGGCACAGTCAGGCCCTCCAAAGCTGTTCTAATTCGGGAATGGAAAGTCTGGAACTAACAGGATGTTCCTATCTTTGTCTGAGAATTAGGCTGAATACTCCTACAAAAAATCACCCATCAGCAGAACTAAATAGACAGATATATAGCGCTATATCATCTGAAGATGGAAAACAGCAAGCACAGTTCACTGACGCAGTTAAAGGGGACATAAGCAACGTAAAGGGCCAAACGAGGAGTAGTTCTCAGAGACTCTCCCGTAGTGTCTACATTTGGTTAGATAACACGTTTTAAAATAGCCACTGCATTTCATCACAACCTTCGTACATGATCCATAATCTCAAACCAAAACAAGGCAAAGCCTGGCCAACATAATACTGATGATGGCTGGTTTCATCTGTATTGGTGAAATCATCAGTCATAATTATTGACTGTTTTGGCTGCAGTATCACTCAAAACTTCCCAGTGACAGACCAAAACCCAAAAGGAGTTACTCCCTGTTTAACTATATCACAGCCAGAGGGGGTAGAGAAGCTTAAACACATACTCAAGTAAAGTATTAATATTTAGGTAAAGTAATGACTCAACTCACAGTAAAAGTATCTTCCTGAATAAAGAAATGTAGTACCGAATAACCTAGAACACTTCTTAGTACATCTGGCATCTATCAGTTTAGGAACTGAAGCACTACTCTTCTCTTTTTGGGCTTCTTTTGGTCTATAATGAAATGCTGAAGCTCCACAGTCAGTACAGATGTTGTCTACAGTACCGATGTAGATTCCTTTACTTACTAATGCACTTGCGTGGGAGTAATCATTTTATTACTGGAAAATATCAGGAAAGTATAAATCCATCATTTTTTACTTAAGGACAAGTACTTGGGTTCATCTTACTAGTTATTACCCACCTCTGAGCACAGCAATACGGGCTGAACTGAAAATGCTGAAAAAAGTGTAATTGCATGCAATGTGCAGAAGATGTTGTACAGTGTTTTGTGCTTCACATGTCATTATTCTTTATCAGTATAATGTTGATTCTGTATTCAAGACCTAAGTGTCGAGGCAGACCTTTTTAAGCCTGTGATTGTGATGTTAATATGTAACAATTCTTGCAAACTCCGCCACCTCTGACTTTCAAATGACTATTTCAGGCTTTACAGTCTGACTCACGGCACGATCACAGCAGCAGTGGTTTTTTTCTCACCTGACTCAGTAATGCTAAAAACCTAGTGCAGCTTTCTGCTCTTGTACTTGATTTAGTTGTAAGTATACAACTATAATGTAAAATCTAAATACTAATTGGCACAGTTGGAATTCTTAGCCCATTAAAATCTGTATCAGCCAAAAAACCCTGATCTTTACCAACTCAGTGAAATATCACATGCCACTGTGACCATAAAGTGTTATGTCTTCTTGTTTGGGACATTACCATTGCTCATGTTCATTCTTACTAGGTCAAAGGCCAGCTTGAGCCCACTACATTGAAAAAAAAACAGACTGATGAGATGTCCGAGCCACGGAGAGATAGCAGTCAGATCACTGTGCCAACACTGACCTCTTCCAAGAATCAATTACGCCTGCTGTCCTCATAAGCGGTTACTGCTGATAATTTACTTTTGTTGCCCAACTTTGACGTCTCCTCTGGTTTTCCAGAAATGACACTTAAAGATTTGTTGTAACAGAATGGAATACCCAGAAGTGAGCAAACACAGAAACTCAAGAAGCTCAACAAAATTAGTGTTGAATCTTATTTCCTGACGCGTGTGTTTTTTTTGTTTGGGTGGTAGACATGGTGGCCTTGGTATTTCACTGGGCATTGTCTGCGAGAGCCAGTTGTGTCCTGTACTGTGTATATGTGTATGTGTGGGTGTCGCACACAGGCCCCTAGCCTGGCCCATACTCCCAACAGGAAACAGCTGTGTGTGAAAACAGAGGATTAGCAGGACAGCGCCGCCCCTCTGTCACAAGCTGGAGGCCCACACCCCAACCTCATACACACACACACACACGCACACCATCAAGGCCTAGTGCAACACGGGCAGGAAATCGAGCAGATATCTGATAGCAGTGCCTGTGGCTTTTATCAATCCCTCCTTAAAACATGTGCACAGAGTAAAAACATTCCTTCTTCTCTTGCAATAATAAAAATCCGGGGCTGTCATCGACGGCTTAAACTCCTCGGTGGACAGCAGTGCTCGAGGTCAAAGCCCTGCAGCACATTGAGCACAGATCTGCTCTTATCCTTAGCAGAGTTGTACAACTTTGATTTAGAATTGAACATCCATCACCTGAGTGTTTGATTTCAACTTTCCAAACAAAAAGACAAGCCTGACCTTGTGCTGTTTTCTCTTCATCAGAGAAATAATGTAGTTTCAATGTCAGCAGGGATGGACTGGTGGGCCGTTCTGATGGCCGTGCTGTGAGTGCACAAACAGTGAACTAGATAGAGACAGACATAGAGAGGAAGACAGCATGTCTCTTTGCATCTCGGTGCACATGTCCAATCTCAAAGAACAACCATAAGGTCAAGAATATATTCAATGCAAGTACGTGATCGCAAATGATAATGTTTGGCCAGGGTATTGCAAATGCACATCCTGCACAAACTCGAAGTGTGTTCTTATGTTGCTGTGGCAGTTAAAACACTACGAGAGACCTGTTCGGCCACTGGTCTCCTATTACAGTTGACCGGACAAAAATACACTGGCGACATGGGCTTACAAGGTAAACCAAGATGGCACATGCCTATATAAGCCTATATAAGGGTAAAAAGTGCTGCATTTCCTATTTGATCAAAGGCAACCTGAAATCCAAATGGAGTTTTACCTTGTTAGTTTATGCCGCTTGTCACATCAAGCACAATTCATTGTGTCATATGATTCAAAGGGCAAAATTCTTCTTTCTCTGTAATTTTTGATCGCAGTGTAGCGATGTCTTCCTGCCTATAATCACCATCTCAGGTCATTCAGCTGTGTTGAATGTGATGCACCAGGTGGAAAAATTATAATATATAGGATGTTTTCCCTCCTCCTGATCTACCTGATCCATCACTGAGCAAAATCACCTCTACTCCTGACTGCATGTACATGAATGTCTGCAGAACTTGCTTTGTGTTACTTCACCCTCTCACTTTCAGTTTTAGGACCAGTTGTAAAATAATGCATTGTGAGTTATTTGAGTTTGTTTATGCTAGTGTTAAACACGAGTGAGGAAGTTCAAATATCTGGCAGTATTTGCACTGTTTTCTAATGTTTTCTGCTGTGCTGCGAGGCTATGAGGGGGTCAGCTCAGGATGGAGCGACGTAAACACTCACCCTTACATGCCAGGTAATTACACTCGTACATAGTTTGCTGTTGCTGTGAAAGTGTAACATTGATATTAACATGGCTGCTAAAAGGCTAGTCTGCTAACCAATGCTTGCCTTGTCTAGGCCTTAAAAAGTAAACAACATACATTAAAATCAAGCTTTCAACAATTAATGCACATCAGAATATTCTGGAGCCTACTAATAAGCTAATATTGATATATTCCACTCTAAATTATGTGACATGCGAGTGCACATTGTACTGTTTGTTAAGGGTGAACATACATCCACAATTTCCTACTTAAATCTTGCTCTTTCTGGACAAGCAGTATACATGTACAAAGTTTTGTTCTTTGAATAACTTCCCAATATTCAATAAACTGCTGATGTATTGTATATTTAGCAGTCCCAAACATGGGTAAAACTTGCATCAGCTTTAACCTCACCAAACACAAGGCTGACGTAGCCAACAAAACTATGCATTCGCCAGAGCCCTTTGGAGTCTGAGCAATGTAGTGAGCAAAAGCTTATAGTTAGCATAACCAAGCTAGCTCATCTGTTCTTTTTTGCATGTCTGCCTATGCTGGGACTTCATTCATTTCTTCCTTTGTTTGTTCAGCCAGGCAGCCACACCAGAAAACTATGTGTATAACTTCTGTGGATTCACATCCAACAGAGTCTGAAATTACCTTCTTTAAAGCACGGCCACATAAAAGCTAGATGTTGTTAGTTAGTCATAGACAGAACAGGGCATTCTGCAACACAGTGCAAATCGCTGTAGTCCAAAGAAAAACATGTATCTCCAAAATGGCAACTTTACAGGAGAGGGCAAAAACCTCATTTAATGTTAATGCAAGTGAATGGAACTGGAGTTATTTCCAAGCAGTTATGGGCAATTTCTGTTGGTGCATTCATAATGAAAGTTTCACACAGTGTAAATGGTGGCTGCTGTGTTCAAATGATGCACAAAAGTAAAAATCAACAAACATAGAGATACATATTTTTCATTGGACAGTGAAGATACGTAGCACTTGTTTCTCTTGTTTATCTGCACTCATGCCTTTGAGGCTGACAGTGGACTCAGGTCTTCTGTTCTTTCTGAGAAGTTTTATCAGATTCCTATCATGATTTTTGCGAGTTTGTTGCAAGTTTAGTATTTTGTGAGTATTTATTTGCAGGTTTTAGTATTTTGTAAGGTGTCCAAAATCTAAATGATAAATGTAATTAAGATCTCCTCCTTTGTTTTCGTTGAGAACCTCTTCCAAATACACATAAGCATATCAAACTGAAACACGAATTATTACAGTCCAAATTCTCAGCAGACGCTAAGCGTTAGCGACACTGAAAAGCACTGTCAAGGGAGCTGAGTTCCAATCCCTTACTATTCTCTCCCCCTTCTCCTCCTCCTCCTCCTCTTCCTTTGCTTCGGGTGAGAGAGAGTGCAGTATACGAAACAGTTCACTGCCTCTCCATCCCACCGGACCAGCTAAGGCCTGACAGGCCTGCAGTGAGTGTGGGAAAGAACATGGCCGCGGACTTGCGGCCCACAGTTGGCGGCATTAGCCTAGAGTACACAAGCCATGCCCATGGGTATTCCTGAAGTGAGTGAAGGGGAAAGATGATCAAGCGCAGCCAAGGAAGGGGCTTGATTATAAAAGAGGAGGAGGAAGCTGTAACCCCTCCCTCCCCTGCAGCGATCCATATCGCTGTAGCTCATTCTGACCTCCTCCAAATAAACAGCACATGGAGGGACCCGCTGAAACATGATCCAATTAAAAGTCCTCCCCCATGACCCCCTCAGCTCAGATACAGACCTTAATCACAGAGGCCGCGGCCGGGGGGAAAGCCTTCGAAACCAAACATATTCAGAGCTCCGAAAATAAAACCAAAGCAGGGGGACATCATTACTGGAACAATAGTAAAGCTCAACAGCCAATTCTAATTCTCTCAATTTCAGCTCAAATGAACACAGTGCCAGATGCTTCTCAGAAATGAGGAAGATCTAGTTACCCTCTTAATTTAGTGAATATTCATGATGAACAGACCAATAGAATTGGTCCAAAATTGCTTAGAAAAAAAATCTTGTTATATCAACCTCCACTGCAAGTTAAAAAAGCAGTTTTATCCTGCTGTAAAGTTCCATTTTGGAGTTGTTAAGGTCCATAATTCCATCTATATGTATATAGATAGATAGATAGATAGATAGATACATACATACATACATACATACATACATACACAGACTTTTGCACAGAACTGTAATTCATCAATAAAGTCCTGCAGGAATTTTCATATCACTTGTAATGAAAATCTAAATCTCGGCTTTTCCTCCTCATTAGGTAATGCTAGGATATCATTAGCAAACCATTCCTCAGACTTAAAAGAGAACTGTGCAGACTCTAACAATCTCTTAAGACAAATAATAGTTCTGCTGGCTGCAACTTCAAATGACTTTATAGTCTTTTCAAAAGATCAAGTCCATCATAAAAATATGGCAGCGATCGGTCTTCTGAAACCTATCTTTTGTGGTTTAGTCCGGAGAGCAGCCCGGTTTCTCTTTCGCAGTGACAAGGTCTGCTTCTCTTCTGAGTAAATGTAAATAATCCTCACGCAAAACAAACAGAACTTGATTTCCAGCTCCTTGGAGAGAGATTAATTGTTTGGCTTGGACATAAGAGGAGAAGTCCTATTAATCCCCCACATGGAGCTGTGGCACCTTCTCCACAACTTCCCAGCGCTGCAGGCCTTCCCAAATGTGTTGATCTTGCTGTAACTGTAAACCCGGCTCTTTTATCTTTGCGGATAGCCTTATACTCTGTTTGTCCAATAGCGGACCAGTAGAAGGAAAACAGATGAGTATCAGGGAGTTTTACAAACATATCAAAGACATACGCAACGTCTGAAATATGTAAACAATCACACAAGCCGTGTTAGCTGTGTAACACAAAGTCATGTGAGCTCTACGCACCTGAGTGCGCGAAAAAAAAAAATGGCAGGTTAAAATGGCGGGCAGACGTGGCTGCTCAGCATGTTTGGTCATTTTGCTTTTTTAGTGATGTCCGTTAGCTACAAGGGTAAAATAGCTAACAAGCAATGAAAGCTTATGGCTACCCTCTATCATTGTGTATCGTGTGTCAGTATCATGTGACATCAGCAGAAAATGGGTGTACCAACTCAATCCTGAAATTGCGGTCCTTACCTGTGTATTTCTTCCTGTGTGTCAGTAGAGTGTTTGATAATGACAGCTTAATCTTAGATAATAATCTTAAGTAAAGTGCGAGTTAAAGAGTTAAAAGTGGCTCCTTTTAAATTTTAGCTATAAAAAAAAAAAACAAATACTGCATCAGTATCGCCCAAAACTTAAGGTTTCAATACACACAAGAGCATCAGGAATGACCAAATAGCTCTGTTTCTAGTGCAAACTGCATACCTAAAATGCACACTTGAACATGCTTCTGTGGTTCTGATTCAGGCTTCAAGATGGCAGCTAGTACTGGTACTAACTGTGTGACAGACATTTGTCCAGTTTTACAGATAAGATAGGGTGACCAGACGTCCTCTGGAGCTGTCCCCAGAAATGCATTTATTTTTAACTGTGAATTAGCAAGTGTCAAGTGGGTCCATAACATCATCTTTTCAAGATACAAGGAACCTCAGGGACTAAAAGCAGGGGGGTTGGGTTATGGAACTTGAATTGTACTACCAGGTAATCTGATTTGTATAGGCATAATTTTTTTAAACTGTATCACTTCTGCAGCTGTTCATATATGACATACGGCATATGTTGATAGCAGCCACCTCTGTCTCTCCAGAACTGAAGCTAGCCCAGGGGTGTGTATAGGGTCTGGATTTTGGGCTTTAGCTTTTTTCTGTATTCACAGGGCCAAAATATTTAATATGAATACAAATCATGGGCTCATACAACCACTGAATCTTTTGTGGTAAACGTATCCCTGCCTCATACCTGTCTAGCCTAGACTTAGTGAATTGTATGACACTTTGTATGTGACAATATTTAGAATTCCGGTTTGACACCGAGGTAAGGTGTCAAACACCACATTACCTTTTAGCTACATTCACCTTGTACCTCAATGAAATGAAATTTGTCATGTGTCTGATTACAGTATGTCTAGAAAGTGAAACCTGGTTAATCAACAAATTTCCACTCCTCAAGTTATACTGGCATTCATCCATCTAGTATTAGTTAGTGGGGAGTAAACATCAGGTTTCAGGCTGGGTTCGGATTAATTTGTGATGCACAACACTGGCCTCATGCACGGTTCAGCTATATTTTATAACGAGTCATTTTTTCTGCAATATATTTGTTGTTATTGTAGTTTGTTGTTATGCAGGTTATTGTGCCTGCTCAAATAATGCACATTCATTTTCTCCCTCTTTCTGTCTCTCTCTGTAGTGATATTATAGGCTATATCTGTGTTCAGAATAGCTGGAGTTGCAGTTCAAAGGTCGCCATCACACTATGAATAATGTGACGGATGAGGGTTGGTGGAAAGGTCACAGAGGATCTTCTCCTTGCTTGTTAAGCTTGCCCGAAGCGTGTTAAGCATATCAGCACATAGCAACAGTAGCAGAAGGAACTATAGCACTGCGGGGCTCATGGTAACAGTTGATCAGAAGAGGGTGGAGTTTTCTGTCCAGTATGATCGATAATACTACCAAAAATACAGACTGTTGATGTTGTAATAATTCAGCAGCAAAAAAAATGACCTCAGCATGACGTTTCTGTCAATCAGCTCAATGCAAAGTGGGGGCTGGTCAAATCGGATGTCAAAGGCATGAGTACAAGCTGGGTCCCTCCGGTTTTAAGGCTGTGCTGACTTTAAGCAGAGAGTGTCATAGTAAATTTTTGCATTAATGTTGTTTTTTTTACTCCTAATTTATCACTAGCTCATTTAACTTACTCAGGCAGGTCAACAACAACAGAAGTCAACATTCGTCTCCCTGATGTACATGTAGTCTGGTCCATGTACAGGTCACACAGCACTGCAATCTAGGGATAATGCTAAGTGTTCAGATCCATCACATGACCTTGCAGATATTCCACCCGGCTGGCAGATTCCCATACTTCTACAGCTGTTTTCCCAGAGGACTTTCTCCTCCTCTATGGGTGAAGCAGTAAAGAAAGTCAGTCTAGATGTACTCCTTAGGGAAGCTGCAGGTCAGACAGGTGCAGGTCAGATGGTCCAGTCATATTACGGGCCCACAGATGTGCCTGTCCTTCTGTCCGCCTGTCCGTGTTCCCCTGTGACAGATCAGTCATGAAGGCCCCGTCTGGACCAAACTTGCCATGAGGCCACAGCTCTAAGAGTCATTCAGTGTGTCAAACATTCAGACACACTGAGAAATTCTCTGGAAGGCCCCTCTGTTCCAGATTTCTCTCCAAAGAGCCTAGTTTATCACTGTTGTGTACTCGTGTGTTGTAATTTAGTGTACTGCACTGTCTTGTTTAATTGCATGTATAGTCTAAGCCTTGGCCAATACTGTGTGGTCCAGTAAACACTAAGCTTGTCCCGTACATCACACCGAGGCCCTGGAGGAGCATTGCTCATGCCCTCGTATAAATGAAATGTGCCAAAGTGTTCTTTGGCACAATAGCAGAACCACTTTTGGCTCCCTAAGGAACCTTTCAGTAGATGGCTCTCATTTACAATTTAATTAATTATTTTTTAAATGAGATGCATGAGAGGGAAAAAATCATTTTAAAGGTTAAAGCTGCACTACATAAGACTTGGGGATCTGGAGACCTCTGAAAATGCCCATAATGAGTGGAAGAACATTTTGTAACTTGGGTTGTGCTTTGGACTTTTCCCAAGCGGACAAAAAATGACGTTTGCCATTGTGTTGAAGCAGCATTCAAAGAGACCACTGTGAACTTGGTGAAGGATGTGTCTTCCAAGAATGTAAGTGAGTCATTTACTATTGTCATCATGTTTTCATCAGCATAATGTTGATTTTGCATTTGAGACCTAAACCTTGAGCCAAATCTTCCTTTTGAGCCTGTGTGTGTCAAGTTAATACATAAAGATTCATGGGGAGATCCAACCCAATGCCTCTCAGGCTTTACAGGGTGATTCGTAGTAGCGCATAGACACCATATTTTAGTGTTGTTTTTCCCTCCTGACCCAATAATGTTACGCCATTTAATTTTAACACAGAATCATGCATAGTGCTGCTTTAAGGCCTTCTAGATAATTTAATGGCTCTATAAAGAATAAAAGTGCTTCAGGCTTAAAATCATTTAGGAACATGTATAAGTACACAAATCCAGAGGGGCATCCTGACCTCAAACTAGCAATTATGACTTTAAGAATTAAGCAGTAAGCATCAAAAACTTGGTCATTTCTGTCATTTAATCTGCTCCTTTCTATTAATAATGTAATTTCTCACTGCTGTTGTTGCTTATTTCTGATATGTAAAGAATAGGTCTCATTCACCAACTGGTCTTAGGAAGAAATGTCTTCTTAAAACCCACTCATGTGATGTTCAAAAAAGATTTTGTTGTTCACCAGTGTTCTTATTTGTGATTTTTCAATAAAATTAAGAATAGAATCTACACATTTGTTGGTGCTTGAGTGCCAAAAAAATCTAACAAACCTGAAATTTTTGTAGAAACACATGATTAGCAATGGAAGTCATGCATTAGTCATGTTTTAATGTGACTCAGGCTATGCAAAACAATAAGTAGCGCTCATCAATCTGAATAGCAATCTTAATGTGCTGTCTTGGTCAAAATCACAGTTCAATAATAAATGTCTTGTGAAAAATGGTAGCAGAAAGACAGCTCACATGCTGATGGCCAACATGGAGGTGCATGCAATGTGCTCTTCATTTAAGGACACATGGCCAGGTTCTTGGTTTCAAGTGTCTCACAGAATAAATATGTTCTGGTCATATAACATAAGTATCCTGTAGTTCAGCAGCATAGTCTCACGTGTTTGAAAGATTCAGAATTCTGTATCCTTTTTGTGTTTTCGTCCATCAGTGTTCTCTCTTCTACAAATACATCGACACAGCCTTTGGGAATCCCCGCACTCCATGGCTGGAGTGCCCCTTCCACTCTTGAATCTTCAGCAGCCACAAACTAGGGAAAAGATACCACAGAAAACAATATGAGAAATAACTCTCATATTGTCAGTTCAGTGGCTTTCTTTCCGCCCTGTTGGCTGAATGCATGACTGTGCTGTGGACGCAGACAGTATGTCATACACTGAGCAGATTGTGCTGGAGGAGACGTCCGCACCAGACAGCCAGATAACTTGCATTCATGGAATGTCAGTGACATGTGTCAGCATCTACTGTTGGTCAACAAAGTTCAAGACGAGCCACACACTAATCAAAGCCTTCCCACTCCCTCTGGCTATGTTAGTGCCTTACTTATAAACAAGTCCGAGGAGTGTGTATTCACGAAGACGCAACAGGGACATCTCCACATTAAAGGTATCCTTTCCTACTTCTCTCTCTCCTTCAGTCTGGCTCTTCCAGACTCTCCATCTCTATCTTATCCTCCTGCCTGATGGAGGCCCCTGAGGGACACTAACCACAGACGAGCTTAAAAACAAATGGCTGATGGCTGGAACCAAAACAGACAAGAGACAAAAAAGAGCAACTGAAAGAAAAAAACTGAATGAAAAAAAAAACAATAGATGGCGTTTTCTGACAACAGCAAACCATCCAAAGAAGCGACTGCCTGTAAAACACAGTTACTCCTCCACTTGACCGTTCCCCAGGGCCAGAGCTTGAGAAAACAACCCACTTGCCATCTATTTCACAAAGGCTTATGACTTAATATCAATTGCTAATCCTCTCGCTTTCTCCCCAGACGCTTTCTTGTGGACATGAAAGCAGAGTGGGGGCCCCGCGCTTCAACCAAGGCAGAGACAGGAATCATGAGGAGGTTAACTTAAAAAAAGTCCCCATCACTCCGGAGTAATCCTCTCAGAAACACTGTGAACGCTGATCTTGCACACTTCCTCTTCCAAAAAGCACACACAAACACACACTCTAGAGCTGAACGATACTGGGGAAAAAGACACATTGTGATATTGTAGTTTTTGTTTTATTATTGTTATATTTAATAATAACAGAAAAGAATTTGCATGTCTTTTTGCCTCAGTGAAGGAAAATTCAGTGGCTTAATACTCTGTCCAATACGGACAAAATTCCATCTTGCAATCAGCTTCCAATCAGGGGATGTGGCAAACATGTAACATGATGCTACTTCAAGACGTTTTCTTGATGCCCAATATGTACCAAATGATTTAGTTTTTCTGAAGTTTAAAAACAAGCTTAAAAGAAACATTACATATACTACACTAAATCTAATTAACCAGGATTCATTTTGCTCTATTTGTAATAATGCATGCAGTTGGTCTGCGTTCTTTAAGTACTAATGATGCCCACAATATGCTCAAAAACGCATATTGCGATGTAACATCATTTATCACAATAATAATGACTGCACAATAATGCCCACTGCTACTTCCAATATAAACACTGGTGAGTCAACTATATGAAATGGTTAAAGCAACACTTTGTAATATATTTATCGATTTTATGTTTAGGCTGAAAGTAGCAGCATTACTGAGTCATGAGAATAAAGAACACACTAAAATACGCTGAGTGTGCGCTGCTATGAGTTGCCCTGTAAAGCCTGAAATAATCAATTAAAAATGGACTGGATTTTTAGTGGGAGTTTTTTGTCAAACGCACAGGCTCAAAAAGGTCCAACTCGAAGTTTAGGTCTCAAACACACAAACAGCACTATAATGATAAAGATATGACGAAAACAGTAAATAATTCACCTTCACAAGTTTTGTGGATGTTGTGCACAATGTTCTGTGCATGTTGTGAGCAATTACATATTTCCACCAGAGAGGTTTCCAAACCCCCCAAATCCTATGTAGTGTTGCTTTGGCTGTGTTCTTTTTCGACCAAAATAATTGAAATGTGTTGGTTCATTTAAACGCTCTGATTCATCCCAACACTAAAAGCTGAAAATGAGAGCAAGTCATGGTTGTTTTTACAGTCTGGTGAAGTGCTGACCAAACTTCTTGGCCATGTGGGATGAACTGAGTGAGGTGAGGTGTACACCGAAGGTCACAAGACAGCAAAAACAATTTATGTGAGGTGCCCATGGCTTTACTGGTTCTGGTGCAATATTAAAAGTTGGCTATATGATAAAAATTTAATATCATGAAACATTTTGACGAGGCCAATATTTAGTTTATATGAGGTTTGCAAACCAGCAAACAGTGGTACATTTTCTGCATACAATGAATTCAACTCGATGTTCAACTATTTAAGGAGCAATTTAAGGGAAGAAAAATCAACCAGTTGGTAAACATTAAATGTCTAAAATAAGACAATGCTATTGTGACCTTACAGCCAATCAGCTACTTAGCAGTTTGTGAAGTTTATGAACTGATTGTTGTTAACCAACTCTCTATAATCTGTTTTCCTGATGCATGCTTTCTTCTATCCCTAGATACCCAGAATACACTCAGAAAAGTGAATGATTATGTAACTGAACACAATTACAATGACTCATTAAAGGTCCCTGCAAAGTCTTAACTAGTCTACTTTGAAAAGTAAAGAGCATACCGTTAAGGCCTCAACACAGTGCTTAGGATTCAGCTCAGCTGCAGACACCAGCAGTGAGAAATAACCTTGACAGATTGCTCGAGCCTATAATCTTTAGTCGGAGAATGTCAGGGCTATATGAGCAATTGTCAAGACCGTATCGAGTTTCAGCGATGGCTCAGGAGTAGTTAGGCTAAGTCGTACTATAATGACCTAGATAGGAGCAGACAGACAGATAGGAGAGTGGAGGAGCGCTCCAAAACGAGTGTGGATTTATGGCTCATGACAGAGGCTGTCTGCAGAGAGTAAATGACACCCGACAGAGCTGGGAGTGAAGCAGGGCTGAAAGCTCTGGTGACACCTCTCATAGTCACATGCCATTCTGCCCCGTCACTTCCACTGTTCGTCTAGAAGGGGAGAAATTGCTGGCGCAGGATACCCAGCCAACATACAACATGGCTAACAGAATAAAGGCAATAAGCGGCAAGAGTGCAATAATGTGGACGTGTTAGGCTCATGCTAGCAAAAGCAGATGACAATAAATCAGAGTAAACAGGTTTAGCGAATTCTAGGAATACATGAAATGACACAAACCTGAACCTGTTAAAATGTAACTGATTCTATAACCAAATAGGTATTTCAAGAATGGTTAACAATGTTAAAATTCCTTTAGAGCAAAAAAAGGCTTAAGTAAATACACTCTCATCAAAAGAATAGCTGCACCCAGAAGGAAGGGTGGGATTGCAATGATATTGGGAAGGAAGATAAAGGTTACCAGAAACAATAAATGATGATGAATTTAGACTGATAAGGGCAATATTTATTGAGCTACACATACAGAAGTTGTCTCTCAGTATGGTGTCAGGCCACCATGTTTGCTAATGCAACATGCCAGATGTCTCGGCATGGAGCTGTAGAGGTTCCTAATGGTGTTCTGTGATTATCCATCCCATGCAGCTTGAACATTCTCACACAGTTCCTGCAGATTTTGCAGTAGGGGTGGAGGTGGAGTGACACCAGGCCTTCCGGACGCATGACAATGAACCCCTCATCTTTGCCTCCACACACGGATTCATTGATCGTCTCCACCAAGACAAATGCGGGACTCATCACTGAAGATGATCCGCTGCCACTCTTGAGTCAGTCTGGCACAATGCTATTGCCGTGTTTGGTGACGCTGACATCTGCCAATGGTGCTGACACTTACAGGGTCACATGCGTGGCCATGACAGGCACAGTAGTACAGTACATTCAGATACCTAAAAGGAATGGTTTGGACTTTTTAAATTTGCGATATTACCCCAGATATAGCCAATGTTTGGTGTTTATATTTTACTTCTTCGACTGAGCAACAAATCTGACTTACTATGAACTAGGGCTGGATAATTATGGGAAAATATACAATCATAATTTTTTATTGACCTAATATTGAGATTAAAACCTAAATATTTTCCATAAATTAAGTATCAGGCCCCCATCCCCCCCCCCCCCCAAAAAAACTCATCATGTTTTTGTTCTTGAGGCTTGACCACTGAATGCTGTGTTTGCAGATTGCCAGTTCATGAGCGACGTCTCATTAGCTTACAATTAAGTACTTAAAACAACATTAAATAATCAAGAATATCAATCACATTACAGCTCTTACAATTAGAAAATGAAATGCCTTCAAACTATTTTAGACAACCTGGTGCTGAATTCCTCATCATGTGCATGTAGGCATATCGACGTTACAGATTCGGTTCGCTATTTCTTTAGTTCCTTTTGATAAATAGCTGTTAATCCTGAATTTGTAAACTGAAGATATACCCTCACCACTCACTTCATTAGGGACATCTTCTTGTATATAGACTTACACCACTTACCATATAGGAGCACTGTGTAGTTCTACAATTACAGACTGTAGTCCATCTGTTTCTCTGTATACTTTGTTAGTCCCCTTTTACCCTGTTTTTCAGTGGTTAGGACCCCCACAGTACCACCACATAGCACGTATTATTTGGGTGGTGGATCATTCTCAGCGCTGCAGTGACACTGATGTGGTGGTGTGTTAGGGTGTGTTGTGCTGGTGTGATTGGATCCGACACAGCAGTGCTGCTGGAGTGTTTAAACGGTGCGTCTACTCACTGTCCACTATATTAGACACTCCTACCTTGCTAGTCCACCTTATAGACATAAAGATTCTGTACATGTTGGTCATCCTCTAGTCCTTCATCAGTGGTTAAAGGACGCTGCCCACAGGATGCTGTTGGCTGGATAATTCAGATTGATGGACTATTCTCAGTCCAGCAGTAACACTGAAGTGTATAATACCACCAGCAGCACTGATGTCTCTGATCCACTCACACCAACACACACTAACACACCACCACCACGTCAGTGTCACTGCAGTCCTGAAAATGATCCACCACCCAGATAATACCTGCTCTGTGGTGGTCCTGTGGGGGTCTTGACCAATAAAGAACAGGGTGAAAGGCATGGAGCTGATAAAATGGACAATGAGTGTAGAGGAGGTGTATCTAATGAAGTGTCCAGTGGGTTTATGTTTAAAGACCAAAGCAGCAGAAATGTAATTCGCAGTGTCTGTTTGCCTGGGTGTGCACACAGAATGTTGGATTCTGTAAGGGAGTCACAATTTGGCACCTGACACCTGCTGAAAATATGTAACTGCACGTGACAAGCAGAACAACATTTTGTAACGTTAGTTGTTCTTTGTAACCTCTCTCTGAGTGGATGTGAGTGTTCCAGGAAAACTGAGTGCAAACTTGGTAAAGGATGTGTGTTCTAGGGATGTGAGTGATTTATATACTTATGTCATTAGACTCATAGTTGACTAAAAAAGCACCACCACATACGGGTGGTGTTGAAAAAGTGCCAGGCAGGAAACAGAGGCTTCAACTTGCTACTGAAAAAAGCAGAGCTAGTCAGTTTCTGCACAGTCCCAGGAGGACAGAAGTGCAAAGCAAGTTTGAGGTGTACCCCTTGGCAGTGAGATTGCCATCAGAACCCACTCTCTTATTTATGGCTAAATACAGCACGTTACATAACCACGGTCCAAATATAGCAAAATGCACAAGTTTGCTTGCATTAGCATCCTGCCCAGCCCAATTCAGGAAGCACTATGATGTCCCAAAACTGCTTCAAAGGGATTAGAAGAGGCCATGTAAAATAACAGATAAACAACTGAGGTTAATCAGGGACATGAGCCAGAAATCTGATACCTTGAGCTGGAATAAACATTAAAGTTTGAGCACTAATAATTTGCTGACACAGCAAACCGCTCAGAGAGAGAGAGTGAGAATTCACAAAATGAAAAGTTCAATATTCATTAATTACATTCCTTTGCTCAACATTAAAATGTCAATCTTGTTTTCATCTTAGCCAAACTAATTAAACAAATAGAGCCTAAAAAGCCTCTGGACAAATCAACCCATGATTAAGTTTGGTAATTAACTGTGATTCCCCATGACCTCTACATGACACTGTGTCTGGCTTGCTTTCTCCTTTCTGTTTCTCACAAGCCGCAGCGGCCTCTGATTGCCCCTGCTCGGTATAAAGCCTGGCTCGGCTGGGTGAATACGTCTGGCCGTCTTCCGGGGTGGAGTGTGTTTCCCTGGCCTTGTGCTGCTTGGGAGTTAGCGAGGCAACAATGGTCCATTATTTACTACAGCCTCGGTCACAAGAGAAAAGAGCAGAACCAGAGAGGAAGAGGAGAACACAGCTTAAAGCTCCCAGACTACTGCTTATCACACACACACATTCACACATATGCTCGGAGATGGATTTCCTTTAATTACAGAGTGTGTTAAAACCAAGCTGTTATTGACTCAGCACACTCCGCTTCAGTGGCCAGTAACGCCGCCACATCCTGCAGAGGGGAATCCAAACAAAGTTCAATACGGCAAGCTTATTGACACAAGTGCGGCAGCTGATGTGCCAGCAGTGCGCAAAGTTGCACAACCGAGACTTGAAAAGCAAGACGATATAGCGCAGAGCGCCAACCACCTGTAAAGGAATAGAGATGTTCACTGAAAACATGACAACCGTGAAAGCAAATGCACCCTAGAAGGAGTGGTGCTGTCTCGTTAGAGTGGGATCACGGTTGAAGAACGGCCTCTGGGGGCTATGTTTGAGCTGGCAGCAGGGCTATGAAAAGGTGGGTCCCTGGAGGGCAGAGTAGCAGCTCCTCTGGAATGCGAGCCCCGCCGCTTATCAGTCTGTTCCTTGGAGGAGCATTGAGTTTCTACCGCGGGCCACTGCTCTCAGTCGGCTCTGCACACAAATACACCCTTCCTTTGGACGCATTCCCTTTATTTACTTTGGACTGTCCACCTAACAACATCAAACATTTCGACCAGGCTCCACCTTTTACTGGGGAATAGATTTAAGGGCCAGTGAAATGGTCAACTCAAAATGTCTTTTAATCTGAACTGCAAATCCAAGTGCTATACTGAGGCAATTATTATAGAAACATCAGAACTAAATTAAGATCTGAAGATTTTTCACAAATGTATATTACAGTCCAGACTATTCAGGTCAAGGTCAATCAGTTGTTATGTCTGATACCAAGCAACTAACAACACTTGAACATAGGGCTGAGCGATTTGGCCAAAATGTCGAATTGCAATTTTTCTGCCCAATATTGCAATTGCAATTTAAAATGCAGTAATTGTCTATAAGCAATTACTGCAAACAATTACTACTTCTTTGACCAAGAAGACTAGTGCATCCACTTTTTCTGGCATGAGAGTTGAACAAAGCCTGTTAACTTACCAGACTGCCAGGTTGTGTACATGTACTGAGCACAGGGGTTGATTCTCATTAGTCTAACTCGTCTACAGGGAGTTCACAAGCTCTGTGTTTTTAGCTTCAATTTTCCCACTTCAAATTTGTTACAGCTGATATTGTAGGCTGTTAGAAACACTGCAGCATTTGTGAACTGCATCCTTGCATCCTTTCAAATTGCAATTTCTCCCCACTTAAACCTTAGATAACATTAAGATGACAACGTCTGATAGTGCAGGCTGTAATTTATAAAGTTGCGGCTCTTGCAATTTGAAAATTGCACTCTCTTAAATTGAGATTTAGGTATAAAATCAATTAATCTTTCACCTCATCATTCCACCTCAAAACACACTAACACATACTGGTAATAAGAGTGTCTGCAGTGTCTGGGATGTCTGGGCGTCACCTGATTAAGTGAAACTGCTATACGGCTCAAAAACAGTTGTCCAAAAACATTACTTTTCAATAGAAGGGCCACTGGCAGAAACAGATATTACACCACTGGGGTTGTCCTAAAGTTTAAGACAATATTCAGTGTCCAGTTAGGATGCTCGTGTAATACTATTTTCTTATCTGCTGTTGGTATCTGGATAAGATCATAAATTCTAGAACTGTTATTCTGTAGTAGCTCCTGTTCTAAATTTAAGCTATTGGGCCTGGTTGGTCACTTTGTCAGCAGTCCTCATTCCTGATAAAGACATGGCAGTGATGGGAGAGGATGTGGCTCCACCAGAGCTTGAGGTTTATGATTAGAAAGAGATATTTGTATTGTGAACACAAATTATGGCATTCGATTGGGGATTTGAATGAATGTGTAATTCAACAGAAGCATTTTTCAAATGCAGTAGTGAAAATACTGGAAAATACTAGCTTAGCATTGTGTAAAGGCTCAAAATGCCACTAGGTAGCTTTAAGAAACACCGCAACAAATAAATGTAGTGAATTTCAGATACTGTGATAATGTAAACTAAAACCAAATGCCTGCATTTTACACTCATCATCTAAAAAATAGTTGCACCCAGAAGGAATCAACTGACAAGAATGAATTTTGGTGGGTAGGTTTGACATCGTGAGACATGCGAATGATTCAAGTTTCACACTCGGCCACGCATGTGACGCAAGCAAGGACGGGCCTTATTGCTGTACCTGACTGACCCAACAGCCATGATTGGGGACATTCAGCGAGCAGTGATGCCCTCCATGAGTCATCCTGTTAGTGAAAGCACCGTAGGCAGACAGCTGCATGACCCGTTATGACAACTGCCCTTAACCAATGGTGTCAAGCCAGACAGCCATCGAGTGACTCAGAATGGCAGCGGGTCATCTTCAGTGACAAGTCCCGCTTGTGCCGCTCCACCTCCACCACTACCGCAAAATCTGCAGGAACTGTGTGAGAATATTCAAGCTGCATGGGATGGATTATCACAGGACACCATTAGAAAACTCCACTCTGTCTGAGGTGTCTGGCTTGTTGCATTAGCAAACATGGCGGCCCATACTCCATTCCATCCACACTACTTCTGTAAATACTGCCCATATCAGTCTAAATTTTATCATCATTTATTGTTCCTGATAAATGATAAATGATTTTTCCCTTTCCTTTAATGTGTTATGTATGTTATGCAAACTTATAAAAACCCAAAACACACGGCAGAGGGAGAAACTCTCTCCCACAGAAACCACTTTTCTCAGCAGCCTGAAACATCTCATTTTAATTCCAGCTCTTTTCTCTGTTAAGGTGACATCATCTCATAATCCTTATTGCTTGGCTCCCAGCAAGCTTGGAATGCCCTCAAACAATGCACAGCAACTACAGGAGGCGGGTAAGTGCTCTAGCGGTTGACCACTCAGAACTGACTAGATGAGCTAACCAATTAGCACACTGGGCTCATCTGAAGGCGGGGCTTAAAGACACAGGAGCTCTAAGAGAGAGTGTTCTAAGGCAGAGGGTGAATGCAGATGTACAGTATGAGAAAAAATATTGTATTCTGGGAAATTTGCTTGACTTGCAAATTGACTTGTTGCATATAACTTACTGAACTACCCTCTCCCAGATGAGAGAGTGAAGGCATTCTGATTAGCCATTTATGTGAATGAAACACCAGCACCCAGGGGGTCAATGAGATTTCTGGAGTAGCTAATGCCCTCTACCTTGCCCGTTGACAAACAGACAGAGAGTCCATGGACAAAGATATAACATAACTAGGGAACTAAAATAACTGGAAAAAAGGGAGGAGGCAAAACTAAAGATTTAGAGAGAAGAAAAAAGGGGAAAGAGTGAGAGAGGAGAAAGTTATGTTGTCTAAAATGAGCTAAACATAAGAATAATTCAAACGAAATGAAAGAAATAGAAAGAAAAAATGAGAGACAGACAGAAAGACGAGGTCTAGTCCTTAGCATTGGCACATCAAATGAACGCATCAAAAGCTGCTACCCTACAGGTGGAAATGCTTCTTTGGCTTCCAGAGGTAGTGTGATGTCTTGGAAAGGAAGGAGATGGAAGAAGTCAAAGCAATTCGTTATAAGCTTGGACAATTGAAACAAGCATTCATCTAGTAGATAATGGGAAGTGTACAAGCTCTCTGCTCATCCACAGTTGAGAGGAATTTCAGATGCATCCCCAAGCCATCGATCTCCTCGCCAGAATGTTGGACGACGTCCAGCGTTGGGGTAGCAGGGGTATCTATCTTGGGTCAAACGTTGAAAAAAAAAAGAAAGAAAAAACACTTGGATGAATTTGATTTCTCCCAGTGCTAGGGAGGCTGAGTAAAACTTCAAGAATGTGTCCATTTTGCCTCTGTGTGTACCTGTGTTAGCGGCCCTCCTGATGGAATGTTTGCGTTAGCCGAACGCTCCATTTAGACAAATGGTGGGGTGGGCCTCTGACAATACAATCCACCTCTGACAGCCGCGGTGTGCAGAGAGGTTAAGCCTCTTTGGATTGTCACTTTGGAGAGTCTCTCTGTGTGAACTAAGCCCCTACACTCTCTTTGCACGCACACTCTGAAAAAGAATAGCCATTCCTCATCTCTTCGTCTCTCTCTGGCTCTGTATACATATCTCACTCTCTCTCCCCCCTTTTCACGGATGCTTTCACTGGCGAAGACCCAAAGTGTGTTCCTGCTTTGGCTGAGATGACTCTTCACTGTCGAAACACAACTGGGCCAGTGCTCAAGAAACCACATTTAGCAGGAAAGAGGCTGAAGCTCCACAAACATGTCTTAAGACCCATGTGTTACAACATGACGAGACGCAGATGATCCCCTTTGCTAATGCGACGAGCAAACTGATATACACAGCATAGCACTTGTACGAAACCTACACTGAATCAACAGTTGCGGTTGAAACCTCCACATTTATGACTCATAATCCTATGAAGCAACTGAAGTACAGCTTTAAGTGGCATATGACTAATTCAATAAATATAACGTACTGCCAAACAGAGAAATACTGTAGGAAAGAAAAGAGGAGAAGCTCCTCCTGTGTTAAATTAGGGACAAATGAATTAGCAGGCAGTCTGTTGGAAGAAACAGGCTATTTCCTCTGTTTCTTCATCTATCCAAACTGACCTCAGAACAGAGATACAGGTTCATGCTGCCAGGAAGCATTTAAATAGATTATTAGTCATGAAAGCCGGGAAATCTTGACATACATGACCATAAATGTCAAGACTCGAAAGGAGCCCCAGAGGCATGTAGCTGCTGGTGGGGGGAAAACTCAACCCTCAGCAGTCTCCAACCTTTACATCGTTTTTGGCTTTTCATGCCAGAAGACCATTACTTTAACAGCATTACATTACAGGTCTATTACATCATTTTCATACTGCACGAAAGTCTGTCATGTCATTTTTCTGTCTAATAGCACATGCCTAATACCCAAGTGGGGAATTAGTTTGACACTGGATGTTAACATGAAAGCATTTCCTTTCGGAGTCTAGGCCAGGTTTCAATTAGAAGAAC
Source organism: Semaprochilodus insignis (assembly GCA_034552555.1). Classification (NCBI taxonomy): domain Eukaryota; kingdom Metazoa; phylum Chordata; class Actinopteri; order Characiformes; family Prochilodontidae; genus Semaprochilodus; species Semaprochilodus insignis. Next base: position 12,998,697 of record CM067475.1, on the reverse strand, counting down.
AAGCAGCTCCAGTCAAGATCCAGTTTTCCATGTGATTACAAATCTTCCCTGGAAGCTTGTACGCCTCCAATTATCCATTAGATAAATGCTTGTTTCCACTGTCCAGATTTTCACCATTACAATAATTCTGTCACAGCCCACCCTTGCTGTATACAGTCTCGATATTACCTTGTCCTGATGAAATTCATACTGTCTCGTTCATACTGCCTCGGCCTGGGGTTTTTGTCTACAAAAGCAAAAACCGAGTTGTTCGCTAGTCTGCACAATGGCTGCGGGCCAGTGTGGTTTTCTGGGGGTGGCCATGTCAACTTTCAACAAAGCAGCATTACAGACTTCCTGTCCACAAAACTCCCTAAAGCCTTCAAGCAAAGCAGCATTCACGTCCAATCACAATATGACTAGAATGCCTTTCCTGCAACCGCCAAGCCTAATGATTTTGGCTGGTTAACGGAGTATGAATGAGGCCTTTTTGGAAGGATCTTTCACATCTTAACGACAGTCCTCAATTGTTCTGATGCTGTTATAATACTTAAGAAATTGTGTCTAGCCTTTGAATTTCCTTCATAAATACTAAGGGGGACATTAAATCCTAATAACAATGGTAACAGGAGTTGTGCAGCCTTAATTAGGGCTCAAACAGATAATCCTAAATTATGCATCCACATCCTCCTAGTATAGTAAATCCTAAACTATATGTTCATCAACTTTCAACACATGGAACACATTAGTTGGGAACCTTATCAGCAAACTTTTACTGTTTTTCTAAAACAGTATTTTAGCTTAGGCTGGGTTATGTCTATGCAAAAAAGGCAGTTCTCATGGCCCGTGCCAGTGCTTTTTCCAATGGGAATTCTCTGATAGACTACAGCTGAAGTCTATGTCTGCCATGGACCCTCCTTCAGCCTGGAGAAATCCTCTCTGGGCCCTGAAGCAAGGGAGACACTGAAGGCAAGGCCAAGTCCCTCATGAAGAGCAAGACAGGAGCTGTTTTCCCTCATTCAGAACATCTACAGCTTCCCCCAGCTGGCAGGTCTGTTTTGAACACTGCTGTTGTAGCAACAGATTTTTTTTTGCAATTTAAAAAAATATATATTTTTTCTAATGTTTACCCAGTTTTTATCACAAACTGAGTCAGCCAATTCCCAAGCACTATCTACGCCTCTCCCATCACACAATGCCCCCCAACAATTGGTCAACTGTGCTCTGAATTTGTAAAGAGAGAGAGACTAATCCATCTTACCCACCCAACATTAACAGCAGCATAGCCATTTATGCACTAATGGACTCCCAGGCATAGACTGCTGCACCATCACTAGGATGCAACCTTCAGAGCCAGTAGTGACTTTTGAGACACTATTAGTGTTTCACTGCCAAAAAAATGTAAAAGCTTCCAACCAGCGTGCAAGTGTCCGCCTTCCTGTAACAACAGGATAAAGCAGACACATGCCCAGCAGGAAGAAGGGATCTAAGGTATTTAATAATTGCACGGCAGAGAGGCACATGTCAGAAAATTGTCCACTAGGAGCTGAACAGTGTGAACATTTTGACAACAATGATATTTTAAGGAGTTAAAAAATTCCAGTAGCCATTAATATTGGCCAAAATAACTGTAAATGCTGGGAAATAGTCCTCCTAGCGATTATTTAAACACTGATTAATACATACCTTATTTCATCAGCGCATCAAATTATTTAAACAATTCAGTTTCATAACAATTAAAAGCAACAGGACTAATTTTTTTTGCTTTACTGTTTGCTCTACAGGACTAGTTTCTACAATTGATTCAGACTTCAGTAACACCAACAGCAAAACAGATAAAGCCATGCAAGCATGAAACGGCTTAACAGGGATTTAAATGATTTGGAAGTTCTAGTTCATCAACATTGTTAGACAAAAGACAACCCGAAACATCCTACCCTTAAAACAATAATAGACTAACAGTTTTTACAATCCTAGAAAAAAGAAAAAAGAAAAAAAATAGCCTCCTAAAGGTGTAGTTTGTAAGATACTTGTTCATTTCAAAATTAACTAATACTCTCAACAGAATGTAAAGAAATAATAGCTTTGAAGGTATTTAATAGACATCTATGTATCATGCTGCAGAGATGTCTACTGAAGCATGCTAACCAGCTAGCCCCAGCTCATCCTGTCTCGTAATACCATTTTGTACATCTAGATGCGATACTGAGTCACTGTAGTGTGGGTTAGAATCAGTCTAACATGAGAGCAGTAAGAGGTAGCTCTTGCCAATCATATTGAAGCTTCTGCTCCTGGTTAGATCATTTATTAACATGCCCACTCCTGGCAAGAATCCACATTCGGCAGCAAACGAAAGAAGTGATATAAATAGCAGCAAAACAAGCTTTAACATTGTCGTTGCTTTCTACCACTGGAGTCGCTCTTGGTGAGTAAAGGGATGAAGGGTTGATGCTCAACTTTCAGTGCTCCTTTAAGGCTGGTAAGTAAGAAGCTGTTAATGCTGTTCTTAACATTAAGGATTGAGGATAACGACAAGGGTGGACATCACTTTAGCCCCCTATTTGTTGATTTCAGAACTCAACAGGTTACATCATCTTGCAAATTCCTTTTACAAGAAACAGTTTACGGATTGATTTATTACAGTGACAGCAAAAGCTACCAAACAGTGAGCCATACAGTGAGCCTGCAAGGTTTTGACCCACAATGTTTTCTTCGGTTTAAGCAGACCTCTCTGTGGCTTTACCACATTACCTGCCCTGCTGAAATAGTTTATTGGAGAAAGGAGCCATGAAAACTGATTAAGCGGCTCCCTCAGCTTTTGGGTTAAGGGTAAGAATAGCATCAGCAGCAAGTCAATATCTGTGGCTCCTTTTCCTATATGCAATAAAAGCACACTCATATGGTGAACTATACACCCATCATATATAAACCCATATGCAGCACAGCTAAACACTGCTTTAATGACAGATACGGATGTCAGGTTTCAATAAGGAAGAGTCAGCTATGACTGTCCGTTCTCAACTACTGATTAATCCATGGGCCGACCTAATATCGGCTGAAATGATCACCCAACCGGCATATCCGTCAGGCCTTGGTTTCCACACAAGCACAGTCCTTGTTCAGAAAGAGTGGAGCAGGAAACACAAAGCACAGAACTGAAGGCCTTGGCTCTGGCCGATGAAAGGGATGTGAGCTCTGCAGTCCAGCAGGCTGACTGACCGCTGTAACATCCTCCCACTCACTGTGCCCCGGACTGCTCCAATAACAAGAACTCCCTCACAGAGCAGAGGGGACAAAAGAGCCAGAGCAGGCAGCCTCTGACCCACCCCCTCCCAGCTGCACGATGAGCCTTTCAGGGGCCCTGCGCATTTATGCAAGACGCAGAGCTGATATCAATGCCAAGGACGTCACACGTTTAATACTAATTCACGCAATAACTTCTAATGCAAGGCACTGACCATTGTATACAAACACAAAGAGCAGGAAAGCAAAAACCTGCTGTGTTCCCCGAGGAGATAGTATGAAATGAACACAAACCTTACTACCAATAAATCTCCCGGCACTTTTATTAGTTCAAGTATGATAGTTCATGAAGTCCTACACCCTTCTCTTTTCAAGCTTGATTTAAAGTTTGACAAAAAGCTAATGTGGCCTTAATGGGCTAGTAAATCAAATTTTCATACGCCCCTATACCGCCTGCAAATTAAATGATACAGCAGTTCCGCATGTCACTCTGAGAAGGCTCAGTCGAAGCGTCTGAAGCGAGAGGCTCATCAGCTAACGCCAGTCGCCTAATTCAATTCTGTCCAAGGCAGATTAAACACAAATTGTCTTATCTGATGAAAATGTTCTCGAGCAGCAAAGGCTGTCCTGTTTGATTTGTGGGTAGTGAGTCTGAGTGAGCAAATGTGATGGTGATGATGATGGTGATGATGAGAAGGAACACACTGAGGATGAAGACATGAAATGAGCTCTAGAACCCCCTACACAAACAAACATTAGATTCTGTATCTTATTCTGACAACTCTTTCTCTCCACTGGAAGGCTTTGATATGCATACGACCAAAGATGAGCTCATCCCCTAGTCATCTGTATGCTGCCGTCGCGCTCCCTACACCGCCATGACTGAGACGATCACTTTATATCTCTTTAGCCACGAACCAGCGTCAGCAGACTATTAAACAGTAACAATGGTTAAAGTTAGCTCACAGGTTCGGGGAGAGTGGTCCTGTCCTATCTGTGGTTTATCCTCACTGCCCTCTGTTCTGCTCCACTGACCTAGTTTTGCAACGGTGAATAATTCAGAGTGATTTAGAGGTATTGTGGCAGATACGTGAATGCCACTTCCTCTTCTCCAGAGCCCAGACTGAACAAATTAAAGATTGAGAAGGCCCTGAACTCATCAAAGTCAGATCCCTGTGTGCACTCTGAGTTATGGATCACATGAATAAATCAGGCTTCTTACTGTGTTTTGCACCCTGTAGATTTAATTACGGAGCCGGTGTGCTTGCGCATGATTTTTAGAGTTCATCTAACCTTCCTTCAATCTTCGCATATTTATTGTTTACTTACATTCCACTGCTCCTTTTAGCATCAAACTGCTTCTTAGGGCTGGCCAATATGCCAGTATGTACGGTTAATGTGATCAGTTATGTCACAATGTGCTTTTTTGGGCATACTGTGGATTCTGTCAGCAACTAAAAAACACTTCCATACTGGATGTTTGATTCCAAAGAGAGTAGTTGGAATGAGGGCAGCTTAGTATGTGAAATGCTGAACACAAAATGTTGAATTCATGGATTTGGATAGTATTTTTAAATGAGACTTCACTTGTGTATTGTGAAAACGTCTTGTCTCGTAATATTGCAGCTTTGCCATATGATCCAGCTCTACTGCTTCTGTTAAAGCAGTAAAGAGGCAAACCATGACTATTAAGGCCAGTACACACTGGACATGACACAAACAAAAATTACATTAATTAGCATCAAAACTATATACCCTGGATCAGACAACCATGATTGGTCAGCCAGCGAAAGTTTGAAATTTGAACAGAGGTTGAATAAAATAACGTCACATTTTCACCCACTGAAACATCGTGTTTGGTGTGCAGAATACATCCTGCCGTATCTCGTCCAGTGTCTCACAGCCTTTAGAGCAAGGCCTCTGTTTGGACTGTAAATGTCAAAAACATCCCTGTGATTATGCTCATTTCTGTTAGCACCCCTACAGGACTTCTACTGGTATATTAGCCCTAAGCCAATGCTTGCACACATAGTTCTAGACTAAACAGAGACAACACATTTTCATTTGAAGCTTTTCATATTTTACCTTGTATGTAACTGTTTAACAATGACTCCTTCAGTAAAAAAAAAAAAAAAAAAAAAACGCTGGCATAGAGCTGCTGCCACTTTCTTCCTTTCTCACAACTGACTGAAACTTGGCTAGGCTACTGCTGGTATCTTGGACTTCCAGAAGGCATAGAGTAACATCTTTTCTCCTTAAATGAGCATGTGCATCCTGACTAATGCACATCACAAGGTTATTTTTTGTTGATTCCACTGCTATGTTTTCATTCACAATGGAGGTTAATCTAAGTGTCTGTCCAGCTCCTACCCAATGAGCGAGCAAGCCTGGCTGTATCTACTTAGATATGGGGGAAAAAACTTTCCAATGGGCATTTCAATTAAATCCAATTAAAACTTAATAAAGAAACAAGAGAAACTACAACAATTACAGAATGTGAATTCCACAAATATCATAGTCCTATTAAATATTAACATGTTTATACATTATACATTTTTAGTTCCCAGAAATTATTAAGCCTTTCATAAAGAGTCTATAAGGCTCAGGGACTTCTCCACTGCTAAAACTCTATTTTGCTCACAAATTAACATAACACACTTTCTTTGCAGCATTTGCCAGCATTTCATCACGTTACAGCTCAGTTCTAGCATAGCGAGCTCTTTTTTTGAGTCTAGGATGGTCAGATATCTCTGACCCTTTCTTTTAGCTTTGTAATGAATCAAGTAGCAGGGTCAACACCCTGTTGTTAAATCAGAGAGCTGCTTTAAATGCTTTCTATTTCGAATTCAGTAGTCATTACTCATAATCAAACCTTTACTAAAGACCATCATGATGAGACTGAAAATTAAAGTGTAAAGATTCTCCTGTGTGTATTCGTCAGAGGGTATGGCAGGACAATCCCAGTGCATGTGGCATCTTCGTAGTGGTGGGAGGCACAGCAGAACTAAAGTGAAAACTGGTGTGATCCATTATAGGCATACTTGAACAGCTTGAATTATTTTGCACTCAACAAGACGTGTGTTGTGCAGATGAAACATTTACAGCTGTCTACATTATTGGACTGTAAATACCTAATGACTAATTTACAACAAAAGAGCTTCCTTTTTCACACTAAATCATTAATTTTTTTTTCTTTATTCGTTTGTTTGTTTGCTTAGCATCCTGCTACTATATCATTATTGCTTGGGTTTTGAGAATATTGTAATATGATTTCATATTGTCCTCTTTGTTTTGTTCTGGGCCATTAGATAAAGGCCACTCACCAGCTGGAACTCGCTCCTGCGCCCGTACGCCTCCTGGATGCCCGAGTCACCCCACAGTGCCTGCAGGGCAGGCACATACAGCTGGAAGGTGCAGGGCTCCACTGGCATGCCTGCCTTGTTCTCGAACGACATTACAAACATGCCATGCTTCTCATTTTCTGAGTTCTGCCAGGGGACCCCCAGCTTGTCCCGGGCGTCCACCAAGACCCGCATGCCCTGAAAGAGACAGAGAAGGATGTGAGCAAGGGAGAGTACTAAGCGCATTAGTCATTGATTAGTCATGTCCGCTTGCCCCAGGACACACCTATTACACAGCAGTCTAACTGGAGGGATAATTAGCCTGTATACCCTGGCTGTGCGAATGTGAATGAACTTTGGAGTGCAGGGTTCATTAGCAGAAACTTAAGTGACGTCACTACTTTTGAAGCGGGAACCAGAAAGAAAGCAATGCCTGTTAAACTCCTTTAAAAATCCCAAATTTTCACAACAAAAGGTCTTACTTCATCAGGTTAATACTCATACGATTAATTATTGATGCTGAATATGGATAAAGCGTGCATTGTTGTTGATGATGAGTTGAAAAAACTCTCTGTAGCGTTTGTAGAATATGTGTGGCCATTGCAATTTGCTACACTTTTGTTTATATTGTTCTGATACACCACTAAAGAATACATCACTTAGATTTAGTTAGATTAGCTAATAAATCTCTTAACAGTCAAGAGGTTAATCAACCATATGAATTTATTAGCTGGAGCCCAATGTCGATCAAATTCATCCAAAAATAAACAAACAAACAAACCTGGAAAAAAACTATAATTTCTAATATCACAGCCAAGAAAAGTGCCCACTTCAAATTCCAATTTCCAACCGCTCTTTATTTTAACAATGCATTTGTACAAGGTCAGTAACTGTAGCTCAGTCACAGCTCATGCATCACCAGGTCATTTACTGCCTGTATAGTAAAAAGAATCTGAAAGGGAATATTGCACAAAGCCAAAAAGAAGAGCCTTCAGAGAACTCCCTAGTGGAAAGTGAATTCTCTAAAGCTAAAAAAGTCAGAGATTAGTCCGCTCTATCCCTTCCAAACACAACACCGAGCACAAGCTGCCCTAAAGAGGTCCTCCACTGAAAAACAGTGGGTTGGAGTCTGGAACCCTAGAAACATCAGGAGACCTCCTTAAAATGTAACATTAGGCCATCAACTGTTCTTAATTAGAATTGCAGCACCATCCACAAAGGCGAATTCTTCCTTACAGCAAAACTGAGCAGAATAACATCCTGGTATTAACAGTCCCACAAGGAAGTCTTCATTTCTTTTTTATTCTTTCTTTTATTTGGTAACGTTTTTTGAGCAGATAGCTGTGATGGTAATTAGAGCTTAGAGCACGATGTCAGCTTGAGTCTGAGAAGAAGAGAAATGCTTTTTAAGAAGCTGCAGTTACTGTCAGTGAAAGTCTTCTATTATGTCAAAAGTGTGCATTCTGAGCTTTCATTTGGGACCAGATTCCTGTGTATGTGGAAGAGGATACCTTTTTCCTATGTAAAACAGCTTTTACATTACTTTCTTGGCATGTCTGTCATTTTTTTATGTTAAAACAAACATATAAAAAGCTGGATGTGCAGAATCAGACCACTCTTTACTGAATAAAAAAGCAAATATAAATGTGACTGATTACATTATAAAAAACTATTACCCGTGAAATGCATAGCATTGTAGCTAAACAATTTGTAAGGGTTAAACAACAGAGACATCTGCTTCAGCAAGTTTGAATGTGTCCTGTGCCACACTGGAGACACCGTGGGTTAGTGGGCCAGGGCATGATGTCTACAAAGCTTTTTTATTCCCTCCACATGTAAGGGGTCTGTCTAATAACGTGAGGCGGACGCACTGTAAAACACATAAACCAGGAGAGAGCTACAGGAAATTAATGTGGTGCAGGGCCCGTCAGTCTGGCTGTCTTTCCAAGCCCCCCAGTGTCTTGGTCACTCAGCAGTTTTACCACTAAAGTAAACAGTTGTTCGTGCCTAAAGCCTGACTGCTGATGCTGTTAAATACTCTTAATGATGAGCTTAGACACAAGACTGTCAACTAAGTTACAGCGTCTTCCTTCAGGAAGTACTCTCTCCCCCTCTCTTTGGCTTTATTTGGTCAGCCATGACAGCCTTGAGGTACTATCTGGAAAAAGACACGTCCCCCTGTCCTCAAGCTGCCTTCACTGATTGAGCCTCAGGTCAAAAGGAGACAGAGAGGGTGAAGGCTGTTTTATCACAGTGAAGAGGTCAGTTAAGGGGCTTCCAATCTCTCCCAGAGTCATGGCACGTGCCCAAAAATAGCTCCAAAAACCACCAAAACCCTCATCCCACCACAAGTGGAGCTCCTAGTGTTTCTGAGAACCCTCAGCAAAACAAGTCTTCACCGCTTGTTTTGAATGGCATCCCTCGAGTTGACTTTTAGACTGTTGTTTTTGAAAAACTCCACCAAAATGCTAACAACTACATCTTTCCATTTCGTTGGAATTGTGAAGGGCCTCGCCGTACACTGTGACACACTGTATCAAAGAGTCTTTGTTGGTCTTCAGCAAAAGGGGAATTCCCCATCTGCTAAAGGACAGCAGACAGCAAAAGATGTGCGCCATGTCTAATGACGACTGACGCAGCTTTTCTCAAAGTTCTTGCAGGAGCCAAAGTGGTGGGGGGAGGCTGCAGACACTCGTCTGATAGGAATTAGGCAGAGCATGCATGTCGGTAGCAGCAATTTGGACTGCAGTGCGATTCCGCAGAGTAAGCAGAGAAGTGGCGAGGCCCAGCAGCTGCTCTTACCCTCCCCGCCACTGAGCAACCACAGCTTAAATCAACCACTCCTCACCCATGAATAAGCTGCCTACGTGGATGGCTCCTCTGGCCTCAGGGCTGAGGAACTCTCAGATTTATCACACAGGAAGATGTGCTTGAAATACGGTGCTCCCAGTGGTCACCCATGAACCACTTCCTGCACCCTCCCCCGCTAGTCTGTTGCAATCTGAGGGAGAATGCGGCCCTAGCCGGGGATAGCATGGTTGCTATAGTGTGGCTTCATGGTCACCCACTTGAAGAATCCTGGCCTTTATCAGTTCCACAACAGCGCCTAGATTTGGTAACTTGGTAAGTTCTAGAGCTGAAAGACAAATGCTAAATCTTTGGAACGCCGTGTAGAAAGAAAGAATGGAGCCCAGCTTGTTTAAACCTCTGTCATTTTTGATACCTCCAAATACATGATATGAAAAAAACACATTCATAACAATACATAGCCATAACTGGCTTCTATATGTAGCATACCCAAGTGGAACTAATGGTCTTACTCCATAGTTGTGTTTCTTCAGGCTGAAAATTGAGGTTACACTCTGTCTACTCACCCACACTCATCCACCTCTGAGCATTTCAAAAACAAGACATTCCGAGCCACAGCTGAATGCCATAAATATTTTCTCAGGCTTGTAGTAAACAGAGGAAACGTAGCTCTGCCAGTCACCCTCCCTTGCACAGGACAGCATGGAGATGAAGGGGAGCTTTGCGATATGAACACAGATTATCTCAGAAACATACAGGACATGGAGAAGTGTGAGGGGGCAAACTGAGGTTAGATCTAATCACCAAACAGATATAAGTCAGTGTCAGGTCACTCTTTAGAAGGTTCCAATAAAAGAACTTCCTACAGGGCTACAGAAGTGTCCCATCCAGATAGGTGACTACTGATAGGCACTCGTTTCCCGACATGACACAAACAATATTTTACGACTTTATGAGCCAGAAAGTTCATGAAGCTCCCTAAACCACATTCCTAGATAATGCGATGTAGCATTGTTTACAATAGCAGAGGGCATTGTATTGGTTTGCAGGGTCATCTTGACAATCTCAAAGGAAACAGTGCGATAATGTCCCACATCCCAGGTGGTTTTGGTAGAGAGAGAGGGAAAAAGAGAAGAAGAGAGAGACTGGACCTTTGCCTTTGTAATGTAGTTGAACTGAAGATGAGACTATCTACAAACAACCAATAAGGTGGTCAGCATGCAGGCTTTACTCACTCCATAATTACTCTGTAGGTCAGTTTGTTCTATATTTTTTCCTTGATCAGATGGTTAGTAACGTGGCTTCAGGCTAAAACCTTTCACTGTTGTTTTTTTACTTTTTCAATCCTGCCATGTTTCTAAACCTGGTATAAAAGATGGATCCAGAACAATGAAAGAAAACCTCCATTTAAACATATACACACACTACTAGAGGTGGAAATCACTAGAGTCATCATAATAATATATTACCACAGTACCTCAGTCACCACATGATTCTGCTGTGGAAGTTATAGATAAATTAAGTACTGTGATTTACTTTCCACTGCAAATTATACCTCTAAACTATTACATGTTGCTGATCCCACTCTGTGTATTGAAACAAAGAAGATAAAGCAGAGCAAAATACACTCATCATCAAAATAACAGTTGCAATGCTATTGGGAAGGAAGATAAAGGTTACCAGGAACAATAAACGATGATCAATTTAGACTGATATGGGCAATATTTATTTAGCTACAGAAGCAGAATACAGAACACACTGGGCTGCCATGCTTGCTAATGCAACATAGACACATCTCGGCATGGAGTTGTAGAGGTTCCTAATGGTGTCCTGCAATAATCCATCCAATGCAGCTTGAATATTCTCACGCAGTTCCTGCAGATTCTGTAGTAGGGGTGGAGGTGGAGTGACACCAGGCCTTCTGGACACGTGACAACAAACTCTTAATCTTGGGGCTGACCACGGTGCCTCCACACGCAGATTCGTTGGTCGTCTCCTCCAACACAAAAGCAGCATTTGTCACTGAAGATGACCCGCTGCCATTCTGAGTCAGTCTAAACAAGACATTCCGAGCCACAGCTGAATGCCAGTCCATGACAGTCTGGCATGACACAACTGCAGTATTTGGCGCTGATGACGTGGTGTTAAGGACAGTCATCATAACGGTCTGCGTACATGTAGTCCTGCGTCGTGCAGCCATCAGTCATTTGTATTTCTGATGACGTCAAACCTACCCACCATGTTTCATTCCTGCCAGATGATTGCTTCTGGGTGCAACTATTTGCGCAACTATTCTTTTGAGTGTAAAAAAGTACCTACCAATGACATCACTAATGAAACCTTGCTCTCACCAGAAAGAGAAAAATATACTCCTTAGCAGCATGTTGTGGACAAAGAAAACAGTACTTTCTGAAGGAATTAATACATGTCAATAATTACAAATTAGTCCAATGTGTTAAATATTCAAATATAAAGGATTTCAAAGTGAATGGATTTTAGATTACTCAAATGCGCTATCCTCAAAATACAGGCCAATATGTAGATCCATTAACACAGCTTAGGTAGACTTAATTACCACACACAATGTCTGGTGCAAAGAATGTATTTCACTGCTCAAATAAATGAAGTGGTTATTAGTTGGTTGAACTGTGATACTGTGATTTTTAGCATGTAGCACGTACATTTTAAGTCACATGCCACCTACTATGGATTTGTTCTCTGGGTTTAATATATTACAGCTATAGTAAAATGTCGAGTGGCATCACTGTCTCTGATCTGGTGTGCAGTAACCTGGAGCATTAAGAACTGCCTTATTTGTTGCTGAGCCTCTATGTATCAGGGCTGTTTATTTTCACCGGAAATACTGCAGGACCATATTGTCTTAGTTTTTATCCCACCCTACATGTTACAGTGCGCTGTTGTACTTGCCATTTTGGCACATAACATCACATTGTCATCAGGAATGGCGCTCAGTGGGGGTGGGTGTTGGGTGATAAAACGCAGGCTGTGAGGGGACGATGGGACTGTTAAATAGCTGCATTTGGAGCATCCTGTGTGTGTGCGTGTGTGTGTGCTGCGAAGAGACATTTCCTCTTACTCTGTGGATGAAAATTTTAGCACTGATAGCCCACTGAGACAATCAGTGTGGAGCCATCCCAGACCGACCTTGACTAGGGCACTGGTAAACAAGGCCGGAGAGCCCCCCTCCTTTCACACAACCTCAGAAACTCCTTACAACTTAAAAAAAAGACACATACAATCATATACGTGTGTTTACCTTCACAAAGAAGACCTTGTTTAGCTCAGCATCGTTAATGGTGCCAGATTCTGTTGGCTGCCTCTTTCTCACAAACAGGGTCCTTCAGAAGCATTTTCTGACAGCCATTAGCTGTTTACACGGTGAGGTGTTGGAACAGTGCAGATCACTTCTGCACAGAAATAGACAGGACCACTGGCAGGCTAGGAACATAGGAACCGAGTTTTATTTTAAGTCATTTAGCCTTTTAGAGAAGTGAGGGAACCATGTAGTCAGTGCCAAGATGTACATTTAGTTTGTTTTCCATCAGTAACTCACAGATGCTTACTGCATACGCTGAACAACAATACTGATACTGCAGAAGGAAAATGAGCACTCTAACCAATCACAGACTACCCTTTTTATTGTGCAAGGCTAAGAACTGCAGTGTTCAGTACAGCCTACATTATCAACAGTGGTGTCTTAGTCCATTTTAAACAGGGAAATTTCACCCAATGACATGTAGTTTGTACACCATTTATAGGTGAATTAGACCAGTCAGAAGTAACTTAACACCCATGTGACATCATAACTCCAACTAACTCAGTTATCTCAGGGCTCAAGTCGCAAACTAGAAAACGTGGACATCCAGGTCTTCTTGGACCAAAAGAAAAGGTCTTGAAATAAATCATCGCAAAGTGAGTCCAAAAAAATCACAGTTACATATTTTGCCCAAATCGTTCAGCCCAATTACTATGTCCACCCTGTAATTACAGCCTTTTGAAGACACTCTCATGCAGAACAATGTAAGCTCCCTGCACAAACACATTAGTCACCGGTGACTGAAACATACCTAATAGCATGTAATACTTCCACAAGCACAATTTGGCATGGTCAGAAAAAGTTTCTAGATGAAGGCAACATCAATGTTCAGCCACTTCTGCATTAAAGAGTTGCGCAGTTGGGTCAGATTTGGTGGATGCCTTCCCTGGATCAATTCTGAGGACAGTTTCTCACAGACTGAGATCTTTGCCACTACTGGTAACAGACCTGTATGACCGTATGCTTCCGTACACCTGCAGCTTCAGCTACTTCCTTCACACTATGGCCTTTGGCACGCCCAGACGTAATCACATTCATAATCATTGATCATTAAGATCTGCTTTGAACCCATTTTCCACACATCAAACAAGACATTCACTGCCCTGTACCACCTCTTCTCAATCTATGATTCCCGTCACATACCCTGCAGATATTTATAGACTGATCATCCTTGTGCAACGCCTCCTGCGTCGCCTGAAGTTACTACCACCCTAAACACACAAGGTGACAGATTTTTTAGAACCCCAGTCTGCTGAGGGGAAGAGCAGCGATGCTACCATTTATGCTACACCAAACACATTTTACCCAGCCACAGTTCTAGGTAGTGTTTCTGTGGCTACTGTGATGAATACAACAACTTTAACTAATCTAAGTAAACTGGTCAAAGTAGGGCAGACCATAACAAACCATAACAAACTTTTAATATAGAAAAATAGAATCAAAACCAAAGGGGAAAGAGGATTATAAACAAGTCATTAGGAAGTCTGAGGAGCCAAACAGAAGACAGGATGTTCTAGAGGAACACTATCCACATGGCTGCCAGGAGCTGGAATGAACTTAATGGCACTTAATAATAACAGTTGTGCAATACTGTGGCTCCACTGTTGTGTTTTACACAGGCAATGTGCATCACAGTCCAAGCGTGCTTCAGAGTTCTGTGTTTTTCTGAACACAACTGGCTTAACTCACTGAGTCAGGTCCATAGGAAAGCCGGAACAAAGGAAAACACAAAGAATCATGCAGGGTAAGTTGTCTCCCAGGCTGGGTTCGGGAACGGGTAAGGTAAAGTACAAAGAAACAGATCTTCCTTTACAGTGACCCCCATTCCGAACCACTTCACTGTGCTGTCATCGCTCACCTATCATGCAGGGGCAACACTGAAAATAAACCAGGGTGACCTCAGCGCTTCCTTTGTCTGCACCAAGCTGAGAAGCAACGGAACCGTCTTTCAGGATCCCATCCACAAAGAGCGCTCAGTTCAAGCTTGACGCTCCCCGGATCCTTCATTGGGGGCTGGCAGGGGGGGATCAGATCACAATCGGACTGGGTCCAACAAAGTGAAGCTTTCAGCTCTGCTCGACCTGAAGGCCTGAGTACAGTCACACTCCACTGAGGGGTCAGTTTCAGACTGTCTGTCTTAGCCACAGTAATGCTAACAAGAGAGACATCTCTGGAATCTGCGGGAATGGAATCGGTGGGCTGCAATGTGATGTGATGTTTGACAGTTTGGCGTATGTGAAAGGCAGGCACTGGTTCAAAGAAAAGAGATTAATTTCCCTCAAAGTATATTGTGGCTAACAATGAAAGTATGCTACTGGGGACGTGTTAGCATGATCTCATTTGCATAATGCTAATTGGGCCCCACAAGCGCTCATTCATTATTAAAAACATTAGCGTTTTCTGGATGTAACTTTCAAGGGAATAAAAGCACATAAAGCAAGCGGGGGAAAATGGAATACTGAAGGCTGTGTGTACATCCTGACAAAAAATAACTTTTTCCTCTCTCTTCCATATAAAGTAAAAGCCTTCTGCACAGCCAAACCACTGGTTTGGCGGGACTGTTTTCTGACCAAAATGTGGGTAAAATAACAAAACCAAGGCAGCTTGCCCACTAAAGGAATAAGCAGCATGATCTACCAGAGAAGAGACCAAAGGCCTATAAGAAGATGTCAGAAACACGACAGCAGTTGTAATGTGACAGAGGATATTCTTTGTTGCCATGTAAAGCACTGTGATGTGGAGAACCCTAAACACAAAACAAATCAGCAAACCAAAAATCACAAACTCAGAAACTGCAGAAAACATGAGACCAGCAGCTCCGTGTCAGCACAGGAATTAAGAAGCAGATGCAAATACGTCTGCAGGAACTGTTAAGAGGAAATATGAGCCAAATAAATTAAGCATCTCTTCAAAACACTCTCCAACACTTTCCCACCTGGGTGAGTGTGAACAGTGAGAGGCAAAGATCTTCATGTATTTGTAACAACAAATCTGAAAACCATGAAATGGTGCAAATGTTCACCAGAATCCTCTTAATCAGTTAACCATGTGGAAAAAACGGGTCTTTCTGCTAAGGGGGCATGTTTACACATGCTGTCTTGTGCTAGTTTTATGACCCTTACGCTAAAGTGGACATGAACGCAGTAGTGATAAAAATGCGAGTTAAAGTGTAAGGTCATAGCAATATGCTATATAGTAATAGCACTGTTTGCTAATTTGTGGTTGTACTACATTGTCTTCTTTAATTTGGCCTAAACTGTAACAACAAATGTAGCAACATAACTGCATAGAACACAACAGTGTTTTCAAGAGCTCAACTTGCAAAATGCTTGCACACATTATTAATGTTACACTAATAACAGTTACAGTTAATAGTGAAAATCAGTTGCATACCAACTTGCTAAGTCATAAATACTATACATGACAACAATCAAAGCCCCAAAAATTATAATGGTTATTGAAACAAATTGCTAATTGAATGTATACTGTAAATAGACCAATCACAACCGATTGCCATCTGAGCTGAAATCCTACTCAGGTGCTGACCATCTACAGGGGTCAGTTCTGGAGTAACTTTGTTACCAAAGGGCCATCCACCACTGGCCCAACACTGTGTATAAGCAAGAGAGGTCATTAGGTGTAACACAAACAAGAACAAAGGGAGCAAAAGCAGGATTTGAATGGGAGCATGTGGCCACATGATGTAGACTCAGCATTATTGTGATGTTTCTACCACTTAATTTGTTCCTATATATATAATTTATTAAATGTTTTGGAGCAATTAACATCAACCAATTAATAATAAACTAACTACAATATGAAACAAATTATGCAGCAAATATCTTTGTTGAGATCACAAGAAAATTATTTTTGTATTTTGTAATTTTTGTTATCAGTAACAAACACGTGTCTATTCCAGTTTCAGAGCCATTAACAATGTGGCTTCAGATTTCGGCGTGTTGAGTTTTGTTTGTTTGTTTTTGGGTTTTGCACTTTGGCCTCCGTACTGGATCCGTTTTCCAACATGATTAAAATCGACAGCAAGAGACAATCTGATTCAGAACACATTTCTGCGGTCTCCCACTCCCAGGTGTGAAAAGCAAAGGTTTGGATTTATCTGTAGAGACAAGTGCTCAGAATGCAGACATGGCAGAGAACATGAAATGGATGTCAGATCATCACTCTCTTCTGGATCACACGCTTTCCCTCACCACGACAGGGAAGAGAGAACATCTGCTGTACTATCAGCTACTACCACTGAGACACCGGGAGACACGTACAAAAACACACACAAACACACTCATGCAAGTGACAAGGGAAAAGCAGTCGTAGGAGGGAGGGAGAAAAGGAGACAGGAAAAAAAAGAGTAAAACAAAATCCAACAACCTTTCAAGGATGAAGTTAATCTTTCGGTTGATTACCGTAGCAGACTTTCTCGGTTATAGCAAGATCTCATAAAAAATCTGGATTCATTTATACAGCATTTAAAAGCAGTTACATTGCGTGAACATTTCATGATGAATGGACCAACAGAAATGATCCAAAATTACTAGGAACAAAATGTTGCTACACTGATAAACACTGAAGAAGGCTTGTTTTTTTTTCCTATCATGGTGCTGTAAAATAATATATAAAGTCTGACTGCAATTATTTGAGCTGATTGCAATTATATTATATTTATATAATTATATGCAGAATATTAATTGTGTTCAGTTTTATCAGTCGGGTTCAGGCAAATGTATGTACATAAACAAAAGCAGAAAGCATATTTATTGAGACACATTACGGGTCCTGTGAACATGACTTTCAGAGGGCCACGATGACTAACATTTATTTATTTGAGCTTATTCTGTGTCCATTGTCAGTCATCAATATGAGCCAGTCCTGAAAGCTAGACTGGAGCAGGAGAAACAGAACTCTTATTTTAGCTCCTGTGTAAGGGGTTGCCAAGCTTGCCGGTAGGCGGACAATAAGGATTGTGCTACGAGATGATGCCACCTTGTAACAGAGAAAGGGCTGGAGTTCCGACAAGACAGCTGAGAACAGTGGTTGCTGTGGGAGAGAGTTCCTCCTCTGGCATGGACTTTGGGCTTAATAAGTTTGCAGAATGTATACACACACAAAAAGCAACAGAACACACTAAAAGAAAGAGAAAAGACAGAAAAGCATTAAAGGTTTTAATTACATACAATGAACAAAAACAGCCAACTGAATTCTTTATAGACCAATTAACCAAGAACAGAAATTTCATGATTGCGACAGCCATTCTTCAGAGATTTGTCACGACAGTGACAACATGTTCCTCCTGCTCGCTCCATTCAACGTGGGGAGACGGCAACAAATGTGCAAAGTGCTGTATTGCTATCGCCCCTCTCGTTCTCCTTCCCCTTCACCCACACGCATGCACACTTTTTCTCCCCCATTCCCGTTAATTAGAGCCGGTGAGTCAGCCTCTGTTGTTAAACACAAAAGCATCTAAAGCAGGACCCACTCACAGGGAAATGACCCGGCAACAATACCGCGGCTTACGCTGTCAATCAGCTCGCGGGTGAGGCAGACAACTAAAACAAGCATCGCTGTGACTAACGCGGCACACTGGAGCACAGAGATTAGGCTGATAAATGGGTGGAAACGTGCATCCATCACTCGCCTGACTGCATCTACCTGACCCATCATCCTCTAATCAGCTCCCTTCAGTCAAGTGAGACTGCAGACAAGAGAGAGACACTACACTCCTGTGTCCTTGGAATATGTTATTGATTGCTGGACTGTAGAGAAGCCTTTTGTTGTATACACACAAGTCTATGCAGTCTATTAAGGCTTAATATGTGGCTTTATAAGACTCTCCAGCATGCAACAATAAAGGTATGCCCTTTCACATTTTTGCTGAATGCGTGATTAGTAGAGCCTAGGCGAGTGCAATATGGCAAAAATACGATATCACAATACTTAAATTGCTCACAATACATGATATGTTTCATAATGTGTTTTTTCCTGAGGTTTGATAAACTAGATGTAACATGTTTCAAGTGCTAACAGGGTTGAACGATCTAAGGAAAATATCTCAACGCAATTTGTCTTACCCGACTTAAAGCAAAATTATGCAACGACTTTACCTTAAAATAACAGCTTCAAAATCATCTTCTAATTGGGACAATGCCACTGGTGTTTTTGCCACTCCATGTCTGGAACAGCTGCTATCCACTATTTGGAGGAGTGTGCATAAGACCTCTCATGAGAATCATGTAAGTCTTTACAGCACATCAGCATGTCAAATACCAACAACTATGGGTCCTTAGCTAGCCATAAGAAGAAGCTAGCTTGGTATTCCCAGTATGGACATAATGGCAAAGCCTGCAAAGAGACCTAAGAAGACACCGTCAGAGGAAACGAAGAGGAAGTCCTGGACTGGCTTTTACTCCATAGTAAGAACCAAAGAGATGAAATGATATAAGACAGTCTCACGGCTAACAGGAAAACAACAAAATTTTGACAGCAGAGAGCAGAGTGCACATCCCTGCCACTGTTCCTGCAATGTAGGCTGTAACCTTATCGGTGTCATCTCTCTCTCACAGAGTTTGGTAGTCCCGGATAGCAAAAGCCACCCCAGTCCCGTTTCAGGCCCAGCATGCAAAGAAATAAATTCATCTCAATGCCAGAAAGTTCCGTCAGTCTTTGTCAAACTCACACTAATAAACCCTGAAGGTTTGCAACCTCCTGTATAAAATCCTCTCACAGTACTCGACACGGTCCTTCCTCTACTGATGTTGTCTTTGCTGGTGCTGTACCAGAGTGTATGTAGCGTCCATATGCCTGCCTGACACACATGCACACGAAAGGGAGTGGCATTCTGCATCCTTCAGCATCAACAAATACATGTGTACATCTGTTCCTGAGAGAGGCTCAAAGCACGACCTGTATTTATGACAGTGGTGTAAAAGTGAATTACACTCCGCAACTGTCGGGGGACACCAAAACCAAAAATACTAATTCTCGGATAAGTTTGGAACATTATGACCGTGTATCAGGTGAACATCATATGGGGATTTTAATTGCTTATGGTTGGTCCAAATCATCTACATCAAATGGGATTTTAGTTGCTTATCGTTGACCTAAATCCTCTACATTAAATGGGATTTTGGTTGCTTATGATTGGACCAAAACATCTACATCACATGGGATTTTGGTTGCTCATGATTGGTCCAACTCATCTACTGGCAGTTCACAAGATTGCATTATTGGGCTTCATTTCCCCACATAAAACAATCTTAAGGAAATGTTGCTGATAATGTAAATTATTCTTATAATAACTGCAGCCCTGTGCGTTGAAATCTGCACTCCCTCAAACTATGAGTCTTTCAGTTCTACATGCTACTGCCTAGAATTTATCACATTAACTATCATATCATATCATATCATATCATTACTCTATCGCCCAAACCTAGAACAGTCTACTATCGGAAATTCTCTCCTGAACTTGCACAGGGGATATGCCGTGGTGTGTGACCATTAAAAGACCCTAACAACACTTCTTAGATAGGCCGGCATTTTAAAAAGTGGATGTCCACAGCGAACTGGTGACACTGATCACTTCCTCAGGATGCTGTCAAGCCACAGAACTGGCAACTGTAGAATGATTCTCATTTGGACCTTGAATCCAAAATGCCGTACTGGACCTGAAGCACCCTGACCAGTTAATAGACCTGATTAGGCACCTTGTCAGCACACCTGCCTCCAAGGTAAAGTGTAGGGAGATATCAGCAGCACACAGAGCTGGAGAACTGTGGAATGCAGCTAATGTATAAATTGGGAGCAAAGAGAGAGAGGAGGGGGGGGATCAAGGGTCTGTTTAGAAAGTTGTGATATTAGTTTTGGATTCTCTGGAATTAAAAAGAAGTGAGTGAAAGACAAGGGAGAGGGGGAAGGGTAAGGAAGTGAGGGAGAGAGGTTGCATACAGAAGGGAATGCAACTGTACTTACTATACTTTCTATACTAATGAATAGGGGTCATGTGGCATGCTACTTAGTGTGGTAGATTGCAGTTTTGGCCGGAGAGAGAGAGAGAGAGAGAGAGAGAGAGAGAGAGAGAATATGGCTTACATTAAATAATAGTAAGAAAGAAAAAGAAAGGGAGGTGGAGAAAGAAAGTACAGAAATGAGAGGTGAAACAATAGAGATAATAAATGATGCTGTTACTGAAAACTACACAAGCAGGTTTAAATGTAGCAAAGGAGAAACAAAGAAAAGAAGAGATGGAGACGGAAAAGAAACAGACGAGGGAGAAACAGAGAGAGAAAGAAACTAAGAGAGAGTGGAGAAAGTATTAGTACCTAAAACGAGCCCTCCAAGCAGAACTATAGGGAGAGGTTCTGAGCACTTTCAGGACTTTCTCCGAACTCAGTAAGCTCACCTTGATGATGTTCTCGAAGATGGTGTCTCTGAAGTCCAGCAGGGCTTTCTGGTCGAACTCCTTGCCGTGAATAATCCTCATCTGCTTGAGGAAAGTGGACTTGCCGCTCTCTCCCGCTCCCAGCAACAGGATCTTGACGAGGCGGCGGACCGAGCGCCTCTCGCGCGCCAGCATGGCATCGATCTCGCGACTCCTGCGCTTGGCCTCGCGCTCCTGGTTGGCATCTCGAGCCCGCGCGCCCTCCTTCCCGCTGCTCCTCTCCTGAGGGGCCTCGGCGGGCAGCAGACAGCGGCTGAGGCTGCGCACCACGCCGGCCATCTCGTCCAAAAGTCGGGCAGGAAAAACAGCCGAGTCGCGTTACCAGCTCGCCTTCATGAAAGTCGCGGCTGACTTCTCGCTCTCTTTTGTTCCTCGCGGCTGACCGAGGCGGCGACCTGCGGGCTCACTTGGCATCCGTGAAGCAGCGAACACCATCGGTCTGGGAACGAACAGTCACAGCCCGCTCAGCGCAGCACTCCAGCAGCTCAGCTACAAGACAGCGAGACCCGGAGAGGCATTTCAGCCCACGAGAGTGAAGAAATAACCATTCCTAAGAGGGAAAACGGAGCAGAACTCTTCACTGAAGCTCCTCACCCGCATGGAAAGTGTTCGCAAGGCTTTACATGACTTCCAAACAAGAACCGCTACTCACAGAAAGAGGGGAGACCCCCTACAGCCAAGATTACTGCAGGTAAAAGTTACTTTCTCCTTCTTTTCTGCCTCTCATCGCGCTGAGTCAAGTAAGACCAGCTAGCTGACTTGGAAAAAGTTTAAGCTCCTGGGCGTGAGAGCGCTTTTCTGTGTTCCCCAGCACTCAAAACTTTGTTGGAGAAGCCCCCTCCTTCCCTGTGTGGGCAGGGGAGCGGTGCGTTTACCAGCGGACCCACAGGGGGCGACAGTGGGCAGGAGGAGTCCCGGCTTCAGACTTTACACCTCGCACAACGGATGGGCGATAACAAGACTATATCTTGATACTGATAGTTCTAAAAGTTTGTTTACGCGGACAAAAAGGGAACTATTCGGGATTTCTGCAGTGAAAACCAGTAAAAACACTCCAAAGCGTTTGGAATAAGTCTTTAATAAACTGATACGTGGAGTGAAATAACTATATGATCTCCCATTCCAGAGCACATTCTGGATATTTGTGTGCGCGAGATACAGGACATGAAGTTCCTGTCCTATTTATTTTCTACAGTTATTATTTTTCACTTTTCAACATTAAAGATATTGTAGCATAGAGGAAGCACAGAAGAAGCTTAGACAACTGAGTTTGTGTCCTAAACAAAGTTTTATTTTGAATGGACTTGTCAACCAGAGTACAGGAGAGGAAGAAAGCGTTTTAGGTCTCAAACAAAGTCTTGGCCGTTACAGCATCCTGCCAGGGGTTAGGAAACAAATCGAACCTGGATGGCACTCCAAAATGCAGGACCCGCCTGAACTGCTCCAGTGTTCACATAACCTGGAAATATTAATATCACATACCTGAAAATGCAACCGAAAATCTTGACTTACTGTTTTAAGAACTAAATACAGCCTGGCCAAGTGTCAGATTGTAATGCTGCTGGGAAGGAAGATAAAGGTTACCAGGAACAATAAATGATGATAAATGTAGACTGATATGGGCAATATTTATTGAGCTACACATACAGATGTAGTGTCTCTCAGTATGGCATCAGGTGGCCACATTTGCTAATGCAACATCTGACGTCTCGGCATGGAGTTGTAGAGGTTCCTAATGGTGTCCTGCGATAATCCATCCCATACAGTTTGAATATCCTCACATAGTTCCTGCAGATTGTGCGGTAGGGGTGGAGGTGGAGTGACACCAAGCCTTCTGGACATGTGACACATTACAATAAACTGTTCATCTTGGTGCTGACTACGGTGCCTCCACACGATTCATTGGTCGTCGAAGATGCCCCGCTGATATTCTGCGTCACTCCATGACAGTCTGGCATAACACCTTTGCAGTCTTTGGCGACTTGGAGTGGTGTTAAGGGCAGCCGCCTGCCAATGGTGCTGGCACTAACAGGAGGGCAGGAGTGGAGGGCATCACTGTTCGCTGAATGTCTGCAATCGTGGCTGTTGGGTCAGTCAAGTACAGCGAGGCTCGTCCTTGCTTATGTCACCTGCGTGGCCAAGCGTGAAACTTGAATCATTTGCATGTCTCACAATGTCAAACCTAACCATTAAGTTTCACTCCTGTCAGATGATTCCTTATGGGTGCAAGTACTAGCGCAACTATTCTTTGGATGATGAGTACATGGGAACTAAATTGTGCCCTGACACCATACTGCCCTCCCCCTTGTCCAACAGCTCCAAAAGCATCAGTCCTATCAGACAAAGTCTTTCAAATGTCCAGGATTCCATTGCCCCCTTTTTAAGGGCTTCTCCATTGATGCTGCTGGGTTGTTGTGATCTTCCTGGGTTATTTGGGGGTAGCTGTGGAGATTCTGAAGCTGCTGGGAAAAATCAGTGGTGTCCTGGCGATGTTAAGGAGCCTGGAGGTGTTCTCTGCGTGGCTGGGGAGCATTGCTTGGCGCTGTTCTGCAGGGCCTTGAGGACTAAGGGTGTTCTGTTGTTTCCTCTGCAGAGCTAGATGGTCCTGATACAACACCATGTGGCACTGAGTTTTGGTGCACACCCGATGTGTCATGTGTCCCATCTGTTCACTATCCAGTTTGGGAGAGGGTTGTTTCGGCAAAACAGATTAAACATACAGCCTCACTGCCCTGGCTGAACCTCCTGGTCCCTTGACTCACATCCATCAAAAAATTGCTGCAGGTTAGCTGTCAGTGTGCGACCACAGTGTGCAAGTCACTTTGTGCACCAAGTCACTTTCGAAACCAACGACAGCATCAAGCAAGGATGCTGTGGAGGGCATAAGTGTGGGAGTGGGACACCACACACTTCCATCAGTCATGTCGCAAGTCATCAGGAGCAGGACATGTAGTCTTCCCAGGGCCAAACACTGATCACCCATGCTTCGCAGCGAGTTGCTGCTTTCTCTCGCTGTCTTTGGGAGACCATATTCCTCCAGACCCCTCCTGCTGCTCCCTATCTGGCGCTTCATCAGATCTTTTCACCTCCAAAGTGATGGCTCTTCTGCTATTTCCACCACTTCTGACTCCCCTGTCGCATGGGCGGTAGCAAGAAGAAGCTTAGACAATGTGCCCATACCTGTCCAGTGTTCACATAACCTGTAAACATTAACGTTACATGATTGAGCAAGCAACCGAAAACCTTTACTTACTATTTTAAGAACTAATTACATCCCGGCTAAACAAGAGCAAAGTATCATGGGAATCAAAGCATGATGTGACACCACAGTATATTCAATTCCTAAATAAATAGCTGTTCAGTTTACTGCCTGATGACAGTGCCAATATTTTGTGTGAGGACATTTAGGCATTAAGCTCTGAGCATTAGGCTTTAAAGCCCTTGGCTTCAAGCGATAGTTGAGCAAAAAGAAAAAGGACACACCTTCACAATGTAATTACAGGGTAATTGTACACGGATAAGTAAACATCCGAGACATGTCCAGACAAAAGCAATATGTACAAAATACAGGACTCAAATGGCTGCTACTGCTGTTTTTAGCTTTTCTTACAGTGTCAAACACCACATAAGTAACAAAGCTTTATTTATAACTGACTTGAGTACAAGAGAGGAAAGTCACTCTTATTTCCAACAAAGAGACATAAGCTCATTAACCCTCTAGTGCAGCTGCAACCACTACAGAATCACGCTGGGGGAAACAGTACCTGGATGAGGGCAGCTCACACTCCAAAACATAGTACCTACCTGAACTGCTCCAGTGTTCACAGAACCTGTAAACATTAACATTCGAGATTCCTTAACATTTCCAAATGGTTGGAAGCAAGTGTGTGATTTTAGGTGTCATTTTTGCCCGATTCTAATCTGTGGAGCACAAGCTTTCATATTTGCTACATTAGACTCGTAGCTCCAAAGCTCAAAACTAAGGAAGCACATTTCTGAGAAATAGCATGTATTACTTTAGAGTGAGAGAAAAACAGTGTACTGATTTAGCTGAAACCTTCCTTTCAGGCTCCATGCGAACTAACATCGCTTTTCCTCAGTGAAACTATAGGCACTTTAACAGTGGTAGGAATTTTAAGTGATTGTCTTACTTTCATCACAACATGCATTTGTATAAGTCTTCACTGTATGTCTTTGAAAGAGCAGCATGAAAACAAAGTGGATGAAGTCCAGAAGAGGGAGATGTTCAGACTGGTATGCCAGTAATGAGTGGGAAGACATGGAGCTGCTCCTTCAACAGAGGGCAGTGTTAGACTGTGCTTGTTGGGCACATTGTTACTGTGCAACTCTTTCTCAAATCTCATTCTCCTCATATCGATTTGTTATGAAGAGGCCATTTGTTCTTAAGCTCAGATCTATTCAAATAACCAACAAAAATGGCTTTGCTCAATAACTTAAACCAGAGCAAATGAAATGATTATCAAGGTATGTCAATGCATCAGGCAGCTCCTGTGGTAAAAGTGGAATGCAGCTCCGCTGGCTTTTTGGCATGTCCTGTTTAGTAGGTCCGTTCTAGCTGTGTCACATTTCCAATCAATCAGAATTTATCATTACCATGAACAGATTTTGATTTAATACTCAGATACACAGACACTTGTCAATAAGTGGTATGAATTCATAAAAGTACGCACCGGTGCCGCAGACCCCACCTAGTGACAGAGGTCTTTCAGATCCACATTAGCATATAAATAATGTCACTTTTTTCCCCCCCAAATTTGCCTACCAAATAAATGATTAGGGAACGTTTATAAGTGAGAAGACAAACACTTTCTGATTACTCGAGGCCTGATGCCGGGTTTTAAAGCTATTTATTGAGATGATGTGTGTAAGGAAAGCGTTTAATGGAAAAGCTTTCAAGTTGATTTTCAAGCAGGAGGTTAATTGGCGCAGGTTTTGGGGGAAGAAAGATGAAATCAGCATGCAGCCGAGAATGAGAATGAAGTGGCTTCCAGAGAGCAGCGCAGCCATGATTACACATTTTGATCACCAAATCAGAAACCCAAAACACAAACAGCCATTCTTCTTGTTGGCCCAATGCGAAATTGTTCTCGTGAAGAGAGGGGGCCGACCTCAGCCTGCGGCCGGATGGCACAAAAGCAGCAATCTGAACAACGCTGCCAATCTCCGCGCACTTTAGGCTGATAAGAGACCGGAGAACTGAGAAGAGGATAATGCTTTGTTTCCAAACAATCTCGTACAGAACTTGGACCGACCTCTCACAGGCTCGCAGCATTCTGATCACTCTGAACCAGAGGCCAAACAGGTACAAGAGGGCCATGCTCGATTCTCCCTTGTGGTCTGTTTCAGGTACAGAACAAACAGTTCTCTTCTTGCAAACCTGACAGTGGTCATGATTGGGGGTGATAAGTAAGTTATGAATTTGACTATTATATACTTTTTCACCCCCCCTTGTGTCCCCACCCAACTGCTTCCTTTGACCTAAGCAATTTAGGCATGTTTTCAAATGCAAAAACATTTCTTTGGCAAGAGATGTAAAAAGGAAGCGCTCAAAAAAAAAAAAAAAGCATCAATATGCGATTCAAAGCTTTGTCCGGCCTAATTAAGAGAGATAAGACTGAACAAAACCCAGCAGGCATGCGGTCTCCCTGGACCGTAGCTGAAAAACACGGACTCTCTTTAACAACATCAAATTACTCTGTACCAACAATAAATAAAGCAAATAAATTATTCAGTCCCCATCGCAAATTGATCCCAGCACACTAGGCTTCTGACATGAAAAAGCATGCCTTTATGAACTTGTCAAATGATTGTAAGAGCTGGAGATTCATGTACACAACCCAGAGTGCTTAGTTATCTCTGAAGAGAAGTCATCAAACGTTGTTCGTTCTGTTCTGGCTGTGATCGCACAAAGCACAAGACAAGTGTTCCTCTGTGAGAGCAAAAGAGAGCAAAAGGAGCTATACAGAGAGAGAGAGAGAGCAAAGGGAGGGAGTAGAAACACGAGGAGAAATGAATAAAACAGACCAAACACATCGACTGGTATCTATTAAAATTTCCCCTCTGCCTGAACAACTCCGAGAAACGCCAAGATCCTCATGTTTTTAATGATTCTTTCATCAGAGCGACCAGACTGGGAGATGTGAAGTAGATGAAGACCGTTTCTTGCTGCCTCCACTTCGCTGAACACAAGTCGTTCCAAAGGTGCAGCTGACTAGCAAACTTTTCACTTTCCTAATCAAAGCCATGATCTTGAAAATGTGTTTTCATCCGAGACAGTAACAAGGGACACTGTGCTTCGCATCTGAGTGCGAAAAACGTGTTTAACCCCGGTTTGGTAAACAATTACATGAAAACAGGACGCCTCTGTCTGCGAAGGCAGGAGCCTCCAGATGAGCTGGCTCTGATTGCCTGCGATGTTGTGGGCGAGATGGGAGGGTTGCTCAGAAACATCAGAGTGTTGCATGGGAGGCACAGATGGCGATTGCTATTCTGATGCAGAAATCCTGATGTCTGTCACATTCACACACTCAAGCACTCACTCACTCGCATGCTCACTCTGATGGAGTTTATGTTACGAACTATCAGCTCCTACTCTCTTCCTTAGATTTGACTGACAGATTCAGGGGCTGTCGCATTCAACAGGCCGGTGGGCAATCTGCTGTGGCAGCGCAACACCCCAATGTGTGTCTGGATGAAAGAAAAGCAAAGAGGGGGACCACATTCCAGAACAGCAGCCAACGGATTACTCGGAGTACCTTACAGCACTAGAGTAAAAGTGACAGACCACCCTTTCGGTTATGCCATTCTTACCAAAACAGCCATTAAAGGAGCAATATGTAAGATTTTTCCAAAACTAAGTAAAACTAGCAACAAAATGTGAAGAAATAACAGTTTTGACGATACATCAAAAACGTATTGTACAAATGTATTATGTTGCAGAGGTATCTACTGAAGTATCTACTAGCAGGCTAATCAGCTAGCCCAGGCCTGCCCTGTCTCGTAATACCACTTTGTAACTGAGTGTGTAGTGATGAGCCTGCCATCAGTCCAACATGAATGATGGCTGAAACTCTTGACCGCCACTGCCTGCGTGTGGCAAAAAAAAAAAAGAATTCAGCAGTAAACAAAAGAAGTGAAACAAATAGAAGCAAAAACAAGAGTTAACACTGTTGTCGCTTTCCACCACTGGAAACGCTTTTGGCAAGTAAAGTTTGATAAAGTTCTTTTAGACTGGTAAGAACTCCCCTATTGTTTGGAGAAAGAATTACATATTGCTCCTTTAAGTACAAATTACTCATTTATGAAAGTCAGTATTGAAGCAATGCCTTAATATATCGGTGTTTTGTGTATCTATCTTTTGCTACCTTTATTATTGCTTTTATTTCTTTTTTTGGGAAACTTCCTTTCAGAAATCTGCAGGGACCTTTTCCCCACATTTCCAAAACTGGTGGAGTAATCATCAGTGCGTAAAACCTACTCTGCATCTCAGATGTCTGGTTTACATGTTCCAGTGCAAATGTTGCTGTTTTTGTGTCCATTTTCTTTTTTCAGAAACTGTTTTTTGAAAGCTACACATTCTTTCGAACTCATTTTGTTAACTCGTTTTCTCGCAACACAAGAATGGACAGACCCACCTGTGGATTTTTTGTCAGATGTGAATTAAGAATGGAGCGTGATGTTCTCAAAGATGAATGCTTTAAGTACAGGTAATCTGATGATGTCCCATTTTCTGATATTAATTTGTTGATAGTGGTCTCAGGGTTCTGCACAGTGCCACACACATCCAGACAGCTGATACAGCTACTTTAAGGTGCATGCATTGCTGTCACAGATGTTCAGTTTTGCACATGAAGATTATACATTATCTGTAGAATAACATTACCTGTATTCTAAAGCCTTATCAGCAGAATAGAGGCTGTGAGGAAGCAACGTCTTATTAAATACCTTTGATTCTGGAAGCAGCATCGGATGAGCCAGTGTTAACATATGTTCACATTCCAGGGAACATATCAGTCTCTATTATACTTGCTTTCAGATTATGCATTTGTATAATTGCTAACATATTCATGTAGGGTTTGCCACCTTGATTTATGAAAACGTGCATGTGCGGATCCTTTCAGATCAGAGGTGCATACACATGACCTTGAAATGAGCCATTTACAAACACCACACATTAAATCCAAGCGAAATGTATAATGAGCAACACAGCTTGTAATGTGAACTAGGCCTAGTTCATTCAACAATGCCCTCTAGAAATTCTGCCTGCAAAATTTAGCTCCAGCTGCAATCCACCACACAGGACTAAACTAATCAGTCTCTTTAGCAGATTCTTACATGCTTTAGATTTAGGTTGGAAGAGCTAGGTCTCCAAGAGTAGAGTGGGTGAACACTGCTTTAATTCTGGTTTTAACAAGGGACACGCTGTTTGAGTAGCATCAACAGTCCCACCAACCACAGCTAATCTCACTACTCTGTACAAACGTGTCTGCACGGTTCACACTGCGCACGCTAACTGTCCTTCCTCGCCTTGTATGGTCTGAGCAGAGTAGCAGGACACAATAGTGCTGTGTATTTACCAGCAAAGTAAACAGGACTTTCCACTATGCAAAATGCAAAAAGCAGAGAAGCAACAAGAGTTGATTTGTTTACTTTTTGTTTACGGTTAGGGGTGGGGGGTGGTATAGTAATCTCCACCACACTCGACACTAAATCACCTTTAGTGGAAAAGCAGGAGATGTGTGTAGTATATGTGTACGTGTTTTTTTTCGTAAACCAGGAGATCCAGGAGCTTGCAGACTGATATTTCCACATGCAGTGGAAACTCTGGGTTTACCGTAAGAGCTGTCGTCTGCAGTGACGCTACTCTGAGCGGAACCGCCGCCACCACAGAAGACTCTAACCTGTCTATGGCTGCCATCAGCCAACTGAAATTTCCACCGCTCAGCTCGTGACACTCTCTCTTCAGGATTCCTATTCTACATCAAAGTCACTGCATACTATTTCAGTTTTATTTTCAGCAGAATGAAAGTGCGAGTTGTCTCATCAGCAGAAGAACGTAAGCTGAGTACATGTTGAAAGAAGCATTGGACATGTTCAGCATGCATCACTCTCTCTCACTCAACTCATGAACCGCCACAGGCAAATTACAGGAAACGGCATCGTTGTATCGGACGGCATTTAATGTGAAACACAGCATGTTGTCATCTCTGATATAAAGTACATTCATGTCTGACTTTTCTAATGTTTTTTTTTTTTTTCTGGCACAAAGCTGTACTTCAGCTACAGGTTATGAGTTACAGTTCTGTGCAACCAATTTGCAGTCTATTTTTATATTAAACCTATATTTAATCCTTGGAACATATTTGACTGTACCAGAAAATAACTGGCTTACAATAAATACAGTTTGAGCACACAGGTATACATTCAGTTAAGTCGACAAAATAGGAAGCATTGAAAGCTTCTATTAATGATAATATACAGAGAATTTCAACCTCTAACAATATACACTTCATAAGTTATATACACACATATCTTCCTATTTGACCTAAAAAATATTTATATGTATTCTCCAGACAATGAGAGCGGTTTTAATATCCAAGATACCATTTTGCTTTCAGAGTCAAATACACTTCTCGTTGACAGTTCCCATTTTGCAGCTGACTGCTGGCAGTTTTAAGCGAGTTTTAACACCATAATATATGTCCTCACATATGCTATCTAAAGGTCATCCACACAACCATACAGTCAACTTAATGCTGTATGCTTCCAACTTTGCTATTCAGTCTACTAGCACACACATTTGTAGTATCAGCAGTCAGCAAAGATAAGTCGTCTGCCCACATATCAGCTGTACAGACTACAGCTAAACAATACATCCTTTTTGTAAATAGTGTACTGCAGGCTGACCACCAAATAAATATACTGGGAGCACAAATATATAGTGAAAACAAATCTGCTTCATCAAGAGTTCTGCTCCATATTTAAAAAAATGCAATGATAAGGGCATCAAATTCAATTTACAATTATCAACATTAATCTTGTTTGTAGTCACTCAGAATGATGTATGATAACGGCAGTGAGGATTCGCGGAGGGAACGCAACGGATGGAATCCAACAAAGTGCAATGGACTGTGGCTTATTGGGTATTACAGATTGAGTATGAGCAAACTAATGTTTTATTGACAGCGGCAGCACTTCTAGAGGACAGCAGATTAAAAGGCTCCAGATGTGAATGCTTCCACTTCTGCTTGTGACTACTTTCACAAAGGGACAACATTCCTGGGACACATTTGCACCACATACCTTGTAACCTCGGTATCACCTCCTGCTGTCATAGCAGTGGGAAGAATGTACATTCCAGCTATGCTTTAAACACTGTCACTTTCAGCGTAAGGCATGCTTATAGGATTGCTATAAGCACAGAATATCTGTCCTCTCGGCTACAGTCACGTCAGGTCACCTACAGCATGTCCTGCTCCACCCAGACTGTCTTCTTCTGCTCCTCCATGATCTTATCCTTGATGACCCTGAGAAGATCCTCCACTCCGCTCCAGGAGTCAGGTTCCACAGTGGCATAAAGGCAAGGCAGAGCCTCCAGCTCTTTCTCCTTCGCGCGGCACATCTTCAGGAAATCCTCCTCCAGGTCCACCTTCAGTGGCAGCCTCCTGCAGAATGTGGCGTATCACAATTATAACCCATACTGTATTTCAGTAAGCCCAAATGAGACATCAAAGCAAGTGTGAATGGGATGATTATGTACTAAAGCAAGGAAAAGAAGCAAACTCAAATTGAGATGTATTTGATGAGTGCAAATCTGATTAAGGGTGGGGACTTGGCAGCCTGCTCACTTTAATTTCTTGATGTTCCTCTCACAGATTTTGATGAATATAATGATGGGGTAGATTTCTCTCCGCAGCAAGTCTTTCACACAGCTCAGATCAGCTTCCAGGAGACAGTGTTTATTCTGCAGCAGAACACAGAATGTATTCACCAAAATCATACAACACTTCTGAGATCAGATTTAGATATTGTAATTATATACAAATAAGTCTTAATGAGATAAAGGGGAAAAAACAAGCATGGCAATGTCTTTTCATATGTTTATTTTCATTGTGTTCAAGCCAAAGAAAACATGTGTCTGGCCGCTTTGTTAATTTCTCCTGTGAGCTCCATGCTGGTTATGGTTCAGTTGCAGCCCTTCTTTCCACACCCTGTGGACTCTCAACTCGCGCTTTGTTCTTCTGTTCTGGTTTTTCGCGCAGCTCTCACAGGGGCATGATTCTCAGTGGATATATATACACATCTTCTGAACACATTAGCTAGTGAGGCATGAAAACAAAGCCTCTGACCACCTGACAAAACCCCAAAGAGCATGCTGGTTCTGAGGGTGTCAGCTGAACTCTCTCTCTCTGTGGCTGTGCTGTGGCTGTGCTGGAGAGAGTCCCTGTGGAGAGCTCCTTTTACAGTGGCAGAAAGCAATTTATTACTTATGGTCTACATTTTCTTGGACACTCCTCTGACTAAAGAGCAGGTCTCATTCATGGGAGCAGAGGATCAGAGTGGATCTCTTTGAATTAGGTGTCAGTGACGGAGAGTAATTGTCACCCAACAGCACCAGGTCAGCGAGCAGTCCGAGGGAGAAAAAAAGGGTACATATGGAGCTGGCTCTCATAGTGAGGTGCCACTTCTAACTGAGACACATCACTGCTGAGAGCACTGTCAGAGAAGAGAAATCTGACAATATGCTTTAAAAAGAAAAAACCCCCAGAAATGACAGCACATAAAAGTGAAAACATCACTGAACTATCATCAAACTGATTTGGAAAGAGTTTTTTCTCTACCTTGAAGGCAACAGCTTCAATGTTTTCGGAGGTGACGCACTCGTATGTGTTTGCATGCTTTTCTTTTGAGAAGATGATAGGCTCGATCTTCTGTTTCATGAGGAATTCGTCTTTTGTCAGGATGTCTAAAATAATGACAAACAAACAACATACACAAACAGGTTGATTTTCAAACAGTTAAATGTAAAAGGCAGAAAAATAATAATGACCTTCTTGACACCCATCAATAGTTGATGCAAAGTGTTCTATTTGCTGCAAAAAACTAACTCCTTTATTTTTTGTGTCAAGTGCTGAATGATTTCTTGTAGCCTCCTACAACAATCTGACCTGAACGTGCTATTGCCTGTAATTGTGTGCTTTTAAGGGGTAATTTATAATTACACTTATCTACTGCAACATTGATCTCTTCAATACAGAGATCACCATAATTATTGGCACTCTCAGTAAAGCTATACAAAGGCTAAAACAATATCATTGTTGTTTAGCAGTTTCATCAAACTGTGATTATGTGACTTGTCTACCTAACTAAAATTAAAAAAGGGGAAAAAAAAGTTCAAAAGCATTTAAACAACAGTTTCAGTGTTTCTCCATTCATATTTGACCATTTTAAGCACATGTCTAAATCTATCAATGACTTCTCAAGGGCAAGATATCACTGCTGTCAAACTGTAAATCCAATCAGCAGATATTAATGAAATTTATGTTTGACAACAGCAGTATGTTTTGGATTGCCCCCCCCCCAAAATAATCATATCATATACTTTGTGGTTACTGCGCACCTTGCATTATGAAATGTTGGGGCCAAATAGGATGTCCAAGTAAATGAAGGAGCGCAATGTTTGGGTGAAAATTATGTCACTGTAATAAAAAGAACCACATCTATAACAGCCCCTTGGGTGAACCCACCAGCCGCACCAAATGAAGGTTCTTTCTCAGTTGGATGCAACCCAACATGGAACAGCGGATTCATGTTCTGAGACCTATTTGATGTCACAGTCTATCACCCCAAAGCCCAACAAGTCTACGCCCTCGTCATTTTGTCTAGTTCCATACAGCTCGTGAAGTTTTTTTCACACCTATTTTTTCCCTCCACTGCTCTAAACTAGCTACATCTAAACCATAGATGTTGAACCATATTTAAACATGCAACAATGTCGTACACCTTAAACACCTTTCAAATCGCACCCTCTTGTTCTATTCTGCTCTGTTGATTTGCTCAGCTGTTTGGTAATTCGCTTTCCTCTGCCAGTAGTGTTCTTGGTGCCATTTTTGTGTTGCATCATTGCTTTTAATATAGATTGAACCATTCTGAGTACAGTTCACATGCACCTTCACAAAATGCGCATGTGATGTGTTTACATCATGTAGTACCCAACACTACTTGACAAAGTCTGTGACCCTAGCTCTCCGTTAAATGGTAGAATTAATGTTTACCCATAGATTCAGGTGGTAAAGATGATTATGGAGCGTATCAGTGAAAGAGCAGAGCTAAAGAGCACCTAACATTACATCTGTGACCTATATCTTACAGTGTCACCTAATGTTATTATTCACTCCAAGACATTAACATTTCTATAGTAATTACATTGTGAGTCAGTATATTTGGTACCCTTATCATGTCTCCCACAGCTCTCTCAGACATCACTGTAGCTTACCCGGTTTGCAGATGTTGAACTCCATGGCCCCTCCAGAGTTAAGGAACTTCTGGACAATGGTCTTGGCCAAAACATTAGGAGAGAAGAGTACAGGACGTTTGCGTGGGCAGTGATGTGGCGTCACCGGACTATACGGGACCAGGTTCAGATCGCTCTTGTTCAGGTCATTCTCTGCAGAGTCTGAAAGGTCTAACATATTACCACAGACAAAAACTATTTATATTATTACATATACAGCAGTCAGTGGAATGCATAAGTATGAAAATGTTAATGTGACAAACATTGAATAAAAGCTAGACAGAACCACTTAGCCTTGTCTGATTAGCAAAAGGCTAACTAGCTGCCAGTTTTCATTAGGGTTGTTTTCATAAACATGACAAATACTTGAAAATTTGGAAAAAAAAATCTGAAACTTAATGGTTTAATTTTGTGTGTACAAACAGTGATGCTTGGTTAAATAATTAAAATAAACCTAAGATATTTAGCTGCTTTAAAATGCATTTTTACTAACATTTGCTAATTAAAGTGACCAAATTCTCATTACTGTAATACAGTAAGATTTGAAGACAAATGTGCAAAAAGATTTTGTTTTTTTTCTTTCAAGTTTTTTTTCCCCAATCTGTTTAATCACAACAAATTGACAGAAAAATGTTGGATTAAACAGTTAAAAGTGACAGTATTTTAAAAAGGCTGTGTCATATAGTGCTCAGACCTAGGCTACACCATGAGAATTACCCATTAACGTGTTACCATTTTTATTACTTCAGGAGCAGTATCCCTTCAGCCAAACTGTAATCATCAACTGAAGATGAGAACCCAAAGTTTCATCTTGGCAAAAGTGCAGGAGTGAATCCAACTCAGCCTACACATCAGAAAGCTATCATATGAGCATTCAGGTGAAAATGTAGTGAACCAGACAAGAGTCGTCATGCTTACCCTCAGGCTTTATCGTTTCAAAGCCGGTTCTGGGAAGAGATGACGGATTGCCTCCATTGACAATGCGTACACGGTCATTGCTGTCCATCCTTTTGTACTTGTTATCAGCCCTGCTGACAAACTGACACCAAGAAAATCTCTTAATCTCAGCAATCCACACCTCATTGTCTTTCCCAGGCCTACTATCTCTATGTCTCTGGCCAGAGGGGCCTTTACCTGGAGGATCTGGCAAATGAAGATGCTGGCTCTGGAGAGACGTGGGCTAGACTTGGGGTCTGGTGATGGAGTGGACTCCTCAGGCTGCAAAGTGGTCTGAGGACGTAAATGAAAGAAGATGAATGGCAGTGGGTCAGCCTGTTTTGGGATTCATGCTTGGCTGCACTTTGTTGTGCTGCCTTTGCAGAAAATGCAAGTAAGCAAGACTTTTGTCTGGAACCCCTTCTGGTCCCAGGATAAACTAACCCGCAATCCCCGTAGACTCTCAGCCTCCTCTCGGCCTCCACGACACATCAACTTCTGGATCTTCACCAGGAGGAGCTGCTGGGCCCTGGGGAGAGAAATAACCATCAGTTCACATTCTAGCCTCCAGTCAAAGTCAGTAGACAGAAACATAAAGACAAACAAACGTACACACTGCCAGAGGCTAATGCTCTTTGGCGAACACCAACAAAGACTTCTTAAGTAAATAAAAGATTGTCTTTTTCCTCAAATATCAATACCAAGAGAAAAAAAACAACCTTTTATTAGCTTAAAACCATAAGCAGAAATAATTTTTAATTTTTTACTTTTGATTGCTAAAGAAGAAAGGCATATTAAGAGCCTGACCTGCTGTAGCTGGGTACGGTGCCCTTCTCCATGTCTTTGTCAGAAAAGGTGTCTACACGTGCACATAGCCATTCACACTTGCCCTGGTGCCTGGTGTCTAATACATGGAGCACTTCATCACAGCGCACATTCAAGGAGCAGCTGTCCAACTGGCACGAAATATTCAGGTTGACCCGGATGTAAAATGAGTCACCAGACACCACTCTACCCTCATCTATGTCCTTCTGCAGCCTCCTGTAGCCTGAAAACAAGGAAAAAGTCACCCCACAGACACCACAAACAACATCTGAAAGCAGAAGTCATTGTCTAAAGGTTGAACTACTTCCACCCACTCTATTGTCTGCAAGACCCTGAAAACAAGATATGCACAGCAGGTGGCCAGACTCACCCTCAAAATTGCATCTGTAATGCAGCTGAACCTGCCCAGTGCATCTCTGCAATGTCCAGTGAGCCTCTTCCTGAGTGCATGTATCCAGAGGCACGCTCTGGGTCTCCCCTCGAATACAGCCCTTTAGCTAGGCAAAAAGAAACAGGAGGTTTCAGAAAAAACTGTGAAAACAAAAGGGAATGGCAAGAATGACTGCAGTGTGAGCATGTTATGAACAACGCAAGACACTAAAAATCACCATTAAGAGGTGGTGTCCCACTCGCAGGCCAGCCCTCTCTGCGTTAGAGCCAGGCACAACTGAGGACACAAATATGCCACTGTCATTGCCCCCAACAAGAGTAATGTCTGACAGGAGGGAGTCTCCAGAGAGAGAGAGGTCTTGCACTGGGCGCAAAGTACTGGAGCGTGCACAGGAGGTGAGAGAGGGACGGAATGGTCTAGGAACAGGATGAGAAAGAGGACAAACACGGGAAATTACATATACGAGAACAGTAAAACAAAGATATGTTGGCTGAATTACAATTCTGAGAATTATCTAAATAATAATCTATTTTATGTTCTGTAATCTGTTACTTATTGGTGAGTGTTCAATAATATTCAAATTTTAAAACAGCCATCAAATCAACACCAAATCATATTTAACCATGGACCAAGAAAAATCAGCATCCACCAGAAGATAAATCAAGAAACAGAATCTTGCAGACTGATACTGACCACTGGACATGTGTATGTGATTAGGCAACAAGGAAAGGGAGATGCAGAATCATACAATAGTACCTCTCCAGTGAAAATTTCCTGAAGATGTTGTTGACTTGCTCCAAGTCATAGGAGTCCATGCCCTCAGACTGATGAGAGGATGAGGAGGAGTGGATGGACGGCGGGCCATAGGAGACTGTGTCTGTATCATCTGTGCCACAGTGGGAAGAAACAGGAGTCAGTGAAGTGAATCATCTGAATGATTACAGTAATTCATAACAATTTACAGTGATTCATAATGACATCTGTTTACCCAAGTCCATGTTGTCACCACTATCAGAGTCCATTGAGTCAATGCTGTAATGGAAGGGCAAGACAAATTGATTTGATTGCACATTCACGTTACATCTTCAACTCTATGTTAATACTCCCACTTCAGCTCAGAAAAGCAGTACTATGATCTTGAATACCATCTGGGCAAAAATTCATGGTCTCCTTCTTTAGTCCTCCTGAGAATAGATGCCTTCTCTGGAGGTTCGGCAGCTGTGGACATAATGCTGTCATTCCGGTAACGGGGCTGCAAACAAACAGTGAAAAAGTACAGATGAGAGGACAAACTTAAGAGCTTTGCTGAACATTTTCCTGCATAAATCACTGAAACTTACGCCAAATGGTGAGTTCATCACAGTAGCAACGTCAGCACTCACAGCATCTGACAGGTCCCCATTGGTATGTGGCGCAGCTATAAAAAAGAGAAAGGAAGTCAAAGGAAGTCAATGTGGTCTGTGCTTCTCTCACTTTGACATGCAAGACTGCTAAAGATAAAAAACAACTCTACCTTGAAAATCCAAAGACTTGGGTGGAGAGATTGGTGATTTTGCTCTTATCTGGGGAGGGTATGGGAACTGTTTAAAAAAACACAAAATCCTGATCCAGACAGAGCTTGAAAAAAAAATCTGTATCCGTAAAAGTCACATTTTGGAAAGACTTACCCCTTTAATGTTTGGTCTGCGTTTAATCCGGGGGACATCAGTGCTTGGGGCTTGAAGGAACATGTCTTCTGGAGTCTCCTCCCCCGAGTCCTCAGACGGCCCCTCAATCTTGGTGTCTTGGTGATCAAAGTGCTGGAGAATGGTCTGAGGAACATCTCGAGGCAAACTCTATAAAGGACACAAAAACTGTTTTATGTCATGCTGCTATAGGAACTTACTTTGGGGTTAGGTACACAAGTATGGCTTAGCCTTATAATAGAGGGCGCACTACAATCGGATTTGTGGATAATCTTGTCTGCCTAGCAATCTGTGTGGTTTTATGTGATAGCTATATTTATTTTTTAGATGACACTTTATAAGGCAGACAGAAGTTAAGCCCTCTGTAAAGGCACATGCAACAAGATATATAGATCCCACACCTGGCTAATATCAAAGCCATGTTCCTTGGACAGTCGCCTCAGTTTAGACTCCAAGGTGACTATTTTAGCTTCTTTACGCATTATCTCAATGTGCAGCTCATCAGTCTTCTCCTCCAGTTCCCGTATCTGCTTACGGTACTTGTCTTTGTCAATCAGACACTGAGACACCTGATTCTGGGCTTCATCTCTTGACCTAAACGCCTGTGAGAAAAAAACAATAAATACCATAACTCCTTATGTCATTCAAATGGTTCTAAATGGGATTATCAAAACAACTGTGCTCAACCTGGTCCCGCTCACGTTCCACCTCCTCCAGTTGGACCATGATGGTGTTCATACGATTCTTATACATCTCACAATCCTTTACCAGAGTAGAACACTTCAACTCAAGGTCCTCCTTCTCCTCGAGATACTGTGGATGAGAGCAAACATTTCTAATCTCAGTGACCCAGGGCACAGAGGAGGTCTGCATAAATGAGATTAATATAATGCAGAGCACAGCATAGCACTGCGGCACTGACATCTTCCACCTTCAGAGAAGAACTGCCGGGTCTCGAGTGGCTTCACACTTTAAACTTACACTTTTATCTTTTTCAGGCTCCCAGTCAAGGAGAGAAAATGTGAGAAGAGCTCAGTGCTATTTCAATCTAAGTTCCTCTCTTCACCCGAATTTTGACACTTTTCACATGCCAGCTCAAAACCACTTCTAATTACAGATGTAGCACATTGCAGAAAAAGTCTTTTAAAACAGCCAGTCTTCATCAGACTCTATCACTTCTTCTTCCAATGTGACAAGAGGAATAGGCTTTGCCCAATTCAAATTTTTTTAGCACAGCCTACCTAAAAATTCAATGGAGAGATGTGTCTGACACAGTGAGGACAAGATTTCATACCATTCAGGATGCTGTCACTAAGTCACACAAAAATCCACAGGATATGACACAATAACAAGTGGAGTAGCTATAGACCATACAAACTGAGTCATCTTAGGGCTGAACTGACCTAAATTAAGAAGGGAAGAAATGAACTGAAAGCAGGCGGATCAAAGAGCTAGCCCTAACCTTGTCCCTGAGTTCCTCAGCCTGCCGTACTTCTTCATGCAGGTTATAAAGTCTGTTGACCAACTCCTGACGATCCTCCAGGGCCTCCTGACGGTCATGTTCTAAAATGTCCCGCAGGGCCTTGTCTGAATCAGTCAGTGGTCCAGGCTGCACACAAATGCAAACAACAAAAGGAAAACATTCAGAGACAGATTTATATTACAAGCAACTCTAAGAAAACTAGTTCCATAGACTTCCATCACTGTTTCCATTCTACTGCTGTCTGTTTATTGTTCATCTGTTTATCAAGTTTATCTCAAAGGTGACCTGTATGATAGACTGCAGCTCCTGAAGTTTGATCTTCAAAACTTCATTTTCTCGCTCCAGCTCATAGATCTGCTCCTTGCGTGGCCGGTTCTCGATATCGTTCTTTAGTTTCAGAGATTGCCTCCTCTCCATTTTACACTCTTCTTCTACCTTGTTTAGCTTGTGCTTCAGCTGGTCAATCTGGAGGGCAAGTGGTAAAAGAACAGGCAACATCAGCTGTGTTCTAAAACACTGATAGTAATCTTCATACAGAAATATAATACAGAGATTGAGTGTGACTGCTCCATGCCCTCTGACCTCCAGCTGCAGGTCTCGGCTCCTCATGACTGCCATGTTCTTCTCCTCACTGAGCTGGGCGTAACGCATGGCCAGCTGGTAGTTTTCATCCTTCACCTTAATGAGTTCATCATTACAGTTGTTGCGCTCCTCTTTCATCTTGTTGTAGCGCTCCTGGAAGGTCCGTAGCTCCTGGTTGGCCAACCGCAGCTTCTTGTGCTCGTCTTCCAGCGTCCGGTTCTTGGCCATGATGTCCACACGCTGAACGTCTTTGGCTTTGGCCTGCTGCTGCAATTTCATCACCTCGTTCATCAGGAACTGCGTCAGACCCTCATGGCCTTCTTCCACTACGGATGGACATGAGAGACACGAAATGTGTATAAACACATGCTCCAAGCTCCCTTAAAGCTACTTATATAAATGGATCTTCACTTTGAATATACTCACCCACTATAGAAGAGCACCTGCGAGTGGGCTCCTTCCCCGTCACCATTTTGTATAAGTCAGGGTAGTACAACTCCAGGCTCTCCAAAAATACTACATAGCCTCTCTCGCCTTTGGTGTGAAGGATGTCCAACAATCGACCTAAAATAAACACCTCTTAATGATTTCACTGGCCATTAAGCAAGAAGTTCCTGAATTCGAATTTAAACAGTGGAATTGGAGAATATTCCCAGCTCCCAGCTCAAAAAGACTACATAATATATGCTACTATGTACAAAACTGTGTCCCTGGCGGAACAGAGTAAAGTCATTAGGGAGCTGTGCAAATGGAATCAGAGCTAAACAACTGTTGTGATGTGTCTCTTTGTGACAAACAACACAGTAATGAAAACTCCTTGGTTAAAATGTTCCAATTTGCTCATGGCCATACACAAGTTGAAAAATGATACAGAGGTTCAGGAAAGCGTCCATGGGCAAAGAAAAAAAACAGTTGGAGCACCAACTTATGGGATTAAAAGCCCCCATTCATCATCATATTACACAACTGGAACAACACAGTGAGAGATGTGGTGACTGAGTAACTGATTGATGGTGCGATTTGCATGTAAATGTTTTCTGCACAAAATTTGCATTTTCATATTCCATAGTGTTTAGTCTTTCTGTCACTGCAGCTTAGAATGGGGGAGCTGAGCAAATGTGCATGTGTGTTAGGGGGGCCTGTATATGTAAATCGCACCCACGTACACAGAGACACAGTGGACAAACAAGAGGATGTGAAAAAACAGTCACACATCTGTACTGAACTGAAACACAACACATGCAAAACACACACTTGCGCCCCCAATTATACATGAACACACATGCTACCTGCTCGGTTGGGCTTTGTCTCAAGCAGTAGGGAGTGCAGCACCTCATCCTCGTCCTGTTCGTCGATGACCTTGCACTGCCTCAGATAAGAGGTCAGCTTGCAGGGATTAATATAGCGGCACAGAATGTACCGGTTCTTCTCCACATTACCCCACAAGGTCTCTTCATCGTCCAGGATGTTTTCAGACCCTCCGTTCTCCATGTTTGATGAGGCCTGCATAAAACAATAATCTTAAGCTGGCTGGCTACTTCAAACAATCAAAGAACTAAATGAAACTTAACAGCTTCAAAACATGCTTTCTTACGTATACTTAAAAGGATCTTGGTGTATGTGTCAGCATTGCTAGAAGCCTGTTTCATGACGATGAGTGATTACAGTTAGTGGAAGGTCTCAGAACAAAAGACCTGGTGATTAGGAGTTATGTTCAGCAAGCAGCGGACACCGCACCATAACTCAAACCACCATCTCGTTTCAACAAAATGATGTTGTTTAACTTTTAAAACGTTGTTTTCTTTAAATTGCATCATTAAGGTTTTTAGCATGAAAGTTTATAGGCCTCTTTTATATCATACCCAAAGGAGAGAAGCACTTTGGGTCATGGTTTTAAATGTGTTATTGTTGATTCATGCTGAAAGGACACAAACATTCAATCCATTTATATCCATTGCTTATATGTTCATATTTTTTAAATCCATCAGATCACCGTTTCTTTTTCACTGTTATCCTTCCTGGTGACCAACGGTACTGCACAGTTTTGCTAGTCCCTGCCCCGACACACTTGGTCCAGCTCATGGAGGGCTAATAAGATAATCAACTGATGAGCTGTTGAGTCAAGGAATACTTGAAACTGTGCACTACTGTGGGGCACCGGGAGCAAGATTAAGAAGCACTGTATTAGATAGATTAAAAAAAAGCATTAAAGCTACAAGCTGCAACAGCTCTTTTAGGACAGTCATGATGTGACAAACATGTCACATATAAGTAAGGATGTGCGTCAGCGATTGCTGTAAACAATGACACTGATCGAAATACGTAATTAACAAATTATATGCACTTGTTTTGCTCATGTTTATGTATATTTACGAAAAGACCCTGTGGGGTTGAATTTGCAAATGAAAAGAATATGAATAAACTGCAAGCAAAGCTTCCACACCAATATATATTTAAATGTTCTAACATTAAAGTTTGATTAAATGTAAATAGCTCTAGTGTTTTAAGCAACAGCCTTTTTGCTTTTTTAAAAAAAATCCAAAATACATTCTGTATTTCAGCACAAATGAAAAACAGCAGGTCCCATCAGATGGTGCAAACAGTCTGTCTCAGGAAAGAGCCATAAAAATGCAAACAGGGTGTCGAGGGAAAGTGTGGCTCTGTGTCCCCACCGTACCCTCCTGAACACGCCAAAACACTGTGAGTGACAGACACAAAGTGCTCTTACAGCAGTTCCGGACTGGGTGGATGGTCATTTGAATAGCCGCAGGCTACAGGTAATACACGCTCCAACACACACAGGTTGTTAACCTTTATCAGCCACTATGTCTTCATGGAAAATGTTTCACAATGAATGCTGAGATAGATGTCAGAGTGACTTGTGGTTGGTGGCAGTAATAACACAGCTGTGGCGATTTTTACATCAATCGCAGCGCTAGAAGAAGTTCATTGTGAACTGCTCAGTACCCAAGACACAGTCAATTACAAAGAGAAGAAAAAAGCTGGGTAATGTCATGCAGTGTATGTGATCAGTGATGCTTCGTGCCGGGAAAGTTACTGAGCAGAATCCGTGCCAATAGGAATGTACAGGGGGAGTTTCTACTGTATGTACGCACAGTGAATCTGCAGACATCTTGTGGACTACATTATAATCACAAGGCTCATTACTCATCTGCCGTGGGAGGAAAATGCTCGAATTCCACACATTTGCTCAGACATCCATCAAACCGTCATTTAATGCAGCAGTTGGAGCAGAGGTTCTGGGGCTGATGTCATTCTCTGTCACAGGCAATCCATTTATGCATTACCTGCACAGAGGGGGCCATGCACCTGATGAGTTTATTCATCCAACAGCAACACCAGGAGCTGTGCTTCAACATAATGTCTCCTTGCTCGAAACACGGCTCATGCAGTAATTAAATACATGTAGGTGTGGCTAATGCAGTCGCTAATGTGCGCTGTTGTAATGTATCAGAATGATTCACCATAGGTTGCATCCCTTTTGCATATATTTTCTGGATGGTAAGCAGCCCTGAGGTGCAGCCTGGTCACTTTTAGTCACATAAGCCCTGCATTGTCTCCCTGCCGCTCTGTGTGGTTTTGCAAATGTTAGCTTATCTGATAGCATCCATATGCCCACACAGACTTTTTGCATGTTTTCTTTCATCATCGTCTCATTCGCTGTCATAAATCTTGATAAAGCTGATGAATCAGGTCAAGGTTGAAGAGACGTTTAGTCTTTTTCCCCTCCTTATACCAGACTGCAGTTGAACGGTTCAATAACGTGGGCCCTAATCTCCCTTATTTTTCTATTCACTGCACTTTACACAGCAGAGATCTGCAAACATATGGATATCCAAAGTCATCTAGGTTTTTGTTTACTTAACTGATTATTCGAATAAAGTGTAAGGTTGTAAGGTGTACAGTTGTATACGAACATTTGGGTGCCACTAGTAAAATGACATGTTTTGTTGATTTTCTAAAATACAAAGAAGTCAACATCTCTCTCACTTTCTCAGGGTCTACACCACATATCCTTCTGAGTCGCAGGAGATGCTGGAGCCTATCCCAGCACACACACACACACACACACACACACACACACACACACACACACACATGCTCA
This sequence comes from Semaprochilodus insignis, assembly GCA_034552555.1. Taxonomy (NCBI): domain Eukaryota; kingdom Metazoa; phylum Chordata; class Actinopteri; order Characiformes; family Prochilodontidae; genus Semaprochilodus; species Semaprochilodus insignis. Next base: position 12,953,978 of record CM067475.1, on the reverse strand, counting down.
CAACAAGGGGCAATTTAGCATCTCCAACTGGCCTGACTGCATGTATTTGGACTGTGTGGGAGAAAACCAGAGCAAGCCTATACAGAAAGGACCCTGGTTGCTCACCCAGGGAATCAAACCCAGACACTTCTTGCTGTGAGGCCACGGTGCAGCTTATACCCCATGCCATATTCCATGTCATACTTTTTTCATTTTTCATAATTTTTTAAGTAATCAGATTCACACTGACAGCTTGGACGGCTTGGGAATGCCCACACCTGTATAAGTTGTGGGCTGTCTTGCGATTGAGGCTGAACTCTAGCTAGTGTGCTCATGGCATGGCCACGTGAATTAGCAAAGTTCAAACAAGGCGTGACTGTGTGGCACAATGGTACGATGCATTATCCTGCTGGAATATCCCATCATTGTGGGGGTACGTGAAATCCATAAAGGGCTGCAAACAGTCACCAAGTAGAAAAATGGATCTGGAACCAGTCAATGGCATGTTTAAGCAGACTAGTGGACCCAAACCATGCCATGAGAACCACCAGCCTGCCCTGTGCCTTTGCTGACAACTGGGGTCCACGGCTTTTGAGGTCTGCGCCACACATGTACCCTACCATCAGCCCGAAACAATTGGTACCGTGACTCATCAGACCATGCCACATGTTGCCAGTCCTCTAGGTTCCAGATTGGCCAGGTGAGGTGCTGTGGGGTACACAGAGGCACTCCGGTGGATCTTCTACTCCTATATCCCATTTAAGCTAAAGAACGCTGTCCAGCACTATGCTGTCCACTGAGGGTGATAATGCCTTCTGTGACATATATTCCTGGTACACACGAAACACGTCAAGGAATGATAAATGCTCCATCTGGCACCCACTATCATGTCTCGGTCAAACTCCGATAATTCACGTCACCTTGCCATGAGCATGCCGGTCAGTGTTCAACCTCACTCACAAGATAACTTCAACAGGTGTGGGTGTTCCCAAGCCACCCCCTGAGGTAATGCCACACCATCATCAGTTTACATACTGTTATCCCATGACTTTTGGCAATTACATCATACTCTTAGGTATTTCCGCCACAAACACCTCAGTTAGACCACATTTCCTTTCCAATGCCAGCTGACAACGATCTTGTCAAAATCTACTAAATTTTTAAATTATAGATTTTTTTACTGAAGCACTTCACTTAGGATGAGTATCTAAATGTAGACTATTATGATTTAAAGTAGGCTTTTATGATTCAACTACTCAATCGCCTTCAAACTTTCCCACAGGAGGAAATACACAGCTAATACACATTACACATCACGTTACATTACATTACACAATGTGACTGTGTGCTATGCAGGTCAGATTTGTTACTTGACTGATATTATATGCCATATTTATTATATTCTAGAAGAGCAGAACATTTGCAGAAACAACATGTATTTCTCTTTAATGCTAATCCCAGTGTTTACATTTTCTAATTTTGCATGAATTAGCTTTGGCAGCTATGCACATGACATCAGATATTAGCATGGCCCACATGCATTCATATCATAGACAAAAAACAGGTTTTTTATGCTTAAGTACTAAAAGTATTTTTCTGTCATCCTTCTAAAACCTTTTTGGCACCTTTATTTTTGAGAGTGTTCTTGGCTGAAGCAGAATCCTGTGCATAGGGTCATCCCCATCACAGTCCCACCATGCTGAGAAGATGAGTCTGCGTATGTGGTGTCAAACCACTGGCAATGCCTCCTGCTGATCTGAGAGCTAAGATACTCAGATCCTTGTGCAGAGTTACCCCAGGACTGCAGGAAAGGCAAGGGGAAACATCAGAGTAAATCAGTGAGCGTCAAAATCTATGGATTTAGACATGGCACACCCACCTTAAATATTCAGCACAGAGGAGGGTGGATTCAGCTTCTCTCTGTTCTGGTTTGGGGGGTGATTGGAAACAATCAGCAGGGGTTTTCCCCTCAGAGACTAGTGAGATGCCATTCTGTCAGAGATCTCCACGAGGTCCTGTGTGTTGGACGGGACGTGACTCAGCCAACTCATTCACAGTGTGTACTCACATGCACCCCTCTCACACTCATATGTGGGCAGGCACAACATTTTGAATTTGTCCACACCCCCATCTTACAATACAACCCTAACCAAGTTTCCTCCGAGCTTATTTTGGAGTGAATGACTAATAGAGTTTCTTCACTTCCTCATTTCGGTAACAGATGTTTAGTCTCGCCTCTTCAAGTGAGAAGCTCGGGGCAGCTAAGAGGAGGTCCAATCTCTCCAGATCTGTGTACATTTATAGAACTGCATAACAGAAGTAGGCTGCAACATTGAAAAAGATATTTCAAGACTGAGAATTGGCGGCTGAACAGCATCCCCAGAAACTGACAACAAAGTAGTCCTATAATTATTACAATGGCAAAGGATTTCAACCTCTTAAAATCTATCAGTTTGAAGGAGTCTCTTATGGGTGAAGCCCAACTGTCGTAATTTCCACCACTTTTTTGCCCACAGGCACAAAAACAACAGACAAGCAATTTCACCAACACGCTGCACAAACAAGAGCCAACAAAGACTTGTTTGGTTTGAACTTGACTGAAAAGAGGAGTACACAGTAAAAACAGTTTCCTCTCTATCTTTCTCCCTCCCTCTCTTTGCAATGTGAGAGAGTCACACCTACAGGTTTGATCCTGTTTCACTACAGTTTCCTCTTTGTCTCTCCCCCGGGACTGGGCCTGAAACTGTTTCGCACTCATGTTGGAGAGTAGCATCAGACTGAGAGAGCGGAAGTCCTCACCACGCGCTCCCGCCACCCGCCATCTGATTTTAGAACAACCACCAACCAACAGTGAGTCCCCAGCCAATGGGCTGCAGCTCTGCTCCTCCAACCTACCAGTTCAGAGGAACTGCGGTGAGCTGTTTTGTGTGAAAGTGAAACACGGTGTGAAGCAGTTCAGTGGGCCCCCCGACCAAGCCCTTACTACAGTTAGCATTTCAGCTCTCAGAGCCAGCGATGCTGAGAACCTTTTCAGCTGCCTCAGGAAAGTGCAGATAAAGAGATAAGGGCTAAAAATAGAGTCGCACAAACTAAAAGTCTCCAATGGTGCAATTACTCATTGTGTGTCACTCTAGACCTAAATACTTCTGTAATCGAGTGAAATGGGTGATGTACAAGGATACAGGCTGGTAGAAAATAAGGACTATGTAAAGGGGGGGAAAAAAGTCTTCCATCAGTCAACCGCCTTTTTAACAGATGACTGCCATACAAAAGTAAGAAACGTTGAATGCTAAAAAGCGAGTAATTACTCAGCCTGTCAGCGATTTCGATTTGTCCATGACACTAGACTACACTGATTAAGACTACATAATCCACATGTGAATACATGGGATTTATTATAATTGACTTGTTCAGTATGCTTTTCCAAAAAGCTCTTACCACATTCCTTTCCTTTAAAGGAATTCAGAATACTAATGATGCATCTTGGAAATGGTTGCTTTATGGTATATATAAGGCTATATATAACCAAAAAGAGTACCACTGGTCCAGCTATGCGTAATTTAGCTCCTTTTATGCCCCGTCTAATTACCCTTTCAAAGAGCAACAAACCCACTTAGGAACCATTCAGAATTTATAAGGCAATTGTAGATCCCTCTACTAACTGAAATGATCTGTTCAGATTAAAGACACTTTCTGCAGTCTCGGTAGAATGTGCTTTGCATGCATGCCTGCATAGCGCAGTATGTTTTACAGTGTAATCTGTGCATTAAAAGAGAACAACATGTCTTCTAAAGATGTAAGTGAATTATGGGCTATTATCATCATATATCCATCAGTATAATAATGATTTTGCATTTGAGACCTAAACAGGTCTCATTTTTGAGCCTTTACAGGAAGCAACAGTGCACAGACACCAAACTATAATGTGTTGTTTTGTCTTGAGCAGTAATCCTAATTCTTTCAATTTAAACCAAAAACTATATAAACATATTCGGCTGTAGGCCTTGATTAACCTTCAGTGTGCACCTTAAAATGCCTTCAAACCAATGTTCAAGAATGGACAGTGAAAAACGAGCTAAATAATTATATAATTAAATAATTGTATAATTACAAATTCAGTTTTAAATCCCAAATTTAAGCATCTAAATTTCAAAAATGTACAAACTTTAAATATAAAACGAAACCTTTATATTAAGTCCTTAGGCATTTAATTTAAGCGAAACATTTAAGATGTTTTGTGAAAGTGGCCGCAACCTTTTCGAACATGGATTGGACCCACGGTCGTATGTCCTCCAAAACTGGTGAGTTTTTAAAAATAAGTTTAAGAGGGTACCTTTTTTCATACCAATGGCCATTTACTGTGGAACCTGCAGCGCTATGAGCAAGTGATAAAGTAAAATAGGATTTTAAATACCATAGAGATCACTGACATACTTGAGTTCAAGCTTTGAATTTTTTTGAGCATGCCTTGCAAAAAAAATCCCTAAAAAGACAAAACTGACTGTGAGTACAGTGGAGGGGTTTGTTCACTGTTCTATATTGACTTTCACTGACAGACTTCCAAAAATTATTTTGATCACAAAAAACATTCCAGCATGATGATAGGACAGCTCTGATTAACAAGAAAGGTATTTTAATAAAAGACTGCTGACAGAAATACAACCTGTCAAAATGACACACAGTAAACCCATTGTGAGCCAGCAAATTTCAGATGTGTTGCAATCACTGGTAAACTGACCCAAGAATCAACAGCTCCACCACTGTTTATGTAACTGAGGACACATGGAGGTATGGAAGGCAAAGGCAAAGCATTGCATTCCACACACTAACTACCCTTTATATTCCTTTCAGTTGCCCTTGGATGTTACTGTGTATTAAATCTGTGCATGTTAATGCTTATTGATCCAGTTTGCCCACTTTCCTCACAACATTAAAGATAAAGGTAGAGCAGCATCTCTATTTTTGCTTTTCCACATTAGTTATCTTTTCTGTGCATGTCCTCTTCTCTTAGAAACAGAAAAAAAAATCTATATGCAGTCATGTGAAGAAGTAAGTACACCCCAATGGAAAGTTTAGACTTCTTCAACATATCTGGATATTGTCACACTCCCTACCGTGGTTGCTTCCTTGCTCACATGAGTCTATGGACTGTGCAGAGAACTCCATTTCCCATGACACAGTGGGGAACCACCTGACAATACCTTTACTGCTCAGCTGAACTCTGCTTCATGTCATTTGTAATAAGTCTGGGCTTATTTAAGTTCTCTGCAAAGTATTACCAGATTCCCACTAACAAACCGAGCATTATCCAGCCTGTAGGCTAAGCCTTCCAACGTATGACCTGTTTTCTCACATTACCTTGACTTGTCATTTCATGTTCCCCTGTTCTGTCGGACTGCTGTAGTCTGATTCTCTCCCTGCACTGTTTTTTAGTTGTGCTCTTAACGTTCCTTTACTTTTGGCTGCCATGCACTCTGATTTTGACCCTTGCCTGCTCTGAGTATGTCTATTATTTTGTTATTATTTATAAACATCTGTTTTGATTTCATAACAGTTACAGATATCAAGTCTTTATTCAAACAGTGCTGAAAGATTACGGTGAAATAATTTAAGAGTAATTTAAACAATTAACATTTTGGTCATCCTTTATATATTTTAACATAAACAGTAAAGCAATTTTCTGATGTGGAAAAAATAAGTACTACCTGCATGTATTAGTACTTCAGGAATGTTAAACCCCCCAATCAGGTTTTAATGATTAAACACTGTTAGTGAATATCTTGGAGGAGCTAGGGTTATTTAAAGCTCAGTTATCTGGTCTGGTTTGCTCTTTGTTATTGGAGTGTGTTGTATCATCATGTCTAGATCAAAAGAGCTCTGAGCTCTGGAACCTTCAAAACAAAAGGGGTAGATGCCTTTGAGTCTGCGAAGGGTTTTAATAACACATTTAACATATTGATAATCAACCCACTGTCCAGATTTGGGCAAGATTAAAAATCACTGCCAACTTGTCCTGCCAACTTGAGACTCTAAGAACCCCAACATTTTGTTACAAGATCATCAGGTAGCTTTGAAGTCGAAGTGTATGATGTGCATGCATCTGCACAAATTTAACCTACATGCGAGGTACAAGAGGAGGAAGCCTTTGCTGTTTGCCAAGACTAAATATTGCTGATGAAAATCTAGGCAAGGACCAGAACTTCTAAAACAATGTGCTATGGACAGGTGAATCAAAGGCAGAGCTGTTTGGCCACAGAAGCCATGTTTGATGAAAACCAAAAATTTCATTTGCTCTAAAGAACTCCATGAAGCATGGTGAAATGTTATGGTTTGGGGCTGCTTTGCTACCTCTGGGCCTGACCAACCCACAATCATAGAATCAACTGTGAATTTCCCTTCATACCAGAGAGAGCTTGAAGAGAATGTTTGACCATCTATAAAAAAGGTGAAGTTGAAGAAGTGGACATTCTAACTGGATTCCAAACATACAAGTACATCTACTAAAGAATGGCTCAAAAGGAAGAAATGGATGAATAGAAGAAAAAGGGATGACCTAGAATGGCCTAGTCAAAGCCTGGATCTGAATCTCACTAAAATGCCGTGGGTGATTTGACACAGACTGGATGGTTGAAAGAATTTTGCATGGAGGAATCAGCAAACATTTCCCCCAGTAGATGTTGGAAACTGGCAAACAGGTATAGGATAACTGTGTCTTTTAAATTAGGTGGAACCAGTTATTGAAGGCAGGGGAGTACTTACTTTGTCAACAGACAAAAATAACACTGTTCTTAGTTCTCCACATGGCTGTGCACATTTTATTGCTGGACAGCAGAGAATACTGGACCACGTTTTTCAAAGGCATTGTACTTTTTTTTTCTATGTTGTAGGATGTCTAAACTACAGTTAGAAAACATAAGAATTTGAAATGTCTGATAGAGCAGGAAAAACACCAAGCTGCAGTGTTGCTGTCCAGGGTTTGAGCCAAAAATTCTTGGTGCACTGAACATTCACTACCAAACACAATGCGTCAATGAAATTTCATGAAATAGTTTAAAATGCCACCATGATTAGAGCAAGCTTTCAACAGAATACAATGCAAGTTCCTGAACGGTATCAACTACTGTAACAGGAGAGGATTTCTTTGGGTGTTGGCAGGAAAATTTGTTTATCTCTTGTTAAGTCAGCAGCAGAAAAATCAAGGAACAACAATAAAAAAAGAGAAGAAACATCCTGGCAGTCCATGGAGCTAATATTTTGAACTAAATCCATAACTGGTTGCACAATCTGTCTCCTGCCAGAACTGAAACTCCAACCTAGATACTAGCAGTGCAGATGGTGATAGCAGGGCATCTTCTATCAGACAGGTTTCAAACTAAATTTCTACTCTGATGTGCTCTGTGGCTCTTCCTTGAGTTTCTAAGGAGGTGCAGGACACGCTGGAAAATTTGTTAAACAAAGCTGAGGTCCAAAAGTTGGAAATGCAGATTTGGGCAACTGTTCTGCATTCACAGAGTATCCTTGTCTGACACACTACTGGCTATTCAAATGACATTTCCATTAACCCACTGTGCTCTCAATTTCAGACAGCCTGGCTGAAGTGCAGTCCCTGTGTGTATAGGCTGTGTGTGTGGGTGTCTGTGTGGGTGTGGGTGCCTCAGTACTGCCCTTGGTTATTCCTGTAAGTGCAGGGCACTGCTTTGTCAAGGTGCGGATATTAGAAGTGCAACTCACCAATTCATCAGTAAATATATCACAACAATTTGAATATAGAAACATTATGACTGTAAACATGCTGTTGGACATTAAAATAAACCTGGAGCTGGGAAGAGGAGCTGCAAGAGGAGCGCTGGAGCGAGATGTTGATTGGTGCTGATCATTAACAAATGTTGGTGTTTGACCAGTGCAAATGGATTAGATGGCATGATTATTTGCTTTGTTCGTTCTCCATGATGCATTGTCACAATGCACACTGTCTTAGTTTTCCAGTGCGATATCATAAATACACAATGCATGGTTACATCCCCACTGACAATCTGTATAATTTATGACAATGCTTAAACATCTGTTCGTGCCCATTAATGTTCACTATTGTGAGGTAAAACCAGCGATGACCACAACGGGCCTACGCTTCTTCCTCAGTGCCAAAAGTTCCATTTGCTTCTGATACAGTCAAAGTTCTCTTCTACCAACGCTCCATCTCTCCTTCCCATTTGTCCTCAATGTCCAATTGACAAGCAAACAGTTTAATGGAAATCAAAGAACCAAACGTGATTATTACTGAGCAATGCACCAATATGAGTGTTGTGGGCTGAAGCCAATATAACATATTTGCCAGACTTTTTTTTGCCAACATATTTTTTCCATACAGGGTTGCAAATGTAGTAAAACAAACTTAGCGCAGATTTGTTTGTACAGTAGGCCAGTGTCACCAAAATACTGTTCTTTCACAGTAGAATAAATGCAAAATCAAATGTCAGTTTGAAGCAGGGCACAGCACAGAATGTACTGTTTAAATGGAAATTTATTTTATTTTTTTTTTTTTTATTTACTGATGGAAATACTGAATTTTTTTACTTAGTGCTTAGTATTTATATTATAAATTTTAGTACTTGTAGTTCGGGAGCTGGTGCAGAGTAAGAATTTCATTGTACGGTGCAAGTGCTTGTTTCTCTGTGCATGTTGCAATAAACGCTTGAATCTTGAATCTAGTTTTGTTCTAATTTATTGATGCTTCTTTGCATACCCTTGTTTTTGGCAAGAAAAAGGTACTGGAGTTATTTATTTATTTATAGTTATTTATTCATCTATTTGTATTAGCAGAAAGACTAAAAAAACGATGAAATTTTGAATAAATGCATAAAACAAGCTCAAGCTAAATTTAAAAGCTGATAGCTATTTCATAATCGGAATAATCAATTATTCATTTCAATAATTGACATACCATTCAACTATCAAAATAGTTGTTTGTTGCAGCCCTAGTTTGAAGTATCAGTTAAATAACTTTTTAATGATTCTGCTATCACTGTGTGCGTCTTTAATTATTACACAAAAATTACTCAAAAATCGTCAATACATTAACAGGCACTGCTGAGAGATACAGCTGACTGACAGAGGCGCATCCCAGCCGGTTGACATACTAGTCCGGGCAGCGGGCTGCTATACTAGTTAAAGGTTAAATCAAGGCTAAATGCTGTCATTACACCAAGAGTCTTTCCACCGTTCCTTTCAACCCCCTTAATAACAATCTGGACTAAACCAAGACAACCAAGACTGTAAATGACCACACAGTGGCAGATCAGTGATTACTGAAAGAAGCCTGTCTCAGCCGTTCAGGTAAGGGGCTTCTGTTTTTCCCACTAAATACTCCAGAGTTGGTCTTGAGCATTTTTATTGCAGCTAATCATCCTACGCCCACAGGTAAATAACTGTTTTTGCATGCACACATCAGCGAGGGCGCTTTGTGGTTTCGGTCATAGGTATCATTACCTCCATCACCTTGTATTCATCGTTTTGATAGTATTATTTTTAATGGTAGCACTGTTGGTTCCTCTGTTTCAGCAAATCAGATGTCTGAATAAAAGAGTATATTGAATATTATACATATCATGTATCAGAAAAATCTCTTGAAAAGTATTGTGATATTGCATTTTTGCCATAGCTCCCACAAGTAATATATAAGAGTCACAAAATATGCTAATTTAATGCCAAATGACTGAAAGCTGAGCTGTAGTTTATGAGAACATGACAAAAGAAGTCAGTTGAGTGTCAAGAATGTGAAGAAAAGAAGAAGAGATAGAAGAGATAACTGCCAAATACATTTCTTAGTCATCTCTGTTCCTCTCTTATTTCAGGTTGCTGTCCTGGATTAGATGTGACATTAAGATTGTCACTCATTCAAACACAACTAATCAGATTGCAGCGTCTGGAAATAAATGTCTTAAAATGTGCAATAGTGGGTAGATCGAATATTAATGAAACCACTACAGTTCTCAGGAAGTGTGTGCATGTTAATGAAACCACTACAGTTCTCCACCTCCCTGAAGATGTTTTACATATAAGCACTAGGAAGTGGACACTAATCTTTTATCGGCAGTTTTATGGTGTTTTTGGAGATTAGGGGGGTAACAGTCATGTATGGACACTTCCAAACAGATACATGACTGTGACTAGCTGCCATAACGACAATATCATGATTTGACCGATGGTGAAAATTAATATCATGGTAGAACGCATGAGCTTAATGTCGTGCCAACATGCACAAAAGGTTTTCTCTCCACCAGAAAAGCACAGCAAACCTATTAAACCTAATTTATGCACACTTTATAATAATAAGACTCAAACAAACAAAACAACTCTATATAGGTTCTGTGAAAAGCTGGCAACAATCAATCAGGACGTGAAACCGTTTTTGCCCTCCATTCACAATGGTCAAATTAGGAATTACTCAAGGATGCAATGTAAGCACACAGGAGAGGGCTGTTATACCTGCTGGCCTGCCGCAGTCAGAAATTGCATGGCACTCAAAAGGGCAATTCCACCAGTCGTTCAAAATTTCTCAACAGTTCAGCCCATCAGACGTTCACAGTAATGTGATGTGGAGTGGTCCGTCGTAGAGAAACTTACAGACTCTGATTTCTCTATAGCCAGTTCTCAAAACTGGCTAAAATTACGAAGCCTAAAGCTTACATGGGCTCCATGTTGAACCCCCTTACCCCCAGTACGAAAACTACACCCCCACTGCAAGACAGTCCAAAACTACAAAATGTAGAGCTCTGGCTAAAGGGGAACACCACCGATATTTTTTTATTATTATTCTTTCAAAAATCCACATAATAAAAAGGTAAATAAAGCCACTCAGAGGTGTCTGGTGTGAAATGCTCCATTGTAGAGAAACTTGGCAAGTCAGAATTGTTCACAGTGGTGGTGATAGGAACCCAACGTCTGAAGCTGCCTCACAGAAAGTAGAAAGTTATTGTGTGAAACGATTATGAATGTGCTGCCTAATGGTTGACATGTTTTATGAAAGCTTTCTAATTAAGCTTTGGTTTAAAATACCTTTGAATCAATTTATTTTAATGTGTTCATTGCGGAGAGGTACATACAGGAGGCAAAAGCAGTCCACCTCAGAAGGTATGTGTATGTCCTCTGGTGGGTTTGGATGGTAAATAAAACTGGCTATAGAGAAATCAGAGTCTGTGAGCTCCTCTACGACGGACCACCCCACATCACGTTACTGTGTGCGTCTGATGGGCTGAACTGTTCAGAAATTTTGAAAACCTGGTGGAATTGCCCTTTTGAGTGCCACTAACTCCGAACAGTAGGTATAACAGCCCCCTCCTGCGCGCTTACATTGCATCCTTGAGTAATTCACAAATCCCAAGCTGCAGCCAGCTTCCCACTGCTGGGGACAGGCTCAGGTTTTCGCTCACAGCAAGGCAGGAACCATTTCATGTGGGGCCTTGCAGGATGAAATCCGAGCACAAACGCTGAATTCACCTGACCCGGACCTCGGCTTTGGTATCAGTGCCCTCAAAGCTTCATTGTCCTCCAGTTTGACTGTGCTGGCATGCGGCAGCGCGCAGGCAGTGATGGAGCTCATAATAATAGAGTCAGTGTGCAGCAGAGCATGCAAACAGCCGAGCTGCTTCTTCACACCTTTCACAGCAGCTAACTAACACGTCTGCGCTCGAGAGCGGGGAGCGCCTCAGGCTCCGCAGTTCATGAAGATACGGCGACCTGTTTCTTCTGGTCCTCCGCGTAAAGTTACTTCGGCACGAGTGAGCTCAAAACTTCTCGACCCTTTCTTAAAGTCACCTTCCACAAATAAAAGGGTCACAGCAGACAACTCTGTTAAAAACAAACTTGTATGAACTTCCTCGCTGTTAGTTTAAATGTGAGCTTTGGTCGACTCGGCTAAGCTAAGCTCAGGGCTTCGAGCCTTTCGATACGCGTCGCGAGCGCGGAGCCTTTGCCGGGTTTGACTTCAACACCAGCCACCAAAAGTTAATGTCTGACTGTGAATTCCGAGCAAAAAGCGCTTTATTTACCTGTAGAAGATCACCCTCTCCGAGTTCAGCACCGCGCAGACATTCCGCAAGTTGGAATAAGGCCGGAATAAGAGCTAAAATCTCGGCATGGGAGCGCAGAGCAGGTCGGCCACGGACTCTTAAAGTTCCACCTGACAGAGAGAAACACAAGTCTGGCTGTCAGCCAGAAAGTGGGCGGAGTTACGGCAGGACCTGCAGCCCACTCACTGCAACCGCACACAGAAGGATAATATATGCAAATAACCTAATATATTATATATTACATCTGATATTGGCTATTTGTCAGTATATTATTAGCCCATTATATCTGTACTTAGATCCAGTTTTATTATTATTATATGTATTCTGTTCCAGTACACTGCAATATGCTCCATTATCATATCACACACATACGGAAGACCTGCACTGATTTGCATGTTTGTTTAACCTGCTAGGAAAACCAGCCTAGGCCAGCTTTGACGGTCACCAGCAAAACCAGCTCATGTTGTGTTTTGATGCTGGTATGTTGGTCAGCTAGCATGACCAAGCTTGGTGACCAGCTAAGCCAGCGGTCCAGATCAACACTATACCATACTAAACCAGCATACCTTGTTAGAAAAACCAGCATGGACCAGCATGACTGGCCACCAGCAAAACCAACATATCTCAATATTTGTCATTTTTAATTTTTTGGATGCTGGTATGCTGATCAGCAGCAATGGAAGGCAATCTGCTGGTCACCAGCAACACCAGCGTAGGTTGTGTTTTGATGCTGGTATGCTAGTCAATGACCAAGCAGGATGACCAGGATAAAGCAGCAGCAGTCCAACTCTGTACTATAGACCATCTGCTTATAGACCATCTTAAATGAGCAATAAGTACATTTTAAAGCAGTGAATCCAAAACAACTAAACTGTTAAAAAAGAATGTTAAGAAATAACAGTTTGACAGTGTGTTAAAGATGTTTATGTATTGTGTTGCAGAGATATCTACTTACATTAGCATGCTAACCAGCCCATCCTGACTAGCCCTGGCCCATCCTGTCTCGTAATACCACTTTGTGCTTCAGGAGGCGATAGTGAGTCACTGTATCATTGAGTGGAATCAGACCAAACTGAAAAGAAGGTGCACTGCCCTGACGGTGTGTCATAGTCTCTTGTTAATAATGTTGAAGGTCCTGCTATCATCAATACCCATATATATACCCATATAATGACCACCGGCTGCAAACATGAGAAGTCATATAAATAGGAGCAAAACAACATTGGCATTGCTTTTCACAGCTGGAAACACCGTTGGCATCTTGCAAAGGTAGAAGTGGAGTTTGCATGTTCTCCCTGTCTCCGTGTGGGTTTTCACTGGGTGCTCCATTCTGCAGTCAGGCGAGTTATAGATACTAAATTGCCCAAAGGTGTGGATGTGTAAGTCTCCCTGTGATGGACTGATGACCTGTCCAGGGTGTTTCCTGCCTGTTCCTGCCCAGGAGGATGAGCAGCTTAGCTAATGAATAAATGTTCCCCCCATTGGTTGGAGTATGATGGGTTGCGTCATCACACAAATTGCTCGTTGAAATGAAATGCATGCAGGTCTGTGCTGTTTTTTTCCCCATGGTACTTTACTCTTGAGATGAATTAAAAAATATGTTTAATTAGTTTAATTAATTAAATTAATTAAATTACGTTTAAGTAGTAGTGATTTCCACATAATTATCACAACACAACAAACGTATCTTACCTGAGAAGTATTTGGTATTTGTGTCATTATCATGACATATGAAGGTAATTGCAACAACACAGTGTCTATTATGATGTGATAATGATATAAATAACTCGAGACCTTGAGAAAACAACATTTGTTTTGCTGTATAATAATAATGACTAGTATCACATGATCTCAGGAAATGAAAATGAAATTAATTAATGGGGAAAAAAATGGAGCAAAAAAAAAAAAAAGAATCCATGACCCTTTATGGCATCCATGAAAATGGAATGGAAATAGAATGCAAGGTATGGAAATACAGTTTACCTGGACACAAGCCTTATAAAGGTCAATAGGGCCATGACTGTTTCCCCTTTTCACACCAGAGCTTGTTTATTTCCTCATTGGAGGGATGTCAGCTTGTAAAGATATGTTACTTTCAGTTTGTTGCTCACGTATCAAAGACCTGTAAGACCGAGTTGCTGCTATTGTAAAAAGGTAATGCTCCAAGCATGCGGGCATTATTTGCAGAACATTTTCGGTGACGGTGAGCTCTGGTGTGTTATAAATAACCTGATAAAGGTCTTATTAGCATAATTTGAGGAAACATTGTATTGCTGCGCTAATTCCATATTTACCAAGACCTTTTCAGGCACCGCAATGCAACTTTGATTGCGGAGCACACTCTTATGACGTGAAAATGGGTAAATAACTATTTGTGTTTACTCCCAATCAAGAGCAATTTTGCAATCACGCTTGTAAATTGTCTTGTTTTGTTCTTATTATCATAAAAAGTGTCTTCAACTGAAATCTAAATAATCCTGTACTAGCTGGAATATTATCCAACGAAGCACGGTTGTAAATCGCTCTGGATAAGAGCGTCTGCTAAATGCCGTAAATGTAAATGTAAATGTAAATAATCACTTCAAGAAGAAAAAGCATCCAAGATGGGAAAGGTTTGAACTGACTTCTAGTAAGGGCTTAAATGGAGCTATTGTTTTGTAATATTTGGTTGTACATAATGCATATATTTATGTATATGTGTGTGTGTGTGTGTGTGTGTGTGTGTGTGTGTGTGTGTGTGTGCACACTCAGCAAAAATATAGTTGCACCCAGAAGGAAGTGTTGGATTGCAATGCTGTTGAGAAGGAAGATAAAGGTTACCAGGAACAATAAAGCAATAAATGATGATAAATTTAGACTGATATGGGCAATATTTATTGAGCTACACATACAGAGGTAGTGTCTCTAAGTATGATGTCAGGCAGCCTTGTTTACTAAGGCAACATGCATTTGTTTCAGCATGGAGTGAATATTGCACAAACCGTTCATCTTGGCGCTGACCATGGTGCCTCCACACACATATTCGTTGGTCGTCTCCACCGAGACAAAAGCAGGACTCACTCAATGGCAGTCTGGCTCGACACCATTGCAATCTTTGGCGCCGTTGACGTGGTGTTAAGGGCAGTCATCATAATGGTCTGTGTGCATGTAGTCCTGCGTCATGCAGTCATCTGCCAACAGTGCTGGCACTAACAGGATGACTCATAAAGGGCATCACTGCTCGCTGTATGTCCACAATCATGGCTGCTGGGTCAATAAGGTACAGCAAAAACAAGGCCCATCCTTGCTTATGTCACATGTGCAGTCGAGCATGAAACTTGAATCATTTGCATGTCTCACAATGTCAAACCTACCCACCAAGTTTCATTCCTGATGGTTGATTCCTTTTGGGTGCAACTCTTTGTGCAACTATGTTATGAATAAATGACATACAGATACGGAAATATTTCTGATAACTTAGTTGATGATTCATAATCTTTATTTTTATTGGTCTTGTTTTTTGTATCATGTTATCTGAGATGATGCCACAAACATGCCTCATATGCAAATCTAAATTCAGTATCTGCTGTATTTGTTTATTTCAACAGTTGTATTTGGGTTTTTTGTCTAGTAGAGCAAGAGGGAAAAAAAGGAAAGCCATTGTGTGCTCTGAAAATTTCCCGTCACTCTGATCACTGAATTGTCTAGTGGTGTTAAGTACAGTGCTTTCTGAAACACCTTTCAGTGGATAGTTCTTTTAAATTAAAGGGTTCTTTTAAAGGGTTCATTGTGAAGAACAGTTTTGAAGTTCGAAGGACTTCCACATAATGTAAAGGCTTTAAACCAATTTGAAGTAGTCCAAGCCAAGAACTATTTAGGAACCCTTTATGTTATAAAACCACCATTACCAGACATTGTGCGCTGAGGTTGACTTGGTATATATCAAATTGTAGAGATATAAACAGGTGGTTTAGTATCAGCTGAGACTAAATATAGAAGAATGGCGCTCTGTGTTCTGTGCATATATAGCTACTAGCAGAGGGTCATCGCTGATAATTGAGGGGACGGATGTGGCGAACAGATGTTCACACACAAATATCTTTTCCTCATATCACCTTCAGTTCTCAACATACCAGTATATGACTAACCGCTGCTACGCAATGACACATACCTTCCAACAGGAAGTCAGGCTTCTAGCCACACTTAAAGAGAGTGCCCTCCGGTGGATGAACATAGAATGGGGCATTAAGAGTCGAGGTGCAGTTTACAATCTGGAGCTCTGGTTTACCACAAAACCTCCCATTACCCATGTAGAACAGGAAGAAGAACTGACAGTCTTTTGTTAGATCCCTACCGCAGATCAGAACTAGTTCATGTATAGCTTTTCTGGGTGTTCCACAATGAGATGACCTAAATCATTCATTGGACTACACGTGCTTCTTGCTTCATGCTGTGCAAATAATTAATGCCAACCCATACTTCTCTAGAAAAACGGATTTGGCTTTCTCTGTGGCTGTAATGTCTAGTAGCTGTTGCATCAAGTAACTCAACAGTCAGTTTATGTTTGATCAGTTGATTAGCAAACAGTTATCTGTATTAATCTGTCTTTAATACAGAATATGTGGACAATTAATAAAGTAAACAGTAAGTACGTAACTGAACAATGACAAAAAAAAATAGAAGACTTCACTATGACAATACAGTACGTACTGATACTAAGTCAGAGACCACTATTCATGTATTAAATTTCCATCTAAGAGGAATGACTTTTAATACTGGGATGTAACAAAATACCCAGACAGCGTGAAACAGATTTGAATAAAATATAATTGTGGTGTGTTTATGATGTGTGATGTATTGCAATGACCTTTGTTGATATAGATATGATGTTTGTGATACAGTTTATTGTATGTAATTGTTAACAAAAAAAATCGATATATTTCAATACATTTCCTTAAAAAATACAAAACAGCAATTAAGTTTTTCCATTTTCAGCATCAAGAAAAAAAGAAATGAAAACATACAGTACTGTGCAGAAGTTGTGGGCCTCTGATAAAACAACAAGTAGAAAGGTTATTGGATGGTAAGTGTTTATTTACTGATAAAAACCCCACTACTAAAATCAATACAATACAGTATTTTGTGATTTTATGTATGTTGATATATTCACCTCTCCATTTCAAAACTCTCCACATGGCAGCCCTGTGTTGCCAGTGTTTTTTTTTTTTTTCCAGTACCTGTTTTGGGTATTTAGCCCTTTATTAAATTGAATTTGGTGTGCTGGGGATCCTGTTCAACAAATATATTTGATGACATTGTGAGAAAATCTGGAACCAAGCTTGTATTCTTACCTAGCTCCCAACATCTAAACTCCTTTTATGAAAACAAGATTTTTTTTTTACCTCAATACTGTTTAGTTGCATTTGTTCTAAATTTATATAGAGATTTACTGGTAAAAGTTGGTTGGTCTCAGAAGCATGTTGCATTTTCTGCTTCTCATGATCCAAGTAACCCCAAACACATTCAGTTATGTTGAGAGATGGACTCTGGGGTGGTCAGTCCACTGTTCTAAGAACACCAGCTCCTTTCTTTTGAGTTACATATTTTCGTCTTTCTTGTCTTTTTCCTTTTCTCAGTAACCGCCCCTTGACAGCTACACATCCTTTCAGACTCATAGCGTTGTCATAGAGTTGTCTTCTCACAGTGGAAGGATGTACAGAAACACCTGTGGATGTTTTCAAATCCAAAACAAGAGTGGAGCTGTTTGACTGGTGATGACAGCTTTGGTGGCCCATCAGGTCTTGCATGGTCATTAGGAGTCTCATGTTCCTTGTAGCTTTTAATAATTCTTTGAACTCCAGTATTGAAAGCTCTGATCTTGCCCTTCCTTGTGTAAGTGGATTATCTTGTATCTAATCTCCTCAGATATATATCACCTGGAAAATGAATAACTGGAAATTAAATAAATGCAAATAAGTGTCTCAGAATTTGCCCAGTACTATATGTATACACAAGTGTGCCCATCATGCTCTGTTTTTTACTGTAAGAGACACAATGGTCTATTCAGAAGAATAATTGCAAATATGCATAATTATCATGCAAATGGCCAACTAACCACCAGTGGCACATTGATAAGGTCAGTTTTAATCAAATATTTTCAACCCTATCAATTCTAACACAGTGCATTCAGAGGCAATGCCTGATTTTAATCTGCCCCCAGCGTAACTGCACGAACGACTGTGCAGGGTATAGTAAAATGACTCGGCATGTAGAAATGTGTGCTACTTTTCTTCCACTATATAAAAGAAGCACAATGCTGCCATTATTGTTGGATGAGCATCAATAGATTCTGAGTGTGCGCATGCATTCCGAACAGACTTCAGATCACTAAGGGCTCATTATTGATTTCTTTCTTCAGAGCGATGAGAGAAGATGACTGAAGTGTGGAGTACATTCCTATTCATTCATTGGTTTGTTTTAAATTGTAAATTGTGACACAAACAAAATAAAAATATATGAATTGTTGGCTACCAGGTTATGTTCTTTACTTATGACATACAGTCCTATGCAAAGGTCAGAGACCATTCTTCATTTATTTGTCTTCCAGTCAAAATGATCATTAAATACAAGTTACTCATTTTCCAGTGTCTTGGCAAAAGCAGAAACTATACGTCTGAAAGAAGATTCCACAGAGCTTTTAACAAATAATATGCAATTTAATTTTCGTCAGTTTGTAGTGTGTCCGACCTTTATTACAGCTTCCACTCTTTTCAGGAGACCTGCTTTCAGGACCAATTTGTAAGACGTCGCAACCTGTCGAATTCATCCCCTGAACAATAGGGAGCAGCATATCACCAGAAAATGCACAGTCCCACCTCCTCCATCTTCACTCCCTACCAGTGTTGAAGAAATGTTGTTAGTTCAGCATTAAACTTCATTCCTTAACTCATCAAAAGCATCTCCAGTGGTGGAGAGCAGCACCAATGTTAACTTTTGTTTTGCTTCTGTTTAAATCACTTCTTTTGCTTGCTGCAAATTTGCCAAGAGTGGGTGGCGGCAGTGGTTGCTTACCAAGAGCTTTAGCCATCGCTGCGTTTGTACTTCCTTTCACTGGCTACCTGTCCTTACATGATCTAACCTGGAGCAGCCCCTTCAATATGACTGTCCAGTAGTATGGTGTTGGGCCAGAGCTACTTCTTCATCCTCTCATGCTAGACTGAATTGACTTACTACAGTGACTCTATCGGTACAGAATGGTTTTACGAGACAGGGCGGGCTGGGGCTAGCAGGTTAGCATGCTAACTTGAGTAGATATCTCCATAACAAGATATATAGACATACATCAGTAAGTATGTATTGAAATGCATTGTATTGCGCTTATGCTGACCTCATCGTGTCTTCTCTCTAGGTATGAGCACTGGCTTGGGATTGTTAGATGCACTTCTGATGTACTTAACACTGTATTGTTTTTTTTTCTGGGGATCAGCACCGGCCCTTGTTCAGGCAGTGTCTAAGCTTAAAGCAAGTTTGGACTCTAACCTATTTGTACTAGCTAGGATACATTCTCTGACTGAACACTAGGCACAAAGCCGCTCTGGATAAGAGCTTCTGCTAAAAGCCTAAATGTAAATGTATATTCACACACCATCTAAACTGTTATTTCTTCCATTCTTTTGAAATGTTTAGTTAGTTTTGATTTAAACCACGAATACTACAAATTGCTCCTTTACAGGAATATGCAGAGATATTTTTCCACGCCTACAACGTTCTTGAAGTTAAGTTGCATTTTCTGCTTCTTGTGATTCAAAGTACTCCCAAACACATTAAGTGATATTGAGGTCTGGAGTGTGGAGTCCACTGTTCTGATGGTTTCCTTTTCTCAGTAACAACTTCTTGACAGCTACACATCCCCGCAGACCCATAGCTTTGAGCTGTCTTCTCACAATGGATGGATGGACAGAAGCACCTGTGAATGTGTTCACTTCTGGAGAAAGAGTGGAGCTTGATTTTTCTCTGAGATGAAAACTTTAAGTGCTGTTTATCCAACGGTGACAGCTTTGGTGGTCTACCAGATCTTGCACAGTTGTTAGGGGTCTAATTTTCTCTATACCTTTATTAATTTTTTTATCTCTGCATTTAGAAACACCAGTTTCTTCACTTACTTTCCTTTAACGTTCTCTTTGCTTATGCAAGTGGATAATCTCATATCCATCCTGCTCGGAAATATCTCCTGAAAAATGAATAGGCTGTACTTAATGGCCACTAGTGGAAATTAAATAAAGGAGGGGTGGTCTCTGGCAGAGTTTTTTAGGCTTAATCAGGTAATCAAATCAAACCAATTGATTGTTCCAGCCCCAGTATGTAGAATAAAGTGGTTCAATGTCATTTCACTTGACTGGATCATTTGATTTCAAAATTGAGAGCACAGTACCAGACAGGGACTGTAAAAGGCTAGACATCATATATTGACAGAAAATGGAGGTGAGAGATAGATATGAATAGGGAGAGAGAGTAGAAGCAAATAGCACAAGAAGGGCAAACTGCTCCTTGTACAGTTCAATGCCAATGACCTGCAGTTCTTCAGCATGGCACCTCGGTGAATGACATGTGCTGGAAGGCTGCATCTGCTGGAACACCAGCTGCTGTAAAAGTCCTTGAGAAATCAGAGGTAAGAGAGACAGGGGAGGCTTCTGGAGGTCCGCCAGCTTGCCATGCACCAAGACTGCTCCTGGCCTTGTTAGCCTGCTGTGGCACCCCTAGAGAGAAAGAGAGAGAGAGAGAGAGAGAGAGACAGAGAGAGCGAGCAAAAGAGAAAAGAGAGAGACATTTCCATGTATGTAGCATGGCACAAACAAGCAAAGCCGTCCTCCAGCAAGCAGCTGTCCGTCGTCTCTCTCTTTTGGAGCTAACGTCAGCCCAGCTAGCCCTCCGGCCAAAGCTCATTTCAATTTCAGATTCGACCAGCGTCCAGCCACCTCTAATTGGACAAGGCAGTGCAGTGGTTCCATAAACACAGACAGAAAGCTTGCAATAGCGCTGTCCCCCCTTCATCCATTGCATCTCCATAACTTGTGCAACATCACTCAGAGGCCATTCCGTCTTTAAAGGCCCTGTTTCACGGAGGATAGAACTGTTCTGAGTTTGCAATGGCAGACAGTCACCGATACAAGAACAACCCATTTGAATTAAATGTTTTTGTACTCTTATTCAGTAGTATGCTGAACTTTGACTCTGGATCAAATAGCATGTGCAACTAAGTCAAGACTTAAATACTTAAATACTGCACTTCTCTGCAAATCTTAGAGCAGAATTTGTTTGCGTCTGCTCACTTTAAGATATTGGAAAACAATTGCATCATAACTGCTACACAGGGCACATTCTTTTTTTTCTTGATGGTTTATTAGTGGTTAAATTCAGTAAATAAAGTGTAACAGTGCATTAAATCTAATGTGCAAAAATGTGTTAAACCTATTTACCATAGAAATAAGGTCATTTATTTTTTATATATAAAAAGCAGAAGTATATAAGAACATATATAACTTGTTTTTACTGTGCGACGTGTGATTTAACCAGGGGCGCCTTTTGAATGCATCTGTGTTGTATTCTTGTCAAAGCAACCATATTACAGCAGTTTAGCCCCGCCCATTTACAGTAAAGTTATGGTATTTCAGCCCAGACTGGTTTTACAACCAAGCACAATGGAGGGCAGCCAATCGGAACAGTTATCATAAACTTAAACGCATACAAAGCTCACAAAAACAGTTTCATTCTTTTTTTAGAGATAGACAGAAGTTGGACCACAGTCATGTATAAAATAAATTGTGACTGTTTTTTTTTTAAAACAAACAGGAAATAGTACCTGGACACTGTAAGGTTGTATTTGTATGAATTAACCACCACGCCTTAACCCAACGGAAACGGTGAACTATATTAATAGATAGAAAATCATTCAATGATCAGTCCTGTTAAGAGCACTGTGTAAGAGAATAAACAAGAGTACAGGACGCAAACATGTGATCAGATTCAATTATAGTCCACAATCCAAAATTCATATCAGAACAGACATGATAACAAACAGAGGTTTCCAAAGAGTAACCAAATTCAGTCTCAAGAAAAGAAAAGGATCCGATCACAGTTCAGTTCCTTTTATATTCACTGTACAAGAAATAGGAAAGTGAGTTATGAGACTCTTCTGTACCAGTGGACCAAGACAATTTGAAGAAGTAACAGAAAGGTGTTCAGAAGTAAATAAGAAAGTTCTGCAAAAAAGGAATGAGGCTAAAATACACGGCCTGACCAAAAAACCTCACTTTGGATTTAAATAAGCAAATACTAACAAGCCTTAGTTCGCAGAAGTAGTGCAGTGATTTGTGTGTTTCAACTGGCAACCATTCTTTTAACCCTAACTGATGGAGAGAGCAGCTTCTTATTCCAGAAGATGTGGCCCGTGGTAGAAGAAAAGATGTTACTGTGTTTCAGGAGGGTCAATTTATTGACTTGCATCAAAATAAAAAACAACTTAGGAGAAGCTGAAATGACTGGAATTGTGTTAAGGCAAGGCACTACAGGTTAACAGGGTAAAAGCTTTAACTACTGTAGATCACTATGAAACTTCCCTGGTTGATAACTTGCATTGGACAGTTGTTTTTTGTGTTACAAGTTTTCTGATTATTATTATTATTATTATTTTGTTTAAATTTGCAAATGAGGGATTATATACTTACATATGTGTTTAATTGCATACATTTCAAGAAAGTACATGTGAAAAGTGAATGAAGCCAGGTTGTTTATTTTGTTGACATACTAAAATCAAAGTTTTTTTACGGAAGGATCTCTCTTTTTATCACTTTATAAATCAGAAAATACTGTCAACAACAAAATGACAAAATGTTCTATAACTCAGGCTATGAAGGATATACGATTAATTCTGCCTGTAAAACCTTCAGAATATGGATATGGACACAGCTGGAAAATGTGGTGTAAGTAAGTGACTAAAGTACTGAAGTTCTTTCACGATTGGTGGCTGATACAAAGGAACTTACCAAATGTGGATCCAATAACATTTAGCAGGAGAGCTTGCAGACAAAGCAGTACTGCATGTTGTGTTTTAATGTGTAAATGTAGGAGAAATCTAAAGGTGCAAACTAACAAAGTCCAGAAAAATAAACACCTACACATGTATTCTCTATGTTTTCTGTTATGAAGTCTGAAAGAAGACATGTTATGAAATGTTATGAAAGGCCCAAAATCTCACAACTGACCAAAACATGCCTTCAGGACTGTCCAGAATAAAAGACCTTGAATGACCTTGAAGAATGACCAAGAACTCACGGCTCACGGCTTAATAGTTTAATAGTGAGAGTAAGTGCATTTCCACACCCACACACCCACACACACACACACACACACACACGCACACAAACAGTGCTCATAGAGTCAGGACTAAACAGCTGTGTGGGTAATAAGCGCTGCACAGACTAGTCCAGTATTTACTGACTTTACTGGTCGGCAGTGATGCTTTAAGCCTAATGTCGACTAGTCACCGGTCATGTGATTATGGCACTAATAACGTGGATACCTCAGATAAGACAACAGGTGAGGGACCTGGTGATTCTAGGGTTTGTATTTCCGTTTTCCTGAATGCTACCTATATAATCCAGGACACATTGGAAAGGACACATCATGCTCTACTGACCTGTGGAGTTAGTTAGCTCAATTTGTTCTGGTTGTCCAAACCTCTGCCAAACTTAAGCATGTCAGCAAGGCCGCCTTTTGTCCCTAATGGCATAATTCAATGGGCTCGATGGGAAAGACTGGTTCAGGGAGCATAAGGAATCATTTGCACATACAGATTGACCACCAAGTCTTAGGGATGTGCTAGAGAAGACTTTACAGAGTGGTTCAAATTGCTCGTTGTCAATACAAGATCTCAGCCAAACACAGTGGCATGGTGAATGTCTCCCATTATCAAAGCTAAAGGCTGTGCAGCAAAATGTTAGAGTGCAGCTATTGTTTTGGCCAGGCAGCATATATAGACTAGGAACAGTACACTAAAGTACACAGTTGGGTCACTTTATTATGACCACTTCCTATTTTCGACGGCAGCAGCGCATAGCTCATAAAGGAAGTCACATGTCGTGAGCTGGCTTGGTGGGTTTGTAAGGTGTGCAATAGTCTGTCTGCACACATGTCCCTCATGCTTTCATGGGTAAAAGGGGTGATACATGCTGATTGTCTTCCCTGGGGTGGATGGGATCTTCCAGCAAGACAATGTGACATGTCACACGGCTAGAAATGTCCAACACTGGTTGGAAGAGCATGACCAAGTACTACCTGACAAAGTACTAACCTGGCCCCTTAATTCCCCGGACTTGAACCCAATTGAGTATCTGTGGGATCACCTCGATTGTCGTGTTCACTCTATGAATCCTCCCACACACACGATCCAGCAGCTGTGGATGCACTGCAGTCAGCATGGCTCCAGATACCTGTGACAACCTACCAGGACCATACTAAGTCACTCCCAGCCCGTCTAGCTGCTGTCTGAGCTGCACACAGTGGTTACTCTGGATATGGTCATAATAATGTGACCCGATTGTATAAAATTGCAATATCATGTCCACTGAATGTAGAACATAACGTCTGCTGCAAGTAGAATGTAGGACACAATGTCTGTGGTAACTTGATATTTAAATCAATACAACAGGGAATACAGCAGGTGTGTACTGTGAGGATGTTGCATTATGGGAAGGCTGAATGTCTGATCATTCAGAGAGATTCAAAAACTACTTTCTGCTGAACAGGCATTAGCCACTTGGGTATCACAGAACAACCACTGAGGTTTTGTGTTGCCACATATTGGGTATACAAGTTTAACCCTTTAGTACATGAATTCTGGCATACATGATTTTTAATGATTTTTCAAAATGCCAAAAATGGCAAAATCAGTGGAAATATAAAATAAACAGAGGGGTTACTTTGAACTTTGTTCCCATTTGGTAACAGCAAGAAACAATTGCTCTGTAATCTGCAGTGCATACAGTGGGACAAAATAAAAAACCTGATACAGGACTGAGCTCCTTTTGTCACAAAAGCGTGAAAAAATTGCAGGCACTGAGCCACTAGGGGGTCACCACAGGCAATTTTGCAAAAATCAAATTGAAGCTCCAATTATACAAAAGATGTTCCTTAGAATCTGTAAAAGCAGGAGTAGATACTTCAACAGAGTAAAAGACAATTATTTCCAAAGTAAACAAAAAAAATGTGTGTCGTCTTCGGCCAAGATCTGTAAACTGTCATCAGAGTTAACATACAAATGAAAAAATACTCCCTCCCTCCATGGCAGTATGCTTTAGCTAGGACGCTTGACGGTTTGAGATTTTAAGTCCATCCTTTTGTACATTTCAGCTGTCCAATTTCAGTTCAGGCCATCTTCACTGGGGTAAATATTTTGCTTGTGAAGAGTTGACACATGCTTATAGAGAAATGGTGCATTGGTTGTTAGTTGTATGCTAACCTCTGTTCACATTAATGTGTACGTGATCTTGCTATTGTTTTTTCTTCATTGGAAAAAAGACCACACTTGTAGCGTTGACGCACCTGACACAGCAGTTAGTGTGCCACAATTGTGGTACTAGGCCTGAATAACTGCTGTGACATTATAAAAAAAATCACTCACTTCCCAAAAAAGGTACCAAGCTAGGAGCCCATAAGGGAACGCCTTGACAATAAATGTTTCTAAGAAAAAACTTCAGTTGGTGAGGAACATTTACATCGTGTGGAGTTTCTTTGAAAGTTGAGCGAAGAACATGAATCAAAAGGTTCTATTAGGAACCAAAAATAGCCCTTCTATGGCATCAGTCCAAAGAGCTCTTTTTGCCACCTTTATTTCTAAGAACTTTGTGCCACAGTGTAGATGAGCTGGCTTTAATTTTAGGGCTCAGGGTTGAGGTAAGAGTCTAAGTGTGAGCAATGACAGGTACGTGGTTAGTCTTGACTATTCACTGAGTGAACACTGCTATGCAGTGAGTTAGGTTGTTTACAGTAGTACGCTGGTAGAAACCCACCAGTAACTGCTCTTGCAGATGGGCTCCCTTTTATCTTCTTGTGATGCATAAATGCTCTAATGCTTTCTTCCCCAGGGAGGTTTTGAGAATCCATGAAAGGAGGAGCTTAGTGATGTGGTCACAGGATTTTGAAGTTGAATTCTTGCTCCACCTCATCTTCACCGATGTAGACCTCATCTTCTAGATTTGTTCTACTAGATTTCCTGCAGTCTGTGAATTTGTTTGTTTTCCTGGTGTTGAGGATCAGGTTGTTAGCAGTGCACCACTATGCCTGCCTCTGCGCTTCCCCTCTCTAGGCAGACTCGTCATTATTCAAAAGCAGCCCTATAATAGTGGTGCCGTCTGCAAACATAATGATGGTGTCAGAGTTACAGACAGATGCAGAGCTGTAGGTGAACAGCAAGTAGAATAGTGAGTTCATGCAACTTCAGTGCTGAGGATGAGAGTAGCGGGGGAGCAGTTAGTGAGCCTGACTGGCTGTGGTAGAAATAATGTACACTTGGACTAGCCAGCACTAGTCTCTCAAAGCTTGTAATGATTATAGGCCTAGTGTGACATTCACAGCAGTCGTTCAGGCTTTCACTGCGGTTATTTCAAAACTGAAACAACTGTTGCTGACTGAAGGTACATAGTGACAATACCGCAAGACAGTAAGGAGTTAAATATGTGTATAAAGCTCTGCCAGTTGACCAGCTTTAAGTGTGTGTCTAGTTACAGTGCATGATTTATACCTGCATACTGCAGTATTAGTGCAGACCACCTTGTCTGCATTGGATCTTCAGTCTTATTCAATTACACAGGCTTCCTGATTAATTTTGCATTGACTGCAGTGCTTTACACGGTGCTGTTTG
Source organism: Semaprochilodus insignis (assembly GCA_034552555.1). Classification (NCBI taxonomy): domain Eukaryota; kingdom Metazoa; phylum Chordata; class Actinopteri; order Characiformes; family Prochilodontidae; genus Semaprochilodus; species Semaprochilodus insignis. Next base: position 12,927,035 of record CM067475.1, on the reverse strand, counting down.
AAGGGTTGTGAACGTTTTACCATTTTGTGAATTTCCGCATAAATGTAACCAAAAATATGATCAAATCTTCTTTTACCTCATGACAGTAGATAAAGAGAACCCAATAACACAAACGACACAATAGTTTGTAGTGCTTCACAAATTTAATAAGGAATCTTACTTTAAGTTACTTTGTTGGCAAAAGTATGTGAACCCCTGCTTTCGGGAACTGGTGTGCAAGCAACCAAACGGCTCCTATAACTGTTGATTAGTGCTGCACATTGACATGGAGAAATCTTGGCCCATTCCTCCCTACTGAGCTGCTTCAGCTCTGGTCTGCTGTTGGACTTTACTGTGTGAAACACACACCTTAGGTTCTGTTTCAACACTTACAACATATGTTCTAACATAGCTTACTGATCTACAGTTCGCTCAGCTGAGTCATCTTAGGAAATAGTTTTCTTAGATAGCATTACAGAGAACATCAGGACTGTAAGATTGATAGATGTTGTTAATCCAGATTAAGGCTATCATATCGTCACTGTCCAAAGAAAAACAAGTATCTCCAAAATGGTAACTTTACAGGAGAGAAGAATTTTAATTTAAGTCAGTGTACCTGGACGCCTCCCGCTGGAAGTTTACCGGGCATGGCCAACATGGGATGAGACCCAGAGGTTGGCCCAGGACCTGCTGGAGGGACGATATCTCCAAGCTGGCCTGGGAATGGCTTGGGACCCCCCAAAACGAGCTGGAGGAAGTTGCAGGGGAAAGGGCTGTTTGGGCTTCTCTGCATTCCTTTCTGCAACTGCCACCCTAGCTGGATTGAGTGGTATGAGAAGATGGATGGATGGATGGTAAGCCAATTGAACCAGACTCTTTTCCAGACCCACTTTTGGGCCATTTCTGTTGGTCCATTCACAAAGTAGTAAAGGGCAGCGGCCATGTTCAACTGATGCATAAAAGTAAAAATCAACAAGAATGGAGATACAGCAAGTACAGAGGCTCTGTATTTAGGCTATAGATTTACATCTTTCCCATATTTTACTTATATTCCTTTGTTCACTTTTGAAAAATGCTTTATTAATAAACATGTATTTAATAGTAGTGGTATTACTATATTAGGCACTTCTGGCCTTGGGGGTACTTGTTTGCAAGTGCTTGTTTGTTTGCAGCCTTGGTGACAGGTTTCCTGCTAAAAGGAACGAAGACGTTTTTCAGCTGAAAGCTGCCTTCAGCAGATGTTAGTGGTATGTGGTCAGTGACTATGCTATTGTTAGAGGTTATTCCACTTTGTGACTTTGACTGTACAACTGTTTATGTAGATATGTAGAAACAGAGAATGCTGTTACAGTGCTTAGAGCCATTACTGCAGATTTTCCATGACATTTATAGTGCTTCTGATTATTAGATACTGGTGCGTGCGTCAGTAAGCAACAGCCAACTCAGCCAGGGCATCAGCAAGAGCGTAACAGTGTAAAAGTCTATGCAAAGCTGCAGACCAAGGACTTGACCCACACATCAGCTACAGAAATTCATGCTGAGCTGAGGTTCTAGTTAGTTCCTAGCGGTATTGCTTTTTTTGAGACTCATGCATGGATTTATAAATATTGGGCTCCTGGGAATGAACCTCTTCAGGACCCAACCCCACATCCCTAACACACACGCTACCCACCACTTACAGACACACACACACACACACATGCAATTAACCTCCATACTATGTTGTTTCATTAGCTGCTTAGTTAGCAGTGATAACGCTCGTCATCACTGCTCATTAGATCTGGCTTCTAGGAGAAGAGGACATTCTAGACATCCGTCTTCTGGTGAAACAGCTTCTCTTACTTCTCTTTGTTTATTCATTGATCTTTTCAAGGTTGCAGTATGTGTGGGTAATAAACACCAGCCAAACACAGTATGCTTGTCTGAGGCCCTGTTAAAAATTGGACCTGACCAAACAAGTTGTTCATTCACTCATTATGAATTAAGATCTACACATCAATGACCTTTTTTAACCTTTGGGAAAAGTATCTGCATTTCTGGACTATACTAGTAGTGGCTTGTGTTGTAGGAACTTGCTAGTGTTGTGATAGTTTGCATGGATGGTGTGTAGCATGCTAACCAAGCATTTATAAATCTTTGTTGATCAGGAGCCCCCTAGTGGCCAGGGGTCCTGGGTTTGGTAGCTGTCCTTGCTGGTGATGTAAACCTTCTAGCCCACTGAGCACCCATGATAGCAAGAGTCCATGTTTTCACGGTGCTTGCCATAGAGCAGCACAGGGCTTCACATCAGCCAAGAGATTGTAAATGACTGGGCTAAGCAGAAAGACCTCTAAAGGGGATGGAACTAAACAAGTTTCAGTACTGTGCAAAGGCTGGAATCCAACCTTAATTTATTTCCAGTCAGAATGGCCATTAGTACAAGTTGTTTATTATTCAGGCTATATTCCCGAGGAGACTGTCATATGGAAGAAAAAAGGTAAAAGACAAACAAGGAAAAACAGAAAAACTGTTTTCAAAAACTGGAGTTCCACAAATGTGTAGGTTCTGTAAAGATGTGTGACTTCAAGAACCCATTGCTGACGAATAGATCCACAAATTTCAAACAAAGAAGCTTATGCTGTTTCAAACTGAATACTAGCCACTGAATGAGTCTTAGAACTGATTTCCAAGACTGAACTTTGGAAAAACATCCAAGCAAATTTCTTTGAAAAACATGAAAGCATTTTCTCTGAATGGAATGGAAGCTGACTGCATAAAAAAGTAAGTGAGCTCTTACCTGGATTTCTGCTTTAATTACCAATAAAATGACCTTTGATTTCATTGTACCCTCAATGACTGCAAGGCGTCCAGGTCCTGAGGCAGCAAAACAGCTCCAAACTAAGATGTTCCCTCCACCATGTTTCACAGTTGGGCCAAGCTGGTATCTGTGTGCAGTGCACTTTTCCTCCAAAATGGCGTTTTGTCTCATCTGTCCCAGAACCACTGTGGCCAGGTAGCCTTAGTCTTTTTTTTTGGATAGAAACTGCATCTTTCTATGTGTTCTTCATTGAATGCCATTCTTGCTTGCTGTTTCTTCAATAATGGCCACATGAAAAAAGACCTTCTGTAGGTCTTTTGCTGTTAACCTTGTGTTCTTTCTCACCTCCTACACTACAATCATTCCAAGGAAGAGTAACAACAGTCCTGAATGTCTCTATTTGTAGACATGTACACATGTTTGATGTACACCCAGGTCTTTAGCACTATGGATGTTTAACTCAATGTGCTCTATAAAATAGATGAAAAGTCCAACTCTTTTTGCATTTATTAGTATAGTTAGATGCTTTTTTGTAATTCTGGCTTAAAAAATGATCACACCACATTTTATTGAGAATCAATGCAGAAATCCAAAAAACTCCAAAGGGCTCCAGGTAACTCCAAAAGGCTCCAGGTAACTCCAAAGGGTTCACCTACTTTTTCTTGCAACGGTATGTTTAATTGAAGTTTAAAATGACGTTTCTGTTTATGTTTTTTATTCCTGCTTTTATTCGTAATGCTTAAAAGTGTAAACTTAATGGCCGTTTTGACTAGAAATGAAATGAATGAAGGGTGTTCTCTGAGTTTTGCAGAGTACCATTCTTCATTTATCCAGCAAAGAGCTTTGAAGGGCCCGACAAACCAAGGACTCATCCATCATCTAGCAGGGCAATATTCACAGATCTGCAGGCCCTAATACTCACTTCTAATATTGATTTAATAATAGCTCAATCTTTCTTCATTGTTTTCAATGTAGTTACTAAATAATAAGGCTTAGAATATGGATATGGCCCCTTATGACAACCAGACATGGCACTGAGGACTGGAACACTGGAGGCTCACCATGCCTTGATTACTGCAATTAATCTGAAAAGAAAAATACACCAGTCTTCCAAAGAGAAAAACATGCCAGTAACTTCAGTATGGCCTCCACCTGCACAAACGCCTCGGAGGAGGGCTAATCAGCAAGCATCAGCTAATGTGGAGAGGCAAGTAATAAAAGCCTGCATCATTACATCCATGTTCAAAGGCATGCTGTGGTGGACCAGCGGTCCCTGTTACACTGGCCTTCTTTTATTCCCGAACCCCTGGCGTCCGAAATGAGTAACCTATTGATATAATCAAGGCGAGGGTTTATGAATGGATTACTCCTTGTGTGGCACATGAAGTCTGGATCTCTAATTAAGTAAGCAGTCTTGCTGAGAGATACTATATTGCACGGTTCCCAATCAAGATCACAGGCCCTAAAAAAGTCACTTACCCTCCGGAGAGACTCGATTAAATCTCTAAAATCAATTTTCCCCACACGCGTACTCTATTTGTCTTCTATTTCAATTTTCTTTCCATTTCTATCTATCTTTTTTTTGGATTGTGCAGAATACAGCGGACACATCCATCAGCTTCTGTACCTAATGGTGCTCTGAACTGGACTCTGCATCCATTTCCATGACCAACCACTGAGCCAAAATGAGCAATGAACTCGAAAAACAGCAACAAATGGTCTTGTTATCGACTGCAGTGGAGAGCCTGTGTTTGTGCTGGTGTGCGTAAACTGCTACCCTGGCATGTGTGAAAGAGATGAGGCCTGTCTGCTCAAAACAAAGACCAAGCATGGAACTGCAGCTTAACAGCTTACAGCCAGGCCACTGAATTTGTTGTATTTAAATTACTCAGCATGTTAGTGCTTCACTGAGACCCCGAACGGTAGCCTTGATCTAACCACACTATATAAACTCCTATATGGGCTGAAACAAAAAAAACGCCTCATTTGAACTGCTTCATAAATATCGCTCCGAAATATCGCAAGCTCTTAGATTAATAGTGCAATCTGACATGGCTACAATAATTAACAGCTTTTAATATGTGCTCAAAGTCCATAAACGAAAGTTCATTAGAAGAGTCGTTCGTTTTAAAGAGTCATATCTACTCCGAGTGAATGCCACTTAGTCAAAGTGGGCACTCTTAAATGTCCATTGACATTTAGATCAGGAGACCAGAGTGAGAGAAGGTCATGTCCTTCACTCTTGTAATATAATCGGAGGTACTTAAATGGCGAACATGTCCTCATCTTTCATTACTATAATCTACTCATAGCAGCACAGGGAAACGCAAAGGACGGCCCAATTCACTCTTATCAAATTAGTTAAGTGCGATTGATTTATCTAATAATGCCAGAAGGGGATATGCAGCTTAACATCAGCTTTATCCTTGGCTAAACCGAATGGAGATGAATCCTTATTGTATCCAGTGCCGCCTTTTATGTATTTTCGTTAGCCGCTTTGCTTATTCAGAACCTTATCTGGACTGTCATTGAAATTCAGAGGGTAATACTTAAAAATGGTGGCAACCTCTTTAAAGGAGCAGTGTGTAAGATTTAGGGGGCTCTATTAGCAAAAATACAGCGTGCAAAACTATGTTTTGTATATGGCAGGTTAAATACGGTGGTGCCATAGCACCAGTTGGAATAAGAATTCTTGTCGAAATGTCCTACCACAGCACATATTTGTCTGTTGCTCCTGTATAAAACTCCAGGTGTGATAAATACTAAATACTAGGTTGAATTCAGCTTCTTATTTGCCATTTTCCTGTTCCACCTTAAATACTGCAGCATTTGCATTCTGCTGCTGACGATTAGTGTCTTATTTGCCAGCTTCTTCCTCGAATTTTCCCATTCCACCTTAAATGGTGCAGCATTTAATTTCTGACGCTGATATTCAGTGTCTTATTCACCAGCTTCTTTTTCAAAATTTCCCGTTCCCTGTTCCACCTTAAATGGTGCAGCATTTGCATCCTGGTGCGAATATTCAGCTGCTTATTTGCCAGCTTCTTGTTCAAAATGTCCAGTTCCACTTTAAATGGTGCAGCATTAACACCTTCAGTAGGTTGCAATACACTGCTCCTTTATAGGGAGATCCTGTGGAAAGACATTTGCAACGGAAGCCGGGAAGCATTAATAATTTGAGGTTAATTAAATATATACCTGCGGGACGGTGCTAAAGTACTGACAGTGGACAAAAGCTCCTGAACCTCATGTGAATGAAGCAATTGTACTTTGACATCAAATGTGTTAAAGGTAAAAGAACAGTCTTAATAGCACACCATTATACTTGAAATAAAGCATCTCATTTCAGACCCGCTCATGGATGGGTCTCAGAGGCTTAGCAGCCTGAGCATGACTCAGTCGGTGGCTGGAGCAGCCAGGCTATAACAGACTCGAATAAATTGGACCAGCTAAGATGCAGCACAGAAAGCTTAGCGTTGTGCTTTTGTGATCGAACGTGACTCACACCGTGTACCATCTGTGAGAAAGAGTGCTTCTTTGAAAGGCCTACCGGTGACAAATAATCCGGGCCTACTGTGCAACTAGGCTAAGGGCTTTCATCTTTCAGCGTTAACAAGATGCCGAACACCTAAACAAAACACAGAATCAGACACAGGGCTGGTAACTAATAGCTATGACCCCTGCAACTTTACCTCTGAAGCATTATACAAGAACTTCTGACTGGTGAATAGCAGCAGATCCTGTTGCAGCTAAACTATCGCTTGAATAATAGCATAGGCTTGAACTGATTGTTCATGCAATCATATCTTTGCTCGACGATAACAATGAAAATGGAGATAAATCGACTTTCTGGCAATACTGGCATTCAATCACGGCGATTCAGGAGCAGAAAAAACGATGTTTGCGGTAAACGCCCAGCTATAGGTTTGAACAGCACAACAGAGACAGGTCTGTTAGTTAGCACTTGCTACATCAAGGCTGCTGAATGAGAAATAAAGTTAAAAGTAAAATTTGTAAGAACAGCTGTAGCATCTGCATAGGATGCTATAGAATCATAATCAAGTCCTTGGGAGATAATCTTATGGATGAATAACTCTACAGTGCTGCTAAAAAGACCCATATACCCTTAGACACTTATTCACCCTTATAGCAAAAAAAAACATACAATCATCATCAAAAGAAAAGTTGCACAAATAGCTTCACCCAGAAGGAATCAACCCACAAGAATGAAATTTAGGGGTAGGTTTGAGATTAGGGGTAGGTTTGACATTGTGAGACATGTGAATGATTCAAGTTTGTAAGGAGTGGCCTTATCGCTGTACCTGACTGACATTTAGCGAGTAGTGATGTCCTCCATGAGTTGTCCTGTTAGTGCTGGAACTATAGCCAGATGCCTGCACGACGCAGGACTACATGTACGACGACTGCCCTTAACACCATGTCAACCTCGCTAAAGACTGCAATGGTGTCGGGCCAGACTGTCATAGAGTGACCCAGAATGGCAGCGGGTCATCTTCAGTGACGAGTCCCGCTTTTGTCGTGATGGAGATGACCGACAAATCTGCGTGTGGAGGCAACATGGTCAGTGCCAAGATGAATGGTTAGTTGTCACAGATGGCCTGGTGTCACTCCACCTCCACCCCTACCACAAAATCTGCAGGAACTGTGTGAGAATGTTCAAGCTGCATGGGTTGGATTATCACAGGACACCATTAGGAACCTCTACAACTCCATGCCGAGACGTCTGGCATGTTGCATTAGCAAACATGGTGGCCCGACACCATACTGAGAGACACAACTTCTGTATGTGTAGCTCAATAAATATTGCCCATATCAGTCTAAATGTATCATAATTTATTGTTCCTGGTAATCTTTATCTTCCTTCCCAATAGCTCTGCAATCCCACACTTCCTTCTGGATACAGTTATTCTTTTGACGGTGAGTGTATATTTAATCTGCAGGGATGTTTTTCCTCTCTCTCAAAGATGAAAGCTTTAAGTCCTGTTTATCTGATAATGATAGATTTGATGGAGTACCAAGTCTACCAAGACGGTGTATTCTAACTTCTTGTCAATCATGTTGAAGGTCCTGCTCATGGTGAGATCATTTAGGGACAGTTAGCTAATGAGAGGAAGAGTAAAAACAAAGACGGCTGGAGGTCTTGGCAAGCAACCACTGCCGTCCACTCTCTGCAGGAACCTACCTTCAGAAAAACAAAGTAAAAGAAGTGATATAAACAGAAGTGAAACAGAAGTTAACATTGCTGTTGCTTTCCACTGCTGGAGATGTTCTTGACCATTAAACAGATCAAGCTTGATGCTACAGCCAGAATGTTTTTTCTAGATTGTAAGGGAACGAAGAGGATGAGGGACTGTGCATTTTCCAGTGATGTGTTCCTTTCTGTTGTTTGGGGTGTGAATTCTACAGCTTGCATGATTGTACAAATTGCTTCTTTAATGGTCATTTTGACTGGGTATTAAATAAATGAAGGGACGGTCCCTGACTTGTGCACTGTACTGTACAGTATAGTTACACAATATCCAATTACCGACATGCACTTTCATGAAATAGCTCGTGTACTATCTCCAAATGCTTTACTCCTTACTAAGAATCCAACAGGTGGCTCAAAAGCTACAAATCCATTTTAAAAATGAACAATAAAAACATATTTGCTGTTTGGAACACAATTATGCATGAAAATGAGCCACACGCAGAATCAAATGAACAGGCCTTAGTGATTTCATGCTAATGTGAGCACTGCTATAAAACTAATTTGCAGCTTTGCTCAGTGATTTAAACGTATTTGTCAGAATGTTCAGAAACGCACTTGCCAAGCCTATAACTATAGCGCATGCTGAAAAAAGATTGCATTCAATCATTTTACTTGCAAACAAAATCCATTTTTCACAAGTATTTTCTTCAAAAACGTGGACGTGGAATACAGGTGCACTTTCATAAATCATCCAGAGAACAACATGCATCAAAGCTGAAAGAAGTTATTTTCAGCATATTTAGTTTTGATGGATACACCTGAAAACAACTCAGAGTAGCTAGGATGAGAAGAAGATGACAGAATGTAGGGAGAAATTAAACGGGGGAAAAAATACAGGTTTCTTCGTAAGTTGTTGGGCCTGCACAAACGCCAGAACAGCTGCAGTGTGCCTTGGCAAAGGTTCTCCAAGTCTCTGGAACTGCAATAAAGGGCTGGAGCGCCATTCTTTCCTTAGTTTTACCGTTTGGAAAATTATGACTGACATCCAATTACAGCAGTCCCTTTGTGTTAATTACTCCATCAATCAAAACAGTAACAGACAAACTACCATCATCATCTTCAAGATGCTAATTAATGCCATATAACAACTTTAAGATCAGTTTTTTATAGCTTGACAGTTAGCTGGATAAATCAGATTGATCTCAACTGCAAGGCACTCTCATTCGCAATTAAAACATTCTGTGTATAGATAAATCATTGCACTCATTTGCATGCCAAATCATTCGTATTGCTTCATTAACGTTTGCTTTACAAGTCCTCCTTGGTATATTATGCTGTACTGACTAGTTCCAGTGTTAGCTTTGACAATAGCTCATCTGAAGGGGAGGATTTCATCACTGAGATCCCTTTGTTATTGGACATGAAAACCTTTAAAGGAACAACTGAACAAGTTTTAAAGGAGCACTTTGTAAAATGATACAACCGTTTAAATTCATACTACAAACAAATACGGGGCAAAATATCACCAAAAAGTTGTGGTATAGTGGTATAATGGTAAACTCACAGTCCTTCACAATCCCTCTAGATCAAACAGACACTTTACAAGCTTCTAAAAGACACTGCAAATTGTACTTGAAAGTGACAGACATATTAGCATCCTCACCACCTGGCCACTCCAGTAAATACACATCCTTGTAACTACACTCATTGCCCATTTTATCAGCTCCACCTACCATTTAGGAACACTTGTTGTACTTCTACAATTACAGACTGTAGTCCATCTGTTTCTCTGCATACTTTGTTATCCCCTTTCACCCTGTTCTACAATTGTTAGGGCTACCCCAGGACCACCACAGGGCAGATATTATGTGGGTGGTGGATCATTCTCAGCACTACAGTAACACTAATGTGGTGGTGGTGTGTTAGTGTGTGTCGTGCTGGTGTGAGTGGATCAGACACAGCAGTGCTGCTGGAGTGTTTAAACACCTCAGTGTCACTGCTGGACTGAGAATCATCCACCAACTGAAACTATCCAGCCAATCCAGCCAACAGCATCCTGCGGGCAGCGTCCTGCGACCACTGATGAAGGAAAAGAGGATGGCCAACATAAACTGTGCAGCAACAGATGTGCTATCGTCTCTGACTTTACATCTGCAAGGTGCAAACAAGGTAGGAGTGTCTAATAGAGTGGACAGTGAGTGGACACAGTGTTAAAAACTCCAACTGTGGCTTTTCCCTGGTGTGGTTCAGTGGCAAACTGTGACTATTAGAGGCCTTTAGTTGGGGCCATGAGCATACATATGCAACCTAGACTTCTATAGCAGCGCAACACTGAGTCACTTACATGTTTTAGGGTTTTACATGGTTTAGGATTGTTTACTTTGTACACTCTTGAGGCAACTAAAAACTTTAGATGGCATTTATACATATTGTAATGACTAAAAGCGCTGTCATCACTGTCTGGATACACTCAGAAATACAACACTGCAAAACGTTCAGAGTTTAAAGTTCATACCTATTTTCAGGCAGCTGATTACTCACTCTTTCTATCTTCTCTAATCAGTTTAAGGCTGAGCACACTGAGCACACGGCAAACCAAAGGCTTCTATCTCTTTTCATAGTTTATGGTTCTAATTCTTGATTTCCCTCGTCCTCTGCGTCCTCCTCCACTCTTCCCGCCTTCACCAAGCTCACTTCCATTGTTGTCCAAACAATGTGCTGAATGCGGGGCCTTTTACAAAGGTCTCATAACAAATAGGGCGCTTATGCAAATTATGCAGTTCAATTCATGTAATAGGGCCCGAGTTGGTGAACCGTGCTGCTTTTTAATTTGCACACAATGAAGGCTGTGCCAGACGCAAAGAACTGGCTATTGTGTTTTGCCAAACGTCTGCTGCCATACTGCAGCGGAAAAAACGTGCCAGTAGTTTTTTTTTCTACTGCAGATTTGGTGCGAGGGCCGGAACACGATTCCCAGAATTTCAGTGATAGGGGGTCCGGATTTCATGAGTAAACAACAAAGGAAAATATCTTAAATGCAGCCTGTAGGCCACTTGAACTGAAAGTTGGATTTCAGGTCAAAAAACAAAGAAAGGAAAAAAAACGGTCTAACTGCCCATAGACGAAGAGAAGCATGTTCCAGACCTCAGACCTTATACAAAATTCAGTGGTTGTAGCGAAAAACACTGATCCGCAGAGCTGTGACTAGACCTTTAATTTCACCTTGGGAAGTGATATCTCTACCGTAACAAAGCTATCAGCAGCACACACTGAACTCTGCAGGGGTTCCCGCGGTTCATTTCTCCTCATTTCTGAAGGCATCCTCTGACCTGCATCAGCAAGACTTCCAGCACCACAAGGTGAGCTCTGTCACTTTGTCTCTTCCTCGTTCTGCTGCAGCCTGGAGTGGAACCAAATGGGAGTGCGGTTTTCAGATTTCTCTGAGAGGAAGCTGAAAAAAAAAAAAAAGACTTTAAGAGAAAACAACCTCGTTCCTGGCACCAGAAACTGTTTGAACAGCCAAACAGTGGATCATCGTCTTCCCTGGAATGTAATTATGCATGCTGTATCTGCGTTTGCACATTTGAATCAAAGTGAATATGTTATGATTAGACGAGACTAATTAGATGCCTGTTTGCCTCCTGCTTTATTCCTCATAAGTCATGGGAGTAAACTTTTTCCAATTGCACTGATTTTGTGGAAAACCTTGACCTTGAAAATCTTGAAGTGAGACAGTGCTGGTGATGGAGCTTGCCACAAACATGTTTAAGTTCCCCTTAAACGCTTGAATCTGTTCCACCTCCAGGTGAGGTTTAATTACAGACGTCTCAGCTCAGTGTCCGCTAATTAATTCCAAGTAAACAGTCTGGGAGATTTCGCTCAATTAAAGCTGAGGCCTGCATCCTTGATTGATTCAGGGAGTCGGGAGAAAAGCCGGGCGCGGTGACACTCCGAGACACTTCTTTGCTTGCTGAAACCCTTTGGAGAGAGATTGCTGTCACAGAAAAGTAGAAACGCAGATTTTCATATCAGCATCCTCAGCCTGAGAGGGTGACAGCGGCTCATCCGCGTTTCTTGCGTACGGGTTCCAGATGACAGCTATGCGTCCACCTGCCAGATGTGACCCTTTTATATCAGGCCTCTGACGCGCTCAGTGACCATAAAACCTGGCCCCTTCATGTCGTAAACAACAGCAGTACGCTCCTATTACAGCCTGAATCTTAACCATCAAAAGCTGATTTCCATTTTAAAAGCCAATCCTGAGTCTGCTTTGATTTACGCAGTGGCTGAAGCTCTCCAGGGCTGAGGGGACTGAGGCATGGACCCTGTAAAGACAGACAGGGCGATAGTGACAGTCAGGGACACGTGGCTGCTAGTCACGATTTCAGGGTGAACATGATTCGCAGGCGTTCTCCCCCTGATTTAATTACCCCTCGAAAGGCCTCGCCTGGTAAGTTATATTCCTCGGGACAGTCGAGTGAAACGTGCGCCTGATAAATTTGATCAGAGGTAAATGAAACAAACCGTCAGGGTGACTTCCGAATGTCCCTACGGCAATGCTGAAGAGGGTCACTGGCTGGCACCTGCTTCATCTAGTGCACATGCGGACCTGAGGTAGGGTGGATACCTTCATAACCCCAAAAAGGAGGACATCCCACCCCAAAAATGGGGGAAATGATTGCTTTACTCACCTAATCAGGTGGGATGGATAACATTTGTGAGTCAGATGGGAGCTCACTAATTGACTAGCATTTAGAGGGCTGACCTGCGGTTAGCTGGTAGGTGAGTCACAATGTCACATGACCTTGGTAAACCAATGAAATGCAAGGCGTGTCTTTAGACACGGACGTGAGCCAATGGCATACATAATATTGTTTGCGAGTAAACGTTTTAAATAGTTCATCCCAAAAAGAGGACTAATAGTTGTCCCTCTAGGTATTGCGGAGGAAGGAGGACGGAGGACTGGGAGTTGAAAAAAAAAAATGTACTGTTCGGCCTGAAACCACGTGGTCACTCTAACCTGAGGGGAAACTGGTAAACAAGCAGCTTCCTGGCATGCGTTTCAGGTGGAGCACATGGACTTGATGTAGCATACATTTTTTAAAAGCATGCCCTTCACTCCCCGGTTAAGTCACAGTCCATATGTGGAAAACTAGCTGTGGTGATGTCATGAAAACCTACATTTGCATTTATTTGCCTATTCGGTAAATGCCTGGACTGCAGTTTGAATAAAGTCCAACACACCACAGCCAATCAAAATAGGGGGCATGTCTGTATATCAGTGTTACCAGGCCAATAACAGAAACAGCCTGTTTAATACACCAGCATAAACAGAGATGACATGAGATGTTTGAGGTGACAATGGTTTGGCTGGTGGCAGGAAGTGACAGCATAGCCGTGTCAGGTGTAGGGATATAGGAATGTGGATTATCTGGACGCCTTCTCCAGTTATTGGAATGGTTTTCCAGCAGAAGACCGGTGTCGTACACCAATAAGATAACCATTGGCAATCTGGTGAGGTTTCCTGAGCCGTACTTACTGACGGGACAGTGGATCAAGGATCCAACTCCTTTGCATCTTCCGGCACCTTTGTGTGCCTTGTGTTCTATGAGGAAATCAAGCTCCACTTATTCTCCATATCTGAAAACATCCACAGGTGTTTCTGCAACTCGCTCCTGGCTGGTCTTCCTCTACGGGCCATCAGGCCCTTGCAACTGGTCCAGAATGCAGCAGCTCGACTCATCTTCAGTCTTCCTAAGTTTACCCATGTGACTCCACTGCTGTGCTCCCTTCACTGGCTTCCTGTTGCTGCCCGCATCAGATTTAAAACCCTAATGCTCGCCTACAAAGCCAAGAATGGACTAGCCCCTCCCTACCTTATGGCAATGGTTAATAGTCGATCTGTACCTCGAGCCCTTCGAGCTTCGAGTACTGCTCGACTCGACCCGCCATCCCTGAAAACACATGGAAGACAAGCGTCCAGATTCTTCTCTGTCCTGGTTCCCAGATGGTGGAATGAACTCCCACTGGCTATCCGAACAGCTGAATCTCTCGCAGTCTTCAAGAGCAAGCTGAAGACCCATCTCTAAAGCACTTAAATGAGTGAGCACTAGTAGATGTGTATGCTGAAATACTTTGTTTTTTGCACTTATAGATGTGTATGTTGAAATACTTTGTTTTGCACTTATAAGTGCACTTATGCTTATATATGTCTGTGTATTGTTCTCTGTAGGTAGCAGCACTGGCCCTTGTTTGTGCAGTGTCTGAGCTCAGGGTGAGTTTTAGACTCCTAACCTACTTATGCTAGCTGGGAAACATTATCCGACAGAACGCTAAGCACGGTTGTAAGTCGCTCTGGATAAGAGCGTCTGCTAAATGCCATAAATGTAAATGTAAATGTTTCTGTCCATCCATCCACTGTGAGAAGACAACTCAATGTTGTGGGTCTGAAAGGATGTGTAGCTGTCAATAAGCTGCTACTGAGAACAGAAAATAAAAAGTTGAGAGTCCAGACCTGAAAATCACTGAATGTGTTTGGATTGTTACTTCTAAGACTTCTAAGAGGTGGAGAAACGTCCCTGCAGATTTCTTGTTCTGGGAGCAAGTCTCCTGAAAAGAACAGAAGCTGTGATAAAGGCAAAGTGTGGTCACACTGAACACCTAAACAGCTGATATGATATTTAGTTATATTTGAGGCTTCTGTGTAATTTTCTGCTTGATGAATCTATATTTGTTCTTCATGCTAAGTAATGAATGACATGCACCTAATGCAAAGCTCTTTTTGACTGGAAGTGGAATAAATGAATGGTCTCTGACTTTTGCACATTACTGTATGTTAGAATGTAGTTAAATATGTGTGCTGTGTAAACTGTGATTTTACTACTTGTACTTGGTTCTTTAAAACACATGGTTTGGGATTTCCCTGAAGTTTCCTCATTCTGGAAGAAGGTGGCATCTATACTTCCTAAACTCACAGGGAAGGACTTAACCCTTCATCCAGTTTAATTTCTCTTTAATAACGATTCACATCTACAGTTAACTGAGAAACATTGCAAAATTCTGCTTCCAGGTTCAACTGCAGCAAAAAAGCTGATAGTTCAGTGGTGGTTGCTTCCTCATGCAATGCATAGTAGAAAGTGGTCATTTTATCTTCATGATGTAGTTATGATGGAGCTCTCACCTACTAGAATATACAAGGCTAATGTCACAACACTTATATTATGTTATATTAGAAAACCCAGCCAGTAATATCAGAGACCTGCTTAATGCAAAAGTGTTTGAAGCCTGATGAGAGCTATGAAGTATAGTGTATTGCATACTAGGACAGTATAACTGACCTTTCTTTGTGTTATCGCCCCCTTTTCTCCAGCAGTAAATTGGTTTATATGGATAATTAATGTTAAGTAAGGTCTAGAAATATGTGTATCATATAGGTATGTGCATGTAGGTTGATGTGCATGCATGATATTTATGACTGTGCGTGTGAAGCTATCTTTAATTAATTTGCTATTTTTGCATTTTATTATTATTACTGTTGCTGACATTTACTATGTAAATGTAGTTGTTTGGATAGACCACCTGAGGTTGTGGGGGGGGAGGGGGTCTGAGCGTTTGTTATTGCTGCATGTTTTCACTGGGTATCACGCTTTCAATTAGTAATAGAAGTTTAAAAATTGCTATAACATATGTGTTCTCCTGTCAGGATGTTAATAAAATATATAAGAAAAAATTAAATCACGTGAAAATATAGTACAATAAAACACACACTTTGAGCTGTTAAAAGCAAGAAATTGCGTCTTTGTATTCTCACCATAAATGCAATTGAAATTAATGTCAGCATACATGCGGTTTGTAAGTCCCTTGGCTCCTATTTTGAGTGAAAGGCTCAATAAATAATAATTTAACTTTTCATTATTCAAACTGCTTGGGAGAAAAGTGCTGAGTGCTGGTCTGCATATTTAATACACTTTGTACAGTATGGCTCCCTCTCAGTGAACTATACTGTGTATCAACCTATAGTGTTGCTCATCATCTGAAATGTTATGCTTGTTTGATCGTCACTCCTCCTTCAATTTATTACCCAGCCAACACTACATAGTGCCGAACAGTGAATTGGTCACCAAATGAACTCTTTCCAACATCACAGTTTTCTACTTCTAATTCCCCAATATCCAAAATTGGACCTCTTTTGATCTCTGCTGTAATGCAATGTGAATGCGCTGCCTAGAACAGAAAGTCAGAAACATTTCTGAGCAAACCCCTAAAGAGCTCCAGTAGGAATTTCACACTGACAGACCAAGGCAGCCTGTTGAGGGCATCAAGCCACTGGGAGCTCAGCATATGTCCAAAACAACCTGCAGACCTAAAGCTCATCCAAAACTGCAGTGTAATTCCTAAAGCCCTCCACCAAGTCTGCACACTGGTGACATCAGTGATGTGCAGACATGTAGGGCAAGAGATCTCATTGGCACCATGTTTACAAGAGTTATGTACTTTTGTTAAATAATAAATTGTTGAATGTTTTATGTATTATTGTTATCCCCAACAAGCTGCTAAAAATGGCATAGGAGTGTCCCTAAACATCAATACTCAGTAAGAATGCATGAAAATGCATAATATATGAATATGCACAGTTATTCAAATTGTAAATGCCCCATTTTTAAACACTGCCCCCCCCCCCCCAATACCCTGCACGCTTTCTCGGTGTGTGTGAACAGATGACACAGCGCACGAACAGAGCACACCCTGTAACTTCTGTTACTCGTCTCTTTATTTTCTAAGTTTGCCTCAGTAGAGCATCAGTGAGCCAGAATTGCTGGTGATTTAGCCTTCGCGCTAAGCTATCCTTAGCCTCTGGCTCTAACAATTACGTGAATTCAAAGTACCTTAAGCGAACAGCTTCATGCACAAAAACGCAGGTTTACCTGCTCGGATTTGAGCCTTTGTCCTCAAAACTAGCATCAGTGAAGCTTCAGTGAGCTGGAGAGAAGCTGCGTACAGAGTGTAGCTTGGTATTGTCGTATTGAAATAAGGATGAATGTGCTTGAAAAAGAAGGCAATGTCTAGAAGCCATCGTATGTTGTTCCCAAATAATGTGTTCATAGTGACCCACTAAAACCCCAACATACCATGACGGCGGACCCTGCTTTTGAACCTTACGCTAGGAAACAATTCGGAGAGTCATTTTCTTCTTTAGCTTGGAGATCACAACCTCCATTATTTCCATAAATAATCTGAAAGGTTGACTCATCAGACCACAATGCATGTTTCCACTGAGCATCAGTCCACTTCAGACGAACTTGAGCTCAGAGAAATCAGCAGTATTTCTGGACGTTGTCGACATGTGGCTTCCGCTGTGCAAAGTACAGTCCCCCAACTTGGGAATCTGGGAATTCACAGTTAGTTGTAATGTTTGGATATGTAATTCAATCACAGAAGCATGCCAGTTTTAATGCAGCAGCATCACAGGGGTGATTTCTCCAGACTCCCTGAATCTTTTGATGATATTATAGTGACCCATGCAGGGTGGCAACGTCCAAAGGCTCATGTTAGTGCTGCATCCACTGTTAGGAGAGACTCTCAATGGAAATAACCTCTTGTTCATTAGTCCAAAGTGCATGCACATGTCATTCATTTCTCAATTTAGCAGAAATGTATAGCTATTGGTGACCTGACCAGGACTATTCCCCGGTGTCAGCTAGCACTGGATGGATGTTCTGTCTTGATGCTGTTTTTCAATAAAAGAGCATTTGCTTAAAGTTCTACATTTCTTGAATCTTTCCCTGAGCTGATGTCACAGTGGTGCCAGACATGGGGAACCCCCAGCAACCTGGAGTAGAACGGCACTACTACAAACTCAAAGTCAGACTGCACCAGAGGACCGAGCTCGGCTGAGGGCTGCAGAGGAAGAACCAGCATGGCAAGGACTGCAGATGAGTCCTGCCAGCGGAGTCTAGCTGGAGGATGCACAAGAGTAAAAAGATCTGGATGGCGAACTGTAAAGATACCTAAACAGTGGCCATCTGCAAGGACCTGCTGTGGAGCAGCGTGGTGGCCTGGCAGCATTGCATGTGGCCCTCCAGAGAGGCTCTGAGCAGACACCCGCGGTGTTGTTGGCTGAGGCCAAGAATCAGGGCACCAGCATACACGAGCAGCACCCTCACTGGTGTCATGGCGTGGTGAGTGACAGAGAAAGCCGCTGCTGTTGCAGACGCCCCCAGTAGGGCAAGAATTGATGCCGCAAGCTGCAGCGAGTTCCGCCACGCAAAGGGGAGAAGGACAAAGGGTTCAGAGTAGGAGGGAAAGAAACTGATGGAGAATGACAGAGCTAAAGATACAGGTCTGATAAAGATAGAGATTGACTCATCAGACCACAATACAAGTTTCCACTGTTCATTCCAGATGAGCTTGCGCAGCACTTCCGGATGTGGTGCCCAGTACAGTCAATCACACACAGCATAAATCTGGTTGTCCAAACTGGGACTGTACCAATCTATAATGTAGGCTTTTGACTAGGATATTAAGGACCTGCAGCTTATCTAAGAAAGATTATATAGCATTGCTTGACTGTCTGCTTCAATATCTTTTATGATTCGTGATCTGTGCTGGTGGACAGACATAGTATTTGAGTCAGAATAGATTGAGGTTAACCATTTATGCCACCAGGATTCAAGTACAGTAGTCCAGTAGGGCAGATGCTTCCCTGTGGCACCATAGTGGACTGTACATGCTCTTCCTGCAGGATCGGTCCTCGGATGCAGTTTCTCAGATGTGCCAAAGAGGGCACTGTGGGGCTATGCTTCATCCAATGCACACCCTGAGACAGTGGATCAAACCCTGCAGCCTGTAGAGAAAACATATTTAGCACAAATTAGTTTATCATAATTATATTGAGCGTACATAATGCAGTTATCGTGGAGTTTTTAGGCTGTTACATACATTATGGCCATGTTTTTTCTTCTAATAATTCATTTTTCCAAGACTGAAGTAATGAATAAAGCACAGACAGATGATGATGACTCTTCTGTAAGCCTCATTAGTTTTCACATAGCTGGTAAAATACCTATATGACCCCTCTGCTCATGTAGCAGATTTGGCAATCTGCTGTGTTCACACCCACATGTTCAGGCTGGTTGATGAGACAGACGCGGCACCCACTCGTTTAGACCTCAGTGCTTGTGCGATGTCAGTGAGGTGTTGTTAAATTGTAGGAAACTTTCATAATGTCATTTAGAGACAGGTGTCTCAGATTCTCCCACACACACCAAATAATACGCCAAGCAGAGTGTATAAGCCAGCGTTCTGGCGCTGATGGTTCTGCTGTACCGAGTCCAGACCGGGCTGTTGCTCTCAGCAGTGGCTCCCTGCTCTGCCTGGATGACGGATCCTCTGCATCTGCTTGGTTTTCTTTCTCTCTCTCTCTTTTTTTTTTTATTTTTTTTTTATGAACCGCACTGAGTGTTGGCAAGGAGACAGGCAGTCAAGCCCTCTAATGAGTAATAGGGGCTGTTTATCAGAGCTCCAGATGAATGCAGAATGCAGATAGAGAGCTTCTGCTTTTCAAACAGGAATGGAAGCGCTATGTATATTGGAACACACACTTATATACGCAGGCATATACATAACCTGTTCTCAGAAATAGTCCACTAACATACCATCCCTGCCATGCGAAACCCTCATAACTGCATATTTTCCTGCCCTTTATATTTTTGGAATGTTTCATGATGAACAAACCAATAGAAATGGTCTGATTGCTTGTAATAGAATCTCGCTATTTTAAAAAGCCCATACTGCACATACAGCTCTTGTATTTTTCTCTGTGAGGTTCACTTCAAATTCATGTGGTTTATATGTCAAAAACAATTTTTTCATCAGTAATGTTGATGGAATATAGTCGTATGATGGAAACGTGCATGATTTACAAAACTGGAAGCGCGCTGCTTTAGGTGGGTATACAAGTCATTAGAGTGGTCTTGTTAAATGCTATTTGTCATTGTGGCCGTTATACGCAATTTGTTTTTTGATATAAAGAAAGCTGCAGTTCTGTGCTGATCATTTTATGTCTCTGTGGAGAGGTGTGAATTATTCTCCCAGGAGGCGATCTCTCCCCTCCCTTTCCACCCTTCACTGCTTGCTAGCAGCTCAACACAGTCACAACATTTCACACACACACACACACACACACACACACACACACACACACACACATGCACACACACACACACACACACAGTGAACAGTATCCTGGTTAATCTGATAGCAGAGTTTTGAGGAAAGTATTTTTATATGATTATATTGACTAATAATATCCAAGCTGATTTCCATTCCACCAGCTGAATGGTCACTATGGGGCCCAGCAAAAAGAGCTGTATATGTGACATAACCAATATATACAATTTTTAGTTTAAATTAAATTTAATTAAATTAAATTAAAATGATCAACAGGATGTGACAAAATATGGTTTTAACGATGTTTATGCATTGTGTTGCAACAATATCTACTAAAGTTTGCCTGCTAACCAGCTAGCCTTGGCCCATCCTGTCTCATAATACCACTTTGTCACTGTAGTGTGAAGTCTACCATAAGTCCCCACGTTAGCAGATCTCTTGGAAAGAACAAACATTCAAAAACAAAGAAACCACGTGACACAAAACAGCAGCAAAACAAAAGTTAACATTGCTGTTGCTTTCCACTGCGGGAGACTCTCTTGGCCAGTTAAGGGATTAAGGTTGATGCTGAACTCGCAACAATTCTTCAGACTGGAAAGTAAGCGAGGGGAGGAGTAATGAGGGATGAGGAAGGACTGTGTGAAGTATGAATTTGGCACATTGCTTTATCTTACATAAAGTTCCTTTAAAAAAGCTGTATTTATTCCTGTGCCTTTAACAGTGAAGCTGTGTCCAAAACTGCATCTTATTCACCATATGGCACACTATTTTGGGGTTGGTCTTGTAGTGGTCTTTGAATGCACTCAAACAATCCCACAATGAAGTGCAATAAGTAGTGTACAACCCACATACCCTAGGGAATAAGGATACCCATTATGCTCTGCATTGATTGCAGTTCTCACATGCTTGTATAGGACTGGGGGCCTAATGTTTATATTGTTTATTCGACAGAATCTGCTGCCGTACAGTAATGAGCCAACCCGGATGACATGGTGTCAGAAATCGATTACTACCATCGCCAATTCTGTTCCCTATCATAGTGTTCGATATGGCGTTCCAGATCTCAGATCAAACGCAAGGTGTAGCAATTAGGGAACATTTTTTGGACATAGCATGATATAGGCAAATGTACACTGTCCTGATTGGCTGCCCTGCGTTATGCCTTATTTAAAAAGACATCCAGATTGAAACCCCTTACAACATCAACGTAGGCTATGTAGGATATGAAGATGCACTGTTTTTGTGACATCACAAAACAGTGAATTTAAAATGGGCTGTTTTTGCAGCTTGGTCTTCTGTACTTTATTGGACCATATCGGTTGGGCGGGGGTTAGTATTTGTTTTATAAATGAGATTTAAATGTGTTTTTCCTTTATATGGGCCCTTTAACACACACCCATTTTGGAGATACAAGGTTTATGACTGTGACAACATAAGCCCCTGCTTACCACCAGGTAATAATATCATATGCCTGGATAAACAGCACAACACATCAGCTAAAAGATACCACGGAGCATTTGCTCAGAAAGCATTGTTGGAAAATCCTTTCGCACCCTTCTCTGCTGCCTCTCCACCATGATCAAGTGCATCCATGTGTTGATTCGCATTCAACAGTTGGCACTCTTAAGTAGAGTGGTGCTCCCTTTTCATTTGAATTCATTTTTCAAGCCATTTACAAACTACTACAAATCATCAATCATCCTAAAAGAAGCCACGGGCCACTTCCACAGCTCTCCGTTTGAAGGATTCATTGCCTGGTGGACGAGGCGAGAGTTTAGAGTGTGGGCTGTGACTTTTGAACCTAACTGGCATTATCTCATTTCCCGTATACCCCCCTACATGGTGACAACAAAGATCTACATGGTTGATGTCTGCTTTTCATCTGATTGCGAGTCCCCCGCCGTGTCATCGGCTCGCCGCTTCAGATAAGGGGAAGAAAAAAATGATTTATTGGCCGCTGTCAGAGCGAGGTAGCCCAGCCGGCCTCCAGACGCAACACTGCTCATAGAGATACATCCGTGGACACGGTCAGCAGGGATGGCCTGTGACAGGCTTAAGGGCTGTGGAGAGCAGCACCGGGCATGGACTCAATAAGCCTCCTTGGCAGTACCTCAATGCTGCAAAGGCATGCTAATGCAAGGATATGGCTAAACACCGAAACATTAGGTTTTAAGAGCATTACATGGCCAAGAACACACTGGAAAATGATTTACTGGGCCGTATTTAGGCCTGACAGTCTGGCTTAAGAGGCATTCTTATAGAAAGGAAGCATGGAATAAACAGGTTATTAGGGCTCCCTTTCAAGTTTAACCACTGCACTGGAGCAGACAGGCTTTTAAAAGTGCAGGATCACGAGGCCTGGGTGGCGGGAAGCATGCTTGCATTATCATTCATAGCCTCACAGGAGAACATAAGGCAACTTACGCTTTTGGAGTTAGCTACCGCCATTAACACGCAGTAATCATGTCTGCTGTCTGCCATCCATCATGAGCCACTTTGATTATGCAGAATATCTGAGTCGGATAAATCACACCGCTCTGTACAGCAAGCTGATGAATTACCCAGACGCGGTCCGCAGCCTGATCAAATAGCTCTTCGCGTGTCATTCCACGGCAGATATTGCAGACTCAGGTAAACAGCTGGAGCTCTGTTTAGCCTACTGAGTTTCATCAGCATAAACTGCTGGAGCAGGTTTGTTTAGTGAGGAGTGACAGAGAAAGACTGAAAGTTTGCAGAGGTCTGGCTATTAATAGGGAGTTTGCCCCCCTTTGCCGCAGTAACAGCCTCTGCTCTTCTAGGAAGGTTTTATACTACATGTTGCAACAATGCTGGAAGGATTTGATTGCATTCAGCCATCAATCATTAGTGCGGTCAGGCACTGATGTTTTGGATCATGAGCCCCACCTTAACATAGCACAAAAGGTATTGGATAAAGACCCAGCACTACTGCGAATACAGGTTCTCTGCTCAACAGCCCAGTTCTGGGGGGCTTTATCACTCTAGCTGACGCTTGGCACTGGACAGGGTGAGCTGATGTGTCTTTGTTTTGGCAATGCACACTAGTCTATGGAGATTATACAAGATGTATATGCACAACTGACATGCCTGTACCATGTGTGCTCCTTAAAGGGAAATTTTACAAAATACTGCACAATTTAATCACTGAGATGTAAATAAAAGCCGTTTAGAGTGGTGTGCAGAGCGCTGGAAACTTACGGACTCCTTTACTTTACATACTGACTGATTTATTCAGAGCAGTGGTGATAGGAACCAGGGGTCGCAATGTCTGCAACACAAATATAGGCATTTAATTTGGTATCCTAAATGACCAGTGGACCTTCACAAGTTTTACATGGAAATATTCATAGTGGTAAAAGAGTGTTAAATATAAAAATAGACATGCTTTCTTCCCCCTTCTACCATGAATAGATTAAAAAAAACATGTGCTGGTCTAAAACCCCTCATAAAAGATCAGGCTTCAAGCAGCGTACTCATAAGCATTTCATGTAATAATTTTCCATGAGCCAGCTTTTAGAGGAATTATACACTTCGAACATCTGGTTCCTATCACCACCACCGTGAATGCAGTCTGACAGATTTGGACTTGGCAGGTTTGTCTGGCATTAGATACCTCTGAGTGGCTTTTTATATCTTCATTATCTTAGAATAATAAAATCATCTTACTTATTTCATTATGCAGATTTCCATGTGTTTTCATGTTACACTTTTTAACCACACTGTTTGGACATTCCAGCGTCCAAAGACTAAAGCCTACCATTACTCTGACATCAGTACAAGACATTTAACTTTACTGGGCTACAAGCAGGTTAATTACAAAGATTAAGCAAAGAAGAAAGAGTATATGCAAATAACCCGGGTTATGCAAATTAGCTCACCTCTTATTGGCTGCTTTGTACAACCCCTATTCCAAAGAAAAGTTGGGACGCTGTGTAATATGTAAATAAATGTAAATGAAAACAGAATGGAATGGCCCTGTCCCAATGTTTTCTGCCATCAGGTTGTTCATAATGAGTTCATAATTTTCATAAAATGGTAAAATGTCTCATTTTTAACATCTGATATATGTTCTGTGTTCTATTTTGAATAAACTATGGGTCTGTGAGATTTGCAAATCACTGCATTCTGTTTTTATTTACATTTGTTTACATTTTACACAGCATCCCAACTTTTTTGGAACTGGGGTTGTATTGCGCCTCATTCAAAAATCATACTGACCTTTAGTGTGAACAGGTGTGGCTAGACAGCTACAGGCTAACTATATGTAATGAATTCATATTCATGTTTTCACAAAAATAATGACTTTTCAATATGCTGTTGATGCAGTTTGTAGACCATATTCAGAGTGTATGGACTGGGGAGTGAACAAAAAACAATATGAAATGTTTGTACATTACATCAAACTTTAAAACATTACAAAAAATGATAAATAAATAAACCATTTTTTCATGACATGGGCCCTTGGTTTTTTAAATTGAGGAATATGAATACAAATAGGCTCAATGTGCCAGGCAGATTACAGTAGATGTAATCGAGTAACAAACAACAGTCACAGCACATTTGCATTTTTATGACATTTAGATAAATAGATAGCTGCTTAAAATATGTCTTTTGCCTCCTTCGAAACTAAAGAAAAGCACCCACAGCATAACTTGCATAAAGTCAATGCTAATGTTCTGTCTTAGCACTAAAACCATGCTTTAAGAAATAGATTCTCTTCATGTAACGCTTTAGAGGAATACCCCGAGGTTAAACATATTATATATTAATGCTAAAAATGATTTGTTTTGCGCATTTGGCTTAAAAAAGCTTTTTAATTTCAAACAGGGAAACATTCTTTCGCAGAACATCGTAAGAAAAAGTGAATATGCGCTTGCATTGAATAATTCATGTCAGGGAATATATATTAGGGATTAATGCACAGCATGGTCTGAATGAGGAACGTTTAAAGAACAAGAACTGTAATTCTGGCTCTAAAAGCTGAAATGTGTTTCCATAAAAACTTGATCCTGGAGTTCTTCCTCTCTAGTTGTACGTGGGCTGAAGGTTGGGGAACCTGCCTTGTGACCGGAGGGTCACCAGTTCGATTCCCTGCACTGACAGTAATGACTGAAGTGCCCTTGAGCAAGGGACCTAACCCCCAACTGCTCCCTAGGCACCGTGGATAGGTCTGCCCACCGCTCGGGGCAAGTGTGCTCACCGTGGATAGGTCTGTCCACTGCTCGGGGCAAGTGTGCTCACTGCCCCCTAGTGTGTGTGTGTTCACTAGAGTGTGTATATGTGGCTGTTTCACTGCACAGATGGGGTAAACGCAGTAGATAAATTTCTCTGTGTGCAAACACAATTGGCAAAAAATGGTTTTAAATTCTGAAATATCTGCCTGTCAATAATTGATGACTTACAAAAGGGAGCATAGGGGGTTTGGCCGGTCAGCACTGGTGTTGGCCCTTTGGTCATGTACACTACACACTTGGAAAAAATGGTTAGCATCGAATTTCATTGACGTGTAACAATAGTGGAAACTTGTTTGGTGCTCTACAGAACCATTTAATTTAAAAGGTTATTTAAGGAACCATATACAGGCTTTCCACCATAGAGAAGAACCATTTAACCATATATATAATTGTTTTTTACTAAAGAACTCTTGAAGAACCTTTCTAAAGGGTATATTCTCTCTGTTATAGACTGAACTTATTACTTAAAGCATTCAAGAAGAAGTCTGCAGGTGCTGGGTTGTATATTCTACTAACTTACTTTGAATGAATGATACTGGATATCAGCTTCAGCTAATGCACAGAAATCTATGGGAACCCTCAGGCTTGGTTCATTTCAGAAGCTAAGCAATGGGAGGCTCAGCCAGTCCTTGTAGTACAAAGCAACAGCCAACTTATAGACACAGTCTCAAGGAAAAGTTTGAATGTCTCTGGACAAACTGATGTGAAAATAAGTTAACACAACCTTAAAGGGAAATTCCTGATATTTAAAGGTTCTGCCTAATCACATCATTATCACCTAAACAAAGTCACCCAGAGTGGTATGATGTTAAATGAGAGACAATTACAGATCTGTTTACCATACTGGTGACTAGACATCTGAAGACACTTACAGGAGCAATTTATAATATGGTGCAACCTGTTGAATTCATACTCCAAACAAAAATCAGAATGTTTCTGAGCCGAGTTTCTTTGTTGTATCTTGTCATAAAACCTCATTAGTTTTGTCTCTCTCTCTTCATCCCCGGCCGACCAGAGGAGCATGGGTTCCTCCCTCTCAAGGTTTCTACCTCTTACTCCAAGGAAATTTTTCTTTGCCACTGTCACCTCTGGCTTGCTCATGGGGGACTTGGGAAAAGGTACCACTCTGAAACGTCCTGCTCTAGTCTTGCTTGCCAAGGTGGACCAGGTCTATCAACTTGTTCCACGTGACCTTTAGGATCTAGTTTTAAACTAATAAACTAACTAACAGGCAGTATGGGGGTGGAACTTGTGTAGCAGGATGCCACCAATCTTGTGGTTGACCAATCAGAAAACACTGGACTTAAAGACACAGGAACTCTAACAGACAGAGAGTGAATACAGATGTACAGTATGGGAAATCTATACTATTAGACCCCAAAAATAAAATGATGAACATTCACACATTGCAGATGCCACATTTATGTTTCATTTATGTTATATAAACAGTAGCTGTGCAGTGAAATATGCACAAGTGTGTTCTCAGTCAAGGATGTGTTCAGTTATGTTCACCACAAGGAAATCAGCAGGACGTGTGATTTAAACAGAGGCGCCAAAATGTCCAAGACTGTGTGTCCACAACATCTGAAGAACGTTGAAGAATCTGCATGACGTTTCCGTCACCCCGTGTGAATTTCGGGACTATTTTTCTCACCCCTTCAGAGGCGCTTGTGTTGTTTACGCCTGAACTCGCTTGCACTGCCCCCGCTGCGCGTTACGCCCGACTGCCCAATGAATTGGACGCTGGGCGGAGGAGTAACGTACGTCTGGAAGTAACTTGAATACGCTGCGGGTCTTGCTGAAACTGTCCCCCACCTGTATTTCGACCAAAACCCCGCCTCCTGCTCTGGGATAGGCTAGTAGTTTACACTCCAGCACGGTCCGCCAATCCTAGCGTAGAGGGTGAGCCAATCCCACCACTGGCGGGCGGGGTTTGTCGGAATACGGGTGGGGAAAAAATAACAACACCAGAGAACCTGCTGGATTCGAGTTTAAGCGCGCGACTACGGCGCTCGCTCAGTTTTGTGTGGTCGCCGGCTATTCTCCCCGAATCGGCACTCGCTTGTTGCTCGCTCGGTTTAGAAACAGACACTTTCCGAAGTGAGTCTGCGTCGCGTAAGGTCTCCTTATGAAGCGGAGGATCCTGTGGAACACCTATCTAATAAACTCCAACTCGGGGGGGGAGAAAGAAAGTCGGCTTGGTGGCTCTTATGAGGCAGCAGCCTCGCGATTCTCAACCTGGATTTAGCGAATGGTCCGCCCGTGATTAGCCCCTCTGCTCGCTTTCCAGCCGCAGCAGACGGAGCGTGGGAAGCTCGGAGACCTGCGTAACGCGATAGATAGGTAAGGCAACAACTTGTGTTGTTTCAGAGGCGGGGAGTCCTGCAACGTGTTGAAAGAGGCCATGCGTGTCCAGGAACTCTGCCAGACCCCGCAGAGGCAGACTGGAGCGGGGAAACGCGTCTGAGGAATAACGATTCTGTGAATAATGATTTTCTTTCATGACTGGATTTAAGTGGAGTTGCGTAGGCATTGGCGGATAAAACGGACTGTGCAACTTTTCCACGGACGGAAAAAAGGGGGGAAAAGTAGCCTACCGCGATCGGGAATGACTAAAATTCTCCTTCACTAGGGAATGAGAAGCCTGGAACCGAATTACCAGAAGTCTCGCTACGTTTTCAATCCCACGAGTAATCAACTACAGTCGCCCTGCATGAGGAAACAGAGACGAGCGAGGCGACCGTTAAGATCAGAGCCACAGCACCGGAGCAGGTAGAGAGTGAGGAGGGAAAACCCTGGAGGCTACAGCGAAGCACGGACCTTTAAATTAGCCTAATCTGGGGAGGGAAAAAGCGACTCGGGGTAAGCAGACGGAACCCGGGCACCAGTAAGCAGAAGCGGCGAACTAGAGTAAACCGACAAACCGCCGTGTTTGTTGTTGCCTGATGTGCGGCTGCACCAGTCGGTCAGTCTGGAGCAAGTTCGCCTCAGTGGGAACGTTAGTTCTGCTGCCGCCAGCACGACAGCCGAACACATGGAATGAGTCAGTAGGAGGAGGACAGAGCCGCTAGCACAGGGTAGCACAGTTCAGACTTCATGATGGGGAAGAACCGAAGTCATCCAGCCTCGGGAGAGAGCAGCGAGAGGAGCAGGCTTAGCACAGAGTGCCCGGGCGGTAAGCGTGTGGAGGACGGCAGCAGCAGCAGCGGCGGCGGGGGCGGCGGCCTGGGGCAAACGCGGGAAGCCAGAGCGGAGACAGAGCGTCGCCAGAGCTTTAGCACTACTTCTCATGGGGTCGAGACAGCGGGTTTAAGCAGTGCCCCTGTGAGAAACAGCGTCGGGAATGGAGGGAGAAAGTTTGCCTTCTGTGCTTGGAGTTGGTGGGCGTTCTTCTGTCTCCACATCCACGTGTCCACAGCTGTGGTACAAGGTAAGAAACGTCTAGCTCTTTACAAAACAAACAAACAAACAAACGGACACGCCTGTTTACCTGCTGCTCATCATCTGCTGAAACACGCCTAAGTAAAGACGTTGTGAGAATAGAGTGAGAGAGAAAGTGAAGTCGGCGCCTCCCTTCTGGACCCTGTGACAAATGGGGGGCAGAAGCTGAGTGACAGTGCTGTCGGGTTTGACCCTCTCGCTTGATTTCAATAATAATGGCGGTGCGGACCGGCTGTCTGTGGCGCTGACGGAGGGGCCTCAGAGCTCTGCGACTGAACAATGAGAGAGAGTCATGAGGTCAGACTGGCAGCGGACTACTGACGGCTCTCCTGGCCACAGATGGCAGCGTCTGTTAGTGGGATCTGAATACAGTAATGTGGCTCCACACCCCAGTGCTGTATTCGGTGTCTGTTGGTGTCCAGCTGGACCTGAAAGAAAGCTGTAGGTGTGGATTCGTCACTGTGTAGGTGCTGGGTGGAAAGTTTGAGAGCTGGGAGGAGAAGGAGAGGGAAGAGTTTCCTCTTAGATACATTGGCCCTTTGCTCCAGAATAAATCACTGTGGTTAATTAAAGCCGAGGCATTTATTTGCTGAACTGTCCAGTCGCTGAACCCCGCTTCTGTCTTGTCACCGGAAAATATCTGGATACCTTTCCCGGGTGGCAAAGGTCCACTCACAAAGCCTCCCACTTGGATTTCCTCCAAAGTTTGCACCAGGATCGTGTTTACTGAGTTTATTCGACAGAGAAAAGCCGCGTTATGATAATCTGCAAATAAGCCGTGTGTGGAAATGAGCAGCCGTGCATAATTATTGATGGCAGGCTCTTTTATTCCTCTGTCAAGTGATTTTATTGAGAATAATCAAAACAGCACGGCTCATTAAATGGATTTTTTTATAATTCCCCCAATATTGCCCAGATTAGAGTCATTTTCGCCTGGTAATCAAAGGGATAAGTGATCAAAAATAAGCTACTTGAATTTGCATGAATAGAAAGGCACATCCAGCCTCCAGCTATCTCCACCCACCATATATGTATTTTTGTCGCTTGGGATGTGTCATTTGCATTTCTGAAGACAAGAGAAAATTAGTGTCAGTGATTATCCTTTTAAGGCAATTCTCAATAAGACGCACAAACAGGCAGCCTTCGTTGCCGGCTCTAAACACATGTGGGCAAGAGCTTGGAGATGTCACGCTTAACACAGACTGTAATTATAGGTGCAGTTTACCATGGTTAAACTGTACGTGACGCAAAGCCTAGTTGGGATTGATCTACTCTTGCCTCATTATGGGGAAAAAACAGAAAAATGCATGGGTGATATGTTTATTCAAGTGTATTCATTCAGCTATAAACGCTTATAAGCATCATTGTTACTTTCTTAAGCCATTTTTATGTGATAGCAAGAACAACCGCAGTTATGTGCAGTTTTTAAAGAGGCTGGCAATTACACAGCTTTAATGATGTGGCTAACATCAATGACAAATATGAGCTCCCGAAAAGGTCCATGTTTTGAAGGAAGCCAGTACAGCCAAGAGCTTGAGGTCCTAAAAATGAGGAGGCTTATAATGAGAACCCATGGTCAGGGTCAGTTTATCAGCTTTAGGTGTTACTGTAAACTCTGAAACATAACTTAGCTGTAATTAAAATATTGCGTTTGGACCTGGACTTTCTACTGTTTCTCTTGCTGGCATGTGAAAGTTGGTTGGGAAGTAAACACAGGCGCAGTGTACTTGTGTGTAGTTTTATGACCTGCAGGTAGTAGTAGATAACATCACCAGCCTTCTCTGATTACCGCAGTTTCTCAGGGCAGAGTTAGGTGTTAATATTTTAGTCGTAAATTCTCAACACATGATTGAGAGGGTGCTGAAATAATGACCCGTCTTTTGTTTGAGTTCACTGCAAACGCTTTGAGTACTTCAAAGTCTACATTCGTCTCACCGGTGATTACTGATTAACTTTGAACACTGAGAAAAGAAAGACCTTGAGATCTCTTTCAGAAGTATGTAAGGCAAATCATCCACTAGGTTCACAGGTTTGTGTTTTTAGGCTAAAGCCTGAGTGGTGTTGATGCTGTGCTAGACTTTATACTGCCTTTCTTTTTAGTTTCTACCCTACAACAGGTTCTGCAACATTGAGTGCAAGCAGTGTCAGCTGATTCCCGACTCCTGTGTCAAGGTCTTTTCATATTTGGAGAGCTCCCAGCACAGTTCTGGGAATGGGCTAGCTGGTATCGATCTGATTTGAAGAGCCAGCAGTGTTATCAGAGCTTGCATACTGGGGTACGGTTGACATTTTAACCTTTCCATTTCATCCGACGTGGGAATGAAAAGCTCAGTGTTATACAAAACACCCGTCCTCAGATTTCCAGCTTTATGTTGCTGTTTGCCAGTGGAATATGGTAGTGTCCAGGTCCTGAGTTAAAACACTGAGATCATGCAGTTTGTGTGCCAAGAGGGCATGGGCTGGCCTTAGCACCAGGATGTGACAAATGGGGATAAATTTAGTCATTTGGAGACACTGATTTCTTTCCAGAATCCTAGAGTTTCATCAGGACACAACGCTGCTAGTGTCCGAACCTGTTAAGGAGACAGGCCACAGCAGTCAAGGAGTTGCACAAATCACAGCTGTGCTTCTCGACTAGCAACGTCTGTGCCTGTAATAGTAATGACTAATAATGTTTATGCCTATTGCTCAGGTAAATGCAGTTTTGTCCATGTTTAAATCCTGTTGCCTGCATGTCATCTCCTGGCTGTGCCAGCAGACGTTGCCACACCGCTCATTCCTGACTGTAAACCTTTGCATTTAATTGCCACACCATCTGTGCAATCAGTTCACTGCAGACGCTTCTGGTTTCTTTTTTCCCTCTCTATCTTTCTTTTTTCAGTCGGCTCGTGTGTATCGGAAACGTTTGCCTCGGCCCACGTTGGGGGATTTGAACGTTTGTGTCATTGTAATTGTTAGGAGCACCAGGCAAATTCAACATCACAAGCACATGTAATTTCTTGATTGTCATTCTTTTGACCATTGATTTGTAGTCGGGTGTTCAAACAGGAGGCTTTATAACCGCAACTGATTGATTTGTGTGGACATAGAATGCATGTGCAACTATTGAATTTTGCAGGCCCTGTGTTGCAGTCTAATCGAAGTGAAGGATGTCACATAATTCATGTCAGCGCGGAAATATGGCTTCCTATCTGCTAAATTAAAATGATGAGTATGACTCCTCGGAACGAGGAACCATGCCTAAGCTGCTTAATATGAGATTCTGTTTTCCCTCCCTTGTCTTTCCCGCAAGTCCTAAAATGTGGTTAATCATCAGTGTTATTTCAGAGAAGGTTAATGAAATTATGAATTATTTTCCCTAGGGTGAGGGCAGCATGCAAGTAGTTATGTTACTTTTCTTGATTTGGTTTTGCAAAACTTTGATTGCATTTTGGGCTAATTGTGGTCTGAATTAATTGCTTTGACTCAAAGAGATGACTCCTATGTTAGCCTCAGAGTTCTGGTGCAGGTCATGTTTTGGTAGAGGTTTGCTCATCGGTACGGCCATACTCATTAGTTAATCATTTCAGGCAATAAAGCATTCCTGCGAGTCCAAATATTTGCCCAATAACCCTAGAGCACTGGCAAGCTAATACAAACACATTACCTCTTGAAAGCACAGCAAAAAATACAGATTGCTTGATAATAGGGTTTAGCCCCTAGCTGTCATCTTGTCAGTCATGGGAAGTACAAGCAAAGACTTAATTTTGACATTAAACGTTACAGGTTTCATATCATAATGAAAAATGAGCACCTCTCGGCACTAAATAAAGGACATGCCACGTTGCCATTAACAGCAAGTGAAGTGTCACATCTTCATAACAGACTGCATGATTACAAATGAGCAAGCTGCAGTCAATGGGGTGACTTTAAAAAGGTTAAAATAAAAATCAATAATGTGATCAACCTTAAAGTGTTCTTTCATGCTTTCAACAATCTTGTTGGCATACAGCATAAGAATGCCTGAATAGCTAAATATGAATTAGAGTTGTATCACCCGGCTCCTAAGCATGCTAAAACAACGAGTCTGGATCATCCAAGTCTGGATACAATGTGTAACGGTTGCTTGAATGTACTGTACTACTGCGCATGCGCGCTGAGCTGTAGCTCTCTGTGTGCGGGACGAAGGAGCTAGCTGTAGCATAGCCTCCAGTCTGATGTACCTACTCCCAAGTTAACCGGATTGTAATGGTGAAATGTGTTGGTGACTTGTGCCATTAAATGCCACTTCTACCCCGCATGGAGCGTGTACTGAGCGTGTGTCTCCAGAGAAGCCAGGGACCAAGGCCTTTTCCCCCCTCCTAGCTCCTGCACCACGCGTTTCCACCCTTTACAAATGACATAACTGATTAGTATGAATGTTCCTTCATTATAAGTGTGTATTTACGGTATGTAGTGGTAAGCGACCTTGTCCAGTTACCAAGTCCTTATTTCACTCTATCAACAGCTGCTGTCCTCCAGGATAAGTGAAAGCTGCACTGGCTGGGTAAAATACCTTTATTACAGTGAACTGGAATTTAATGAGGAAAAATGAAATAATGGATATGAGGAAAAATGAAACTGCCTTAATTGCAACTGTGACATTCATACTGGAAACTGAAAAGGATTATAATACTCTAAATAAATGTTAATTAGGTGAATAACTATCATGAGCTTGGTGTCATTTTTAGTATCTGTGTTTGCTATTATCTGAGATTTGCTCAAAGCTGCAGTAAAACTACTGAAAATGTTGATTTTAAAAAAAGCAGTTGATACAATAATGACATTATAACGAATGATATCATGAAAAAATGATTATTCTGTTCTAGACAGGACTCCAAGGCTTGTAGAGTCTTTTGCCACCTTTTTTCTAATGTGAAATACAGCTCAGTCCAAAGAAGGGCGTGCTAACCTGACTGCATAGCGTCGCTGTCCAGTGAAAAACAAGTATCTCCAAAATGGTTACTTTACAGGAGAGGCCAAAAACCTAGTTTAATTATAATGTAAGTCAATGGAACCAGACATTTTTCCAAGCGGTTTTGGGCCATTTCTGTTGGTCCATTCATCATGAAATTTTCACAAAATGTAAACGGCAGATCATGTGATGAAATGATGCATAAAAGTACAAATCAACAAAAATGGAGATACATGTTTTTCATTGGACAGCAAAGATAGGCTGAGCGTGCTTTTCCTCAGATATGAACTGGACATGTGTTGAGTCATGGGTTCATTTGAAACTAATGAACCAGGACTATGTGTAAATAATCCACTCAGACTGCTTGTAAGTTGTTGGAAGGGATCTTTCCGTCCTCTGTATTCAAGCCTAGTGTCAGGCTGAAAACTTTGTCAGCTATGAACTTTAAGATCTAAATAGCCCGAGTCTTGTTTTGCCTGGTACTTTCTTCCAGTTTCACTTTTGACATGCGGGTACAGCAGTTCAACCCCCTCCCCAACTGAGCACTGTTTCTAGATTGTCCCCTTGATTGTACAGAAGTGTAGGACAGTTCATACCATGTAATGTTCAACAAGGCAGTTGTATTACAGGAAGTCCCACCATTCAGAAAAGATAAGACAGCTCATTGGCAGGCCAGAACAAGCTGAAAACAAGCTGACCACACAATGTTTTTGTAACGTGTGCACGATTTTACCACTGATTTCAAAACGGTTTTGGGTTTATAGAAGTAGGCTCTGGTGGCAGCGCAGGGAAAAGACACCCTATAAATAAGTGCTTCTCCATTCCATCCGGGGGAACTACAGCACTACATGATGTCATGTGTTCTCTCTTCAGGGATCATCAGATTCAGCTCATGAAAAGCCCGGTGATTAGGTGGTGAGATAAATCAGATGTGTAAGAGCAGGAAACCCCTCCAGATATTGCAGTGCGGGGTCTTTCATGCCTAGAAGTGGGAAACACTTCTCTAAAGCAAACTGATCTATAAAAGCATATTTGCCTTTTCGGTTAAAAGTTCAGAAATAGGGCCATGATTCATATGGTTTTATGTGACACAAGTTTGGCATGTGCTGTGCAATATTGCCCACCATGTAGAGATTTTTACTCTCCCAGAGTAGAAGACAGGAAAATAAATCATGGAAGCAATTTTATGCTAGTGTTCCATACTGCATGCTCGCCTACACAGTTATTGATCACAAAGGCCAAATCGCTCACATTTCCAGCCCCTACTTTTTCTTCTCCTGTTGTCTGCAGGTTTTTCCAGCCGTTGGGTGCTGATATTAACACTGAATATTATCATAGACAATGATTTCCTGTCTTTTAATGTGAGTCTAACTGGAGGAAAACAGGAGCGGTTCTCTTGTTATTCCTACAGCCTAACCTGTGCTGTGTCACTGATAACTGGGCAGATGAACGAGTGTTTTTGTGGAGTGTGGACCCATGTTAAGCTTTGCGTGAGAGCCAGTGTTTGGTTTCACATGCCCATGTTGGTTATCTGTTGGAGTTTCTCTGTTGACTAATAGGTCAGGAGGTCAGTATGGAATCTAGCAGAGAGAGGAAACACCTGTTGGAGCTTTCCAGTGCCGAGGTGGACTATCAAATGAGATGGAATGAAAACGTTATTTTCTTTTTTGTTGCAAAGGAATCACATTAAAAGCTGATTTAATTGCTTGAATGGTGGGATTCCAGGGAGCTCTTATGGGCTCAGGCTTTCACATTCCTATTTGAAAAGAAAGGCCATAAATACTCGACACCCTGCCAAGTGCTGAGGCTCTGAGTGGAATAAATATTTTACACATTCAGCATATTCCTCCACTTCTGGATCAGTGGCACTGTAATCTTTACTCCCCTCTTTAAAATATGACCCCGGGACTCTAGAAGCAATCTGTCATCTGTACCCAGCGAAACGACAACGTCATTTACATCTCCACATTGCCTCTATGCAAACATGTGCCGTGCCTAGAATCCCAACGTGCATAGATTTGCCATAGATTTGCACAAATGATCTGTGCCAACACGTGCCTGAAACCACCCGAGCTCTTAGCTTTACAGAGCGATGTTATCAAAAGAGAGACGTTCCTTTGGGTGGAAAGAACGGTGCGGTGTAGTAGCAGGAAACTTGACAGTGTTGTGTGAAAAAAGTGGCTCGCACAGGCTTTTCTTAAAGGCTCGGCTGCAGTTTTTTTGTCTCCGGCTCTCTTGAGGAAATTAGTACTTTGAATGAGTGCACTCCATTCTCTTTATCCTTTGCAGTAATGGTTCCCTGTGTGTAGTGGGTATCTATCTGACGCTCGAAAGACATCAGCATGGTACTCCAAAAAATTGGCCTTGTTTCCTGTTCTCCAAAACTCTGCAGAGTATTAGCGAAGTTGAGCATTTGTATTGGGGTTTTTAAAGTGTACAAGCAAGGCAAGTTTCTCCTTTTTTTCTTTTCCACATTTTATTTTTCACAGGTGGCTTTGATTCATGAGCAGCCGAGCTTGTGAGTGCATGTGTAAAGAGTGTGTGTATTGTGTTCGGTTTCTTTATCTGGTAGGTAAAGCAATTCAGTCCTGAATCGAAGCCCATAGGCAGATAACAGTTAAATGTAGGGCAGATAAATACAGCGTGGTCTGATAACTCCTAGAGCGTCTGCATGAAGAGAACTGTTTCTAGGGGTCCATTAAGTGGTTAGTTGCAGTGTAGTAATAATTTTAATAGGTTGCACTGTGACAGTTTCAGCAGCTGCCATGGGACCATGCTACTTCAGAAACTCTGGCTTTTTGCCATAGGCCCATCTTTTGTTCTTCAGTTTGGAACGGAAACAGATATTTTGCCAGGCATGCGACCCGTGAAATGCCACTGCTTACATCACGTGTGCACACAGCGGCTGCAGTTGAAGGGTGATGACTTCAGTAATGATCTCCCCACTCATAAAAGTCGTCCTACAGTGCTCGGCTCGTTGGAGCTGTTTGAAAAGTGGGGCTGATGCGGTGGGGCTGGGGAGGCGCGAGCGTGCCCAGCAGCTGCGGTGGCCGCAGGGCTGAGCTGCGGCAGGTGGCTGATTTGTGACCGGCATGCCAGGTATAATGACCCACCCTGAACCCCATGACTTCACGATGCCATTTGGAGTATGAGAGGGGCCACATTTTCATTTAATCATTCACATTCAAATGAGCTCCCAGATCGAGAGCCTGCCACCAGAGCAGCTCAAACGCAGGAGAATCAGGTACAAAACAGTGTCTGCTTTGTTGATATACTGATGGTAAACGCCCGGGTAATCTTCTAGAGTTAATCTAGAGTTAATACTGTTGTTTTGCCATACTATTTAAAAGTAATTGTTGCCTAATTACACAAATAATTACATAGCTGGATGCATAATTAATTACTGAATTACATTTGCATTTGATTTGTATTCTGTATCGGCAGGTTGAAGTCTGCATTTCTGATGAAATGAAAAGGGTCTGGCAAAAAAGATGAAGGATGTTTATTTCTTTTTGCAGAGCAAGACTTTATGCATAAGAATAACTTTGCATCAAATTCAAATCAGAATATGTCATCTGCATACAAACACAATGTGATAGAGTGTGTATAAGGGTCCATAGTTTACATTTTCTCGTATTTGTTTTTCCTCTGAGGTCCACTTTTAAAAGTTTTGTGCTTTTATGTACCAAAAGGGTACCAAAAACATCATATCACACACATGCCTCCAACAGATTTTCAGTGGATCCCTTCAAGATGCCAACAGATTAATGCATGGGGTGGTATTTCAGCAAAAGATTTTTCATCGAGGAGCTTTAACAGCATTGATTGAAGTGGCAGAGGATGGCGAAGTATTGCTCACTCAGCCTTTTTTTAATTCCAAGTCCCATCCATATATTAGCGCTTATTGGCAGTGCTATGATGATCAGCTTAATCATGCCTATTGGAAGACGTAATTGCATTCTCCTAATGTGCAAAAATAGCAGACGACTGCTCCGCTACACGCCTCACTGCCTAGGTAATGCGAGCTATGTTTTTTGGTGTTAACTGTCAGATCCATGACATTAAAATGTTAACATGGCTTAATAAACATCATGGAGGTCTCATTAACTAATGTTTCTATTAGTGATCATGACCCTCAATACTCTGATATGATCAAATGAATTATGCCGTGGCTGTTGCATAGCAAAAGACATAAGACTTGTGCAGATGTACTCATGTGTTAATTTTCCAGACCCATGCATTAGATGTATTCATCCAGCTCACATCCATGTGGTGACTGGTCCTCCGGGGGTAGTCACCAAGCATTGTGTTCTTCTGCATGGGCTTTTTGGGCTATAAGCTACCAGCAGAATATGATTGGGCTGATTACTATCATTTTGTGCAATTCAAACAAAGCTAGAGTGTATGTGCACTTTGTGTAGGAACAACATGTGGTTCAGTATGCATGCCGGAGTGCTTATTGTGATACATTATCAAACAAATGAAACAAGCAGCTGCACTCTCTTTCCCTTCCTCCAAGCCAATTTGACCGAGTGATATTTCTGCTCTTGTCTCAGAGAAGTAGCACTTTTCCCTGCACAAGCCACGCTGATTTTACAATCATCAGCACAATGAAAGCAGGAATGACTAAACCCTGACAAAAAAAAAAAAAGGATAGACGTGCTTTTCTTAAAGCAGTCCTCCAAGTGGAAGGATTTCAAGACCTGCATTGGGAAAAAGAAAAGGAATCAAACTGACTTTTGCATCAAATAAACCTGAAAAGGACGACTGCCCAGCCATCGCATTTTGTTTCTGCAGCTTTAGCTGAAACACTGGATGGGCGTGTGACTGATTGGAGTTGTGGTATAATCAGCAAAATGAACATTCCTCTAATGACAGACGGGCTAATATGCGGTGGAGGAAAAGAAAAAAAAAGTACAACGGCTAATATGTTTGCCTCGCATTTGTTTTGAGCTAAACTGCTTGGCACTAGCATTCACCTGAAATTACAAGGTCAATTAAACACAACAGACAAACTGATTATAGCTAAGTAATGTAATTAATGACAAATGGGACGGCAGACTAGGCGGAGGTGGAGGCAGGTGCCGGGCTGGACTGGAGCTGGCCAGAGAGGGCTGAACTGAGCTCAGGAGCTTTGCAGAACCCACAGCATCTGTGAACTTTAGTGCCTGATCCGCTCTCCTGCTGCTGAGATGGGACTGATGCGCCTAGCTGGAAAGATGAGGCCAAAGGAAAAGCCATTCCCCCATTATGCAACCTTAATGGTATCGTTGTTGTCAGGAGCAATGCATCTTAGGGTGATGAGATTGTGTTTGCTAGCTCCTTCAGGTGCTTCATGGTTCACTGCCGCCCTCGGTCTCCATCAGAAGCTCGGGTGTATGTGTGTGTGTGTATGTGCGTGTGTGTGTGTGTGTGTGTAATGTTTTGTCGTTTTTTTCTGGTCAGTTTGCTCGTATGTGGGTTGATTTAACCTGTAGATCAGACGGTAGAGCTGGCGCAGATCTATAAAAGCCTGCGAGTCAGATTCTTTACAGTGCTGCGGAAGATGGCCTTGAACATATCGGCTCCAGCTGCACAGTAGTGCAATGTGAATTATGAATGATATAATTAGAAAGGAATGCTTCTGTGGCCGCTTTGATTCTGACCCTTTTGATGAAGTGCAAAAAAGGAGAACAAGAAACGGTTCTTGAAACTGTTATGGCCTCTGTCGTGCGTGAATAGGGTGTTTTTTACTGCACTAGGGCATGGAGATGGCTTCCCTTCGTGATTGAGGATGGAGGAGTTTATCATTGACAGACACCCCTTATGTCAAGGTTTAATTGAGGAGCAGAGCTGCCCTGTTGTCAGCACAGATAGGAGAGCATGAAGCTCAAGCAATAAGCAGAGACCTTCTTTCATATCCATGCTAAAACAAATATATGCATTCCCAAAACAGTAGTACAGCGACAAAGAGCAACTATTCCAGAGTACTGTGATTTCATTGCTGTGTTATTATTAATCATAGGATGTTATGTAGGTCATACATGTTGGCTCTAGATCGGCTGTGAAGTGGTGTAAAATAACAGGCCGTTATCTGATATTAACAATAGGATTTCAGCTGCGTCTCTATGGAGTTTTCCAGACTTCCCCTGTAAAAGAACCTCTAGGTCTTGATCAGCAGATGCAGGTAACTGTTATATGCTTCTGCCTGGTGTAGTCTTGCTGATGGCTGAGGGCGGTGTGTTCAGGGCCCTGAGAGAGCCGAGTGATGAAAAGGAGAGGACGTGTAGAATGTGAGAGGTGACACATCTGATAACCTATAAATAGTGTGGCTGAGAGCAGGAGCTGGCAGGCACACGATGAGGCGACAAACTTGGGAGAGGAGAAGACAGAGAGCGAGAGAGATGGTACACTTGCTTTTCTCACCAAGACAGAACCACCAGAGGTAGAGGAGTGTTGAGGGACTTCAGGGCCATATTTTATCTCAGTCTGCACTCACCGTCCACTAGCCCGCTCGGTGTGATCCTCATGGGGGAACCAACCGCTAACTGAACCCATTCCACTAAGGTGTTGGGACACTTGTGGGGTCCTGCAAATGTGAGCATGCCTTGAGTTGGCAGTGTTGTGATTTTCAGCCCAACTTGATGATATTTGCATTCTGTGGTCTACACTTTCTAGATTTAGCAAGGAGGGTCTGACACAAATTCAAAGAGACGAGTTATTTTCTTTTTCGGTCGCTGTTTTGAATTCGGCCCCGGAAAGCCTGACGTAATTCCAAGAAGCTGGCCGTCACAGTAGCGGCAGTCAGCTATTCGGCTGAGGTGGAGGTTTGAATTGGCAGCTCTTCACTAAAAGTAATAATATCCAGGGGCAAAGGTTTGTGTAGTTTGAGCGTGAGGGTTATTATG
Source organism: Semaprochilodus insignis (assembly GCA_034552555.1). Lineage (NCBI taxonomy): Eukaryota > Metazoa > Chordata > Actinopteri > Characiformes > Prochilodontidae > Semaprochilodus > Semaprochilodus insignis. The sequence goes on along the minus strand of CM067475.1, from coordinate 12,886,366 downwards.
TGTTTTCGCCCTGCGGCCTTGATATGTGAGAGCCATTTGGTAAAAAAAAAAAGACACGTCTGAATGAAATGGCGACATCAACACATTACAGAGAGGAAGTGTTACAATTAAGGTGTGTGTGTATGGGGGTTGTTAGGTGTGCGTTTGGAGAGGTGGTCAAGAAGAAAAGGGAAAAAAAATAACACGGAAGCATTTCAGCCAGTCAACTGAGGGGTAGTGAGAATGAAAGAGAGGTACTTCAAAGCTGGCAGACTCTTGGGAAAAAATATTCCAGTTTATATTGCTCAGAAATAGGTGTTTTATGGATTAACAAATTGCCATTTTATGGGTTACTAACTTTCCGGCTATTTTCATTTACCAGCTCATATGGGAAAGTGCAGGCTCTGGAGTCTGGCTTCTGCTCAAGGTCTGGTTACTCGGCTTGGTCCATCAAGATCCAGCGCCGCGTCCCGGTGCCCAATTTCTGTAATTAGGCTCCCTTTTTTTGTTACGGCGCTGGCTGCATCATACAGGGTTACAACAAACAGCTGCAGACACTTCGGCCCTTGATGGATCGAATAGAGTATGACTGGCAGAAAGGAGAAATGCATCTTTTGGATGGTATATTGGATGAAAAACCTGACAGTCTCAATTTTAAGAGGCTTACCATATTTATCGTTCCACTCTCCTTTCAGTACTTTGAGGACTGAAAAAAAGTATAGCCACAGGAAGGGTAATATCTTTCCACCTCTCCAGTGAAAGAACCTCTCAAAGCCTTGCCTTGTTCAGGACTTATTTTTCCCTGCGGTGTCTCTCTGTGTTTCAGTAAACAGAAGTGCTGAGCATCCACTGCTGAGCACTGTCTATTATGAGACTGGGCCATGTGTGTTCTGTTTAATGTAATCTTCATTTGTCCTGCCCCTCATGTCAAGCTGAAAAGGTTGTTGAGCTCTCGAGTGGGTTTTATGTGTTCAAAGGACAGGTGGAGAAACACAGCAAAAGGGCAGTGTCTCCGACGAAATGTTTGCTTTGGGTATTGTCTTTGCTCTGTGCGAAAGCCTGGCCAGAGTCGAGCAGTTCCAGGGGCACAGTACCCTTTACGGACAGCCAACTGTGACCGTCCCACGTAAAGATGGCCATTGCTTCATCAGTGCTTGTCAGGAACATCAGTGTTGTCATTTTCCCTATCAATGTCCAGGCACCGCAATGGTTCCAGCAAATAGGAGTCGGCATCTTTTATTGCCAATCTATTCCAGGCTAATTTGGTTCCAGGATCGTCATTATCACACCACTCACAATTAGTGTAGCAGCCCCGGCGCAAGAGCATGGACTTAACAGTGCTAAGATATCAAAGATGACACCGCATAGATTAATTGCAACCTGTGCGAGGGGGTTGCTTTGATTTCCAGTTGCAGACTTCGGTGTTTCTAAAGCCTTGGTGTTTACAGTAGCAGTCATCCGCGAAGGTTCCCTGTGATTAATTTATCAAATACTTGCACTCGTACTTCATGGAATCGCATGGCCTGAAGTAAGACTCCAACACTTTAGATTCTGCTGCAGTGACATTGCTTGTTTGTCCCATGGGCACTGAGTCTAAAAGTAGAATCTAATTGAAGAGATGTCTACAACCTTGCCTTTGGCCAGCTCAAGTGCACTATGTCGAAGCCTGCAAGCCTTCTGAATGGTGTAATTAATCTGCTGCCACGGAAACCTGTTTATTACATTCCCCTCTCTTCCTCATCTCTATAATGGAAGCAGATGCATTAAGTGAAAAGAGCTTCCTAGAGAAGCCCGGCTTAATCTGACACGGGCTTTAGCACTTTCATGTTACTCTTACCAAGTGTGTCAGGCTTTTAATAAAGCCTCACTCTTCGATGTGTTCTGATATGAATTAATCCAGTGTTTTCCCTAGCCAGTTCTTGGGGATCTTAGATGGTTCACAATATTCTTGTATCTAAGATTCCCAAAACACCTGAACTTCCTAGGGGGTTTCCAGGCAGTCTTGGTTAGGTGACTGAGACTAGTTTGGAAAACATATGACTATATCTGTATCTCATTGCTTTGGCCTTAGTGTTGAATGTGTAGGTGTCTAGTTATTATTCTATTATGTGATGTTGCTTGAGAGATGCATTATAGATAAACAGAATGCCAGAAGTACGTACTTCCCTGGGATTTCAGTATGTTTTTTCCTGCTGAGTTTGTTTTTGAGTTGATCATTCAGGTGGGATAAATGCAAACATGCTGAGTAAGACACTCGCTGCATAGCAGTTGATATCATGACTCCCCTGGCAAATGGATAGGGAAAAGGCTCACAACTGCGAGACCACCGATGTGTCTGGGAGGAGACGACAGGGATTTCAAACGTCTTGCAGGAAACTACCGGCAACCGAAGCAGCATTCTGAGGCAGTAGCTATAATTCATTATTCATGCTGTTATCATGTATGTATTTTCAGGTCTTCATATGGACAACAATGGTTTGGTTTTTTTGGCCAGTCAGAGTTGACTATTTTTGTGCAGCTGTGGCTGTGTATTTGTGAATGCATCCCTGAGCGTTCTCACATTGAGTAATGATGCTTCATTCCGGGTTCGGCGGGGGTTGGGTGGTCATTAAGCTCTGCAAGGTGTTTGTCCATCCATCCGTGCTCATCTGTTGTCAAACCAATGTCCTCCAGAGTGTCGAGGGCCTTGAAGAGTAGACTGCAGGTGTTTGGGTTTGCAAGCCCTGTCTTTGTGCTTTCCATTCAGCCAAGCAGCACGCTGAGTCCTCATTAGCGCGGTGCACACCGCATATCCATTCACAGGCACCAAAGGTGGCAGGGAGCTTGTATGGTTATTTTCTCATTATAATGTGCATATTCCGGGGGCACAACCTATTACACTGTGCTTATGTTGAGGCACAACAGTTTTCACATTACTCACCATGTGAAAAAGAAATCTCTCTGATTACCCTGCCCTCTAAGATGGTTTCTTTCAAGATGTAAACTCTCTCAAAATATATAGTTCCATCAGCAATATCGTTTGTACTTGATGCCTCCAATTAAAATGACTGATTGTCATGCGCTTAATAATATTTGAGAGTGCAGCAACTAATTATGTTTGTGCGAGTGTCTGGTTCATGAAAAAAGATGTCCAGTGGGCTCGCTGCAGATGCTGAACAGCTGCGGGAAGAGCATTAAAATAAAAATAAATCCCTTTGCGAATGTTTGTTAGCTGATTCCATCCAAGCATGCATGGCTTAAATGGAATCTCCACTGTCTGGTTGGCTGTGGTTCACATTCAATATTTAATGTGTTATCTTTTCTCATCAGGAGCTCCGAAGGCAGTTAGATTGGTCTGGTAATAGATTACTTTCGAGCAGAATGTATTCTCCATTCCCAGGTAGCAGTATGTCAAATGCCGAGACATGTTACACTGCCAAGCTGGCATAAGTGCTCCTATTTGCATTCAGATGCATCAGAGAGACGTGGTATATTGTTGTGAAAGGGGATATATTGTTTTTACATCATTGTGGCATCAGTGGTGAAAGCTGCATTTAATTGACACTTGAAATAGACTCTAGAGTCTATGTGATCGTTAAATGAAGAGATTGTCTCCTTTGGGCTTTATTGGGGTGAACGATATGGCAAAGATGTGGTATTATGACACAACTAGCAGTGTCACATTTTAACCAATAAATTACAACTAAAACTCTTTTTTATTCAACATTTATAAGGCTGCACTAAATTCAGTCTATACAATAAACTTTAGTGATTTCATCATTTTAACATGAAGCAGTTTATAGACTGCAAGCAACAGTTTACTAAATAGCCAAACCTTCTAAAACCATAGCAGGAACAAAGCAGAAACTCAAGTGCATATTGCCTCTGGTTTGGTGTTTCCACATAATCTACTGGGCTGAAACATAGGGCTATACATATATAGCTGATACATATCATGATACAGAGGTTATGATTTGTTATATTAGGATATATTGCAGTATTGTAGGCAAGGCTTTATTGTGATTAGTTGTCAGTGGTTTTGGGCTGCGATTGTTGTAGGGTGTTTTGCACATGTTCTTACAAACCTAATACTGACTAAAAATGTATTGTAGTATAATGTGACAGAATTTATCGCAATAATTATAAATGACTGTTGCATTGCCCACCCCTACATCACAATACTGTATATATATTGCATTTGCTGCATTACCTATCATGGACTGCCTGTCACAAAAAACATGTTGTTGAGGCTGCTATTAATTGCGTTTCTGACATCATGTCTTGAATGACCCAGACTCCAATGTTATCCATTTTTAGCAATGAGGAGCAATCTTACAGTTCATTACTTGTGTTGCTTGTGTGTATTATCGCTAATGGTGCCTAGCTTGAAAGCAAAAGAGCCTCTGGATACAAGCCAAATGATTATGTAATTAGATAAATGAATGAGTTTAAATCAGGAAATAAGAGTCAGGACAAGCAGATAATGGCCTCGCAAGGCTGCAGGTTCAGACATGTTAAAGACCTTCTCGAGTGCCATCACTTACGTTGGCACTGTGATTGGTTTGTTAACTCAGGCACTCAGCATATCCCCGGCACAAGACGCTCTTCATAGTGAGTCTATAAAGCAGCCTCCGTTTGCTGTGGCTAACCCGCGTGTCCCCTGCATGCCCGCCTTCATTATCGCACTGCAGTGAATGAACCAGGGTAAAATACAGAGATTCCCTCAAAGCTTGTAGCTGATGCGTTTGAGTGTGAAGGAATCTGCTGGCTTCTAAAAAGGCAATCTTCATACAGTTGTGGAGATTTTATGCTGTCAAATATGTGCTGGTTGAAGTGCTGAAGTGTATGCATTTGAATGTAATTTCCTCAAGGTTTAAAGCCTCATAAATGCAGCCACATTTCTGGCTGACAGTGATTAGAAGTGCCCAGTGCAGTTCAAATCATGTATATTTTAGAATTATTTGACATTTATGACCATTTCAGGCATCAGTCAGTCTATGGGAAGCTATTGAGGCAGTAGAATTAGCAGGTGATGTAAAATGGAGAGTGAGGCTAGGTGCCTGAAAGGACAACCATTTAGTCGAGCCTGACTACAGATCACATGTCTCCACGGACACAAGATATCAATACGAAAGATGTACTTTGGTGATCGTGCACAAAAAGCCTATTTGTCTTGGGTTAATAGCTAATTCTACATTTTGAGGTTTGACAAGCGAGCCCATAACGTACCGCTCCTTGTCAATACAGCCGTACTGCCGATAATACAAATCTGGCATATGAGCTCAGTCAATAAGAAATGCTGGCGCGTAGATCATCGCTCCTTATCGAGGGAACAGCGATAGATTAAAGCTGTGGAAGCGAGACAGGCAGTTTCTTTGAAAAGATGTACCTTGAGATGTATGTGTAATGCAAGAAACTGTCCTAAAATGTATTTGAAGTCAAGAGAATTAAATGAAAAGGGATGTCATTCAGTATTACACAGTAATGTCTTTAAGTTTATGTATAACAGCAAGCACTGTGTAGGACAGTGCACTTGTCCTTATGCAGTTGTCCTTTATGCAGTCTATATTTTGTAGAAATGCTGATTTCAGAGAGAAAACAGCAATACATAAAGTAAACGCACTGTATGAAGAAAAAAGGCAAAGCACAGTCCAAAATACCACGGTCACAGTCCAAAATACCACTTTTTGTGGCCCAGAGCTTTGGCAGAAATCAATAGCGAATATTCGAAGCTTTGGCTTACAGGGGATATGAGAACGTCATTCAGACTTTCTGAATCTGTGTCTGATACCCGCTTCACCTGCTAAAACGTCTGCTGTGGCGGTCAAAACAGGACCGTCTACCAGGCCTGCTGGTTTTGCGGCAGTTAGGGGTAATAGTACAGTGCATGTACACAGTAATATCTTAAAGTGTACAACAGCAAACACTGTGAAGGACAATGCACTTGCCCCTCATTTTATAAATTATGCAGTCTGTATTTATTAGAAATGCTGATTGGATTGGTTGGACACAGTGTATGAAGAAAGAAGTGTCTTTCGGGTTTTTGGATTCACTAGCAGAACATGGCTGGAAGACTGGCTTATATTTGAAATACCCCACTTTCTCGTTTGAGACAGGTAATTCCATAGCTTTGGTTTTGCTTCTCTAGGCACTACTGTTGTTTGAAAATTAAGGATATAATTTCTCTAGAGAAAGTGCTGTTTGTGGGGTTAATGAGCAGGTTCTGTTCTAATTAGGGCTATTTGAATCTGTTCTGTAGAGCACGGACGCAGAGCCATGGTTTTTGTTTGCGGGTGGGCTAGACCCCGTTACTAACGGTACTTAACCTGAAATAAGCAGTAATGAAAAACTGTATTATATGCTCTAACTCTGTTGTGTGTTGTGGCCCGGCCACACTGACTGGGAAAACCTCAACGGAGCTCAAAGACACACACAACACCCGGGTGAGTGAACCCAAACATGCAACAAATAAACCACAAAGTAACTTAAACGAGGCTTACTCAGCCCTACAAGTCCTTCATCCCTCACTCACCCTCCAGCATGAGCAGCATGGGGCGTGCAGGCCACGTGTCCTCCTCCGCCACACTGGAGAGATACCCAGTTCATAAAGAGTCTACTTTTGGAGGGAAAGGCGGCGACTCCGCCACTCCCTCGCCACGATGTATTAATTTCAGCAGTGTAAAGTTACCTTAGAGGATGCAACATGGTACCATGCATTTTACACAAAAAGTCCAGCCTTAAAACATGTTAGCCAGTGCAGCACAATAGGACAAATTACAATGGTGGGTTTATATTTTTGCCTACTGCTATTGCCACATGGCCCTGCAATTAGAGATGGCACTGATCTGACATCAGGTACTGATGATGGGCTGTTATTAGCTGAAAATGCTCCATCAGATATTGGAGGAAACAGGGACTCATGTCATTGACTCAGTTTTTCAGAGAGAAATAACCAATACATAAAGTAAACGCACTGTTTGAAACGCACTGTTTAAACGCACAGTGAAGAGCCTGAATGTGGGTGGAGCATTGTGTTTTCTGGAGTAGAGCAAAACGCTGTGTTTAACCCATAGCAGTGTTTGGTGCTATTTACTGCCTTATTACCTTTTTACTGACCGTAACCTTGAGTTTCTCCCAGGAAACCAGAATGTTACAGCTTTTTGCCTCCATTTATCCAAAAAAAAAACAATTATAGGAATCCCAGAATTCCAAATAGTTGGATATTCAGGTCCAGCCCTGGTTATTAGTATATAGTATGTATAGCAAATATGCTAGCACAATATATAATGTAGCTGACGGTGTCAGCTAATCTGTCTAAAGTTAGATCACATAAATTGCAGAAAACAAATGACAGGTCATATTCCATGTTTGCACCTCTAGCACAGTTGCTATACCAACTAATAAAATTATAGATTTTTATAAAATCATAGGATTATAGACAAACACAGTCTAGCTAAACTAATCATAAGCAAACACGTTGTGTGTCTTTGATTGAACACATTGAGGAAACATCCACAGTCAGGCTTTAAAAAGTAAGTGAACTCTTGAATTTGATAAGCTGTAGATCCCCAGTAACATTCACCAAACATTCTTGTAGCTGTTGAGGAGGAATTTTTGACCGTTCATCGCTGTAATTGTGTTTCAGTTCTTCAGTATTTCTGAAATACCTTGCTTGCACAGCCCTCTTCAAGTCATACAACAGCATCTTGATAGGGTTATGGCCAGGACTCTGACCTGAACATTCCGAAACACAAGTGTTCTTTCTTTTTTAACCATTCTTTAGTTGATTTACTTCAGTCTCTTCAGCTTGAGGTCATGAACTGTTTCCTATACATTCTCCTGTAAAATGATACTTTGATTTCATTGTTCCCTCAATGATCGTAAGGCCCTGAGGCAGCAAAACAGCCCCAAATCATGATGCTCCTTCTGCCATGCTGCACAGCTGGGATGAGATTTTGGTGATGGTGCGCAATATCATTTTTCAAACATAGCGTTGTGCTAAAAAGTTCCACTCTCTTGCGGGGAGCTATCTCACCTCTTTCAGGATTGTCTGTTGTGCTCTTGGAGTATCATCTTAACAGGATGCTCGCTCCTAACAGTCTTGATTTTCGAAGTTTGTGGACTATGTGTGTAGCCTTAGATTGATATACACCCAGGGGTCTTCAGCAGTGCTCTTGTAGCTTTGTCCTGCTTCCTACGTTTCAGTAACATGTCTTCTTCCACAAATTGTTTGCATCGAGGCATGGATCACACTAACCTTTCTCGAGAAGAATAGATATGTCAGTAGCCAGGTTTTGTGTGCTGCTTTAAAGCACCTGTAAAATGCACACTTCCAGTCCCATCTCCCTAATTGGAACATCTTGTCTATCATGGTCTGTAATTGTGATATTGATCACATTTTATTAGTAATCAATGCAGAAATCCTGGTAATTCCAAAGGTTTCACTTTCTTTTTTTTGCAGCTGTAGATTAGCAAAACATTGTTTTGTGTCTTGCCTTTAAGCACCACATTTAGCACTTTAGTCCCATTTTTCATATGAAAAAATTCCTTTAATGAAAGGCTCATTATCTGTAGCCGCGTTGAACCTGACAGGCTTCAGTAGAGTATTACTTTAGCACAGTGCAATGCTTACAGCTAATAATGAGAGTTAACTACAGTTCTTTTGCACTCCCACACCCCAGAGAATCGGGACTCTACTCGGACTCGTATGAAGCGGCTGACATTCTTGTGGATTGGCGTGCACTGTTTCAACCAAAACGATTTTGTTTGTTGGATCACTTGAATACCTTGATTCATCCAACCACCCACAGGAATTCATCTGGAACATCCGAGGTTGCTTGAATGCTCATAGTATACAATGAAGCAAAACACTTATTAGAAGGCTAATTTGCATATTGCAATATCAGTGACCAATTATCATGTTTAACATACAGTTTATTGTGAGGCTCTAATATTAATTTTAATCTAGCTCGCTTTTGAAGGGTGCCACTTATAACATAAGACAAGTCACCCAGAACGATACAAACTCCTAAGTGCCTGTGAGTCGGGAGCGTATACTGTGCCTTAAGGTCTATGAACTTGCATTGAAGCATAGCTCTTATACATATAAGAGAGGTTGTTCTTTTCATATAAGAGGTGTTCCAAGCTATTATGAATAAATGATTTGATTGACATTCCATGTTACAACAAGAGCCTATAATAGGATATGGCTCTTATATTAAATATATTTTCTGTACTTCTAGAGAACAAAATATGGGCTCTGTACTATCACAAGCACTGAGATGAGTCAGACAGACAGGTGACAGACCAAGTGTAATGAGCTCAAAGTCCATGCTTCCATTCACCCGCATGATGATGACAGGTTGAACAGATTTGTTGCATCAGTACCTAGCAGCGCAGAACCTTATGAGGCCGGTTTGATCCAGCTTAGACCACTGTTTGCAGTATTTTTAATAGCGAATATTTTGTTGATGTATTGAAATAAAGAGTTTTGTATTTGGGTGGGCGTGGCCAACTCCATGGCTCCGCCCTCTCCGTTGCATCCTCTATCTGAAAGCATTTCCATGTTGTCAGTTAAAGTATGGCTCTCAGCCTTTTTCCTATTCTGCTTGAGAGCTTCACCAGTGCACTGCTGTTTGGCAGTGTTTCTGCCAATCAGTGCAAACCCAGATGGCAGTAAAAACGTCATTTCATTTCATCTGTTTGTCGACTTTCTGCTTGTCAGTGGCACCCCGGAATGTAACGCTTTGCTTTTTTTCCATTCTGCCTTTCCCTCTCTCTCTCTTTCTCTCTCTCTCTCTCTCTCCTGAGAGTTTTTTTATCGAAGGAAAATGTGCGCTGAATTTCTCCACCCCTCTTTTCCAAAAGCCAACCTAATGCCTGTGCCCTTTTGTTTAAGTATTCTCCGTGCAGAAGCTTCTGGAGGGATCAATGCGCTTCTCCCTTTGTCCCACTTGAGACAGAAGTATTTGAAATCAGAACAGCTGAAGATCAGCTGCTAGCTGTAACTTTCGGAAAGTATCCATCTGCGGATACATAATCATAGCGGGCCGAAAAATAACCCGTGAAATCCTCTGCCCTGTTTGGAAAGTGTTTCATCTAACTGAAGCATTGATGTGCTCCAAGTCTGACTGCCAGCACTCTTTTCAGGCTCTTTTTTTTTCCTGACTCCCAAATCTTTATGTGTCTGCATGGCAAGGAGCAGAGCCGACACAATTAATTTTCCATTTATATTGTAATACATCTCCCTGAGAGACGCGCTTAATGTTCGGGGCTCGCACGCCACACTGTCCGTGCTGTAATACGGTTCCAAAAGGCCAGCAGTTAAATAGAGCCGTAAGGAAGGAATCTAAAGACCAGACACTTTAAATATCTGTGCGCACTTTGTCTTGAGAGTGCCGTCCTCCTCTTCTTTCCAGAGAGACGGATCCCTTTGATAGAACAGCTGTAGATAATAACCTCCCCGTCTCTGAGCCAGGTCCTTTTTGGGCTGGGCTGGGAAAAGGGCCGGGGCAGAACTGACAGAGATACGGCTTAGGATTTATAAGTCGAGCGGATAGGATGGGTATGCATCTCTCTTCAGACAGAAGAATCATTAGTGCTGGAACATTAAGCTCTGGTGTTTTTGTCTCTAAATTAGTTTCTGATGCAGTGCACTCTGTTATCTGCCACTGGTGTGCCTTTGAATGTACGCTGTGTGCTCGGGTTGCCGCAGATCAGTGTTCCTCAGAGCAGCGGGGCATCTGTTTTTAATTCCTCTCCGCTCACTGCCCTATCTGACCTGCTCCGGGGAGTATCAGGATTAAGATAAGTTCCCCCCCATTGTTCTCACTCACATGGATCTTAATTCTCATTAACTTGTCCTTGCAATCTGAAGTCACCTGTAAGCTGTGTTTCAATCAGAGCTGAAAGATACAAATGCTGTAGGGTCAGGGTCACTCACTGTGATATGCATACTCTGCGCATACGTGGAGGCGTATTTGAATAGCGTTACTTTCCTGTCTGTGCGCATAACCTCTGGGACGTGTGATTAATTTACACCTCCATGTGGTGCAATTGGCTTCAGCCTAATTAAATTATGCTATTAAAAGGGGAACTTGCTCCATAGATTATGCCATGGCATTAACCGTGTTGCTCTGCTGGATACATTGTTGTAGTATGTTGGGGAAAAAAAATGAATTCAGAGGTTCGTGACATTCTTTCTTCGCGTTTGAATGATTAAGCTGTTCCCAGGTGTGTGGGAAAAGTCAGAGATGTAATCATATGGTAAGAGCTCACTGGCTCTGTGGGCTTACAGGGATTCCATTTTTTTCCACTTGTGTTTTTCATGTTTAACATTGAGGCTGTTCTCCTCAAGACCGTGGTTACTGCAGTGATTGCTGCAAACCACACTTGCAGCAGTAGTTAATTTGTGAATTCTGTACTTAAAGCAAGTGTGCCAGTGGCAGCTGGTGGCCACATGTAAGCTAAATGCACTCGTTAAAAAGCTGTACTCCTCCAAAACAACATGATTTTTTCAAGCTGCTGTGTATATGCCAGTTGAGATATTGTATAGGTATTATATTTGTACTTTGGTTCACCTGGTACAGACAAAAGCAGAAATGAGACATTGCTGTGGTTTGGTTCAGCCTTGTGCTTGTGTTCTGACTTTGAAGCAAAAGATGTAAACAAATGTCACATAGATAAAAGAAATAACAACATTTAGGACGTACGTTTAACAGCAATAACTTGGATGATATCCATCTGAACTATGCTGTTCTCTGGCCTAACTGAGCTTGTGGATTATGCATGTCCTTTTTTGTATGTCTTGTGATATTGTAATATCACAGATATCTTCAGTAAGCCATGAGAGGCTGTGCGTTACTGTGGTTTTCCCGCCATGCAAGCGTAGTAGAATTACTGTAACACTCGCCCTTGAAAACGTGCTAATAAATAATAGATTTAATGTGTGCCCTAATATGTGTGCGCAAGGATTATTTTATAATGACTTTGAACGTGCCTGAGTTGTAAAGCATAAACGTATTTGTTTTTTAATGACCAATTCAGAGAGTTCAAGAAGAGATGATAACATGCATGCTAAACGAGTCTGTTTGTTTGTTGCATGAACCAAAGAAGGTCTGCAGAGAGGAGATGCTGGTTAATTATATGTTCGGTCCTTATACACATCTTTAGTCGGTATTCATACTGTGTATCAAACGGAATTAACCAGATTTCAGTTTAAAGTGGCCCGAGACCCTGGGGGTCTCGTATTCGTTGCACATCAAGGCTTGGATGACAAACCTCTTACTTGTTACTTGAATCAGCCAAGGTTGACTTGCTTAAAACCTCCACCAATTCCAAAAGGACTATTATAAAACTTTGACAATCCTTCTTTAAAGCTTTGCTTATAATATACGATAGCCTTTATATTATATGATAGTATATTTAGTAGTAAACGTATCAATATTATCAATTAAGGTTATCTTAAAGCTTGTCTGTATATATAGTATTTGTAATATTTTAAGATTGTTTGCTTATTATAAGGTTATTTACTTTATTTCCAGACGTTTCTAGTCTAGAAGTCAGATAATCTCACTATATTTACTGAGAATAATGTTTATTTCAAACATACTTCTTACAGCAAGCATGATTTGCCAACACAGTGAGTTTCACTGTAAAATCAAGTTAAACGATTTTATAATAAACGTATATATCTTAGATATATCAGCTAGATTTAAGATCATTTCTCTTGAGAAGCACATTTGGTGGGGTGGAAATGAGCTGACATTTCCACTCCGCCAAATCCACAGATTTGCATTGTTACAACGTTATGTTGCAGTAAGTCAATCCAAATACTCTTGGGGGTCATGGCTTGGCTGGAGACAGTATGGTTTGGCTCCTCCGCTCATTTCCCGTGGGGGACAGTTAGAGACTGTAAAAAGAATTTCATATAGTTATCTGCACCTTCATCTAGCTGTTTATATTATATTTAATCTCAGCCTGCCTGCGTACGATGTGTGCACTGCATTTCAGGTTAAATGTTTGAATAAGAAGATTACGTTTTCAGGTTATTTTGAAGGCTCTGTGAAGTTACTAGGCATTGATCTGAACAGGATAGAAGGCAAGCTGACAACATCAAAGCCAGTCATGTTGTTTATAGATTATTAACCAGACAGGTGTGAGCATTCATTGTGGATTATAAAACGGAAACTCTGGATTGTCTGCTGGAGTTAACTTATTATTAGGTGGTTCAAATACAAATACTCAGAGAACAGCAGCAGTGCTTGAGCATGAACATAAGAGGCGTGGTCCAAGATGAACATTTCCACCTAGCCACAATAAACTGCCTAGCTTTGCACAAGGCAGTAATTGTAGTAAGCTCCAAACAGAGTGGAGCAGGCATGGCTTCTTGCCAGTTCTACAGTGGAATGGAGATCTGTAGAGATAGGCTTGTATGACCAAAGCCAGACTTTTAGTCCATTCAGGTGCTGGTGTCTTTGAGACCTGTTTTGCCCTGTAGGGATTGCCTGGAAGTAGGTCTGGATGGTGAAGTTGGGATGGTTGGTATACGTAGAGATGGCATTAGGCCAATATTCTTTTTGAAGCTTTATCGACCCATATGTTCATACAAGCATACAATGTTTTTTTCTTAACCTTAAAGTGTGCTTTAAAATGAGCTATTTTCACTCAAAGCTTTTCAGTGAACATCTAAAAGTAGACACCTTACTCTACAACGCGCTGACACCTTACTCTACAACCCTCAGGGAAAAATGCACAGCTAACAACATCACATGACCATGTGAGTGTGTCATTCCAGGCTAGATTTGTTTCAGGACTGGATCAGATTTATTCTTCATTTGCATCCAAAGCATTTTCTATTGATATCAAACCCGATGCCTACGCCTGATGTCATAAGGCCCTCAATAAGTTATACAAACTGTTGTTTATATGAAACACATCTGGGCCCTTTTGCCTATGATTCTCCTTTAAGCAATCTAAGTAGTTAATATAGCTGTACTACTGTGTGAGCAGTCAGATTAACACTGCTACATTCATATGGCTTCCAATGACAGTCTGCTCAAGTAAAAATAGTCCAACATTGTCAGCTCATTAAACCAGCACATTTCCCAGATCTGAATGATGAAGTTTGACTTGAACGTTATAGAGGATATTACAGCATCTAGAATATGGCATTCTGCGAAGCTTTTTAGGCCTGCCATTGAAAATGAAGGGAGAGACCAGCTCAGCAGTAAATATGCAGCTCTTCTTTTCCAATATATTTGGGCTGATTTACTGCACTGTAGCTGTGTCACAAAGTGGATGTGGAACTGTGTGTTGTTTCTCATTCATTTGGTGGAATAACCCAACTGCAGCTTTGGAATCTTTTCAAGACGTTACCTATTTGTTATTTGGGGGCAGTTTTCACAGGAAGGCAGGCAGATTCTGTCAGTATTAAATTAGAGCTGTCCATATGGAGTATGCATTTGCATAAGTATGCTGAACTTCTGCACCATGTGGCCATGGCTGATAACGCTCTGTTCATCTAATAAAGACCCCCTGCCTGTGAGTGGACGTTTCCCCAGGCGTTCTCGACTGGAGCTCCTCACCCTCAGAGTCACACGCCTTAACCTTTTCTCCCAGCTAAAGCTCTGCACAGACGCACACACACACACACACCTGTGTGACCGTGGAGTCACGTTTCAAACTGAGGCTATTTGAATTTTTAACCAGTGTCTGATCCATCGCTTCTCAGACTGCTCTGTGAAGTGGTGACGTGGTGGTGACACTGAAGTGGGGCTGTGCAGTTACGTACAGCAGATCAAAGCTGTCTAATGATGGGGGGGATGTGTTGATGCTCGCTGAATAGCCCTTTTATGTGCACTAACATTGGTATTCAGTCAGAGACTGGGTCACCATTCAAGCGCTTGCGTCCAAAGGTGGGGCGTGCACCTGGCACCAACCGACTTGGTGTTGCATTACATGCGTTGCTAGGAGGCCTTAGCCGACGAGGACAAAAAGAACGGACTAAATAACAGTGTCACGCGTGCACCACGCCTGTAGATAGCACACGAAAGTCCGTAACGAGAAAGGCTGATGTCTTATTGGCTGGTATTATTAGGGTATTGAAAATGATGATTGTGACTGAGCACTTTGAGCACCTGGATCGTCTCGATAGAATGTTTTCAACTTGCAGAGAGTTCAGTATGAATGGCCTCTATGAAGATGTTGTATTGCTCAAGCTCCTTTTTCTTTTGTAAAATTCCATTCAGCTAATGACAGATTAAATGAGGTGGGAAATTCCATTTTTAATGGCTTCTAAAGGTCACCCCTGGCCTTATCATCCTTTAAATAGAAAAATGAAGCCTTTCATTCATTGGAAATACAACAAAACATTTGTGTTATAGTTTGGGAACTCGTATTACTTCCCCTCTATGGGTTGTGGGGAAGGGAGGAGTGCGGGCACGGGGCTGTTGGGATTTTTCCGAGAAGCTGCCTCATGCATTATTTGAGCAGATTTTACTTTAAATTGGGCAGTTTGAGTTTTCCAGTCACCCAGCAGCACTTTGCTGGAGTCGTTATCTGACTGAATAGGTGACGGCTTTGTGTTTTCTCCTTATATCCATCTAAGATGTAGACACTTAAAGCAAGATCCTTGTAGGCGGTGATTGAAATTTGTGACCTTGATATTTGCTGTTGGACCCCAAGCTTGAAAGGTAATGACTTTTAAATTGTCTGCCATCTCTGAAACTTTGAATGGTCTTATTTCTGACACAGCTCAGTCGTGTACAAATCAGACATGTCAAAGCGCATGAAGCCTTTTGTCGTTGCAGCTAGAAGAACACTTCCTTAGACGTTCGAGAAATGATGTCGGTGATAAACTGATGCGCACCATAAGCGCAGGGGGAGATTTATTCACTTCTTTGGCTTTCCAGCTGTGTAATAGCAGTATTCACACAGAGACATGAATGTTATTATTAATTTCACTGTGACATTTTGCATATCATTTTAAGGAAGGCACTGGCACCATTTATGCCACCATTATGAACTGACAAGTCAGGAGAAAGGGGGGAAAAACACACATCAGTGAAAATAACAAGGCTGGAGTGCGTATGATGTCAGTGAACAGCAGTGGATTGAATAGATTGAAAAGACAGTGCTTTCTCTTCTTGAGCACCAGCTACAAGCGGTTTTAAGAGCAAGTTTATAAGCATCATTTTGTGTCAGAAGATAAACAGTAGGGCGGCCGGAGAGCAAAAGTTCTGCTGTGCTGCTGATGCATCGAGGCTTAGCACTACTGCTGGAGTTTCACATATTCCGTAATGCAAGAGCCGGAGCTTTAGGCATGAGAATCGCTGTGTCGCGGTTATGGGCAATTCTTGCTCTGCGTGTCTTTCGTGTTTTGATCGCACTTAGTCCCACACCTAGGGCTCTGTTTTCATGCCAGTTCATGCACATTCAATCATTTTTGTCCAGCACTGAAATACCGGAGCCAGTTTTTTGGTGCTCGGTGGCACCGGGCCATTTTCTGCAGGGCTGTGGAAAGGCTGGTGCCAACAAGGAAGAAATAGCGCAGTGACATTTTTAGTCACTTTAGAGGTTGCATTTGGGTCCCATGCAAAAACTGAATATGCTGATAACACTTAAATAAAACTGTAATACAGTGGCAGATATGTTCAGCTGATGCTTTGAATTTCTATGCTTCATATGTGTCTTTTAGCACACGAATAACATTTGTCAGCTCAGTTTGTGATAGAAGAAAATAGGTGATATCGTGACACAAGCTAATTGGGGGAAGTGTAATAAACCGTTTGGAAGCATTTGAACAACTCACAGTATTACAACTGAGCCTCCTAAGATAAATCATGAGAGCCTGTAATCCTCCCTTATGAATTCAGCACAGTTTTTATTCACCGATTAATCAACAAAATATACCACTCTACTCTGTGGTCAAAAATAGATTTTTCATTTTACTAATCACTTATTATGATGAATATACAGTCAAATGCAGGCGAACGTTTTAACAACCCTTGTCAAATGATGAAGTAAAATACGGAGGTGGCTAATAACGAAGAACCAATTTTTTAGCTGTCTGTACTTGAGTATTTCTGTCACTTAATATGTTTTTCCTTTTACTACATTTTAGAAGAAACATATGCACTTTATACTTTATACATTTTCTAATAGGCTTGTTGCTTTAGTTGTATCAATCTATTTGTTTTGTCTCTCTAATTGCGTATTTTTAAATCAGGTAATTCTATTCAGGCACTTAATGAAGCGCAAATCGGAATCCTCCTGGATGTGAAATAGGGAGCATGGAGTGAAGTAAACCTGCAACTGGCTACTGTCAAGGCGTTCAAGTCTACAGGAAATCAAACCTGTAAATGAGTTTGGTGCTCTAAACGAGTGGATTTGTGGATGATAACATGCAGTTCTAATGTAAACCGTTATGTATGTTCAATTTCATGGATGTGCAGCTCTAATAACCTCAATAAAAAAGATGTCTTGTTTAAAAATTGAATTACAAATACTTTTTGTGAAATACTTTTACTTTTTGCTATACTTTAAAAGCAGGGTACTTTAATCCTTCTGTTTGAAGTCATACTTAATTTTATTAGCAGATTACAGGTACTGAAGTTGTGAATATCTGCCACCTCTGCATATATATGGCGATTTTCTGTAGATTTTAATGCACAGCAGTGAAAGTTTGGAATTATTTAAAATAAATATGATGCTTGACATGAATCAAAGTTATGTTGTTCCAGCTAAATTCAGCCTAATGAGCAGTAGTCTCAGCTACACCCATTGCATACTTCTGTGTTTCCTGAGGGACTGTTGTCATGACTCAGTTTTCAAGACTGCCAATTATGAAGTGGCCAGTGAGTGTGTATTAAACTACAAATACTGTAACCTAAACATAAACATGTCTCGTTTGAAAGTAAGGCTGTGGTGAGATGCTGTTAATGTTATGGGTTTGTGTTAGAGTATGAGTATAAACATACATGCCACATCAACTTCAAGCCACAATATTTTTAAACATCAGTTTTGCCCAGTCTTTACTGAACTACCTTTACTGTCTTTGATGCATGTAATAACTTCTTTTCTTATCTGTTTTTAACAAATGATGAAAACCATAAAAAATAAACATAACCTTGGGGCACCCAACCCTTTGCATGCTGTGTTTTTGATTCACAAGGCTTTTTAGTGACTTTTAAGATAAGATAAGATAAGATAACCTTTATTATCCCACATGGGGAAATTTGCATTGTTACAGCAGAAGAATAGCAGCAGAACAGATACAGAACAAGAGGTAGACTAAAGTGCAGGTTTACAGAATACAAAATAAGAAATTACAGAAAATAAATAATTAGGTTAAATTTTTCAATTAATTCTTAGATTAAAATGCAAAAAAATGCAATAAAAAACTATACAAATTTACATTGTAATTGCACAGATATATATTGCACAGTTACAGAAAGATATCGCACATATATTTTATATTTTATAGATATTTCACGGTAATGTTTACTAGCTACACAGCTACTGATAATCCGCCAGTCACCTAAATACTGAAGGTATAGGAAGTCAGAGTGCATGAATTATAGTGATGTAATAGTGATGTTGGCAGTCGGTACGAGATGTATACAGGTGATGTACAGGTAATAAGGTGCGGCAACAAATATTGGTCAATAATTAAGTCACAATTATTACAACCAGCACCTCTGTCTGTTACATATGGGGTACCCCACTTTCCGCTAAATTCATCATAGTCTGTAGATGCTGAGTGTGTAGACTGCCTGTATAAGAATATTAATCTTGCTTGAATACTTTTAATGTAATTTGTGTAAAGCAAAATGTGTTATATCGTGCCCCACTCTCCCCTACACTGAAACACAGTAATTATGTTATGCACGTGCGGCTGACACATCTGAATTATGTACATTCACAGCCCCATTTTCTTCGGTATATGTTCATCGTTGAGATTATTTTGTATGTTCGGTAATATGCAGTTTGTTGGAAGCTAATGCGCTCTCAGACCAAATGAGCCATATGTGCCTGCACTGTTCATTTGCATTGCTGTTTGATATTTGTGCTAGCGCACTTCCACTGTCATTAAGGTAGAGATCTTAAAGCAGTGCTTAGACTATTGAGTGCTTGTAATTAGCTCTCTCGCATAAAGGAAGCATGATGGCTTAAACCCACTTAAAGAACAGCTACCCAAACGTTCTTTATAAGACATAGTTATACCAGACCTTCTATACTGTCGCAGCAATTACAGCGAAACTAAAGTGAGTTTTAATAGAAATCCATATATAGAGCTTTGGACTGAAACAGTCTATCATATTATGGGCAGAGAGAAGATGTGGAGGGCATCATAAAGTGAATTTTCATGGAGACGGTAGGCTGCCAAAATTTGCATTGCAGAGAAGTTCTGTATTAACAGGATGCAAATCGATGTTTGACGATTGGCAGGCCCGTCCCACAGGTCGCAGTGTTGTCATAGTTACTTCATGGCCCACCTAATTCTGTTGGTTTCAGAAACTAGGCTTGATTTTTTTAATCTGTTTCCCCTTAAAAGGTTCCTGACTAAATAGTTCTTGGCTTACATATACAGTTCTAGAATGACGGTTTAATATATCCTGTTATTATTATTGTGCTGCCAGAATATCCTGCCTTCTGATTTGGTCTATAGGCTTCTGAATGACTTGTTCATGATTTGTCTGACTGTATCCATCAGACTTAATGCATATAGTGTCTTTGTATTATGTGGAGGTTCTTTAAACTTCAAAACTTCATACTCTTTCATACTTCATATTGAAACTTCATATCTCTTTAAGGAGATTTTCAATACACGGGAACAAATCAGAACATAGCGCATTTACATATACCAAGCTTAAAGGCAACATAAGAACAGGCTGTATAATTAAACGAGATAAAAAAGAGGTTGGAAAATGGACGTAATTATGACTGTTTATGGTACATAAACCACGCCTATGTTGTACGAGGACCTCAAGGGACAAAAACGCAAGCCAATTTTCCCTTTAAGAATGTACTGTGGAACATGTACCATAAAAGAAAAAGAGAGAGGTATCTGGACTTTTCTGCCTTGCCCTTTCTAAATGCATTTATCCTGATTGGCATGAGGTAGTTTGGACCATGGATAAGCTCCCCTTTTTGTCCTGGTGCCTTAGACATGGATGACTTAAACTATTTGAAACTGATTCAATAGCCTTGATTTCCCTGGGGACACCTACAGTAACCTTATGCACAGTCCTTAAAAACTCTGCTCCCTCAACTGGGTGGAACATTTTAGACCCTCTGGAAAAATCAGACTTAATCGGCACTATTTTAGGAAGGCTTTTTCATGTGGAGATTTCAGACTCCCTGTTTTCCACACTCTAATTGTTGATAAAGCGCCCATTCCTGCCACCGTAATTGTATAAAGTTGTTTATCTCTGGCACATTTTTGAAAATGACATACCTGTAACATGACACCGATATCTTCTTGGATCTGCCGGTGTTTTGAAAGTAGATATGGTGTAAAGTTTACTGGAGAAGAATAGCTGTGTAAGTTATGTTGGAGCAGGATGTTGCATGAATTTTTTACCGTTATCCCCTTAGAGCCACAGCTCCTCTAATTGCTGTACGCTATGAAGCATGGCTTCAAGCTCCCCAGATCACTGTGAAGTCGGAACTCACACTGAAACATTTAACATGCCGGTCAGACTACTGTCAGAATCGTCTGTTCAGAAGTAGCTTTTGGCTTTTTAATCTGAGGTGTCAAATCTGCACAAATTTTCTGGGCCACGAAAGTCTCATAATGCTTGGCTTATGCCTTCACTGCCCCGTGAATACAAATGACCCCGTTGTCAGAACTTCAGATGCAGAAGTTACCTTCCCCGCTCCTCACCCATGCTCTAAATGTCAGTGATATATATTGCTGCTTTTCCTGCCTCTCTTCTGAGTGAATACAGATATTCTTACTGAGGCTCATAAACAAAGCCTTCCCATTGTGGCGAGGATCGAATTGCTCGTTATTTATCCGTATGTATTTCGATTCATCGTAAATTTACGTCTTGGCTAATGAAATGCGGAGGTGAGTTCTCATTCATTTTTAATTGTGCTGCTGTAAAACGGGATGGCTGCCTTCGAGCTTTGTGGTGGCTGGCTGGGTGACCTTCCCTCTGATTGGCTGCGGCAGTGGCCCCCGCGTCCCAGTAAAAAGCTCAGTACAAGCTCAGTACTGTTTTGTGCTGGAGGTAAGTTTGAACTATAATATATGTTGATATGCAACGAGTGTTTGTGTGTGTGTGTGTATAAATATACATATATACATATTCATGTACAGTGGGGTGCCAAAGTCTAAGACCATATAGAAAATAAACAACAGAAATTTTTATTTTGAATTAAAAAAAAATAACAAAAAATAAAGAATAAAATTTAAAAGTAAAATGAATTACGCTTGATCAATATTCTACATGATTTCTAAGTCACTATTAAAGTTTAAGTACACTTCTGACACTGATCGTGGTAAAGCCTTTGTATAAAAATATCAGATTTTCTTTGAGTCTTCTCTGCCTTTGAAGCGTTCATTCAGAGGACTCTCCCTCTACTCATCTGAAGCTGAATTTCCCTTCAAAATTTTGCAAATGTGTAAATTAAGTTGTCCCGTTACAGATATGTAAAGAAACTTTGGATGGCGTAGAGTGCCATAATTTGGGGCTGCATCAAAATGAACAAGGTTTGAATAGCTTTTCGCTTTAAATAGAGTTTGCCAGCTTTTAATGGCCGTGTTGTTTGCAGCTCAAAGATGCCGGGCATGACAAGAGCTGAAATCGACCACCGTGCCACCCTGACGACATCCACCTTTCATACATAAGGGAAGGCAAACGCACCAGATGGTTCTGAGAGCATATTGTGCAGAGCCAAACTTGGATTTGACATACCAAAATGTCAAAAGCAACATTGAAAAAGCTGAACCCCATGACTGGACCATCTGTAAAGCCAGTCGCCTCCAGTCACGGTCATCCATGCCAACTGATAAGAGAATCACCACTGCGTTATACAAACTTGTGTGGAGTGTGGGGTCGTGGGTAAAATGCTCAGTGTACCAGCAGTTCACTGTTGCATCTCGATCGAATGCCAAGCAGTAAGACCAGGTAGTGCAGTATCATGTGACCTAAGGCTTGATATTCCAGGTTTCATGGCATTTCAGCTTTAGTGATATTCTAACTTGTTCACTTTGTCCTAGATACTTTCTTTTTCAGGGTTTTTTTGCACATTTGCATAGCTTTTTTTTTCACAAGTCTGTGGAGTTTATGGCAGCTTGAGTTATTTATATATGTCCATTTTTGTAGTTTAAATTTTTTTTCAGAGGATATGAAAAACACCAGTGCACCATTACATTGGGTCAAAATATCACGATGAACGGGCCAATACAAATTGTCCTTTTCCATTAAAAGTTAAGAATATTGTTCTTCTTCTGTATAATTGCCATTTTAGAGATACAAGCTTTGTTCTGACAGGAAATGTAGTTTTAAGCACCTGATAAAGTTACACTGAGGGTGCTTACTTGCTTAGAAAAAGGCCATTATTGGAATACAGAGGATATTTACGTATATAATAAGTAGTCACTCAATAAGTATGTCAACATGTTCATTTAACCACTTCCAAACCTGTCTTCATGCCAACCCAATATTAACTGTAGAAACTGTGGTCTCCTGGGCCATCCAGGAGAAATCAAACACCCACTGCCAAGATAAATGGGTTTTAACAATGTGCTTTGGTTTTTTTGCACACTACTGTATGTGGGCGGCGTGTGTATCATCAGGGCAGTAATACTGTTGTGCAGTTCCATGTGTGTTGTCCTACCGAAAGTGTTGTTGGGCCCTTTCATCCTGGTTTTTGTTGGGTGGTTAATACCAAGACATGAATGCAGAGCATTGAGTGAGGCACTGATAAAAGCTAATGGTGTTTCAAAGTCATAAAAAAAAAAAAACACTGGAGTCAATGGTAGTGCTTTTGTAAGTGGGTGCCTTGTGTGCATGCATCTGTTAAATCTCCCCTTTCTCGCACCTGGGAAAGGTTAGCAGAGCTGCCGTTGGCATGGCACCACTGCTTCTCGGCTCTGGGCGAGATTCACGCAATAAGACAGTTAAAGCCTGTGGTAGGCACTGGCCGCCAGATGGTGCGTACATTGACAGACCTTGAAAGAAGAATCCCTAAGATCATTCCAGAACAAACAAAGCAAGCAAAAATAAAGTCATTTGTTTGTGTTGAATGGTGGAGGCGTTGGAAAGTAATTGCACTGGTTAAATCTGTTATTGTCAGATTGACCTGCAGAAACATCACTTTCAAAACAACTTTCAGCATTAAAAAAACCCCGCAATGATTCAATTAAGACTTCATACGCAGCTATGAAAGGTGAGGCTTTGGGAGTGAGGCGAACAACTAGATGCTAATCTCTCGAACATCGTCAAAGGCGTCTATTAAGAGTATTGTTCTCACTCTAATGAGAGCAATTACGGCTGATTGAATCACGGCTGTTAGCACACATAACATGACCACGGGCAGGTAGATTATGCATTCTAGGCTTTTCACTGCTTAGGCCTAACAGATGGACTCTGGACTCTTGCGTCCCTCAGGAGCTGTTGTTGCTTGGGTGTCTTTGATTTTGAAGTGCCTCATGCAATTTTCATATAATTATCAAAATGATTAAGTCGTAGTCATTAACGGCATCGGGAATTAATACAATCTTCTTGGCTGCATCCATTACCGGTGGCAGTTTTTGGCACAAATAGTACAATCGTTTCTCTTTATTGACTATAAAGACTTTGCATTGTTGGGCCTGTTATCTCAACACCAATGTAAAATTGGCTGATTAAAAGAAAGAAAGAAAAAAAATCACTTACCATTTGAATGGAAATAAAGGCAAATGAGGTCATTTTCATTCACAAGTGATTAATTTGAAAATGACGGGAAACGTTCATTCCTTGTAATCTTCCTGATCTGCGTCTCTACCCAAATACCCCAGAGGAGCAGCATAGCACTCTAATCAGGTCTGTCCCACTGCCTCTGCGGGGAAAGGGGAGAGTATTTATGGACACGTTTTGATCTTGATTTCACACCATTTACCTTCTCCACTGTTTACTGTGGGCTGTGCGTGTTCACAGCCTTAGACCATGTGTCTGACAAATAGCAGGCAATGCAGTTGTTGCATTTGATGTAGCTTTTCATGTCGCCCCGTCTCTGTATGCAGGGAGACAATCCGACTGGAGATGGCTGAACTAATCAATTCATTCTTTGAAGTCCTGATGGGGGTGTGTGTGTGTCTGTACGGGTGTGTGCGTGTGCGCGTAAAGAGCTCTGCTAAGATCTTTCGGTATTAAAATCCAATATATTTGTGCTCTGTGAGCCATTTCACAAAAAGCCTTTCCTTCTAAATCGTCAGATGAGGTTTTTCTCTCCTGTGACATACATTATTTTAAATGGTGTCTAGCTGGATTTTGATCCCAGGCTGTGTTTGCACTATTCATCTATGTTTGCGCAATTCAGATTTATTAGGAAAAGCATGTTCCTTCTGTCTTCCAGGTGTGGTGCGTTACTGAGACACGTCCCAGTAGAACTCATTAAGGACTCCCAATGCTTGGCTGATTATAAGTGATAATGATATAGATTATTCCATGCAGAATATCGCCTCTGTGATAAAACTCTTCTGTTGGTGAATTAATTACATCTGCGACTTGGAAATGACCCCTGTTTCAACAACCTTTAGCAGCGAGTATCATTAAATATGAAACATGTTGTGACTTGCATTTTTTCGGTACCAAGCCTCAGGTGTGTGCTGAGCCTTTTGTGCCAGGCTTCAGCTGTGCTCAGAACCAAAAGGAAAATTGCAGGAAACTGTTATCTTAGCTAATGGCCATAGATAAATGCAAATGAATGAATGGAATGAATGACATGAACAAACTGCATGTCAGGGAGGATCACACAAACTATGGGAGGTAGGGGCATATCATGATACTTCAATGCGTTTTCACAATATGCATCATGATATTCTGTTTTTCTGAGATGTGGTAAAGTGAAACTGACAAGGTAGAACCTGTAACCTATAAAACTGTGATGCTTTTTATTGACTATTTCGCTTTTGGCACTGCTGTAAATCCAGTTAAACAGGATTAATTATGCTCTCCTTGTAATGAATCATACAACTGGTATTCTTTAAGTACTGATGATTTCCATGATATGCTCAGAAAAGCATATTGTGGCATACATTATCATGATCATGATAAATTATTGTCATATTGCCCAGAAAAGTAATACAAATTGTACATACTGTGTTAAAGGTATGTTGGAGACTCAGTTTCAGTACAGGGTTCAAACACGTGCTGAAAGAATATTTCTCAACAGAATAACACAATTTCAGCTTTCAGAGCTCCTCACTTAGGACCAGAATTGAGTTAGGCCCCGGAAGGCGAAAATGCTGAAATTGTGCACACTTGTATTCAGAGTTCAGACTTAGCTATCCACTATAACATGCAGGATGGAGTTTGTATGTCTTAGTTATCCAAAATTCTGATTCTGAACTTTTGTGACATCCTCCCCTGTGAGGAGCTGTATGAAGTCCAGTAAAACTGCCTGACTGTTTGCTGTAACCACAGTATTTAACTCTAGGCCTACATCACCTGAAGAGCAACTAACTGCCATATGAGACCAATTTTAAAAACACAATTATGACATAATGAAATAAATAACCACATAAATAAATGTTCTTTTTGAATGGATAAATACTGTTCGAATGAGCATATTAATAAAATACTGATGCAGTCTGGCTTAAAAGTTACACCTTCATAATTTTGTGAATTCCTACATAAATTGGACCTAAAATATGATCAGGTCTTTAATTCATAACAATAGATAAAGAGAACCCAATTAAACAAATGACACAAACTACCATGTCGTTGTTCATTCATTTGAACTGAGTAATCTAACATTAAATGTCTTTGTTGGCAAAGTTATGTGAATTTCTGCTTTCAGGATCTTGTGTGACCCCCTTGAGCAGCAGTGACTTCAACCGAATGGTTCAGCCTGCACACTGACTTGAAGTCTTGGCTCATTCTTTCTTGTAGAACTGCAATAAAGTCTGGACTTTGTCCTTAATCCATTCTGAAATGCAGCCTTTCTTCTGCTTTAACTGTTGTTTTTATGGTTCCTGCAGGTCTCATCTTCTGTTTAGGGCCAGTACACAGATGGATACACTAACAGTCTTTTTCTTGATACAATCTAGAATTCATAGCTGATGATGGCAAACAGCCCCAAACCATGGTGATACAATGATTTAAAGTTGGGATTAGGTTCTTATGCTGGAATGCAGTGCTCAGTTCTTCCAAACATAACATCTCTCATTTAAACCCTAACAATCCATTTTCCCTTATATCTCCACATAACCTTATTTCAGTGGTCTGCTGGCTCATCCAGGTATCCTTTAGACAGGGAAAATGTTCTTCCTGAGTGTGAGTGGCTTTCCCTATGCTGTCAATCTATGACATAGTATTGTTGTCCAGTGTGTGGCTGATATTGGGCTCATGAACACTCCCATTAACCAGTGTAAGAGAGACCTGTAGATCTTTAGATGTTACCCTGGGGTTCTTTGTGATATCCCAGAGCCTTAGTCTTAGAGTCATGTTTGATGGATGACCATTCCAAGGAAGGGTAACAGGTAAGGGTGTTGAATTACCTCCATTTGTACATCTGCGTGACAGTGGATCGGTGAGGCCCAAACACATCAGAAAAAGTTTTGGAAGCTCTTCCAGCCTGATGAAAGGCTTTTTTAAGGTCCTTTAAATCTCGTTTGACTGAGACATGACACTAACAAATGTGAGTGGTAAAGATCAGACTATGATAGTGAAGACTCACATTGATGTTTTTCAAACAGGGTAGGGTTAGTCTTACTCACACCTGATTGTTGTCCAATTGATTGAAGCTCCTAACCCTAATTATCCCTTATACCAAACTGATAATGCTAGAGATTCACAAACTTTGCCAACAGAGATGTTTATTGTTGGATCACTTTGTTCACTAAATGAATGAAATTATATAATTGTTTGTATTACTTTTTAAATGGGTTCTTTTGATCTTTTGTTATGACTAAAATGAAGAACTGATCATATTATAGGTAATATTTATGTAGAAATTCACAAAATGATCACAAACTTTCAAGGAGCATTCAGGAAAATGGATTCACTCAGGAAATCAGTATTATACAATATAAGCCTCAGAAATCAAGCAACAACCTTTAGACCTTCAAGCAAAATTTCAAAGCTCTTTAGATTTAGTCAGTTTAGCTGCTATGTTCTACATGTAAAATTTAGACAAAGTGTTTGGTAAGCATGAATTGGAATATTTACTGGATATTAAATATTAAGATTAATTGCAATAAAAGAACAAAAAAAAATAAAATTTGCATAATATTGTGACTTGGTTCATTTTACTAAATTATTAGATTTTTTCATTTTTTCTTGGAACATATTGTATAGTATTTTTGAGAAACTTGGTGAATGAAGACAGTTATGTCTGATGTAGAGTATAATTATTTCATCTTTTAAACATGATGTGTATTTCTAGGAAGCACAATATAAAGAAATATTCCAACTGCAAATAGAAAAACAAACAAACTTTTGATGTAATAATTCTAAACTGTGTTGTTGGGGGATCTGTTATACACAGAACGACTTCCAGAGACATCCAGTGTCCTGTCCAGTGTACTCAGCATCAGGATGTTAATCAGTTAAAAATGAAAAGTGTACAGTGTACAGGTTTAACTGTTTCTTCAACATCTTTTATGTACAATACTAAAAGTAGCTTATCATCTGATCTATCTTTGTGAGTAATGACTTTGTGAGTAAATTCCATTATTATGTTTAGTTTTGTGTTTAAATATGTTGTTTAAGACAATAAAAAATGTTTAACATCATAATATTATCTGGTTTCTAGGAAAATAACTATATGTGTAGTGATACATTTCTGCACCTAAATAAATTGATGTCAGACACTTCTAATAGGTGACTAGGTGCCTACTGCTAAAAAGTTCCCATTAGGGCTCTGAGATTTCTTCGGATTCAGCCTGCAAGCCTTGCTGGTCACTGGTTACGTTTTGTAGTTGTGATAGAAATTTTATTATAACATTGCTGTAATAACTGAGTCAGAGAAGAATGGCTGCTGCCTCATGTGGTTCCCTGCAGGCTCTTGTTTATAGAGTTTGAGTTCAGGGCCCTGGGAGGTTGCAGAGATGCTGCAGGCCCCGACTGTTGTAGCAGAGTTCCCAGCAGCCCTTAAGCACAAAGCAGTGGCCGGTTGTTTCTTTAGTGTGAGAAAGTGCCCCTCTGACTTTTTCACTGTGTAATTCTGCACATTGGAGCTGCCGCTGTCAGCTCAGGGCCCAGCCGGGTCTCGCTGTAGCTGCGGGGGGAAAAAAACTGCGTTTGATAAATGTGCTATGCACTGGTCTTTTGGATGAGTAGTCAAAGGCCTGTGTGTCACTTCTTCCCGTAGCGTTAGCCTTTGTTGACAGGTCATCACGACAACTTTCCAGGGCAAAGTCATTTAGAGGAAATGAAAGCGCGATGCTAGTTATTAACCGCAGGATTTGAAGTTCACAAGCTCCTTATGTGTGAATTAGGACGTGAGGTCGCCAGAGACCTTTGCTGTGTTCACTGTTGACTCCAGCACAAGTCGTGGCATGACAGCAGTTTATTCCACTGTCGAGACTCTGAGAGGGGTTGAAAGTGGTGGGGAGGAGCAGGGTGGTGCTCTGTCAGCACCAAAGCTCAGATTGATTGCTTACTTTGTCAAACCTCTTGGAAATGCATGTGACATTGAAGGGATGATTCAGTTTTACCCTGAGCAAATCGGTGTCAGCTTTCAGATCAAAGTGGAGCATATCAAGAGCCTAACAACTCCAGGGGGTGAAATGGCTGAAACGTCTTTACTGATTGTTCTGATGACTGCAGTCTGGTTTGTTTGTGTGTGTATGACACATGACACTTATTGGTGTTTTTGATGTTGTAGTTAATGATATATTACGAGTACATTAGGGGTTATTTTATGTCGTGTCATGACATGTCATGCTTCACTTACGTTGCCATTAAGCACTTAACATTCCAGACTTCTATCACAGACCCTGCACTGTAAAGTACTAATCTAAATGCCCTACAGAAATATTAGCTGTGATTTGTAAGCTGTAATTTGTGAAGCATATTGGAATACACTGTATACACTTTTGGTATTCCACCACTGAAGGCATTTTGTGTTCTATGTTGTAATGTTTCGTCTGTTCCGTTTTTGCTGTGAAAGTACAGGAAATAAACATTGTACCCAACACATCTTCTTTGTAACTTGTTCCCCATAACACAGAGTTACATACATAGCTAGAAAAGGCTATATCCCCTCATCGTCCTCCCAAAGGCAGCCAATACACACCCCCACCCATGAATCTCTACCCATGAAAACAAAATAAACTAAATATTACAGTCAATCACGATGCACTCTTTCCTAATAATGCCACATACCATGCCTAAAGAGTCTTTGGGCTGGCTGGATGGATCCCTTAATTAGGACAATTTCAGCACTACACTGTTATGAAAAAGTCTGTTACTGTTCTTTTAACTACATAACAGTACCAGGGATGTGCACAGGTACATATCCTATTGACCATTTGAGGTGCCAGTATTCACTGAAATCACGCCTTGGATATTTGTTGTGGTTCAGCACAGGAAGATGGCGATAAATCAATGGCATGGTGCTTTGATGGTTTAACAGGACTGGAGAATGTTATGGTTTTGCTCATATTGTATGTGTATTACACTGCGTCACTCTGGAATGAGTACTGTTGCTAAAGACACATTGTTAAGCCTCTGTTTCTTATCCTGTATGAGAACTACAGATTTTCCTCAGGTGTCCTGCAGCTAATTATTTTAGCTTCTTAACGCCAGTGTCATTTCCTTGTAGCCCGACGCCTACATCCTTTTTGGCCATTTAACTGGATGTCTGTTCATTAACTCTTGTGAATGCTGGAATTATCAGTGTTAGTCAGAATACACATTCCCAAACAATACACATGAACATTTCATGTGCTACCAGATGTTAGGTACATAGATTCGGTTTAGAGGTCAAACGAATATTGGCCAGACTGATAATCAGAGCTGATATTAAGCCTTTTTCTGATTGTAATAATAGGCATTTTTTATAAGTTTTTACTGCATGATGGCTCAGATGTTTACTGTAATATATTTACAGTTCATTTACATTATTGGGTTAATTTAGGCTTTATGCAGTTTTTAGTCTGTATCTAGGCTTTCTTACTTGCACCCACATGCTGAAAAGGCAAGATTCACACTTGATGTCGACACTGTCAGTGATTTATATTACACATTTGTTTATATAAAATTGTGTAGATATAATACATTTATTATAAAATTGTGTACAGTTTGGAATTCAAAGCCTCTTAATTGAGCTCTATTTTTTCTAACTAACATTACTGACAATTAAACATCATTGAAAGCTATTTAAGTTATTTTTATCTGTTTATTATCAGTAAGAACTATAATGTTTGATTTTTGCAGCCTTTACTTTCTTACTTTTAGAGGTGCAAGTGAATAAACATTTTAAGGCAACCTGGTAACCTTATAAGCCTTACAGAGTGAATACACATATGCATACAATATGGCGGGCAAGCCAATTGAGAGTTATTAACTAACATGCATATTCAGCGTCCAGGGGAGGAATATGGATGTGTAGGCTGCAGTAAATCGATAACCATTCACATAAGCGTCTGGGGCTGTGCCATACATTTCAAATCAGATTAATTGTCTGGTGGGACAGCTTCCAGTTTTCAGGAAAGACATTGTGTCAAGGTTGACGGATAGAACGTTTCTGCTTTCCTTCACAATCGAGTCATATTCTGGTGTATTTAAATCAGATGTGGAATCGAATAAAGGAGCACTCTAGATTAGACCGCATTGGGAGTTTATTGCCTTCCTGTCTGAGTTGAGCTGCTGAGGCTAGCACATCCAGCTACTACCTAAGAGAGCCAGATGAATGTCCTCTGCCTTAAGCAGAAAACTGCACTACTCTTTTGTGCAGCGAACAAACAACGTCTCCTTAGCGATGCTTCAGAAAGGTGTTTTGTATGGACTAAGTTCTTTTGTTGTTGTATTATTTAGCTAATTGAGTTATTATTTGATTATTTTGTCAGCTGTTAAGTGCTGCAGACAGGTTTGAAACATGCCCGTATCTGACTCGCACATTATGATTATCTATTCCAAGCCGCAAATTGACATGATCCCCGGATTGTATTAACTCTAGACAAATTTTTCACTTTGATGCTGTCCGGACGGTTTTGACTATGCCATGATTTGTTTTAAAGATAATAAGAATTTTTCGGTGAGCTCTAACTAGAACAGCAGTCTTGGCACATAAGTGGACTTGTTGAACTTTGGTCAGACATATTGCTACTAATTGCTGTTATTGCAGAGTTAAACCCAAGGTCATCCACTTTCCATATATAACACGGTTTGATTGATCAAGAACAGCTTGACTTTCATTCTATGATTAAAGTCTCCAGCTGCTAGCACAGCTCTGGCCACCAACCCCCCATCCACCTACCCCCCCACCTACCACCCTCCACTATCTCACAACCCCAGACAGAGGAGCAGAGCCCACATGGCAGCACACTGCCTCACTGCAGCACCCAGACTGCCTCCACCAGCATTTGCATTATGCAAAAGGGGAATGTGTTGTGACAGTGCTGAGCTGGACTAATTGTGTTACTGCTGCACAGCGCAGTCGAGGCCTTAGATAGAGCCCGTTCATATGGACAGCGTGGAGCCATGAACCATGAGCCGTACTGTGAAAGCTGATGTTTATCAGCCTGAACAAAACATTGCGTGCTTTAAAAGTAGACCGCGCTGTTTATCGCTTGTTGATCACTATCACAATACTGATGTTGCACAAGACTGCAATATTAGTGTATTCAACAGGTCTGAAACAAGGGCACCTCAAGGGACCACTGTGGGGGCTGATAGATAGATAGATAGATAGATAGATAGATAGATAGATAGATAGATAGATAGATACTTTATTGATCCCGAAGGAAATTTAGCAGCCAGTAGCAGTTTCACAAAAACAGCACAGTAAAACAGTAAACTATAAACTACACATAGTACAGTTCAGTACAGTGATGGAGGTTATCTGAATTTATTTATATCTGAGAATGTTGTTTGTTCGCTTATGTACCTGTTTTTAGATAACGAGTGTATGAACCTTCCAGATTTTTTTTTTGTATATATAGATCCAAAACACCACATCGATTTTGGCTAAAATGAAGACTTGAGTTGTGGAAATGACCACAAGGAAAAGGGGTGACACTTTCCATCAGTGACCCTGCATGGCTTTGTTTATTAGCAGCAGCATATGAATTTGGTGAAATTTGTTCAAATGGAACAAAATGCAAATTAGGCATTAAAATTGTTCAAAAATGGAGCAAAATATACTTGGGTGGCTTTCAGCATGCTTTTTTGTGGGGTCGGGGCAGGGGCCAAATAATAGCCTGTGTGTGAGAAACAAATAATATGCTAATGAGCACTCTAACAGGTCCCTACATTTCCCTACGTTGTGCACTGTGAATGTCCTGACAGATCTCAGTCCTTATGGATGTGTTGTCTGTATGTTTTGATGAATTAAGACATTTTATTTCAAGGCTTTGAATCACAATGATGCAGGCCAATCCTGAATCATGACACCTAATGACTTCACCCACATTGTAACAAAATGGGGCTTTTAACTTAAGATGTTGGGCTGCTGGGCTGCCTTAAAATTTGGAGTTTTACTTTTTTTTTAAACGGCAGCCCAAGCACTATTTTTGTAATGATATAGCTACCAGGGGCTGCACGACTTCAACAAAGTCAACAGTTATGTGATGAAAGTTGAGTGGTCTCTGATGACATGATGAATAAAACCACAGAGGTCACCAGAAGCACACCATAGATAGCCTTGCTGAAACGCTCCCCCGTGGTGGAGATCCGGAGAGCTAGAGAAGTTCGTAACTTGGTGAAAATAAGAATAACTGACCTTAAACTTCACAGGATCACAAGATGTTATGCCCCCTCTCCAAAATGAAGCTAGACTCCCTCAGGTAAGTGAAGTGTGACCATGTCCTTTCCCATGTCTGCAGATTGCTAGCCTTGGGGAACCTGTAGATATGTACCTCAACATCAGCAGGCTCCTCATCTGGTGTCTTGTCTGGGGTGTCCATGTTGTTAGTGTCATACTCACATGATCAGCAACTAGTCAGCATCGAGCATACAGCATCGTCGCAGAGCAGTAAAGCTGACAAGTCGACAGGTCTCTGCATCCCCTATCTATTACATATGTGAAACATACACAGGGTAGGTACAGTAAGGCTGGTCAGACTGGCATGCTGGAAGCTTCTGCTACATTTGGTAGTTAAAACTGGGTGTTAAATAGGAAATGGGGTGGTGTTTTGTTGAAACTGGGCCAATTCCTTGAAGGGACATTGTGGACTTCCGTGAGTGTTTGGCATTTCTGTTTTTTTTTATGTGACATTTGCTGAAATGCTCAACGTCAAACATTTGCTTTTCTGAAATCCTGCTATCGTGTCTTGATCTAAATGAACTGTTTTGCCATTTATAAGACTGAATCTTTTTATAACCCAGAACTACGGCAGCCCTGTCACCGGAATTGTCTCTGTCAGGCGCGACCTATTGAGGATGTTACTGCCGCCAGAAGAGAATAATACTAGAATAATATAAAACACTGGGAGAGCCTAATGATGTGCCTAAGGTGGCCGTTATGGTAGTTAAAGGAATGGTTTGCAATTATCACACAGAGACAGACTGTACCGGTCTCAGCCTCTGCAAAGATGTTACAAGACAGAAATGTTGTAAATCCTTGTGAGTCACACAGTCCGTGTTAATATCATTTAAAGCTTTTCATGTTATTACACGATATTTGGTGCCCACTGCCTGCCAAATGCATCACTCAAGCGATTTTCTTTTGCTTCCTCTTAGTCGCTCGAGCTCAGCTCTAACAAACAGATGGGATTCGCAGAGTAAGAAAATATGCCTGGCTTTCAGGCTTGGTGGACAGAGTCATGAAACGTTCTGAAACAGCTAAATTATTCGCCCACAGAACTGAAGCTGCAGGCTTTATGTCTTTTGAGGAAGGCAGTACTTGGCCATGACGGCCAAACACGACTGCCTGAAGGTTTGATTGAGAAGTAGCTCCACGAATCAGGATGAAATAAATATTTCCCCATTTGTGCCGGGGTGCTGCATGCATGCAAAAATAATCACTTGGAGTCGGCCCAGACGTATTCATGTATTCCTAGCTGCACCTGCTCTGTGCTTTGTAATATTCAGGGATCTGATATTTAGTGCTTCTTGAATGAGGCAATTGGTAGGTTAACTGTAATGAAAGTAGGCAAAGGCTGGCATTCTGTAAATCGACATGATATTAAACACGCACCGTAACATCATCATCCCTTTAAAATACTGCCGCTACAATTTATACAAACTAACTGCAGCTTCCTCAGAGGGTTTTTAATAGTGATGCATGCCTCTAGGTTTTCTGGAGTCGACTCCTACGACCAGAGCTGACAGAACTGACTCATTGACTACACTAAATTTGAACCGATACAGTGCCAGAACAATAGATACATTGATATAAGCAAAGAATCACATCTTTAAATGAGTTTACTCACTTTTATAGGGCTTTCACATATAGTATTGATATGATATCAGTGTGTTTATGTCAAGTCATGTCAAATAAATTGAGGCTCAACACGGACTAAAAAATGCACTAGCAAATTAGAATGCTAACGGGAGTAGCACTGGTAGAAGATAGCTTACACTAACACTCGCATACTAAACAGTAAAATGACAAATGACTGTAGCTGGCTAATGTTTAACAGGCAAAACATACTGAAGCTTACAGGGCAGCAGTATTAAAGAGAGAGAGAGAGACCTGAGCAGGCTACAAGATGAAATTCCAGAGCAATGCACTGAGGTAATCACTTGTTTTATAAGATTCAAATAGTTAACTTTAAATTAATTAGAGTAACAAGCAACTCCCCATCACTAGTTTTTAGAAGCACAGATCAGTTCTGTTTTAACAAGCTCAAATTAGACTGTCCCAGTTTGATCACATATGATTGTTCCTCAGCGGTTCACAGTCACGGGTAAACATACATACAGCCTCTATTAAAAAAGGTGAAACCTTCACATCCCATCCTGGTTAGAGGAAGAAAAACATCCCACAAATACATGTATGTTATGCAATTTCTATGTATATGAAAAAGGAGGTTCAAAACCATGGTTAACATACACTACACAACCAGCTCAGCAGACCGGTGACAGGCTAATCCAGCCTTTCAGTTGAAATGTTTATTGAGAGATTGACTATACACCTGGAGTGAAATATGTTAGTATATACATATATATATATATATATATATATATATATATATATATATA
>CM067475.1:12717123-12846382 GCA_034552555.1 Semaprochilodus insignis | reverse complement strand
CCATAAAGCATACAGATTTTCTATTACAGTTTTATTAAGCCTGAGAGTCTTATTCATACTAGCCTTGGGATGTCAGTTTGAACCACAGCCAAAATTATACAAGCTAAAAAGGGTACAAACAAGAAACAATGTTCAGCAAATGTTCTTATTTCTTCAACCATATTTCCATGTTCTCAGTGCACATCATTTCATTACTTTAATCTGTGTTTTCTTTAATTGCTTCTCAGCTTTTAAATGCTAAACTCTTGAAATTCTTATGAAAGCATAATACAATTAGCAGGAATGAACCTTTATGTATCATAAACAAATAGAATGAAGTGTTATAGCCATTATAATTGACTCAGCTGCAGTGCTGGCATTGTACCCAAAACATATCAGTATATTTTAATAAGCATTTTATTATAATATATCTTTTTTTCCAGAAATATAATAATAAAAATATATTTAATTTAAAAAAAAATATATAGAAATATAGAGATATATGCCTTTAGCTGCATTCCTTCCCACTCATTGTGGACTCTACATGTGGGTAGGCTGACTGTAGATCGGCTCCGTCGTTGTCTTCACACATCGCTACAGATTCTACTGGAAATTTCACCCCAGATAATAGATGGCGGTAATGGCAACAGCGCCAGCTCCTCTCTGGCACCTCAGCCTGGGTACCACTGAGGAAGTAACCTTTACAGAGTAGGTCGAGCCTGAAAACCTTACTGTCTTTGTAAAATCTCACCGGTCTATGTTCAAAATACTAGGACTACCTCATGTGGTTCCTGTCTTGAGAGCCGTTATCCCAAATGAAATAGCCAGGTGTCCCGATTCCTTCAAGATCTAACATCATGTAAACCATGAATGTTGTACGGGCTGTGAATATGCCACATTTCATATCCTGCCTAAACCCTGTATTCTTCCTTACATGGTATAGAATGGTGTTATTCCTGGTCCTAAACCAGTGTAAGTTACAGCTTGTTACAGCAAATGAATGTAGATACAAACATCTGCATAAATTATTACAGTATGAATCTTAATAACCCCAGCACAAACCTCAAGCTCCCACAGTCTATTATAGCGCTTAGGGATTAGTAGCATAGTGATAGACAGCATGGTGAGATATTGTATGTCCTCTGTTGTCACAGAGGAACTGAGAAACTGGCCTGGCTGTTACCTGATGGAGTTTTAATGAACGTTAAATACAGTAATTGTTTAGCTATCTCACCAGCCTGGTCTTTTGCTTCGCTAATTTTTAATGAACATTTCTTGTGTATTCCAGAACTTTCCATGCCTTCAGTGTTCATCAGTGTTTCCATACTGCTCTGATTTACTGATTTCTCCAGAAGTCTGAAGAAATTAAAAGCCCCAATGTTAAATAATTGCTTCGTTCATATCTATATTGGCCTTTTAATTCAGAGTGCATTCTAAATGGAAGTCCCTATTCAGCGACACTGGAAATTGATTTTGCATAGTTTCTAAACGACAGATGAGATTTAAATTAATTAATGTCAAATGAGTCATTTGGTCAAGTATTGACGTGCATTGAATGTGTGTATTAGGCTTTTTGTTTTGTTCCGAATGCGCAATTAGCCTTTTCTTCTTATGAGTTCCAGTCAAGAGGCCTTTTTTCACACTCTGAGAGTTCCCATATTTTGCTTCTTTGAACCTGTAATGACGTTTGTTATAAGGAGCATTAGCACCATCGACGGAATTGATGAACGATTTAGAGCCTAACCAAGTGAACAGTTAGTGTGTACAGTTGAAAAGTCTTGATTAGACAATTCTTCCAAGCAGCGTTGATGTTACAAGAGTAGAGAGTCATTCTGATGCATGGGATTGCTGCTTAGCGGTGGCAGAATTGCAGTCTTTATTTCCAGATCTGTAAACCAAGCCTGTGCCGTGATTTGCATTCGTTACGATTTGTTGATGTTGTTTGGGAGGTTTATTCAGTGACACTGTCCTTTTTCACTGGAGTCTCCTGCCTCTTCCAATTAACACTCAGCGCTGAGTAGAGAAGACTTGCAAATTTGGCTGCAAATGAGAGGAGTTTCTTTTGGAGCTGTCAGAGCCATCACTTCTGCTTTTTATTGGAGGTATATTGGAATAGTCTCCATGGTGCCTAGGTGCTCACTATGCCAGTCAGTTTGCTAAGGTTGTTTTCCTGTTCGAATTGACTGCATTCTCTTTATGGTGCATTCTCTTAGTCATTTTGGCTGATAGTGCCCAGCTTCCTGTCACTGAAGGAAAGCATATACACATACTACAGACGGAGTGGTCTGACTTCATGTATGTGATTTAAGACTATTTGAGTTTTAAAATGCCCATCCTGCCCGTCTCTGATAATTTAACTCCACTCACAAGATCACACCTGACAACAGGTGTGGGCATTCCCAAGCTGTCCCCCAAAGTAATGTGCATAATCAATTCATATACTGCTGTCCCGTGACTTGGTTAGCCAGTGTATTGTTTTCTGCATGATGCTAATGCTTCAAGGTGGTTTTGTGAGAACAACCCAGTTTTTGTCTTGGAGGAAGTACGTGCTACACTAAATACTCCAAGCTTGGTAGTGTCTTGTGATAGCAGGAGAACCTAGCTAACTGTTGAAATTAGCCACAAATAAATTGTGAGGAGAAATTTTGATAAAAAAAAAGAAAAACCCTACAATCTAGTATGAACACTTCCCCTGTCATCTAGCATAATCTTTCCATGTCTATGTAGGTGCCCTTACAGGATATAATTTGTCCTGGAATAAGCTCACGCAGGAAGCCATTTCTCCAGTACATCCTGCATCTACTTTTATCTGTTCCTGCCGATGCTTGGTGGGCTTGCCCTCTGTTCCCTAAAATGAGATTTTCGTAGCTAGCATGAATGCCAGGTGAATAAACATTGCTTGATAGACATCAAAAGGCTCAGGAGTGTGCGGCTAGAGGTTAAATCTCTCATCTGCTTTTCATCAGTCTCTTCAAAGAGAGCGTATTTTTCTGGCTAAAAGGCACTGGTGGGGAGGACTGCGTTGCTGCTGGAACACCTGCGACTCCTTGTAGAGCGCTCACTCCCAAATCCAACATTCTTCAGGTGCTCTCGCTGTCTGGAATAAACTGAAGCAATAATGCACACATATGTCTATACCATGCTCATTCGCACAATGAAAGTATGATCTGATATTGCCATGTTGCGCTTTGCATCATAAAAGGAACATTGAATGATTTTTTTTAACTGAACAGCATTTTTTGCAAAATTGGTGTGTATGGTTTTGCAGATTCAAGGCAGTTTTGAAATGCACATTGTTTTCGTTTCAGCACTCCGTGCTAATCCGGAGATTGAATATGCTCTGTTATCGGAGTGGCAGGGAATCCAGGGAGGTTTGTGTTCAATGAAAGCCATACCATTCTCCTCTATGTTTATCTGAGAATGCTCCATGTGGTTCAGTAGATTACACTGGCATTCGAATGCACAAGCATGGCAAGCTGTAAGGGTTTAGGCGGGACGGCATGTATTGATTTGTGCAGGTTTTACGTAAGTCCTGAAATCAAGTGTTGCTTGGCCTTTTTTGAGACAAAACAGTGACACATCATCATGACAGGATGTGCCTGAACACTCACACTATCGTTAGTGGCGATAGTGGCGTTAATTACTTTAATGTCCTGATTCCACTTGTGAGCAAACAAAATAGCACAGCAGAAGGAACAGTGTGTGTGTGTTTGTGATTTAGTGCCACTGGTGAGAGGACTTGGCACGCTCTATGAGGTAACAGTAGAGGAGTAAAGGGCATTTTAGACTGTACCCAGGCATGGCTGAACATGTCTGTGGAGGTGCCCTGATGCCAGGTTCTTATGAGCAATGGAATCAACCTGTATGGAGTGCAGAACTAAGCAATAGTGATAAACATTATTGGCAGGATTTGTTTTTAATAGTAGTCTCACTGCTCTGCTCAGAGACACGGGGCTAGAGTTATAGTGGTGAAGTCTCCCAGACGTTCCTTCGGAAGCCTCCTTCTCTCCCAGCTGCAAGCTGAAGGGACACTGGAAGAGGCTCCAGAACGTCTCTAGTGAGTGATCCACCTCATAGTTTTGAGACCCACACATGAGCCTCCCAGTCTGTGGTGGACCCTCGCAGTTACAGAGCTATCAAAGCCACTTTTGCATCCTCAGTTCGCTATCTGACTCACTCAGTTTCAAGTAGGCACCCACCTGTGGAACTCCCTTCACAGCTGTGGCTCCATGGTAGAAGCTGGTTGTATGGGGACAGCCTTGATTGGCAAAGTCTTCTGTAACAACAGGGGCATGTGGGTTGGTTGCAGGTGCAAGATGGCTTTATGTGGGGCAGTCTAACACTCATTGTCACAACTGGGAGGAGTCAAAACACAGGCAGGCATCATCAGAGACGTGTCTATATTTAAAAACCTGGACGACGAGGCAAGTGTCAAAACAGGAAAATGGCAAAAAGAAAATACGGCTTAGTGCTCAGTACACACAAAGACTTCACAAACAACTGAACAAAGGGTTGTGTAAAGGGGAGTTAATGAGTCCTAGAGCAAATGCTGACATGCAGTTGTGGTGTGAGTGGGTGGAGCCAGGGAGAGTCCAACTGGAATCATCCCAGAGGGGGAGACCACGGTATAGCATTTAAAATTTCACATACTGGGTTGCACTAAATCCAGTTGAACAGGACTCATTATGCTTTATTTGTAGTCAAATGATATGGACTTAAAAGCATATTATGACATAATTGATCATGATAACCATAAATATTGCCCCGCTGTTACTCACCATACCTGTTTGAGTGTACTGCTTGTTTACTTACTTAAAAATATGCATTCTGGATGCATAGTGAATGAGGCATTTTTGAAAAAGTCATTTTCATTTCACTGATAAAAGCGGCGGTAATCATAACTTAACACTGAACACTCTTCTTTGCAGTCCAGTTCCAGGTGTCCCATATTTGAAGGATATACCTTTTCAATTTATGAAACTGAGATTTGGATTCATTGATGGCCACTTCAGAACAGTCCTGAGCTTTGTCTTAAGCTGATTCTGGGCCATATTTCTTTGGCAGTGTTCAGATTTCATGATGCCATGCACACGTTCAAGGCACCTGGTGCAGCAAGCAGCAAAATAAGCCCAAAACCTCTGTAAACAACCTCCATTTTTGACCGTAGGGACTGTTTTCTTTTCTATAAAGACCTTGATTTGTTTTCTGTAAGCAGAGCAATGATGTGCTGTAACACAAAAAGATCTATTTTGATCTTATTTCTCCCAGAGAGATATTGGCTTCCTAAGGAACATTTTTGCAAATTCCTGTCTGCCTTTTTTATGTCT
This sequence comes from Semaprochilodus insignis, assembly GCA_034552555.1. Lineage (NCBI taxonomy): Eukaryota > Metazoa > Chordata > Actinopteri > Characiformes > Prochilodontidae > Semaprochilodus > Semaprochilodus insignis. The sequence goes on along the minus strand of CM067475.1, from coordinate 12,841,076 downwards.
TTATGTCTGCAATGAGGTCCTCCTGGGCCTCCTACCATAGAATCCACTTTCATTCAGATGACTACGGATTGTGTGAGCTGGTACTTTTCTGCCTTGTTTCTGCAGCTCTGCTGGAGTTTGGTCATGGTTCTTTCTGCACTATTCAAACAATTCTTTAGTGCAATCTCTTATCAACTGTTTTCTTCTGTCCACGTTCAGAGGGGTTAGCTACAAACTGTTTAAACTATGATTTGAATATTGTCTGCACCTGTAATTTGTCAAAGGTGTGTTTAATTACAAATTCTAAAGAGTTTACCTACATGACATGATATCTTGTGATTTTAGTAGTGGTGGACAGTAAAGAAGTAAATGTAATTGGTTACTGTACTGTAGGTAGTGTGTTGGTGTATCTGTGCTGAAGTATTTCCATTCTGGGGGACTTTTTACTTTAACTCCACTACATTTCACACTCAAATGTCTTCCTGTTTACTCCACTACATTATGGCCAAATCTGTCCTTCCTTTTGGCTTATGTGTGCAAAAAACGTAACATGTCTAAATGAAAGAACTTTGAAGCGACTCCGCCAATCAGGGTACAGCAGTCACTTTCTTTCAAGCTTGTTTTGGCCTGTTGGACAGAGCTTGGTTCTGGCTAATGGAAACTGTTCTCTTTCAGTGTTTTGTGGTTCTTACCACTTTTCATGTACCAAATATAACAGACATTAAAGCCATAATAAGTCATGCTACTTTCCATACTTAAGTACATTCAAAGGTAAATACTTTAGTGCTTTTATTGAAGTGGAGGTCTAAAGACTTTTACTCGAGGAATATTTAACTTTTTTTTTTTTACTTTTTTTACTCAAGTACATGGTTTGTATCCTTTGTTCACCACTAGTTAATAGTAATCTGTGTTAACAGCAGTGCATGTCATCCTGGGCTGACTCTTTTGCATGTTCTGTTGTGTCATCTGTTCTCACATCCTCCACCTTTTCAATTTCCCTAATCAGTAGGGTTTTGGCGTGTTCTCAGAGCTTGCAAAACAACAGCTTTGTAGCTTTAGGAAGGCTATACCGAGCATACGAGTCATTAAAGACAAATAAACAAAGGTACATTTGATAATTAAACCTCCGAAGTTAATGCACAAAGTTTATGCACCCACTACATTATGCACAGGTTCTTTATGAGCAAAGTACAGCTCGCAAATAACAAGCAGTAGCTCAGAATGCATTAGCAGTGGAATAACAATGGAAGGCATGGAAAGTCATGCTGCCAGTGAGGAGAAGTAATATTGAGTGAAATATTACATCCATCATATGTTATTGGTTATAAAATAAACAATGCAGACCAAATCAGTGTGTCATGACTGGCTCAGCACTGTGACAAATAAGAAGGGAGCACGCAGTGAAGTGTCATTACAAAAATGATACTTTAATAAAGTTTAAGAATAAGAAGAATAGGGAGTCTACAGGAGCCTCCGCCATGAGACCACCATCAGCTTGGTCAAAACAGGCCACAGAGCTAACAGATCCAAACTAAGGCATCATTCCTCCCAAGGCCAAATTCTGTGTCCAATTATTTGCTTGAAATTTTGCATTTCCAGTTTACCCCATTAAACAGCAAATACATTTATTTATGTTGCCATTTTGGCTAAAAGAAAGCACTGGAAATGTGTTGGGATGTTTTATCAGCTGGTCCAAATTCAGTTGCGAACTACCACATGTGAGGATTTATACTGTAGCTTGCATTTTCTCTGCTGGTAATATAATTATCTTATAATTACCGTGTAGGACAGCTACTAATGTTAATTTAATTATAATGATAACTATGTCCTTCACAATCACCATCTAATACTGTTAATATACAGCGGTTCTCCATGTTCTCTTAGTTTCAAAACTAATTATTATCCATTTAATATACCAGAGGTTCATTTCCATCCTCCCAGCATTTTTTGCTAGACCGAAAGATCTAGATTTTAATCTTTCCATTTGGTGTTCGGAGCATATAAATGTGCAATTATTGAGCATGTAGGTGTGTGTTTGTATAATGAAGTGCAGTGTTTTCTATTGTGTACATTCCTGACCACAGATTAAAGGGTCTGTACAATCTTTTAAATTACAGTGATATTTGATCATGTCAGTTCCCAGCCCAGGGCCATCTGCCAATTTGGCTGTAAAGAAATCAACTCAGTCATAAAACGATCATGATTGGTGCATCACTAGATGCCTCTCTTAAAGGCTACTTCATTTGCACAGCAGATATGTGGTGTATTTTCACATCAGTGGCTTTGCACTATATTACCAGGTATTACAAGCTACAGAGAACTGGTTATCTGATGATCATTCTGGTGAGTTGCTGAGTGGCCTTAGGACAGAGAGAGGCACTTGAGAGTTGGAGGCTAAAGGAAAAGCGCTTGATGTGTTGTGAACCTCAGTGACTGAGGAAGATGACATTGTTCTGGACATCGTCTTCATTGGCCATTGCTAAGTCGGCAAAACACAGCTAAATGACTAGAGGAGAACAAAAGCAAGACCAGTGGTTTATCACCCCAAGCCTCTTCACAATAGCTTACTCAGTTCCTTTCTAAATGGCATACAAATAATAATTATGTGTGTATTATCACATATTCTAATTGACATATACTGCATTATTCCCTGTAATGACATTCACATACACTACAAGTACCTCATAATAGGAAACATCAAAGAAAAGAAGCTGGTGTTTCCAGGGAATGAGACAATGTGTAATAAATGTTCACTGGGCTCAAATTGAGTTTTGTGGTATAATGATGCTTAACAAGAGTCAAGGCTTTGGGGTGTTGAATTGACTAAAGAATATTTAAATGAGTGTGTTATTTGGGGTATATTTCTGTGCTTATCTGTGTGAGTGCTTTCTATTTACTGCACCTATTTAAACGGAGAACATGTGAAACATCCTCTGCACTGGCCAAGCAGTAGCTGTTTGTGAAAAGGTGGTCAGTCCAAAGGAAATGCCACCTGCACAAGGTCATCATGACTTTCCTCACTGTAAAACTGATCTTTCTCACCAGAAGGTGATTGCACAGATACTTGAGCAAGACAAACTCATGGGGCTCATTGGTCTGAAGGTCTTGGCAGGAAAACATGGCATTTTGTTTATACCAGACAGGTCATCTTTGTCCATGAGACAGTAAGCAAAGCCCTGGCTCCATCGTGCTGTCCAGAGACCAGCAATCCCTTAACTCAAGCCAATACCCAAGCTCTTTAGCAGGGTGTTGCAGAAGTGACAGAATGTGATACAGACTTAAAGAAGATCAGAAGATCAGGAGATCCTGGTCCTGTGATTGATGTCTAATCATTTAAATAACTCTCGTCAATGTCACATACTGTATATAAGTGATAATAAAAGGTGGAGTTCATCAAGTTAAGTGCAGTAGATGAACTTGAGGTAATATCCTATAGGAAATAAACTGAGCCCACCATAAAGAGATGCAGCAAAAGATAAGGTCGATGTGCTTGCTGGGGCTGAAGCAAAACACAAGACTCTAGGAAGTTTTTAGAAAGCTCCAAAATGTTCAGGAACTGGTGTTGCCAACAGTCAAAGAACTGAGAAGGAGCTCAGTTGCATTCCTTCTGGAATGCCCTCTGCCCTGCGCATTTTTGTGTTTCCCTGGTAAACTACACCCATTTCCCAACTCATTGTTAAGGCACTGTTAATGAGTTGATGAAGTGGTTAAACGGTGTTATAGCAGCATGGAAAGCATTAAAATATGCAGGAGCAGCAGGGTCATTTTTCCCACTTATTTCAGATATAGTCAGTAAGCCAAGAGATGTTTGGAATTCATTCAATTCATTCAATTTTGCCTCTTTATTTTAGTGTTGTAGCTAGGAGGCTAATCTTATTAGAGACACTAGAAGTCAGTAGTCACCTAGGGCTGGGCAAATATGGCTACAGATGTTATCACAATAAGAACATCCACATCTGTTGATATCGACTATTATTAAGATAAATGTCAAATCATTATTTTTCCAAGTTTAAGGACTGATTTTTGCTCCTGAGTGAAACATGAACAAACCAAATTGTGGCTTTAAACTATTCTTTATTGTCAGAGCATGACAAACACTGATCAACCAGTGGAACATTTCACATATCTGTCATGAGAGTGGGAGAAAGTCAGTTTCTCAGGTTAGCTGTTTTTGCCAGCAATAAGAAAACTGATTATTTGAAGGTGCCTGGTGAGCAGTACTAGTCCAGTCGGTTAAACTGTTTAGTTTCATAGCAACTTCAGCTTCAGTATGAACAGTAAACTATCTGGCTCAGTACATCAGTGATGGATCCATTTCACAGCGTATCTTACTCAAACACAAGCTAGCAGACATCTGGATTTCTCTGTTCTGTCCTTGCAGTTTGAGGGTAGAAGAACTGCAGTATACCTGACGCTGACTGGGTAAAAGACCTCTGAGCATTAACTGCAATGTGATTCTCCCTCACAGACATACAGCATCCTCCTTTTAGGCATGTTTAAACTGAATCAGTTCTTTTTATCTCGTTTAATCTGTAGTTACTACAATAACATTAGTTCTGTTGTGCTGTGCGTGTGACTGCGCTGCTTTGGGTTAGGCAGCTGCTGAAAACAGCTAGCTAGTTTCTTCCTCTCTCCCTTTCCCACACAAACTCAGTTTACCCTAGTTTAAATCAGTGCTGTAATTGCATGGGCCACTTCCTCCTTTCTCTTTTGGAGCTGTAACACACAGAGCCCTTCGGTTGTAGCTACGTGGAGCAGAGGTGATTTAACACTACTAAAGTTTGTTGGGATAACCATGAGTTTGATCTAGGCCAGTACAGCTATGTGCTGGACTCATCAGTGGAGATGACTCGGTGCCAGTCTGAGTCACTCCATGATAGTCTGGCCCTCCATGCAATCTTTGGCGACATTGATGTTGTGCTAAGGGCCGTCGTAAAAGTCTGTGTGCATGCAGTCCTGCGTCGTGCAGCCGTCTGCCAGTGGTTCTAGCATTAACAGGATGACTCATGGATGGCACTGATTGTCCCCAATTGTGTTAAAAATGTTATGTTGTGATATGAGAAAAGTTGTATTGTCAAAATTATTGTTACCATTTTATCACCCAGCCCTGTAGTCTTTTACGTAAATACATCTCCAAAACGTCTCTCAACTCACTCAAACCAAATCACGATCTTTATAACAGTTGCACGGACTTGTCAGTGTGGTTTAGAACACTGTATGAACGTAGCAGGCAGCGTCATTTCTATAATCTTATGGATTGCACATTTGAAGGAAAACAAGTCTGTCTTGATTAGTCCATTATATTGTTACTTAGCACGTAGTTGGTGCTATTTTCATGTTTCACCTGACATTCATCTGTTAGGATAGATAGAAATAAAAACTGCAGTTGTTGATCAAAAGTAGCTCCTGTATTAGTTCAGGGATCAATTGTGCCAATAAAGTTGATTCACCAGATGCACATTTGAATTAACCTCCTGCCTGAAAAAAGTGAATTTGGCAGCTGTTTCCTTTCTGGAAATCTGGCTTCAGTATGATTTCTGAGAACAAAATAGCATGATCCTCACATCCTAGGCCAGGATCCATATCATTTGAGCCATATCAGTTGCACAGTCCTGGGTTTATGTTTATTCCAAAATGAGTGCAAATGTAGGTACACGGATTCAGGTAAATAAGACCGATTAATAGTGTTTATGTAGATTTGTTCATTTAGTTGTTTTTTTGATGTGTTCTAGACTAACCCAGCAGCAGCTGTGTATAGAATTTGAAAACACAGATTTGGTCACTTGTCATTCTCTGCTGCCCTCCAAACCCCAAGTAAAGAGACTTTCTTTTCTCTTTCCTCAACTATCACTTTAGCCCAATGGAACAAACTTGCTTGCCGGAGAAAAAAAAGTGGAGCTACGTGTTTAAACAGTCAAGCTATGGATGTGCAGTTCAAAAAGGGTGCAGATAGAGGCTGTCTGGAATGCCTCTCGTTATCACACCTCATTTCACCTTCAAACAGTAAAGATCTTTCCCAGTGCAGCAAACTTTCCAACAACGTTTTGCATGTGCATGAGTCTCTCTGAGACGTCACCTTTGTAGAAGCTATTGATCTCCTCTCTCATTATCGCCTAGACGACTGAAATAGCAGTGTGCACCTGTTTGGCACTTGCAGCTGAGATTCTGCTTGTTTGATTTTGGCATCGAGTTTGTAGGAAGCGACTGTTACTTCCATGTAAAAACATTTATATCTAGCTGTTGATGATGCTTTTGCATGTGCCTCTAGGCTAATTGACATTATCTCTATATTTGCTGTCTCTCCCTGCATGTTGTCCTTCCTTACTTGCTCAGAGGAAAGTAAAAATGTGGATTTTGCTACCATCCAGCAGGAGATACACACTCTTACAAACAACGGCTTCTGAAAGGCTCCTGGCTTGGGCATATACTTCTAGGGGAAAAAGAAAAGTGTTCATTGAATCAGTAAATTTGCTGAGGTTCTTTAAATTAGGGCTGCGAAAACACATTGTTTACAGTGGTAGCACCAGTAATAAAGAATAGTTGTCAACAAATCCTGTTATGAATTTGTTGGCTTGACAATGGACTATGCCTCCCACCTGATGTTAAATCAATTCATTAAAAGATAATATAGATGCAGACTGCAGTGCAGAACCAAAGAGTTACAAATAAGCCAACACTTTACATTAACATAAACCTCTACAGCGAGTTTCCTAGGAATTATGTAAAACCAAGCTCAAATTATGTAAAACCAAGCTCACAAAAACTCTTATGCATGGATACCTGAGTGAATACCTATTGCATCCATGCCAGAAGCTCAGCATGGTAACTAGGACACTAAAACTCTGCTCAAAATTCAAGTAAAAAATAGTCTCATTGTCTGCTATTCATCTCCACCTGGACTTTTCCTGGCTCCGCCCACTCACCTCTACTATTCTCACCTAGATTAATGAGGACTGCCACATGATAGGCTATTGTTTGACCTGTTTGTTTAAACGCCTCTGTGTAGTTTAGCTGAAAGGTGCTAAGGCATTTTACATTTGTGTTTCAGAACTTGGTTTTCTGTTTTGTGTGGGCAGGTCACGTGTAACCTTTTGAAATACTTTTGTTAAAGAGTATTAACCATATCTGCTCGGTTCTTTGGAAAGAGCGCCAACGTCACCTTCATAGCCTGGAAGGGTACATTTCTGCACAATCATTGGCATTCTGTTGTTGTTGTTGTTGTTGTTGTGCTGTGCTAGAACGTGGACTGGTGTATGTAATTTTTGGGGTATAACTATTAAGGAGCCTAGACTGTTATGTAGCAGTTTTGGAATCAGCCCATTTTACTGCCCTCTTTTGCAAATTTGGGATTAGTATATGACGGAGGAGACAACAGTGTTTGTAGTAAGTCTGTTTCATGTGCTGAGCTCTCCTTAATCGACTATGACAATGTAAATGCACTCTTCATTCCTGTGGCACCTTTGAAGACCCAACTTGCCCTAGTACTCCAGACCTGACTCTGGACTTTTGAATATCTCTTCATGTTACCAACCACACACGCACTTCATTAATTTAACTTTGCTTTTTCTAAAGAGGAAAAAAATCATTTGTTCCTTTATTGATTTTTTCACCTTTCACGCAGAGCATGTGAATAAAGTCACATTCTGATGGGCAATGCAGAACATCTGCTCTATGTCTTTGAATATAGTCCTACTATTTTCGTAGTCTGATAGACAGGAAAGGTGTTTCATGTTTGAAAGAATGTTGTTCACAATTACAGAATACAAAATGCTTGAAATCACGTTATGTAAAATGTTTTTATTTTCCGTATTAACAGATTAATTGAAATCACAATCAGCCCTCTTTGGCACCTTTATTTTTAAGAATGCAGGACTCCTAGTGTACCTGTGTACATTTTAGACAGATGGCAGAGGATTTTTCTCCATGTTCACATGGGTCTTAGTTTGTGCGACGTGTGTCAATAAGCGAATCAAAATGCCCCTGTGCTGCTGTGCAAGTGCTTAGGCAGACAAGGCTGTGCTAATTCAAGGCTGATGAGGCTGTCTATGTGCATAGGCTGACTGACAGGTGATGGGCATAACTGGTAGAGAGCAGCCAACTTTTATGCAGTACTTAAGCGTCTGCGCAGGAGTAAGGTTAATTACCCACCTCTGATAATGTGCTGTTTTCTATAGCAATTAAGATTGCTTCAATCACCACAGCCTTAATTGAGTATGGTTGCTGGCTTTAAAGAGATATAATTATCTGCGATTCACTGAGGATTAGGGGTAAATTCAGCTGGCATCAATTTAGACTGCTGGTGGACTCGTATATCTCCCGGGTGATGTGCTCGCTGTAGCCTCCTAATAGTGTACGCGCTGTTAGCGACATTGTGAATATTATTAGTCTGTGAGATATTCTTCGAACTGCTTGTTTGCATCATTTCGATTGTCACGATCACTCATTATCCGCTTTAACCCCGCAGTCACAGTTATAACCAGTAATAACAAAAGTATAGTGTAAACTGATGTGAGTCACTTGGGTCATAAGTGATAAAATTCTGTCAAAAATGTGAACTTTAAACTTTTAATCAGCACCACGTTTGTGTTTGTAAGTATGATTTAAATGAATGAAGTGTTAATTCTGTAGTTAAAGTTAAATGTTTTGCAGAAAGAAAAAAAACATCCTGTACATTTTTATTGTTTTTGTCATCCCTTGACAGTGAAAAACTGAAGAAAGTTGAAGAAAGGAAGTGCAGACTACAAGCTGCTGTACTGCTTCTAAATCAAATCTGAATTTGATTCATTGCTTGATTTATGTAATTAGTCATATAAAGATGTAATAAAACGTAATAAATGGAAAGTAATAACTTCTAATGATTACATTTGTCTTTTCCTAAGGTTCACTTAGGAGCCAAAAACAGTCATAATTTATTCATTTTCCATCCTCTCTTTATCGTTTAGAATTAAACAGACTGGTTTATTCTGTTACTGTGCCTTTAAGGCTGATATATGTAGATGATCTGTGTTCTGATTGGCTACCCTGTATAGTGCCTAAAAAGGAGTTCAGGCTAATACACAGACTGAACTGCTGTAGACTGAAAAGGTATATGTGTGTAGCGTGTGTTGGTTTTCAAAACGGATTCTGAACAGGCTGTTTTTGCAGCTTAGCTTCCGTATATGCACTGTGTGCAGTAGGAAGTAAACAGTAATAATATTCATGCAGTAATTCTAAATCTTATGCTTAAGAAAGCCAGGAAACTCCGTTTTTTATAATATGGGTTTATTAAAGGCATAAGCAGAGAAATATTAAAGGACATGAGTTTGACATTTACCTGCACATACAGGCAAATTTAAAGCTTCAACAAACCTTTTATTGACCCTGAGGCATAGAAGCGTTGATATCTTAAAACAAAGAGAACAGAAAGAAGACTGTCTAAAAGCTATTATTTTAATTCTTTAGTTCTATTTCTTCACAGGATTTAGAAGGTGCAGTAGTATTTTGGTTTCATTCCAGACTTTTAAATGGTATGCACTTGTGGCTTTATGCCTTATTATGTTTATTTTATTAAAACAAATGATTAAACTTTTCTTTTTTTCACTACCAAATCAACAACACTACTTTGGATAACACTACCTACATTACTACATACCACTACTTTTCACTAATACCAGTTCTTAGTGTTACAGTAATACGTAGTAATGCGTAGTATGTCGGTAATCTATCAAGCAAGTTTACATGCACTTGCATAATGGGAAGAGTCCGGGTCTATGTAAGTCAGGCAATAATAGGATATCTGATTTGTAATCGATCAGTAAACTCACAGAATAGAACATGATGTAAACCTCATGTAAAACTTGAACCTACCTGAAAATATGAACATTTATTTAAATTGTTCATTTCATCAGGCTTGTGTTTGGTTTTAGTGTCACTCCAAAAAGTCTTTTGTTACCATCTCAAGATTGCTGTATTAAACGCTGCATGCTTATTTCTGGTACCAGGCTCTTGTTTCATACATACACAGACTGAGAAATGTGGCAGAAATCCGATGGGTATACATGAACTGAAAAACCCGATCACTGAGTGAAAGTCCAGGCCTTAATCTAATCTAAGACCTAATCTAATCTAAGATATCTGTGTATGATGCTAACATGACCAAATCCGATTATGATTGGATTATTAGAGTCAGATTTCAGATTTCTGTATTATTTTGACAAATATTATACTAAATACTGATGTACTGAAGCTGACATTAGAGAAAGACCTTGAAGTGCCCTTGAGCAATATCAGATATATTTCTATAATCAGCTATCAGAAAAGATTTCCCAATAATTCCAAACAGTTTGTCATATGTAAAACTATGGTACACTGTATTTTAGACTTGTGACAATATGTAGCCCTCCTATACAGGGATTCTTTTTCTTAGGAAGTGGCTGGAAATTTTTTTGAAAAATGTGTTTCCAGTTTTTCATCTGACAAACTCAGAAAGAATGCTCTGCTCTCAGTTGTCCTCGTAAACTTCTACCAGTATGTCGCTAACACAGATTTCTAAGGTGTTGGTCTTAGAGAGGTGTTTTGGTTTGTGCACATTAGCATGTTGGCTGGAATCCCAGTGTTTTACCTTCTTAGAGGACTTATTAAAGGGGAATTCCACTGTTTTTCTTTTCCTAAAATAATCTTCCAAAGTCCTTTAGAGTGGGTTGAGGGGAAATGGTGTGTGTTAGAGAAACCTGCCAGCTTTTTGCAACAGTGGTGATCGGAACCTGAGGTTACACTTTCTGCAACACGAATATAGCCTTTGTATTTGCTATGCAAAAGCAGCAGTGAACCTGCACATCTTCTGAGTTTTTCCTGTGTAATGTTGAAAATGATAAAATCTGAAAGAAATCATTTTTCTTTGGGTACTATTTTGCCTTACAGCGTCCTGCATGTACAACTCTGCCTTGAATGTGTCTACAAATTATGTTTTAAGCCAAAATCTCTGCTCAGAATCATGAAGCAGTATCTCAGGCACCAGGCAGTATCTATTTCATGTAATAACTTTCTTTTGGAGGCCTTAAACTCCTCAGATCTTTGGTTTCTATCACCGCCACTATGCATAATTCTACCTCTATTTCTGCTTTTTACATCTTAACAACTGAATTACATGGACGTTTTGAAAATTTGATTAAATTCACCCTTTATTTAGTTGTTTTCGATAAGACTCTCGATAAGAATACAACCATTTTCTGCTTCTGGAAATGTTTCAGTACAAGGTTTACAAAAATGCTACAAAGCAAATCATGAATGCTGTTTTCGCCCAGTGCCTCATTCAGAGTTCGAGTTTGAACCAACCCAAGCCTAGACTGTTTTAAAAACCTCTGTTGTTATCACAACTGTGTTGATGTACTTTCTTCAGCTACAAAGAACTCTGGTTGAACCGTAAGAACATTATGTTACCAACCCAAGGCAAAGGATTTCATTTGAAGTCAACTTCTGGACTGCCGTTTGACGAGGCCTTGTTCCAATTTAAACATTCGCAATGTTGAGGTGAGACAAGAATTAGTTATAATTAAAAAGTTATCTGTTGCCCATGCTGTTATTCAATTAACGTTGCGAAGAATTGGAAAGCCAAATGACTCCAGGTGTGAAGATACTGTGTATATACTCATTTCAAGTTGAAATGAATATGTAGATGCAGATATGCCATGTGACTGTGCACTGCTTGTGCAAGAGGAAAAAAAATAAAAGCTGCATATGCCTGCAGGAAAGGGAAGGAGCTCTGAAGTTGCACTGAAAGGCAGTTCTCTGAATTAGCTTGAACTATTTATCCGTGCAGGGAACGGGAGACAAGGGAATAGTAAAATTGAATCTTAGAGAAAACCAGTAGATCAAAGTCAAAACCAAACCGGCCAGATTGTCTTTTTTCAGAAATAGAGAGAGAGAGCGAGAGAGAGAGAGAGGATGAGTGAGCAACAAAAAGAAAGGGAGTTAGGGAATAGGAGAGCAAGAGAAAGAAAGCGAGGGAGGGAAAATGAGAGAGCAAGAGAAAGAAAGTGAGAGGGGAAAATGAGAGAGCAAGAGAAAGAAAGTGAGAGGGGAAAATGAGAGAGCAAGAGAAAGGAAGTGAGGGAGGGAGGGAAAATGAGAGAGCAAGAGAAAGAAAGTGAAGGAGAAAGAAAAATGAGAGAGTAAGAGAAAAAAAATGAATAAGAGAGTGAAAGAGAGCAATAAAACAGAAGGAAAGAGCCACAGAGATGTCCATGCAAGCCTTTTTCCTTCTTTCCTTAAAGTTTGTGCATCTACACTCCTGTAATATTTAATATGCATCAACATGCTTTGATTCGTGTCCATCCATACGTTGGTACAGCGGTCTCATTTGCTCCTTTGCATTGTGTCAGGACATGAGGAGTTGATTAGTGCTGGAGATATCAGCTCATTTGAATGGTTTATTCACTTCAGTTAAAATCCCAGTCCTCTTTGTAGAGCTTTGAGCACCAGATGAAGAAAGTGTGGGAGTAGAAAAAGGAATCACTGCGCTCTGGTGCATTGTGGCCGGATTAACCAGGCTTGTAATAGTGCAGCTACGCCGGTTCTCTTTATGTCAGTGCTTTGAAAAGGCCAATCAGTATGGTAAGATTACATCATTGGCAGGTTCTTCAGTGGTTTTGTGTTTGAAAATCCCGTTATGAGGGTACGTGGTTTTAGCTACTCCATGACTGACTGAACTTTTCAGTTCCGTACCAAAAGTGGGGTCCAAAAGTCTGGGGCCACTAGTGCAACATGCTTCTATTTTGCCTTGTTTTCTAACTGAATATACATTTTTATTACAAGTTATATCATCAGCACAGCAGTTTGAGTGCAAAGGAAGAATATTAAACGATATATTAACATGACTTTGAGAGTTCATTCACCTTTTGCTTTGGTAACTATGTGCACTTGAGCTGCCATGCACAAGCTTGTGCAAAAAGCCTCTGGTGAGTAGATCAGATCCACCTGAGGGTCATCTGAAAATGTGCTTCAGTGGAGCAGATAAGACTTTTGACCTTTTTGGAACAGCTTTACTCTCTTTTTAAAACAGCTTTAGTTTGTTTTGCCTTTTTTTTCCTGTGGAAAAAAATCCTTGATTTTCAAGGTGGTTCTACATTAGGATCCCACTATATATGCTGGACTGTTCCTGTTGATCTGTCCATACTCTGCCCACAAATGTGTTCTCAGACTGTTGGCACAAATCCCGTTCAACTTATTTAGAAATTGTAGTTATGTTGCTTTGCTATTGCAGTATTATGTTGAGTGTCTGGTTTAAAATGCTTCTGCTCTGAAATATGTTGTAGTTAACAGACACCAGGCATGAAAATAGTAAGGGCAAATTTGCCACCTTGCTGGCATTCCCTAGGTTACATGAAAATACACACCACATCTGAGCTATCGTAACAGCATGACCTTTCATGTGCACACAAAATAAATATCATTTGAAACTAATAACACACTCCGAATGTGCTCCACAGTTTTGTATTAGGTTGAGTAGAATTTTTGCCTGCATTTTGTAAAGCTTGCCAAAGCATTGGTCATTGGATACTGCATTTTCATTCGTCTGAATGTGGACGTAAGAGATGGGAATTGGCTGAAAAGTGATATGAGGCATAATAGTGAGAATCAGAATCCTCAATGGATAAGAGCAGATGGAGCAGCTCCTCGTCAGATGGAACTCTGGGACACCGGAGTCCCTGAAGGGTCCCTCCATTCGGCCAGCAGTATATGTGTGGATGGGCAGTTACGACACCGTCTCTTAATCGATCTGGCACCACAGGCTGCGACCTTGTCCCAGACGCCACCTGATAAGAGGGGACGTTCCCTACCATCTGCCACATGCTCCAAGCTTCCTTTAGGGAACGCTGTCTCGGGGTGTGTTTCCTAAGATTACCCTCTCAGACCACAAATCCACGATAACGTTGTGTCAACTGGCCTGACAGGTTTATTACTCTATTGTAAATAATGTAGCCCTATAACAGACTGATATAGTTTATTTCTGGTATGATGTTTCTAGCTGGTATGGTGTGTTCCATAAAAATCGTCACCTTACAATGTTACATTTATAGTGTCTTCCAGAAAATGTGTGCGTGTTTAGCGTGCTGTACAGTTTTCACAGAGAAATGCTAAGTTGTCAAAGACTGTGTCTGAGAGCAGGATTTAGCAGGAATATTCTCCCATATCACCTCTTAGCTGGATTTTCTCCCAAATACATCCCAAATACAAATGCATTTGAAGGCTGTCTGGAGGAACAAACAGAGCACTATAGTATTCCCACCATTCCTCCGACATATGACTTTCCAGATGCTGCATTAACAGCAAACCGTCCTACGATATTTTCTGAAGTGATCTCTACGGAGGACGATAACAGGGTCAGCAGAAACACAGAACAAGGCTGGAACGATTGAGCGTTGCGTTTTCATTTCATAGTGTTCAGTGTTCAGCGAAGAAAAAGCCGAGATCAGACTTGGTGAGATCGGCCCAAAATATTTGCCTTGCTTGAGAAGCCAAAGCCTGGGGATTGCATTGAAAGAAAGAATCAATACACCCACTGTGTTTTACGGACCGCACGTCAGACAAATAACAAAGTGGGATATAAAAAGACTCCATGTGATGAACCAGCTCTATGAAGTGATCACAGTTTTGTCATAGACGTGCCAGTGATACATCCAGCTTCGCTGCAGGATGTTCAGCTGAGCGATGTCACAGGCTGGATGGGCCGTGGATAAACCGTTCTCGTTTTTCTAGATGCTCCGTGTTCAGTGGAATCAAAAAGGGCTGTTTTTGTTCCTCCTGTGGAGTCAGGCGTAGCTGTGGAACATACACACAGACAGCTGTGCACATACGGGGGTGCCCTTGCCTCTCCACTTTAGATGTGGAGCAGCACAGCGTGTGTGGCTTTGGACCGCAGCATGCGTGTATGTGTGCGTGAGCGCATATTTGCGAGGGGGCTGTGGGTGCGCACTGACAGGCAGTCCAGAGGGAGTTCACACTAAGTTCATTACATTGTTTTCTAGCTCATCTGCCTGCCTTCTAAACATAACTCCATTTTATTGTATTATCAGCTGAAGCACGCAGATGTGGCTGCAGCTAATCTTTCAGATCACACTTTTACAATTGATTGCCTATCAGACTCACTCAAACATGAAGGCTAACTGTCCATGCGAGGCCTTTCAGTGGTTCACAGTGTGTTAGAAAGGGTTCTTCAGACAATTCTCTCTGTTCAGATTTTTGCATCAGTGTGTCAGTATGCCATGTAGGTCTTCATTCAGAAATGTGGAAGTTGCAGACACCTGCTTGTGGGCCTAGGGGCTTCAGGTGGTTCCTGGCCCTAAAAGCTGATTATTAATGTGGACAAATGGCACACATTTTAGTAAGTATGGAATTAGGTAGGAACATGGCTAACAACCAATAGAACCAATGGCTAACGTAACCCCATACACAATGACACACAGTGTCCAAAAATCAAAACAAAATCAAAATTGATTTGTTAATTAAGGTGCATAGGTCAAACGACACGCTCACTCTCTAAACCCCACTCATCATCTTACTCATCATCTTTGACTTAAATCCAGAACCAGCTCAAAAAACATACTTGTAGTACTTGTACTTGAGTACAGTAAATTAGAACATAACATGTCCTGTTTGGGGAAGAGTTCATTTAGTAAAGTTCATTTAGTTAATATCCTCAAAAGGTCACCTACAAGCTATTGTCTACAACTGAATCATGTTATAACATACAAGGTAAATTATATCGTTTTCTGATTGAATCACTGTAGAGTATTTTACTGTTTCCTCTTTGGTATAAAAAAGTCTGTAAAACTTTAGAATAAGACTACCTTTATAAAGGATTTATAAATGGTTTAAAACTAGGGTATTGTTGGTAATTAGTTAGGTCATAAACACTTTACAAAGAATTAATAAGCAGTTATAACACATTAATAAAAAGGTGTATGTATTGAAGGTGACAGAGTTTATGCAGACTGATGGAAAAGATGAAGTAAGATCAGTAACCATCAAAATCTGAGCTTTAACAGTATAAAAGTATGTGTGTTCACTGTTAGACTAACAACAGGTCACTATTGCCTGTCTTATTTATGTGTTGTAACTGCTTATTAATGATTTTGAGGTGTCGATGACCTAATTAAGAACCATTGGTAAACTCTTTTTAAACCATTTATAAACTCTTTATTAAGGTAGCCTTATTCTAAAGTCTTATAAAGAGAATAGGCTTTTAAAACATCACTCTGTCACTTAGTCTGTCATAGACGAAGACAGCAGCCAGCCTAATGCTAGCATTACGTCTTGGCAATAGGATCAAACTTGTAGCTCTCATACTTCTCTTTCTTTCTGAACTCACTTTGCTCTCATGCATTTTGCTAGACAGCTTGCTGTAACTTTCAAGTGAAATGCATCAGAGCTTGGCAAATCAACTGTCATGGATATTAGTGACACACACAGTAGTGTGCAAAAGTCTTGGGCACCTAAACAGATTGTTTTTACACCATTTATCTTGGCAATGAGTGTGCTTTTGCCAGTAAAAACACTGCACGTCATTAGAACAACTGCAGATATACACATGATTAAATGTAATAACCAGTATTAGACCCTGGGAACCTACATCAGCCTTTTCTTTCCAATTAAGTTAATCTTCTAAATATATTGGTACCTAATATACATGTGCAAAGTATGTCTTGTAAGTATTGTCACCAAAGTCTAATAAGTGTCTGCTGTTTTGCAGAAGTATTGCTCCCCTCCCAATGTAAACTGGGCGGTCCTAAAAGTGGTGAAGCTGCCATCAGCGTTCCCCTTACCAATAACAAGGCTAACAAGGCTCCGCCCTCTTTTACAGTTTGAGCAACCTAGCTAGCTAACTTAGTAAGCATCTTAGTAACCTATCTACCTATCCATCTATCTGTCTGTCAATCTACCGGTCTGTGTGTTTGGCACGTCTGAGGTTTGTTTACCCAGCTAACGTTATGCCAGCCTTCTGTGTGTGTGTGTGTGTGTGTGTGTGTGTGTGTTCCCTGGAAGCTTATCCAGCAGTAAAGTGGATAAAAGCCTTGCTATTGTCACATAAACACTGGATAAGCTGTTTATCGCATCATGGACCCGTTTAGCAGCGTAATCTACAACACGTACATGTAGGACACATCTCACTTAGAAAAACTTCATTGACTTCAAAGAGGAGACTAGCCATTATGCCAAAACCCTTAACATGGTCAACCTCTACTTCCAGATTACTGAAGCTACGTCCACAACATTCCGCTGGAAACTTGCCATTCCGTCACCACCGTGAACCCAAGTTACCTACTGCAGGAGCTTCTGAATGATTAGCAAACTCCTCATCCTTTGGCTTGTACCTGTAACTTCCAGTTGTGTGATCTTTCTCTTGTATATCTCTTTCTGTTATTCCGGTGCTTCTTGCCGTTGGTTTCTTCTCAGTGCATGTGTCCTGAGTACCCAATGGGTAAGGGGGATATGAATTTGCGCGCTCCTTGCACGCTATTATGTTTAGTATGTACATGTAGGGCTGATAACTCGATTGCAAATATTAAACCTTGTCATTAAATCTCAGTAATCCTAACGATGTAGGACTTGATAAATTCAAGACTGCAACCGTAAAAAAAACAAAACACCTTGCACATGAGCAGTATGGGAAGTAACGTGGGACCAATCGACTGCTGTTTTAGTACTTTTGTACATTTACTTCTTGTAAATGTATGTCCAAAACACCATGTTTTATGTCGTAATATAAAGGAAGTGTGTGGTTTGTGGTGAATGTTGTTGGGCGTTCCATATCTCAGTGATGGAGGAAGCGTTAGTGATGGAGGCAATGGAGGCATTGCAATATCAAGGCCACACCCAGGCCATTCACAAAAAGGAGTGAAAAGTGATTTTCTCTTTTTATGAGGAGTGTTTTTTTTTCATATTTCAGTTTTTTCTTTGTGAAATGTTTAACGTTTGACCCTAGTTTAGTATTGGACAAAATATCTATATGTTATAATGTGCTCCAGGGTCTTTAATTAACAGCTACAGGAGAGGACTGGAAATGGTTTAACAAAAACAATGAAGTACATAAAAAGCACTGCTTACTGTATATAGCCAGTTACTGCCCTGATAAATAGCTATTTACATCTGAAACTACTGTGTGTAAAAGTACAGCATTGGGGTATGTGTGTCAGTTGGTGAAGGATACATTAATAAATCTTGGAAAGCAAAAAAAAGCCAACCAGAGGCTCTGAATTACCCAGGTCCCCTGGGCTTGAGCCCAGGTACGCCCACGCATTAAATTGCCCGTGGCTGTAGACATAAAAAAAACTGTATATTCCATGATGATTATCGTATGTCTATTTTAACATGTCTTTTTCTGTTTTTCTTTTCCCCTGCATGTCTTTCTGCTGCCTGTGGGGTGCCTGTATCCTACTTCAGGTAAGCCTGACCTGTTCTGAACCACATGTTATGTACTGTACTTAATGAAGCTTCTTTTTCATGGCTCTTTTTACTTTGCTAAATGGAAACAGATTATAACATTAAGCTCTGTTCATATTGTCTTGTTGCCTGAAATATCTTCATTTATTAATCTGTTTCATGTGTATGTATGAAGTCTGATTGAACTAGAATACGCCAAATACGCTTCCACCTTTGCATCCATGTCACTCTGATTATGATTGGTTGTGTACATTTAGTAAGGGTGCCGTCGGGGTGTTAACAACGTCTTGGGTTTCCTGTTACATGGCCTTTCCATTCAGAGAAGTAAGAAATTGTTCCAACTTGAGGGTACAAACGGCCTGTTCCTCAGGTCCTGATCCAATTCTATTTCATTATTAATCACCTAAGGCCCACTCCTCTTAAGCTGTTTTCATTCTGCACTGACTGTGACTGCTGCTTATTTGGATCCTGACCCATACTGTGACCCCACTTAAGCCATTAGGGCGGAATAGTGGATGATTAATGATCGCTGGCCTTCTGGTGAGACACGTCCTTTTCAGACAACATAAATCTATCACGAAATCCAGCAAATCAGACAGTGCTTTTACGCTGCACTGAAAACAGAAATACCAAATTACGATAAGACATTGTGGGCCATATCAGCAATGTTCTCAAGTAGCTATATTACTGAGTCTTATTGGATTTGTCTGCTGTGTATCAAAATGTAGATTCATCAGAAATAAGTGCCGTGTCACATAATAGGTTTCTGGCAAATGAAATATGTTTCTAGTGAGTCTTGACCTGCTGAAGGTAAGCTGTAAGGCTGAGTAGGCAGTTCAAACTAGGGACTGTTTTCTACTTTGAATGTTTGAAGCGGTTTGATTTCCCTGGCAGCAATCCATTTTTAACTTTAAGATTAAACTGAATCGAGGGAGGGCTCAAGGTTCGCACAAGATGGCCAGAGAACTGGTTCAATGCCTTCGAAAACCTATCCTGGACCTTCGTAGAGTATAACAGCTGGAAATGTACTTGCCAATCACACGACGAAAGGTCCTGATTGTTTTTGGCTGATTTTGGCATTGTAATAGAGGGACTTGCCGAATCCGCACACACTAGGCTGGAGGGTTGGAACCATCTGGAGCCTGAAGATGTTATTCAAAGGACTTCACCTTGCTTTTGTCCGTCGTGAGTTATTTTGGGGAGCAGGGCAGGGTCTGACTCATTTGGTCTTGCAGAGTACACAATACAAAAAAAGCACAGGGTGCAGGCAGTTAAGACTGTACAGCTTCATTTATTGAGCATTTTAATGATTATGCCTCCTCCTGCTCGGTTGCCTTCTCGACGACTAAATGGACTCCTCGTGTTCCATAGCTCCTGGCTCTCACAGTGCTGCAAAAGAGGTGTTTTTTGTATCACGGATCTGTCAGCTCCGCTCTCAGCTTTGCATTGCTCACACTGTTTTCAATACAGACCCTGTATTGGGTGCTGCGTTTTTTTTTCATTCTTTCTTTTTTTTTTTTTTTAAAGGTAGAGAGGGAGGGCTTATGACGTTTCCTCTTTCTCCATGCGCTTGATGCTCACAGGCAGGGATAATTTAGAAATCCATAGCCAGCCGAAGAGCTGCGGCTCTGTAACAGGTTTTTCACTTAGCTTGGGCAAGCCTTGCTCTGCTTGCCTAATTCCACCTGGGAGCGTTGGCTGGCTTTGGTGTGCGTACATACCTGCCACCCTCCCCGCACACACAGTGTGTTTTTTCTTCCCGGCATTTGCAGCCCTACCTGCGTGATTCGCTGGCGGAGTTGCGCTATGGAAATGAGGCGGCAGGAGGCCCGTTCCCTTGGGGCTTTGTGCAACTGACAGCATGACAGAGAGAAGCTGACGGTGCCCATCCATTCTGCCTCTTAGCAGCACGGTGACCTGCACCACACAATTACCAATTCCATCAAATAGATTTACCTTGCTTGTGTTTCTTTCTGGAGCCTTTCTCTGGAGATGAAGCTGCTGCAGAGGTGGGAGAGGGGGGGCAATGGCCAAATTCAAGGTGGAGGGGATGAGGGAGGGGAGGGCACCTCGGCGAAAGCCTGAGTAGCATCTAGCTGGCCCTGCTGAAAGATTTGTTATATTTCCCTGGAATCCCAGCAGCTTTCTCATGTCACAAGAGCCTAACAAGGTGTGACAGACTGCTAGGCCCGATATGAAGGGATCGGCCTGAGTGTTCTCCACCTTCACCAGGACATTATTGAGCCACTCACAGTCGTATTGCAGCAGCAAAATAAAAATGTATGTATTTATGCGGGGAGCGTGGGAGGGAGAGAGCCATTGAATACGCTTATGGAAAGTAGAATACAATCCTTCATGTATGTACCTTAGTAGTGCGTTAAGCCTTTGGCTACCAAATTTGTTTATTTACCATTTCAGTTCTCTTGCACTCTAATATGCACCCTTTCATAAGTGTGAAAAGGAAACATTCTTCACTTAACGCTTATAAGAGGAAATTTCCATCAACACTGGGTTTGTGATTACAGGTGAAAGGGTTAGCTGTTGCTTTGTGCTGAACAAAGTCCCTGTTTCTCTCTTCAAAATCCCTCTCTCTGTCTTGTTTTCCCTCAGCACGTCTCGAGAGAGAGAGTTCAGAGAGGTCCATCGTGTGCAGGGATTTTCCCTTCATGCATATTCAGCCCATTAACCTGGCCAGTAGGGAGAAGGCTCTGTTACGGGCCTATATCTGTGCTGAATTCAGTTGGTGTTGCTTTAATCCGTGACCTCCCTGCATTGTCACATACTCTGTCAGTCAGAGGTGGTGCAAAAAGTGATGGCCAGAAAGAGCAATCCTCCTCTTTACCGCCACCCCCCCCCCCTTTCTCTTCTGCTGCTTCACTGCTCATTTCTTCTCAGGGTGGCGATGCCGTGCTTGAGCAAGGGAAGCAGGTAATCCTTCGCCACTGCAACACCGGCTCTCACGCCATGCCTGCTGTCGCGCAATGCCAAGCGTCATCTTAACTGTTTAATGATTAACACGGCGAGTGTGCTTTACAATTAGCATACGGTTAGCTGCATTAATGACTCTCGGAGGAAGCGAGTACAAACCACCAGTCACCCAAACGAGCATCCCGTGTGACAAACTTGAGTGTGTCAGGCAGTGGCAGCAAAGTGACATTGCCTCTGCCAGCATCACAGCAACATCTGCAGTGTGTCTAGCCCCGAACAAAGCCATTTTGTACATTACACGCTCAGCCTATAAACGCAACGTTGGTTTTAAGTGCTGCCAGGACTCAAGTGTGAGTCCGGTAAAGCCTGGCTTCAGCAATTTCCCCCTTTCCCACAAGCCCACGAGTGCTGCAAGTGAGCGCAGGGAGCTACAGTGTCTGTAGCACTAGTGAACTCCTCTATTACAAACCCTTCTTCAAGCTTATGGGCCAACGGGATGACAAAATGATCCATTCCTTTCTCTGTGGCCAGGCCTATTCCCCTCTCCCCTTGGTCTTTGTTGTGGGTTATATGTATCCCAGGAGTCCCTGTCATTTGTAAAGCTTACCGAGCTGCAGTGGAGTAATTCTGCACACTGAATCATGGAATCGATGAGGTGTCATGCGCAAACTTCCTCTTATAAACTCTTTTTTGGACTTTTCATCATCTTAGCACCAACAGAAATTACTTTTCCCGTAGCACAGACGCCAGCATCAATCCCGTGTTTCGTACTGTCGTGTCTTTCCACTGGGCAGGCACTGGAATTGAGGCAGCTCACGTGCACACAAGCGCACCTGTCTGCTGAGCTGAGATCAGGGCCTTGGAACCTCTGCCAGTGGAGAGACAATTAGAGGAGCATCAGGTGGCTCGTGCCTGAAGATCCTGAAGCATCTGTGCTCTTATACAGCCATGGCTCATCACTCACTGAATCATCAAGGCTACAGGAGGTATTCCTAATTCATGGGGCAGCTCTTAAAGATGCTATGAATGCTTAACAAAGATTCCTAATCAGATTCACGAAAAGGCTAAGCCTCTTGAGCTCGGCCTTTCAAATTATTTGCCCATGATTTCAAACAATGAAACGAATGAAACAGAATTCTGTCTTTCTTTAGTGTTTTCATTGTATTAAAAATACAGAGGGAGAAATTGCTTGCTGTTCCCGTGGGTATCGACACCAATTACAAACGAACAATGGGCTTGAAAATATTACAGAGCAGATAGATCTGAGTGCTTGTCCCCTTTAATGTGCTTTCTTCCTTTGGTGATCTTGATTGCAATTCACCAAGTAATTAGTAAGTCAACATAACTGCTGATTATGCAGTGTGTGCAGACAGTGATTATCTGAACAGTCTGAGATCAAAACCCAGTGCTGCTGTGTAAAATCAAAAAGATGTGTTGAAGTTGAAGTATCATTTATATCCACGTTTTTGAGAGTTGGTGGAGGACATTGCGTTGTCTTTGTGTTACGTTGTGGTGAATTCCACTGATTTTTTAAAATGCATAATGCATAATTAGAGGGCTTAAGATGTGAACAAGGTCACTGAGTGTGATTTGATGTGAAATGCTCAGATCTAGAGAAGAGGATTGAGTCTGAATTGTACACAGTGGAGGTGATAGCTGTTACTTAAAATGGTTATCACATATTTGAACAAGTCACCGAGTCAGTCATGTCAGCTATGCTTCAGGGTAGAATTACAGACGGCTTGAAAGGTCAAACTAGGAAAATGTGATAATAACCTTATTAAAAACATTAATAATGTATTGCTTCTTAATAACGTGTTAACAGCACTATTGCTAATACAACATGAAGTGTCCCTTTCAGACAAATCACGTCTTATGTTGTGCCAGCATTAGTCTTTTTTTTATTTACAGAACAATTTTACAGCAGTTTGAAAGTGGTGTGTGGCTGTCACACTGAGCACAGTAAATAAAATAAGCATTTAATTAAAGCAGCTTCGCTTCTGCGTTAATTGGCCAAGACATAGAAGGAATCCACTGTAGGTTCAGTGCACTTAATATAAGCACACCGGACAAAACAAATCAGAATACCTTATAGCATGTAATACCCCCACGAGCACGAATGAGAGCTGTGATTTGATTTGGCATGGACTGGATGTAGGCCACATCGATGTTCAGACTCTCTTACATCACAGAATTGCACCGTTTCTGCCAGATTTGGTGGATGCCTTCCCTGGCACAATTCAGAGGAGAATTCCCTGTAGACTGGGATTTTTGCCACTGCTGGTAAACCTGTATAACCGTATGCTTCCATACACCTGCTGATTCAGCTACTTCCTTCACACTATGGCTTTTGGCACGCTCAAATGTAATCACATTAACATCTGCTTTACAACCCGTTTTCCACACGTCGAACGAGACATTCACTACACTGTACCAACTCTACTCAATCTGTGAATCCCGTCACTGACAACCCACAAGTATTTATATCCCCATTATCCTTATGTAGCACCATCTGCAGGAACCTGAAGTTACTACCACCTTAAACACACGAGGTGACTTTCTTTGACTGGTGAGCTTTTTTTCACTGTTGACATGCAGTGTCAATACGATGTGATCAGTGATAAAACAGAGGGCAGAATCTGAAGAGTAGCATTTGTATGTTCAGCACGTAAACCACTTGTGCTAACACTTAATATATATGAGGGTTGCCATGTAGTGAATGATGAGCCATCTATGCTATTGCAGAAACACATCAAAAGCCTTTTTAGAAGTGCTTTATCCTTTGTAAGCTGTCAGATATAGAAAACAGCTGGCGTCTGCAAGTGGGCACTAGGTGAGCCAGTTGTTGCCTCTTTAATAGACTGAAAGGACAGGGGTCCCTTTCCCCTTTTAAAAACCTCCCCTTTCCTATTGTTACTTGTGAGAGCCCTTTTGAGCTCAAATTGACAAAAAAGAGCCGAAAGTATTAAATATTCATGGGCTAACCCTCATTAGAGGTATCTGTGGTGTCAGCGAGTGGCAGCTCTATTTTTGGGATAAGAGCAGAGCCTGGTGTTTGTTTCACTGGCTGTCTCTCACAGCCTTCCAGCACTTCCACTGGCACATTTCCACACTTTTGATGTTGGGGAAACAGTCACACAACTTTTGTCAGCTTTCACCTGGGCTTGTCATATTGGGAAGCGCTGAAGACTCCGTGAGAAGTGCACCGAGACCTCACATCAGGTGGCTGCAGCTGCTGCCGATTAGAATAAAGGATTTCTTAGCGTGGAGAAGGGCTGCTTGGAGGAGAAGAACTCCACTCATGTAGCTTCTGCTTAATTTAAACAGACTGCCAGAGCATTCTGTGCAGCGCTGGACTTTGGACAACAGCCCCCTTAGCGCAAACCTTCAGATCTCGCCATGTGCCATGGGCGTGCAGCAGCTAACCATGTTACCAGGAACCTGTTTAACCTGTACCTGTTTATGGCTGTTTCAGAAAGCTCTTTGATGAATGAACTGTTTTTTTTTTTTTGGTCTCCTTGTGGTACTGCGCGGAGGTATCTGCGTGGGTTATCAGACAAATGTAAGCTAATATTTTTTTACTTCATAGCAGAACCACGATGCTCATTAGAGTCTCCTGCCATGCTCAACAGGCTGACGCCTTGGTTCTTTGCTCACCTCCTCACTCCTGTGGGGGTCTTCTCTCAACACTGAGAGTGGCAGCACGTATTCAAATGTGCAGTCTGTTCCCCTGGCACATATATCTGAAGCCTTGCCACGCTCACATAGATGAACATATGTCTCTCAGCTGAGTCAAAGCTAATTTAATTAAGAGATGTCTGCACAAAGAGCAAGAAAACAATCCGGGTACAAATAAAATGTTTGTGCAGAGCAGCGAGGTTTCTGGTCTCATAATTGTCTTGCTAAGGTGGAATATGTTAGTGGTTTTTAATGAAGGATGCCGCTCATCAGCGCAGGCAATCAGATCCTGTCCAACTGGCCGTTGTGTGTCAGTCTTATTTCTCATCAACAACTGCATGTCAGGCAGTGCCATTCCAGGAATACAAATCCATTAAGTTTGCCCTGCAATTTCCCCCTTGAGTGATTGAGGAGCTTTTATGATTTGTATTAGTGCTGTACCATCCAGCCTAAATCTGTGCACTGCTGATCAGTAGGTGGCCTTGAATCGGACAAGATGTGCAGGATGAGCTCGTCTGTCCCCGCACATGTATGTTTGAGGGGAACAGGGTCACTTTGCTCCATGTTCTCATTCCAATTGCTCCGTCCCGTGAGCTCATCTTGCTTTTTTGCGTGGGAAAGATGCCAGAGAAGAACATGACCGGATGGTGAAGAAGCAAAGAGGAAAAAGCTGTCAGGAAATGGCTTAAATCAACACTAGTCCTTGTCTTCTTCCGGTACGTTCGTATCATTGCTTTGCCTGTCTTTGGGCAAGGGTAGAAAAAAAAACAGCTCTCTCAGGGACTAAGCAGTGTTCTCTATGATGTTTCTCTCTCTGCAGTTTTTTCCACGAGCTGCCAAGAGAACCCTTCAGTATGGGAGTGAAAGGCAGGGATCTGATGTAGTAATTAATGAGGCTGGAGAGAAGGGTCATGCAGTCTGCCTCCTTCTAACTCTGGTGTCACGGGGGGCACTCCATGGGGAGAACAGTGGTAATACAGTATTCAATTAAGAGCTTCGGTGTGCTCTGACAGAAAGCCAGCAGGGGCTGACATAGCACTAACCAGACACTTACATGCTGCAGAGCTGGAGCCAAAATAATGGGCAGCATGGATAAGCGTCTGATGAAGGAATTGACCGGCGGAATATGGAACTGACCTGAGGCTGATTCCAATTTCACCTTGCAATGCCCAGAGAAAATTAAATACATGTAATGCGTGGCTTGCATTGAAGGATTTGGATTAATTTATTTGAACGGTCGGTTTTTACCTTCCATATCTAGGGTCCGTATTAAACACCCTGATGTACTTGACCCTCAGTTGCTCTCGGTGTGCCTCTGTATACATTTATGAACATTCTATTACAGCTTATCAAGCAGTGATGCTTTGTTTTATGACCCAAAGCGGTCTCCTCAGCATTTTGCCGTGACCTTGCGAAAGGCTCTTGAGTCTACCAGTGATACCGCCATTGTTATGTTACGATCATCTCCTGGGTAAACATAGCTTTTTTTCTTTCCTCCCATGATAAATGAATCCCTTTGCACGTTAGTGGTGATTGCAAACATACGGCTCTCGAATGGCTTGCCTCCTCCCGATAAGGCTGATGCATTCCTCAGTTTATTAGCGTACTTGTCACCCAGTCAGGGTCCGCCCTGCTCACCTCTTGTCCTCTCATTGCCACCTGATCGTCAAACAGCACAAGTGCTCCTTTAATGCTTTCTCTAAGGACACTGCTCTAACTCGATAAACCCTGGGCCTGGACTTGGCAGCTGTGTGCCTGGCAGCCCACTGGCCCTTAATGTCAGTCATGCAGAGGTGACAGCTCGGATCATCCGTCACACAGGTGGCTTCTTCTGGCCGGCCTGACACAGAGGCACTCTCATTTCCAGCAGGAGATTCGAACGCCCCTCTGATCATATTCAAATGGACACCTTCTCGTGAAGGAGAGCCCAGAGGTTTGACCCCTCAAAGCTTTCTTCAAGCTGTCTGCCAACGCTGTCTTGTCACAGGCTGAAGGAGTGGACTGCTTTTTTGAAACGAAAGCAGCAGGTCTCAAGCTCTGTTTTTCCAACTGCAGGCTGAGGTCGATATGACCTTGCCGCACGTGTTGTGTCTCTTCATTTACATGGATCTAGGCAGCGTTAATAGATGCGGAGGAACGGCAGCAAATTGTTTATTGGCTGCTAATAGTAAAATGAAGAAAGTAGGCATACTTAGCTGACACTGCTGTAATTTCTGTTTGTTGACATATAAATAATTAATAGTGATTCCCTTGGAGAACAAACTCACATAGGCCTGTGAACTGAATGCATCAAAAATGGCTAGTTTGGAAAGAAAGACAAATCCATGGAAACCACAGGGGGAAAAAAACATGTTTACCAAAATTTCCTGTGGGTCCGGTTCATTACTTACAAAGTGCAAAGTGTCTGGTGTCTTTCATCTGCGCAAATTGCTGCTCATGTTATTGCTTCATAGCAAAAACAGGTGTGCTATTTTTGAGATTGGTAATTAGACTAGATTGTTATGTTAGTCTGGGAATCTGTTACACCCATGGGCTTTCTGCAAATCAGAGAAGCCTAGCTTGAGGAAAGAGAAGAGCCGTTTTCAAATCCCCATTTAACACCCCTCTAGACCATCTCTGCATGACTCTCCTGAAAGAACGTCAGAAACCTGACTGACTGTAGACTGTATGATGAGTACAGCTAAGGCTTAATATTCACAGGACAGTAATAGAAACAGCGTTTTTCATATTAAAGGTGCACAAAACACAAAAGACGACAGGAGTAATTATGCACTTCAGCAGCATTTGAGCCATGCCATGAAGGCATTTGCACATTTACTGTAAAAAAGCTGCCAGCCCGTTCTTATGCTTGGCTGGCATGGCAACAGCAGTGCGATAATGGTAATTGTAGGGTGCTGTCGTTTTGTCTTTTCTCACCTTTATCCGAGAATGAAATACATGATTGGGGTTTTACAGGCCAAATCAATCAAGTAATCAGTCTTTAACTGACAGAAGTGTGACTAATCCAGCCTATCACTTTTTCTCCCTGCCTGAATGTGATTATGGTGGGGGAATCCTATGATGAAGGCAAATTGCTTTTCAAACATATCCATAACAGCTTATTTTGAGCTGTCAGCAATAAAAACCTTATCCATTCATTCCATTATTCTTCGCAGTCCCACGTCTGTGGCTCCCAAAATTGCAGGTCATGTTTAATACCTGACAGTGCACATATCCGGCTCACCGTTTTAACCGAATGGAATAATGAGAGGAATCGTCCCCGGGAAGATTATTACCCTTCTTCAATCTCAATAAGGAAAGATCCTGCCTGATATTCGGCCCATTCCTCTCGTGCTGTAATGGAATTCATATGGGCTATTTATCACAGGATCAGTTTATTAGACAGATATTAGCGCCGTTGTTGGCTTACATATTGAACATGAGCGTGCTATCGTCTCAGACTGGATACTGCTTACGCATTGTGGGAGCGCGATTCCCTCAGCATTGACTGAGGTGAAGAGGCAAGACTGCTATAGCTGCTAAAGCAGATTACGAAATTGCCTTCTTTTAATACCCGAACTTAAACAAGCCTGCTTCTCTCCGTCTTTGTCTATGCCAATTTTGCAACAGCTGCTTTTTCCCTATGGGCTAACCAGTTCAAATGTGCAGAATAGAAAATATCCCTGAACACTTGAATCCCTAAATCCCTTACACATTCATGGAGTCGGATTAACAGCAGTAGACAGTTAACACAAAAAGAATAAAGGATGTTTTATTGTTTTTAGTCATTTACAGCAATTAGAGAACGTGTTGTTTTTTTGTTGTTTAACAAGCGATGTTGACATCAATTGACAGACAGCAGCTGATGCGGTTTGGTGTAGGCCTACACCAAACACTGGCTCATGAATGGGTTTGTTTTCACAAACAGAATACAAATGTTTTCACATAGCACAATGACTTGGAGCCACTGAAATAGCGCAAGTGGTTTCCATCATGTCCCTGCAGCCCTTGTAACGTGCGGTGGCTTGTTCAGCAGATGGGCGCTACTGTATGTGTGGCTTCAGTGCCTTCACATTCTCTCACCAGATAAAACAAGTGGATATGGTTTGTTTGTCTCATACTTACTCTGGGGCCTGGCCGCTGCGGCAAAGGATGGCTTTGCCTCATATTTGTCATGGCCGGCTGAGAGCCAGAGCATATTGCAGGTGTAACTCAGGCCCTTCCTTAGACAGATTGTTTCCCCCTTCGCATGACCATGAGTTATTGCAAAGGACCACATTTCTGTCAACAGGCACAGCTTGGGGACCAACCAATCATAATCTAATCTTCTGAATGGGTTCACTGTTGTGGGTGATTGAAATTGTTTATTGTGCGTGGCACAACATTTCAACTCCTGATTAAAAGAAAATATACACATGGCCCTGTATTGACCTGTGTATTTTCTTAGGCCATATGAACCAAAGGGCAGCACCAAGAAAACATATCAGGGAATGTGTTAGATGGATCATTTTGTCTTGCATCTTCTCCTAAAACAAACAACTGCTGTATTTTACACTCATTTCAATAATATTCTATTTCCTTAAATTATGCAATGTTATTGCATTTTTATGTGAATTATGCGAGCTAATGTCCATTCGTAGCAGTTTACAGAAAGTTCTGCCAGAAAGACTTAAAAGGCGAAAGGGATAGAAAATAATACTTTAATCCTGGATAAGGTGTACACATTGAAGGATAATAATTACTAGGAAATAAAGAGTCTTTGGCGTAGGCCCCGTCCTAAACCCAGGTCTTGAAGCGCTCGCAGATCGGGGGAGTCTACTCCCTGGACAATAAGACCATTGAAACATAGCACCTGAAAACAGCAGAACAGGAACTTAAGTTGAATCCTTTTAAAGACAGGTGGCAGACTGCCACTGGCTAGAGTAATGAGTTAACATGTGAGGTAGCGTTGGAGTCTTACTGGCAGAACTTCTGCTAAAGCTTTCAGTTCTAAAAATTTCCCAGAAATCTCCAAAATCTCTACACTGCATCAAACTGTAAATTCTTAACATGAACACCAAGTGTGTTATCCATAACTGGGGACAGTGATAATAAAGCGATAATCTGTACATTTTGTAGATATGGGGATTTAGACACCTCTCTGGTGAGAAGGTGTAACTGCACCAAGTATGTGCAAGATTACTTTTACAACGTGTGTTATGGTGCAGTCTCTTTTCAGATCTGGTGACACTGTAACACCGATACATTGCAGTGATAGCCTGGCTGCCTGTTTCAGTAGCTTGTCATAAAAACTAAAATATCCAAGCTAATGTTTATCCTTGTTCATGCATCCTTGTTTTTTCTGTTCTGCTCTCTGTTATTAGGATGGTAGATCATTCTCGTCACTTCAGTAGCACTGATGTGGTTGTGATGTGTTAGTGAGTGTTGTGTTGGTGTGAGTGAATCAGACACAGCAGTGCTGCTGGAGCTATAAACACCTCAGTGTCACTGCTAGACTGAAAATAGTCCACCAACCAAGACTATCCAGACAACATCGTCTTGTGGTCAGTGATGAAGGACTAGAGGATGACCAACTCTGCACTGTGCAGAAACAGTTGAGCTGCTGTCTCTGACTTTACATCTCCAAGGTCAAAGTATGAGTGTCTGATAGAGTGCACAGTGAGTGGACACTCCAGCAGCACTGCTGTGTCTGATCCACACGTACCAGCACAACACACACTAACACACCACCACCACTTCAGTGTCACTGCAGTGCTGATAACGATCCACCACCCACAATATCTACTCTGTGGTGGTCCTGTGGTGGTCCTATCCTGTAAAGAACAAGGTGAAAGGGAAATAACAAAGTATGCAGAGAAATAGATAGACTACAGTCTGTAAGTCTAGAACTGCAAGGTGCTCCTCTATGGTAAGTGGAGCTGATAAAATGGACAGTGAGTGTAAAATCAGGGGGTAATAATATTCTGATATGACCGTATATATGTATAACATATATATTCTTTCAGCTGCTGCTTTGATGGTGGTGATAAAGAGCACTGTGTAATACTTCAGTCCAGAATGTGCCACTGGGTCAAGATCTAGTGACTGCAAAGGCCACAGCATATGATTCACATCGTTTTCATACTCATTAAATCATTTGCACTCTGTGGATCGGGGCACTGTGTCATTTTAGGATAAGGGTGATCAGGTCAAAATAATTTTGTACTCATTTGCAATGACCCTTCCTTCTAAGGGGACAAGTGGGCCGAACCAGGCCTGCCCCTGACAGCACGACAGAACCACTAGACCCCATTCACTGTAGGGGTCAAGCCATCAGGTCTGTAAAGTTTTTCTTTGTGAGTTTGGTGTGAGTACAAGGAAGGACTGAATGAGGGAGAACTAACTTGAGCTGGAGTTTGGGCCGGCTTCTTCTTGGAGTTAATAGAACAGACAGCCTTCTTATGACTGTGGGGCAATATAGAACAGAGGCACAGCTAGGAGATGGGGTGGTGGCGGTCACTGCCACAACTTCATCATGGTAAACAGAAGTTAGGGATGAAAATTTTTAGGGCAATAATCTAGAGAGTGGAGGAGGAGATTCAGGCATGCTCCTCATGCACATGCGTTCATCTTCAGAATGAGGGGCTGGCAATGTGACCAAACTATAGCGTCCCTCTCTGAGTAGCTGTAGACAGACTGTTCTTGCTGACACATCCTGCTTTGGCTTTCACAATCTTGAGGAAATGGTATTCCATTTTTCCTTACATAGCACACTAATTCATGAGCATCATAGTCATTGAATGTGCACTTCCAACCACAATTCCCAACGTTTTTTTCTGTAACTGTAATTCAGACGTTACTTTAGCTGCTGTTCTTTTCAAAACACTACGCAGTTGAGAAGTCTTTGTGACTCAAGCTCCTGCCATTCATGCTGCAACAAAGAACTTTGTATGTTTTTCTTTCTAAGTCACTCAGATCTTTTACTCTTGCCATCCTGACCCAAACTCGAGGTTAGCTGGGCCTGCTCAGTATTGTTGTACATGCTAAAGAGCATGTTTAGTTGTTGTTTGCTTAATTGTACCATATAGTACAGCTCTGGCTCTGGAAACGCCTTGTCTGCATATATGCCCAGTTTCTATATGACAGTTTGTACTGAATTTGCAAAGCCTACAATATCCACCTCTTAACAGAGAGGTGAGGGTATGTGTGTGCAGAAGCACCGTGTTTATGATAAAAGGACTGCATGGTGAATGTTTGTGCGCATTTCCTGTCAGATACGGCACCATTATTCTGAGTCCCAGTTTTCTTTACGCTGCTCTCCTCTCGCCTTGTCCTGGGAGATATAGAATTAAAACAGTTTTGACTGAACCACAGCAAGTACCCCATGTGACCCTCCTGCTAGCAAAACATCCCAGCTTCCCTCCTGATTTGCATGATTTTAAGGACTGATAATCCTCATAATGATATATATAATGATATATAATGATATATTGCCTGATAGATGGGCCGCTGTTCCGGTTTTATTTCAGATGCCACGTTTTTTCTGTTTTTTTTTTTTTAACCAGAAGCCTCGGGTTATTTGCGTGAATGGTCCCTGGGGGGAGGCTTTGATGTGCCTCAGAAATAGCGTTTAGCCCAAGGCACTCTCGCTGTGATTCCTTATTAAGACCTACAGGGCTGGTGTGTGTTTTTTGCCACAATCACGTTTATCTCTTCACGCTAATGACAAACAGCCAGCACTTCCATTTAGTATCACGCCAGATCTCTGGCTCGGGAGTTTCACTGTACAAGAATGCAGTTCTTCTCTTCATCTTTTAAAACCTTTAATCAGGTTTGATGGAGAAGATTCCGAAAATACCACGTGAAGTCTACCATTCCACCGCTCCGTAGTTTCTTGTGGCTTTGTGTTTGAGCTATTTAAAGGAGTAAATGTTTTGGAATGAAAGGTAGGACTTCACGTCTGAAGCTTCGACCAGACTCTGTGGTGTAGGTAAGAGCTCAGCATTAGAGATCTTTGCTTGCAGACTCCATAGTTGTCACTGAAGGAGGCTGCATGTGAGTTTAAATTGGAAAGGATTTATGTTGGGGTTACAGCCAGGCAGAAAGGAGCCTTTTTTTCTGCAGTAATGGTTGCTTTACTCTCTAGTCCCGTTTGAACGTTGTATATAGAAAAGGTCTTTCTGATGCCATTGATTTTGTATGAGGCTATTTATGTTCCATTTGTGAGGCATGAGAGATAAATGCCTGTAGATTTGAGAGAAAGATATGGCTCAGCCTAATATGGTAGTGGAGAGTGGGGAGTGTATCGTCTTATCAGTGTGGCATTCCGTGTGTTATATAATTCAGTGAAATCTTTAAATCTTGTTTTTTTTCCTCAAATGCTTAGTGTGGCCCAAACCAATGGTGTCTTGTTCAGTAGGGAGCAACATCACTTAGGATTCAGGCCACACTCGAATCAAAGGTGAACTGCATACCAATCAACAACAGACAAAAATAAGCTTACTGTAGCTTAAAAAATGCTAAATCAAAACCACAATCAAGGACTAGGCAGTATTGGCCTTGGGTGATCTTGAGAAGGAAAGGGTCTCGCAATTGCTTTAGCATTGTGGGCTTTTGCTTAGTATGAGATTTGGTTTGGATTACCTTCACCAACACAAGGTCAAAGAGATTATACAATGGAAATGAACATTCAGACATTGTGCCTGTAGAGGTTACATGAGTGTGAGTGGAAGACCTTTTCTCATATTCAAAGACCCAGAGACTTCATCTGTTTGGTCGGCTACGGTGCTTCCATATTATTTACACTTGTTTGCATAATATGAAAAGTTCGTCTTCTGTTATAGTACAGCTACAAAGTATATGAGTATTACTGCTAAATGTATCTGATTAATATCATAAAACATTGTTTCAACTTACAGGTTTAGCTATTGCCAAAAGGAAATGGAACCATTTATGCTATCAAGAAATGGAGATGAAAGGCTGTCAGTATTTTCCAGCGATTTATGCAAAAGAGCTTCCTTACATAGCAGGACATACGTACCAGGAGACAGATTATTATAAACCCGCCTCACAACGTCAGTCCAGCTTTTGTGTTTATAGCTTGTGTGCTTGTTTCCTCTTGCTTTCTGGGAGCAGGTTTTGGTCTGAGAGACACATGATGCTCACGCACCCCTGGTACCTCCAATACTGACAATAATTCAATACTTCCCCCAGATGAAATTCTTCCCAAGGTGAGAGCATTGTCCTGAGCCTTGGTCTCATTTCACATGCAACTCCATCACTGCCAGCCTGGAATTGTCATGAAAGATGACAGCTCTCTCTGAGCAGAATATGAAGCCCATTTTTACTTTTTTTAAGAGACTGCAGTCAGAGTCTCACAACTAACCGGTCTCGGCGGAATAAGGTCATTTAAATCTGGTGGAAGAAGAATGTTTTGAGATATATTAACTAAGAACTTCTTTCCACACCAAATGTGCCTAAAGGGAGCTCAGGCAAGAGATTGAGAGGCAAGAAATTACACACACATATATAAAAGTATTCCTTCTTGTCTGTTGCAGCTTTAGCCTGCTCTTTTACACCTAAATGCAGGCAAGGAACTGAAACGATTTTGTCATGGGTTATGGATTTATTTTATTATGTATTAAACAAAGGTTTATGTGTATTTAGCAATGCCTAGTGCTAAGTGGCTTTCTTGCAGTTGTTGGCAGGGCAGTGCTTTGTGTTCTGTGGGTAATGGCCGGCCCGCTGCCACCTTAGGCTGGAGATTATTGGTCATTAAGTCCCAAATTGCAGGGCACAAGGTTAGCAGGGCTTGATTACCCAGTCAGAGCGCTTCTCCCAGTGAGCTGACCAGCCTATCGCATGAGGCTGGCCTTCACGGTTGGAAGGAGGGCAAGGTTTCACATATAGACACAGAGCAGCCAGCTGCCCTTTTCACACACCTGTCACTACACCTGGTCCACTGCTGGCTACACAGGGTCAAGGACCAAATGAAGGGTTTCCGCTAAAACGACTCGCACCCATCATGTTTTGTTATGTCCCTGTAGCTCAACTGGTAATGGCTTCTCTCCTGCTGGTCTCTGTGGCTTGTGAAGTCAGTGGAGGTCAGTAGCCTGTTTTTTTCCTCAGAAGAAAGACGTTGGGATGTAAATGCTGAGCATGTTATGTGGTGTGAGTCGGTCTCCAAACCCACGTAGAGTTCCTTGCATCAGCACAGCTGCTGTGAGGGCAAAGGCAAGAGCCTCCGACCACAGCAAAGCAGCATTTAGATCACACAGATGTACCACCCAAAGTGCCGTACACTACTGCACAGTGTGAAATTAGGCCTGACCCGGCCAAACCCATTACGTCCTCCGAGATCCACTGTATCCGCCAACAAAGTGGTCTGACCCCCTACAGTAATGCTGCCTCAGGCCAGGTGCTTTGGGTTCCATTCAAGCAGATTCACGACACTGATGCTGTGATAATGACACATAGCAATTATTCAACAAAGGTACCCTGATGCGACAGTTTAGCTCGGAGGACACCCTAATGCCGGCCTACAGAGCTTAAGGGCAAGTGCGTATAAAATGTATACAGTGTTTACACAAGCTGTGTCACTGCAGTGCAGTGGATTAGAGTCTGTAGCTATGTAGAGCCATCTAGGAACAAAGCAGGTTCATTTCAATAAGAGGTATAAGGCTGGGGAAGTCTTCCCCTGAGGATTTCACACCTGGAAGTGATGAATCGTTACACTGGCTGCTGAGTAGGAAATGCATTCATACTTTTTGTTTATTCTAACTGGGTTGAGGGGAAGGCTAAGAAAAATGAGATCTTGACGTTACACGACAGCAGGACTGGTGATTTGAATATAGTTTTTCATAATCATTTGAGAGGGGGATGATAAAGAAGGGAATGGTAACTGAAAACCATAAGGAAGAGAATGAAAACATTAGCCTTTGGCAATGTGCATTAATCTGCAGAATTAATTGGGGTGAGTGTGGGGAAAAAGTCAAGAGTTTGTGCCTTTGAATCTGGGCTTGATGCTGGAGCTGCCTTAAAACTAATTCATGTCCTATTTAATGTACAGCCCACAGCTTATTCCGCTCCCCCCCTCCCTTATTGTGCCAACTCATTAGTTCCTTGCTTTCTGAAACGCTTTATGTCTAATGCTTTGTAGTGTGCAGGTGGCATATCTTATTGTGATGCCAGGCTAAAAGGCTGAAAGTAACAGGGCAGGTCATCACAAGAAATCCCAACACCCCCCCCCCCCCCCCAAAAAAAGCAAACATTCGGCACATTCTGTGATCTGTAGTGTTTTCCTGGGAACTGTGACAAACGCATGCGTCCCAGGTCCAAGAAGTGCAGCAATAACTCTTCTCCGAAGGTAAGGCAGGCAGCCATTGATTGAATTGAGTCAGTAATTCTGTCATGCCAGCATGAGTAATTCAGCTTTTTTTTTTTTACTCCAAAGGCCCTGAAAGAGTCGGCAAGGTGCAGTGGTTTAGTGCTAGAGGTTGGAGGCAGCATCACTTAAGGGAGCACTCCAACTGCAACGATGGAGTGCTGCAACAAAAGGCCCTGTGAAATTAGCTGGATCATTAAGGAGACACGGATAATGACCCCTTTGGCTTCTTTAATTTCACTCCTGCGAAAGAGAGTTTGAATGCTCATCCAGTCCTCTTCTCAGCTGTTTGTTTTGATCCATTTTGAGTCTGTTCTTTCTACCCTTGATGCAAATCCGCTGCCTGTTTTGATAGTTAAGAAACATTAAGCATTGAGTAGGAGCCTTGTTAATACCGCGACGTGCCCACCTCCCCGCACATGTGCATGTATAGCACTAAGCTAAGCTGAGCTAAGTCCTTGATGGTTCCAGCCCCATGTATTTATTTTCTGCCTCCTTCCTTTTGTAACTGGGTGGTTTGGTTTTATTGACAAAGTTGGGTTTAAAGAGCTTTCTCGCTTTGTGTCACAGGAAGCTAATGGGAATTTCAAACCAGTGGTCAAAGAGCGATCACTTTATTATTGGGTAATCCTATCATTCAAAGGCCATTAAAAATAAATCCTCCTCTCCCTCCTCTAATTCTTACTCCAACACTTGACTTGGTGCTGGTTTCGAGCTTTTGCTGCTTTGTGTCAATAATTATGCCACAATTATAGCTATTTGCGCTCGTGGCAGAGGAGGGAGGCGTCATCCTGTGTTGGGTGAAGAGAATGGGGGAGCTGAAATAAGCCTGTGTAATAGAGATTCTTTTGTTCCCACTTTTCCATGTCTGATCGTGATTTACTCAGACATACAAAGTCAGCCCTGCAACGTTCATGGAAGACAATTAGGAGCCGCATTTTCATCCCCTTCTCTGCAACATACTGCAGAGAGCCTAGGTAATTAATTAGCCGAGTGTGAACAAACGCTCACCCTCTCCGTAGCAGGCTCCGATCTGTCGTTTTAGCGGAATTAAAGGCATTAACATTGTTTTCTGTGCCACTCTGGTTTGAAGTCACCTCCGGCAGGGTGAGAAGAGCGAATTGTGCAGCGTTCTGAAGCAGCATCCATAACCCACTGGGCCGCTGGCAGCTTGCTCTGTTGTGCCGTTGCAGCTCATCTCCAGGGTGAGACAGCTGTGCTTATGCCTATCAGGAAAATGAGAATCCCACCGGGCCCCCAACCCTGCTTCCTTCTCCCTTTCTGACAGCTCCCGTTTTCAGCTCCCTGCATGGAGAGCAGCACACAAGGACAAACACCACAGATCAATTACCGAACAGGCAACGGCCTTTTCCTCCCGCTGTATTTCAATGAGACTACCTTCCTGCTCGCCCATACCCAATAACCAGGCATGCCTTTTACCCACGGCACTCGAATTCTGTTTTCACCGCAAGAGAAACACTTGAACTGATTGGTTATGCATAAGAACACTTTGGATTATGCACTCCACGCATGAAAGATTGAACATGTGGAAAGTGAGCAGCCGAAGTAACCGCGGCCAAGAAGCCCATCCACTCTTGTCAGCTGTGCTGGCGGGGTCCTGTGGTGGCAGGGCCAAGCTACGTACCTCACCATCCTGAGTGATTTAGAGCCCGACTTTAATGCTGTTCGTCAGCACCGAGACAGGTACTGCACTGTGCCAGCAATCTGCACGCTGCTGTTTGCAGTGGATTTACAGGCTTCCAGAAGCGCGTCAGGGGGCTCAGACAAAGGCCGCTGTCCTGCCCGGTTTATAGCTCAAGGCTGAACTCCACCCCGATGACTCCATTTACTCCCACTTTTTCTGAAGCTCCATTTTATTTACAGGACTGCTCTCTTTTTATCCAGCTAATAAGTGTTTATAGTGTTATGCTGGGTTGTGTTTGTTTAGCTCTTTTAAACTGTTTTACCGTTATTTCTGCAGTGATAATCTCGATGCGAGGTGCTGCATATGCAAAGAAGATTATCCTGCTTGTGGGCCCTGGGGCTATCCGCAGTCAGGTGCTCTACGGGTCGAGATAAAATAAAATACAATCTGTATAACACGACACACCTGCCTTCTCTCTGACTGATGTGGACAAATTACATAGGTTTTAATAAGCATGGAGAGAGAGGCAGACAGATGGCTAACAGAACCAATGTCTAATGTTGTGGCACTCTGGCAAGCACAAAGCACTCAGAAACTATTAACGAGCGTACTGCTTACTGAGCGCCACTCATCATCTCTATGATTACATTATTACATATTAGACCACAGAAAGCCATAGTATGTGACGTGAC
The DNA here is from genome assembly GCA_034552555.1 of Semaprochilodus insignis. Classification (NCBI taxonomy): domain Eukaryota; kingdom Metazoa; phylum Chordata; class Actinopteri; order Characiformes; family Prochilodontidae; genus Semaprochilodus; species Semaprochilodus insignis. The sequence goes on along the minus strand of CM067475.1, from coordinate 12,802,393 downwards.
GTGATGTGATATCTACACGACAAGTCAGTCGAAAGTCGTAATTGTCTGTTTGTCACCTAAGCTGACAATACTGGTTTGTGACATTTTCACCTTTGTACCTTTTAGCTTAAATGAATATTTGTGAAGAGATAAATGTTTTTGAAGAGATAATTTTTTGAAGAAGTGATCAAAACAATTTCTTACATTAAACCTATGAATGCCTTGAGCTAGAGTGCTGAATGTAGTAATATGCTGTATTTGAGATGAGTTTCCTATGTGTTATATGTGTATTCTGCCAGTCCACATTGCATGAGAAGTCACTCTAATGCTAAAACTGGATCTTGGCTAGAGGAACCATCTGCTATACTAGCTGATGCTTATGCCTCAAATGTTAGTGAACTACAAAAAACATAATTTTTTGCATCAAAGTCTGCTCTGGACATTTTTCTTTTACAGGTCTTAATGAACTCTGCTCTCTTATGTTTTGTTCACTCTAGCAGGCGACAAGTCATTTATGTCGATTGTCTCTTGTGGGTGTGTTTGAGGCAGGTTGTGTTGTCACGTGTTGGTGTGTACAAGGTCCAGGAAAGCTGGCTAGTTTTTAAAGCACATATTATAATTACTGATGAAGTATGGAAACTTAACTGCTTGCATCCGTGGCTAGCTTTACTGCCAGGAATCAAACTTGGATCCCAGTGACAGAACACATTTCTTAGCTCATTGCGTCACTCTGACCACTAAAGCAACTGCACCGAGAATAGTATAACTATTTCAGATGTTGTTGATGGCACCATTCATTATTTGGGTCTTCCAGTATAACGCTACAGCTCAATATGTTACATTGTCTAGCACCGTATCTATCAGCATTTTTGTTTTTACAGGAGTCATGATTTGTTAGTACTTTTCTTATGTTTTCATTCCATAATATTCACTCACCACAACACCCAGCAACACACACCAAATACATCTTATGACCATTTTTAAGCCCTCTTGTGGCCTGACTGTTAACCCAGGCACTAACCTATTGGCAAATAAAGAACTCAACTCATTACATAAGATTTGATACGACTCAACTGAAAAATGTGTGCTTACAATGATTGGCTAGTGTACTGGACAACCATCTATCCCTGCAGACAAGAGACCAGAGTTCAATATCCTGACCAGATAGAGTCCCTGAGCAAGACAACCACAAACTCTTGTGGGTGTGTTTGAGGCAGCTTACGTTGTCATGAATGGGTGTGTCCAGGAACGCTAGCAAGTTTTTAAAGCACATGTTATAATTATTGACGAATACATTTGTATGGAAACCTAACTGCTTGCATTCGTGGCTAGCTTTATTGGCTGGTCAGCATGCTGGCTAACCTTGCTAGCTATCAAGTGGCTTAACTCTCCAGAGACACCAACAATATCCGCTGCATTCTCCCACGCTTTATTTTTCTTCAGATGTATATGTGCAAAGACGCATCATATGAAGCGGGAAAAGCAGAAACAGCAGTTGTGAGTTAAATCGCGGTTACAAATCGCATACACCCATAGGAAATGACTGGTCACTCTGTTGCCTGCTAGTGTGAATATAGGCTCAGTCTGACCAGTTAACAGTCATGGCTATGGATGACATCTGTAAAATGATAATCATTAGTGTATGTGTGTGGGTCGGGATAAAGGATAGACAAAAGTAATTAGTAAAAAGAAATTACAGAAAAAATCATCCAATCAGAGGCCCAGAACTACTCTGGACTCCTAAGTAAGCCTGTGCATTAAATGACTCTAGGCCGGCCTTTGAGTAGCACAGTTCTGTGGTGAATCCTCTAGTGTCTGGTGGGATTGTAATCAAAGCCCGAGCTCCATGACTCCCGAGTACCACTTTACACTGTGAAATTTGATTTGTCCCTTGAGACCGCTGTGTCCACCACCTCTCAGAACAAATGTCTTGAAGCACAATGCAGCCACCCGAAGATCTTGATTGTTTTTTCCCTACAGTCAAACAGTCAGACAAATCTTTACTGGAATATATATTTGAAGCCTTTTTTGTACCCAAAGAATTTCTGGAGTCCCCATGGCTGGACCTGGCTCCATTTCTTTTGACTCTTAAAAGCAATCCATACCTCTCCTCTCTCCATTCACATTCTCTCCTGTTACTGAGGGGCTTTTTGTCTCTTGAAAGGAGAACAGCAGTTGTCCAGCCAGAGATCCTTATCGCACCCTTTTCTGAGTGGGAAATAAAAAAGTCAAGGTGATTCTTTTCATGCAAGCTTTGTCATTCTTATGTTTTTGCCCCTGCAAGTTTATAACTTTGAAATAATTGCCTGCGGTGCCATGGGGTAACCAGTGAATGACAGCGTTGTACTGGAAGGTCAAAAAAACATCTACCTTTGTTTTGTCCTATGCAGACATAAGACAGGTAACCTTTTCTTTCACACCAATCCAAAGAGCACCTTGAACCACAAAGTGAGCTTGCATGCAGTTTTGGAATGGTTAATAGTGAATTAAAGGAGACCTTTAATAGCCTTGTCAAAAGCGCAGATGACAAGATGAAATCTGCTGCCACTTCCAAGTCAATCCGTAAAACAAAAAGTGTCAAAGCGTCTGGAAAGTGAAACAAGAGAAATCAAATGATGAGAGAAAGCTGAAAGTTAAGGAATAACTCTTTCATTTGTTATTGGTGGTGTCTGTCTAAATTCAGTTTGTATGGTTTAACCTAGCCACTTTCTCAGCCTCACTTTTATTGTGGACCAATGCATACAACTGTGCTGCACTAGGATCTGCAGTAGTCTCTCCTATAATTGCTTTACACTTGAGTTTTGGTGGTGGGCGTTTTTTTTTCTTTTTTTTCTGACTTTCTGATAAATGTACAAAGAAGCTAGACAGTTATTTTCACTGCTAGTAAGCAAAATATCTTTTATAGCCACCATATGACCTTGGTAGATGCCTTCAAGTCATTATTACAAAGGACAGAATGGATTACTGGAGTGACTGAAATGGTTTGTCCGATGGAGCAGACAACAAGCTAAAAGCTAAAGTTTGCTAGGTCACTGTCTACACACCTGTTTATCTCACTTTGGTTAATTTTCTCTGGCTGAAAGTGTTACAAATCTCCTGTGTTGTGTAGTTTGTGCTGAATGAAGATTATTTAATGAGTTGAGTTCTAATTCTACACCAGAGGGCTTAAAAACGGTCATATGATGTATTTGGTGGGTTTTGCTGGGTACTGTGGTGAATGAATAGTGTGAAACGAAAACAGGAAAACTATTTAAAAAATCCTGACTTCTGTAAATGATACACCGATACAGTGCTAGAGAATGTAACATATTGAACACTGTAGCTTTATGCTGGAAGACCCAAATAATGAATGGTGCCATTAATAACATCTCGAATAGTTATACTATTCTCTGTGCAGTTGCTTTAGTGGTCAGAGTGATGCAATAAGCTAAGAAATGTGTTCTATCACTGGGATCCCAGTTTGATTCCTGGCCGTGCCACAGTCGTCTATGCCCAGGAGCAGACATTTGGCCATCCTCCCGTTGGGAAGAAAAGACAGCTTGGTCTTTACTTCTGTCAGTTTAGACCAGTATGTTGGCATCTGTTACGTCAGACACGGAAAAGTTCCCAGTTGCATATGTTTCAGTCGGAAACATGTGTTGGCTCTCAGCTTCCCAGGTTGGGAGCTATTAAGGGACAGGAGATAATCTAGATACTGAGTAGAAATTGGTAGTGACCGACACTGGGGAGAAAAGAATGAACTCTCTGTGTAGTTTTATGTGTTGGTAGAAAGATAGGCCAGAGAGTGGCCTGCAGAGTCGCTGCATTTTGGCCTAAAATTTGGAGAAACAACATGATGTCCATGCAGTTTGTCATCTTGGCATGGCTCTTTGCGTCCAGCGGTCTGAAGGACATGTTCACACAGTCGCTAACACAAGTTATTGATCTCTCAGTCTGGCTGCGGTTATGACCTCCTGTTGTTATAAGTCAGCGTTAAAGCCAGAACACTCTAGGCCATAAGATTCAAGTATAATCCGTATCAGCTTGAAGCCACTACTTATGTTTACTGCAGTAGCTCTTCTGCTCCCAGGGGAGACATATAAACGTTCACCTTCTCTACAAGGAAGCGGTACGTAAGAGCACATAACAGTACTTCCATATGTTTTGTGTAGGGTAGTCATGGTGTCACAGATTCATCTTTGTTTTTATTTGTTTCATTTACAGGGATGTACAAAGGTAGTTTGCCCTTGAAAACCTCCCCTCTTTAAAAAACCTTTTACTCAACATCTCATGTTCAAGGATGCTGCCAATGTAATGCGTTTAACCTAGGCGTGTTTAAGTGCAGATATTCACATTCACAGTAGGTAGTAGGTAAATTCTCCCAGAGGCATTAGTTTTGTTAGAACTGTTATGTCGGTATGCCACAGATAATGCTCCGTACGAGCAGGTGCAAACCACGCTAACATTAACTCCTTTAACTAGGTGGCTACACCAGTCATGTTTCAAATGAAAATGCAGCAGCCTGACATGCTCTTCCCGCTGCCTAGTGTGCTGCATCTAGAGTAGGCTGCTTTCTAAGCCGTCTCAATAAAGGCTTATTCTGGTTTTGCATATTGTCTTTTGTGGCAAAACATAGACATCAGAGTGAAGAGGAGCTACTGACTTGGTCTCCTTGTCCAGCTGGTATTCATGGCGCGAATGCCTGTAAGATTTTCCAGTGATCAAAAGCCAAGTACATGGGACGCATGTATGAGATAAATGACTTGACAAAGTTGATAAAGCTAAAGTTGCCTTCTTATTCGAATTTCCAATTCCTCCTTAAAGGGTGCAGCAGTTGCATTCAAGCACCCGTACAGGTGCCCGAGTGTACCTGGTGCTTGATTTAAAATGGAAATTCAAACAAAAAGCTGCCAAATAAAAGGCCAACTTTGTCTTTGTAGACATCCAGACGCAACTCAACATTTAGCACTGCTTGTTCAGTTTTGTTTTTACTGTTTTGCATTATAAAACATCCCAGAATAATAATCGATTGCTAAATCTACAAAAACAGGTTTATTTATCAAGGGTTTCACCCTACATTCAAATCATTTGTCAATTCCCTGCTGTTAAGGCAGTTTCCTCAAGCATCCTTATGAGACATGTGATGTAGTGTAAGTTCTAGTGTTTATGGTAGTTGTAGTCCATTAAGTAATTTGCCCACCATAAACAATCCAACTGTAAACAAAAGGCCTCGGGAAGTTCAGCAGGTTGGTTTGGGTTTGCTATTTGTGAAGCTAGCAACAATTGGAGATGTTATCACTTGCCTGCTGAAAAAAGGCTCAGCTTATCAAGACATCTCTGAATTAGGAAGCTGCCTACTGTGCTTGCTATCTTTGTCCTGCCTATATTTTTTTTTAGATTTAACTGTTTAAATTAAAAATCACATTTAATATCTTTGAGGCTTATTTTGTTGATATTTCACTTCCTGTGTGCAAAATTGTGTCATTCTATAACTTTTTTTGCTGGTTTAGGTTTGTTCGTTCTTAATGGTGCAGAAAATAAAAACTTTTTTTTTGCAGTTAAAATTGTATATTGTTCTACTTATTAGGCATAAGACTTTTAAAAGTCTTGCTGTATTTTTGTCTTAGTGTTTTAATTTGTGCTACAACACAACACTACGCAACTTTTATAGCACCAGTGCTCCCTACTCAAAAAGCTTAGTACTAACGGAGGTCTGGGTATTGGCAGCAACTTCATGATATGATATGTATGACAATTCAAGCACCACCAGTATGTTACGTTATTATATATGGGACAACACATCAGACATAAGGCAGTTTTTTGTCAAAATTGTTTAACAACAGCAGGGGATCTTATTTTCTCTCACTTCGAGGTTGGTTTGACACAGTCTAAAGTTGCACTGGGTTTAAAAAAAATGTGGCCCCGCCTAAGAAACCATAGGTCACATACTGGAATGACTGTTGTCCAGAGATGTTTGCCTCAACGTCCATGAAGAATCTGTAAGAACTGACAACTCATCAAAAACAAACAGGCTGGTAGACACACTGTCTGGGACTCCATATGACCCCAGATCACTCGTGTTGTTAAAACTACATGGATATCATTTGTATCACTTTGTGAATGTCCTGCTAAACCATTGTACAGTTTTGCTGTTGCCTCCTTTAGGACAGCCGTTCATTTGCACTAATGTGTTTACACAGCTGTGCAGCAATGAGTATGTGAGTAGATTAATAGGGTTAAATCTAATTCTCTCTGACTTACTACAGAGAGGTAGATGTTTCAGTTTCACATTTTTGTTCTCTCACTTCTGAGGTCTAATAGTAGAACCACTATTCTACCACTGTATCTAATACTAGAGCCACTAATAGTAGTACACAGACTCTGGAAGCAGTAGCTCTGCACAGGTCTCGAGGGCTGATAGGCAGAAAAAGAGTCGCACCAGTTCGTTTTTCACAGCAGTACCAGGATGCACTCCTGGCTTTCTTTCTCCCACTCCAGTAGAGCCGCGAGTCCAAGGATGCTCATTACCTCACAGGAGCTTGTCCACTCACTCCGGAAAGCTCCCTCAGTGTCAGAGCTGCAGACTTGGACTGATTCTTCTTTCTTTGCTTCCTGCTCTGTTATACTCCCCCTGACTCTGCCACCACCGCCCACCCCACCCCCCCCTCTTCGAGGCACAGTTTCCTCTGTCGGTAACCTGAAAGAATCCTCTGAAACATATTTTCCCTTAAGAGACGGCTGGAAAATCTCTCTGCTTCTTCCCGCTCCAGGCCAGCCACGGCTGCAGCTTAGCGGGATAGAGCCCTCTAATGCTTAAAATTCTTCCCGAATTTTCCTGCTGCCATCCATTGTCTGAGGAGATGGCTTTACCCAGGGCAGTTTCATATACCATTCATTACCCATCTACTCAGCAGGATATTAGCCAAAGCCAGTCAGCATAAGCACACATCTCCAGGGTGTCGCAGCCATGGCTTATCGCTCTATTACTGGTCCACTCGAGCCTGGAGCTCGGAACATCGGCAATTCCTCGCCAGCCTTGTATGCTCGCAGATGCCGACAAGGTGGTAGAATGTGTTACATGCGTGTCCCATGACATCACAGAATATACGAGGATACTGGACAAGTATTATGAGCCTGTTTATCTCAGACAGGAGAACTGTCCTCACCATCACCTTCAGGGAACATAAACTGAGGAGGGGGAGGTGGGCGAGCACCTTTAAACTCAGCCACCGTGTCACGCATTAACGCCATGTTGCCGTAGAAACGTGTATCAGCTTGGTTACCCCTTGTCAAATGCAAGGCACTTTCAGAGGCATCCTGTGACTGACATGCTTTTACAGCTTTCTGAGGCTTTTGGGAAGATGGGAAGACGTCCATATCTAAATAACCTTCACCTTCTGCAGCTGTGCATTACTGCATATGATCAGCAGCATAACAGCTTGGGTGATTTCAGCAGAGTTGAGTCCTCATAGCAGGTGATTGAAGGGAGCTTAATTCCATTTTACCGGCCTCTAGTGATTCTTTTAAAGGACAAAATGGGCTAAGACAGCCCTGGAACGTGACATAGACTCTGACAAGGCATTCCTAGGTAATGGATGCAGCCATAGCATCACATAAGCAATGACCACGCACCGTTCCAGTGATCCATGAGGCGTAAACCTCTGAGTGCAACAAATTTCTGCAGTCCTTGGTAATTTAGGACCTCTTGTGTCTCAGCACTGTTCTGGGGTCCATGCCAGTGAGTCTTCATTATGAATTACTATTGGGCACAATTTTGTACAGATCAGCTTTACTCTTTTCTGATTACAGCACACGTACTGTCAGTTCATCGCCTCCAATGTTGTCTCTCTGCTTTGTGCAAGAACTGTTTTTGTCTTTGCTTTAAAAGAGCCCCGCTGGGCATATCTTTATATTTTTGACTGCAGCTTGGACATTACACTATCAAGTAATCCGCATCCTCTGATTCAGCTTTTCAGCTATGACAGTTATTCAAGGCAAATATTTAATACAACTGATTAAAATAAAGTGCAGAACTCAAGACAGTGTACAGTGCACTGACTGGATTTGCCTGGCTGTATATTTACTCTTGTGATTGGCTACCAAGCATTGACATAGAAAAATGGCATCTCACCATCGGTCTAGCGATGTGGAGGGCAGATGAGCAGATTTAGGGTAGTGGGGGCTTTCACAGGGAATATGCATAATCAGATGTGGTTAAAACACAAGGTGTTGTGAACACGACTGAGTGCATGTTTGGTCTTCAGGTGGGTTTAAAGGGAGAAACTTCTATGCAGCTTGAATTGCTTGAAACTTATATAACACTAAATCGCATTTGAGCTGCTCGGTGTAAAGCTTCCTAAACTCACTTGAGACGCATCCACTTAACACTAATTCAAAACAGTGATGATGCATAAATTGGTCATGTTGTGGGACATACCGTACTGGTCAACAGTTAACTACTGATTTACATTTACACTGACATTTATGGCATTTAACAGACACTCTGATCCAGAAACCATGCTTAGTGTTCAGTCAGAGCATGTTTTTCCAGAAACCGTGCTTAGTGTTCAGTCAGAGCATGTTTTTCCAGAAACCGTGCTTAGTGTTCAGTCAGAGCATGTTTTCTAGCTAGTACAAGAGGGTTAGAGTCTAAAACTCACCTTGAGCTCAGACACTGCCCAAACAAGAGCCAGTGCTGATACCTAGAAAGAAGAATACAAAGTTATATACAAAGCATAAGAACACTACCTAGTAATCCAAACCCAGCACTCATACCTAGAGAGAAGAAACGCTATGCTCAGTATTAGTGCCAAAACAAAGCTTTTCAATACATATACTTATATATATCCTCATAAGACTTTCTTATTTGTAGTTTAATGTTTTGCTTTAGAATACGTGTGAAGACATCAAACTAAAAAGTAGCACTCATGAAATCATGCAGTCCATGATTTTTTTTTTTTTTCGAAGCAATTCTGGACAAATTCTGTTGATCTGTCCATCACAAATATTCACAAAATTGAAAGGGTAGTTTTTAAACTGTGCAAAAAAAGAGATCAAAATATATATTAGAGGTGATACATCAAGAGTATATGTGATATCACAGTATTTTTTTCAGATGTCTCATCAGTTGGAACGTCAAGTGTAAGCTAGCAGAGTCTTTTAAGAGACAGAAAAACATTAATTTATTTGGGTGTGTCTAAACTTTTGAGTGGTACTGTACTTTCACACAAGAAAATAAAACAGAAAATGATTTATTGGGTGGTGGGTAAAGAAGACCCCTTGACTTGGTGGATTTTGTCAGTTACCTGAGCCATGACAACAAATATGAGTTTATCAGAACTAATGTTTTTGTAACAAGCTGCGATAGCTCACCATCTACTGGTAACAACTCTTTACATGGCTGCCTGTGCCAGGGTTTATTCTTCTGTAGCTTGCTGTTTTTGGGATTTAATGGTCTTTCATTTTAGTAAAGACAAACCAACACTCACGGCTGCTTGTTAATGAACTTGACCAACACATTTCTTATACAGCAAGGTACTGTACACGTCGTGTGGCGTTCTGTACAATCCTTATAACATTACTGAACTAAACAGCAGCAGTGATGGCTGGAGTGCTGCAGCGTTATGGCTTTTGGCGCTGAGTCCACTTCGGCATGAGGAGCGGGCCACGGTGGGGCTTCAGTGTTTCGCCCGCTGTGCTGGGTTGAAGAGGCCACAAGTGCGCTATGTATAATGAGCAGAGAGACGTTACGGGTGCCTGCATTATTAATAGTAGAGCTGAAAGTGTTGAACAGTGATGATTTCTGAGTTGTTTATGTGTGAAGAGACCGAGATCGAGAAAGTGGCAGTTCTGATGATCACCGCAGCTACGGTGCTTGAATGATGGCACTCAAGTACCCTAGTCTGAAACCGGAGTCTCTTTTAAAAATAATTCAAGTAGGTCGTTCAGTGATTGCGTGGATGTCTTAAGCAGGAGTGAATGTTGTTGTTTTTGGGTGGATTCAAATCCTTTCCATTGATTGAGTAGAGGTTACCAATAACCGGTTAGCAGTGACCTCTTTTTGTAGGTCATTCTGTCTGAAATAATGTGGGCATTCTTCCATATATGCTGTACAAAACTGTTCAAATTTTACCTCATTTGAAGTTATATAAGCTTGATGGAGATCTTATACCAATACCACAGGCTGTATACATCACTCTTTTGGGAAGGTTTTCCAGATTTTTGGGTGCGTTTTGGTAAGTTTGTGCTGGTTCAGTCAAATGAGTTCAGTTGATTTGAGGTCAGGGCTCTGTAAAGCCTCTGGAGCTCCTCAGCACTTGCCATAACACTTACCATAACATGTTATGGACCACCCTTTGTGAGTAGACGGTCAGAAACAGGAAAGGGCCTTTGCCATACTGTTAACACAATGTTGGAAGGATGTAATTGTCTGAAATGTCTTCGTATGCTGTAGCATTAACATCACCCTGCACTGGCCTTGCCCGAAACCTAAAGAAACAGTCCCAGGCCATTATTCCTCCTCCACCGAACGTTACTGTTGGCGGTATGCATTCTGGTAGGCCAGATAGTGAAGCTGATTCTTCACTCCAGAGAGCACGTTTTCACTGCTCCACATTCCAGTGGCAGCATGCTTTTATGCCACTCCAGCTGACACGTCTTAAGCTTATGTGCAGCTACTCGGCCATGGAAACCCATTATATGAAGCTTGATATAAGAGAAAATCAAGCTCCATTCTGTGAGTTTGCATGGTCTGTTGCTTCGTGGCTGAGAAGTTGTTGCTCCGAGATGCTTCCCTTTCACAATTATAGGTTTTACATTTGGCTAGCAGGGCAGACATTTCACAAACTGACTTGTGGCAAATGTGGAATTCTATAAAAGCGCTGCGTTTAAAGTCTCTGAAAATCTTCCCTACAACTCGTTCTACTGCCAGTGTTTTGTATATGGGGACTGCATATCTGTGTGCTTGATTTTATACAGCTCTTAGCAATGGATGTAGGTGAAACACCTGAACGCAATCCATCCACTTGCATAGCGAAAGGGAAGTTGAAGGAAAATGGCTAAAAATAGGTTAAAGAAAACTATAAAACTCCCAAAACTGTAAAACATATTAAAAGACATTTTAATGTAAAAGATCACTGAGAGATGGAAAAACATAAGCTCCACTGGCTTTAGATCTGAAATCTGATCTGGTGTGGATTTATCCTTCTTATATCTGAGACAAATCAACTATAAGGATCTGAAGGTACCCTACCCTGGACCTAGACTTAATGATCGTTGTACCTTGAAATTGAATGAAGGGTGATTTTGTACGCTACTCTACAGTGCTGGACAGTATCTCAGTAAATGTAATTGGTTACTGTACTGAAGTATTTCCATTCTGGGGGCCTTTTCACTTTAACTCCACTATATTTCAAACTCAAATGTCTTTTATGTTTACTCCACTATATCATGGCCAAATCTGCCCGTCCTGTGAAGCGAGCCCACCAATCAGCAAGCACTTTGAACTTGTTTTGACCTGTTGGGCAGAGCTTGGTTCTAGCTAATGGAAACTGCTATCCTTCAGTGTTTTGTGGTTATGGTCATTTGAAAAGACACCGGTGTCAGACTAATTAATTACCTTCTATTATAAGACTGGTGGACCGAGACTGACACTAGAGTCTCTTCACCTAAAATAAGTCTTGTTCCAGAAATGATAATAGGACATTAGAGCCATAATAAATCATGCTGCTGTTACTTTCCATATTTAAGTACATTTGAAGGTAAATACTTTAGTGCTTTTATTGAAGTGGAGGTCTAAAGACAGGAACATCTACTTTTACTGGAGGAATATTGTAACTTAGGTATCTCTACTTTAACTCAACTACATGGCTTGTGTACTTCGTCCACCTCTGGTACCCTATTTGTTTCTGCAGTTTTGAGGATGGTACTCCTAGATGGGCGCAGTGAAATGTTTCAATTAAAAAGGCTCATTTTAGAGCTTAGAGGTTTGTAAAAAATATAGATTGAATCAGTACTGATATCAGCAGCTCTTCAAGGTTTCATTACCACTGTTGAAAAAAAAAAAAGAGGCATTGTGCCTTCTCTAGTGGATTTTCGTGAATTTCACTGATTGGAAGAAAATGTAACTAGCGTCCAAACAGTAACAGCAGTATCTCAGTGTTATTTAATTAGGTGATCTCCATTTCCAGCATCTGATAGGCTGCCTGATGCAAAAGCTTGTGTATTCACCAGATGAGAGGAACTTGTCACTCAGCCCTTCTTTTTTTCCACCTTCCCCAATTAGCTTGAGATATAAACACCCAAATATCAAAACACTTCGTTGGAAAAACTGCAGTGACATCTCTAGCATAGCCAGAGCCTATTTTCAGATGTATTAATTGGTAGAGGAGGTGCTGTGCAGTGGTTCATAGGCTGAGCACTCTGTATGATTCATCCCGTTCTCCTCACTGAGTCATTGCTGCTTCTTTCTACCCCCTTTCCCCCCAGCAGCGTACAGCTTTGAAAAACCCTCCTAGATGTGCCCTTCAGCAGGGCAGCCCTCACTCACTGGACACACCTCAGCGTCTGGGTCTGTCCATCTGCGGCAGGTTTTTAAGTGGGAGCTCGGGCAGCTTCAGCAACGTGCAGACAGGCCTGATTGCCCCTTGTCTGGTGTGTCAAAGGGCTGGGGAGAGAGGGAGTAATCGCTGTCCACTATCAAGCCTGCTCTCGCAGCAGCAGCCCCATGTAGAGTGATTCTTCACATTAAATAGCCCCAAAGTTTCTTCTCTTTGAGATAAGGCTTCTAATTGGTATTCCTAATGAATGGGGACCCTTTTGTTTGTAGGTCCAGGAACGAATCACAATTAGTCATTGATCTAAACGGGAGCAGACTTTTTAGAGCTTTTCTGGAGAGTGAATTTTAATGCCTGTCACAAAGCGAAAGGGTTGTTTCAGACAGTTGCCCATGGATATTTAGGCCTTCTCCTGAGATGTGCTATATTTTTTCTTTTTTTTTTCAAGAACATTTACATTCACACTTCCGCAGCAGTAAATTGACATGAAATAAATAAACATTAAGCATTTGCTTTCGCGAGCGCATTTGAAATTCTGCCATAGCCAGTGTAGCCTAAAGACCCTGACATGTTTTGCTGGACTTTTTCGTTGGCGTGGGGCTGAATTTCTGCCTGGCACAGATGTATTCTCTTCATGTGCTGATGAGGTATCATAACTTGTCAAACACCATACACTTAGGTTCAAAGTGCTGGCTGCCTCTTTGATTTACAGTCAGCTCATCAAACAGATGGTAATGCACTAGTTTTGCCCACTCCGACTGTCAGTGTGTGGGCTATACTCTGCCAGACTGACTGACAGATAAAAAGCAGGCTAGTTCTCCCAGGAGCCCCTTTAGAGGTAATTGAGTTAAGAGTCAAAACCAGACCCATATTTGGACTGCAAGGTAGCCAGTATCTGGAGCCCGCTTTCACCTTATCTGCTGCTGTGAATGATGACAGAGGGCTCCCGATTAGACAGGGTCTGCATCTAATGCTGGTTTTTGTGATTTGGGGGTGGGGAAGGTTGTATGTGAAGCGTCCTGATAAACGTGACTCATGATAAATGGAAATCGCAGCCGGCACTTTTGGCAGCAACCATGAGGGAATTTAGAAAAGCTTAATGTTAAATTGGTCGTGTTTTCTATCCCGGGCCATTTCTGCTTCCCACTATAGCGCCTTGCCACAGCCGTTTGTGACGCCCGTCCATCAGCTTTTGCGTTTAGCCTCCTGTTTAATGGTAAGTAAAGTGAAATGCTGGGGGAAAAAAGGAGCTAATGAAAAGGAGGGGAAGAAGGGGGGCCAAATTCATCAGAGCGGACCGGGATATGGCCCCTCTCTATCCGGCATGAGCTCAGCCTGTCTCCTGTCGGAACATTTCATCTTTGATAATAATCCCGACAAATTGAATTTTCGTGCCTGACTCTGCTTATGCATTCCCGCGGAGGGCCTGCAGTGGGACGGCCCAACGGAGAAGCAGTATGCAGATGAGAGAGCCGCTCTGCCTCTCCGGCTGCGGCGCACAAGCAAATGGAAAGTGAAGGCTCCACTGAGCGCACGTGGTTAAGCAGCAGAGGTGAAGGGAAGAGGCACCGCCTTCATGCTCTGTGTCTCAGACCAGGTGAGTCCACTCTCCAGATGCAGTCTGCTGCAAGAGAGTACGACCATGGGTATCTAGTCCCCAGAATCTGGCAAGCGTCAAGAAATATGCAACCAGAAGAATATTAGTTATGAAAAACGTGGCTGCGATTTATCTTTACTATTCCGTTTTGAATATTAAAAAAGCTTGTGGAAGACGCTATCTTGGTCAGTGTGCTCCTGCAAACATTTCATTTCCTCATGGGTTGATGCAGCACTTTTTTCCCCTGCTTTCCCTTCTGTGCCCCAACCCCCCCCCCCCTATTCCTCGTAATACAAATGTGTGCTTGATTTAATCAGATATGAATGAGAATTTTCAGGGAGCTTGTTGGCATTCAAAAAAGCACCCATTCCCACTGCGCATCAAAGGCAAAGTGTCTCAAGTGCATTGTGCCATCATTGTGTATTCCTCCCTCTCCATTTCAGTCAGCACACCAAAGGCACTTATCTTTAGACAATGGAGGGCTTTGTGGCGCTGATGGAATTATCTGTACACGGAGTGGTCATCAGAATAAATACATTCATTTCCTTCAGTAGATTGACAAGTAGATTGCAGCTACAAGGTTATATTTGAGCAGCAACAGGTTACACTTCTGAGCTTTCCTGAAAATTACCCTAAGCACTTTGCAAGAACATTCTTCAACACAGCTCCATTCTTCAGCAAGTCCATTTGGCTCTTTTGGAATGGGAATAAGATGATAAAAAGGATGGGCAAAGAAATGACATCACGTGATACTTGAAGACATTTTTAGCATATGGAAGTATCATGTTGTTTCCAGGCTCTCTGTAATTGCTCAAAATCAATCCTAAGTACAGGCAGCCAGTAAGGATTGTGTTACAAGATGATGTCACCTTGTAACAGAGAAAAGCACTGGAATTTCAACAAGGTGTTTTAAGCAGTGGAGAAAAGTGGTTTCTGTGGAACAGAGTTTTTCCCTTTGGGGTGTACTTTGGGCTCACTGGACAAACAATTAGTCACCTATGACTGAAACCTAATAGTGTGTAATATCTCAATGAGCATGAATAACAGCTGCAGTTTGATTTGGCATAGACTGGACAGGTTTCTAGATTCCCTGGTATAGTTCTGAGGAGAATTTCCTGTAGCCTGGGATTTTTGTCACTGCTGGTAAACATGTATGATCGTATGTTTCCAGGCACCTGCAAATTCAGCTACTTCCTTCTCATTATGGCCTTTGCTTTGGAACGCCCAAATGTACCACTTCTTCTCAATCTATGAATGCTATTGCACACCACACAGGTACTTATAGCCCAGTGATCTTTGTGCAACGTCATCCGCAGGAGCCTGAAGTTACTAGCACCTCAAACACGCAACGTGACAGATTTTTTGTCTGGTGAACTTATGAGATATATATGTACAAAATGTTATGCAATCCATCACAATAACAATAACATTGCATTTCTTGCATTGAGAGGGAAGGAAGTAAGACAGAAAGAGAGACTGATATTAACTGAAAAATGCATTGTTCCTCTCATCTTTGCAGCATCAAAGAACAATAGGAATCACAAGGCGAGAAAACTTGAATCAAGCTGTCAGCGAAGGGCTGCCAGCGAAGAGAGGAAATGTGCTTGATGAAAAATGCATTGATACTGACGGCAGTAGCGCAGTACATTAAAACAAGGTGTTCTTTGCCCGTGGTCGTGCTGATTCCATTTGGATGCACCTCTTCCTGTTGCTATTTCCGTATTTATAGGCTACCACAAGGCTCCCGCATTTGTCAGGTTTTATGCTGGAGCTCAAAGAACTGATGGCTGAGGGCTGATTACAGAGTGCAACCTTTAGCTTTGGATTTAAAAGCCCTCCATAAGCAGAAGTGTTTTTGACTCAACTCGCATTCAGGCATGTGTTCAGTCGTTCAGCTCTTGACTTTTTTGAGCTTAACTAAGGAGGGAACAAACTCACAGGTGTGTCGTATAAAAGAGAAAGCTGGAAGAATCAGGATAGTTGCTCGAGTCAGCACGAAGAACAATGAGTCGGATCTCCATGGGGCAACTACATAATGGTGTTGGTGTGAGGTGCAGTGGAGATGTCATAGACACACACTTAACCCTCACTCTGCTCCTTCGGTTCAGCAGCTTTGAGGCTCCAGGAAGGTGAGGAGCTCTCTGCAAAACGTCTCCAGGCATGACTTTTCTCTTCTGGTGAGACGGTAAAGGGAGAGAGAGAGAGAAATAGAGGGGAGGAGGGAGGTCGAGGGAAAGGATCCCAGTGGCTGGTGGGAGGTAGGTGGAGAGAGAGAGAGAGAGAGAGAAAGAGGAATTACTTAGTGACTCAGTGGATGCACAGTGGGGAATAAATCTCACACAGATTATTTATGATAAACATGTTTTGTTTCTGTGTTTTATGCGGAGTTCAGCATGTCCAGCAGCGTGCATTTGTCCTAATTACTGAGATTATGGCACTCACATCAGCAATCTATTTATGCAGACAAGAAAAACAACATTTTCCATGATATGTCTTCTGTCACTAAATTGCCCCCAGGTGTGAGTGTGTCTGCCCTGTTCTGTATGTCTGCCCTGTGATGGACTGGTGGTACCTCCCTTCCGTCCAATGAGCGCTGGGATAGGCTCCAGCACCCCACATCGGCCAGAAGAATAAGCAGCTCAGAAGTGAATGAATGAACGAGTGAATGAGTCATTGAATAATTTATGTTAGTTGTATGAATTGTATGCTTTGGCGTCACTTTCCTGCTGGAATACACCCTGTGAGTCGGACTAGGAACCGGAACATTCTGCAACTGGCTGTAAAATGAAACAAGTGCTTATCTGCCTAAATTGAAGCCAGCTGGGCAGTAAAATATAAAGTCATGTGGTCATCGTGATCTTTAATGTTTCTAGGTATAACCGGATCTACAAAATCATCTGGACAACTGTCTAAATCTGCTTTGTGGAGTTCCCATTATATAAGAACTGGGTTTGTTTTAGCTGCTAACACTGTTTAACCATCCTGACAGAAAAGTTACAGAGATGCAGCATTTAAATGAGAGCTGCCACGTATTGAATTAATGAGTGGTCAATACAGTGTAGAACTTGGTATACACACCTAACACAAATTGGCATCCCAGTGGATCCCAGTTGTTTCTGCAAATTACTGCGATCTGTATGAGGCAGAAATTAGCTTCCTATTCGCCGGGTTCTTATTCAGATTTTCCTGTTCCACTTTAAGTGGAGCAGCAGTTACATTCTGACCTGAGGTGCCCGAGTGTCACTGCTGCGCTATTTAAGGTGGGACTGGAAAAATTAAAATAAAATGCTGGCAAATAAGAAGCTGACTTCAGGCTCGTGTGATCCATTTTCTTTTCTTTATGTTTAGGGGTGCAACGAAATGAAAATCTTTGGCCGAAGCTGAAAGCGAACAAAATGACACATTTGGCCGGAAATCGAAGGCCGAATACGTTTTTTTCACGTGTTTCATTAATTTTGCCACTTTTTTATCATTGCATAAATTAAATAGGCTAAATGTATTTTTGTCTGAACACTGAACATTTATAACCCCAGGCATTTTTTAGCAGACATACCAACAAAGCACAATATGACTTATATATATATATAATATATATAATATATACTTATTATATATATATATATTAGCAAAAAACATCTTGTCTGACATGTCTGCCCTATTGACAGAGAGCACCTCACTCCACGCTGCTCATGTTTTTATCACGTTGTTGTAAAATTGGGGTCTGTGTTTCACCGAGAGAGAGCGCGAGAGAAAAGGCGTGTGCGGGTGAGAGTGAGTGTGCGCTGTATTGGCTCTGTTCTGTTCTTTACTCCGTCTGGAACTCCGTTTGGCTCGAATGCTTGAAACTCAATAAAAGCTGGGAGACTTCAGTGGGTATTAACCTAGAGGAGCACTGGAGTTAAGTAAAAGTTCCACTCTGGTTCCCGGGAACTAGAGAAAGTTAACAGCGTCATTAAAAATGTCATTGTTCGGTATGAACGATTCAGTTTTTTCACTTATTTGGCCGAATAATTTCGGCTGCCAAACATTTGGTGCATCCCTGTTTATGTGACATCAGTCTGGTCAGAATTCCTGCTGAACTGTTTGACCAATTCTTTCCCAGCTCTTTCCCTTGTTAGATGTTCCAGATATTGCCCATGTCCAGCAATGTTAGCCCTAAACCACTTTAGGGGTACAGGCACAATTTAGTATTAATATAGAGGTGGATTTTTCATCTCATTTTTGGACTGAGTTTGAGCTGTACTGACGTTTGACCTGAAAATGATTTGGGCTAAAATGGTGCATGAACTTAGAAACTTTACATCAAGAAAGACAACATTGTAATTTTTTTATATAGTGATAGAAATGTAGTGATAGCAGGAAACACAAGAAAGGCCCTCATTTTAAATGCTGATACGTTTAACTCTAGCCACATTGCAACTCGACTGGGGGCAGATGTTATTGAGTTACAGGGGACAAAGCCTCTAGACTATATTGCTGCTGAGATGCTCAGTATGTTAAGGTTAATAAGCTGGGTTCGCCTTAACTGTTTATTAACAGTTTGAGCGTAGATAAGCTAAGTGGATTTAATGTTTATAACATCATTTACACTCCCCTTTATGAAGACTGAAGCTGTCTCATAACCTCTTCTTTTGTCATGCTCTTTTTACATTTGCGCTTTGTCACCTGAAATATTGTGGTTCAGCAGCCAGGAAATCACTTAGATCCCCCGTAACGAATGTGTCCAGAGCAAAAGGAGAAGGTTGTCTCTCATCTCCACAGGTGTGGGATGTAATAAGATCAGATGGCGGTCTCTTAAATGTTGCAGACATGTATTTCCAGCTCCAAAATTAAAAGTGTTGCTGAGCTTTGTTCAGAACTTGGGGGACCTGCCAATTTGTTGGAAAGCGTTTTATCTAGTGACTGAAAGACATCCTTGGTTGTCGCCTTCTGATCTGTCCTGCATGGTGGCCTCTGATTCCCGATGGCACAATAACAACAGACCCCATACTTATTTCAGGATCATTTGTATGCTGTGGGAAGGAACTAGTATACGGCACAAATTGATTTGTCTGAGATTTGAGGGCGGCGCTGCAAGGATGTGTGTGTGTATGTGTGTGTGTTTCTTTATTTCTTCTCCTTTTCGATTGAAGTCTGTTACATGGTGCCCCACTGTTCCGGCACTAAGAGGTCTCTTTTTAAAGTCAAAGCTTTGTGCCCGTCTTGTGAGAAGAGGGAGATGGAAACCTTGGCCGGAGTATTGAAGGTTGTTGCTGGTTGTCTGTAGCGCAGTGAAGTGCAGTTCCTCGCTGCATTGGTGCCTGGGAAACCGTGCCTGTTTTGATGACCTTTATTTATGATTGAGCTTCTGAACTCGAGTGAGGCACGCCACAGGAAGTGGCAGGCCCTTTTTGGACAGATGCTTTCTGATTATGCACGGATTACACAGTGTGTTAACACAGCAGGTCTCATCCACCCCCCCTCACCCTTCCTTGCAGTGTGTTGGTGGTCAGTGCAAATTGGAAAATCCGGTGAACTGATGATCCGGAATATTGGCTTCAAATGGGAGGGTGTGTTGGAGAGTGGCTCGGCCAGGGTCTTGGAACATTAAGAGGGGGACAGATGCTGCCTCGGTTTCCTAATCACACCCTTTTCTTTCATCTCTCCCCACAGGTGATGTGGCCCCTTACTTCAAAACAGAGCCAGGGCCGCCGGAAACCCACCTGGAGGGGAACCGGTTGGTCATGACCTGTCTGGCAGAGGGGAGCTGGCCTCTAGAGTTCAAATGGATGTTCAACAGCACAGATATCACTGCCTTCTCCCCGGAGTACAAGTGAGAGCCTGCTTTCATTTCAGCCTACACCTCAGGAGAGGTCTTACTTAGACAACTGCCTTAAGGGGGGGAAAAAAAGCAGGTCACATTTAACACGGGGAACTAATTCATTACCTTCCAACTCCATGCAGCCTTCTTACACAGTGACTCGTGTTACACGTATACGCTATAATCAAAAATACATGCTGCTGTGGGTGGCTGCTATGGTTATTATGCAGTGTCTTAAGCCAGTCTTGTCAGTAATCCACATGAAAACTTCTTTATATTTTCAATTTATTACCCAAGTTATCTGCTTTCCGATACAAAATTCATAAGTTTTTCATGCTCCCATTTCATGATCACACTTTGTGAAGTGTCAGATGCTTCACATGTTTGGGCCAGTCATTTAATGTCCTTTGATTGAGGAAAAAAAATGAAAGCACAGGAAATTAAAATGAAAATTTAATTAAGTTTCCTGCACTGATTACTTCAGTTTATGCAATTGCATGTTTAATCATTCATACAGTTTTTAATTCCACTACTTGCTCTCCATCGTATTTCCATTTCTGGAGAATAATGCCATCTCAGCTGTGCTCTCCAAAGTCAGCTTGAGAGCTGCGCCAGTTTTAAACACTTTCTTAGACATACGGATTGGTAAAACCGATGAAGTATCGCCCCCAGTGTGCTCCCTTTGTTTTTATGCAATAGCTCGCTGCTGGAGACAGCTTTTCGTGGTTGGATGATGCATTCAAATGCTTTTTTACCTGTGAGTGCACTTGATTCATGCTTAGCGTCAATTTGCATTGCTTCACTTCTTTTTTTACTTCCCTGTGACACACATTCATATGGAAAAGGGACAGTTTGTCTGTTGGCTCGCCTAATTGGTATTGCTTTTCCAATTATCCTCCATCATCGGCACTGGAGCAGCACCTTTTTGAGCAGCACTGGGGTTCCTATTGACTCTCCCTGGAAATTCCCTCAGAGATAAACCCTCAGCGGGGTTTTGGAAGGCATGAGCGGGTCCGGGTAAGGACAAGACGCAGTGCATTATCCACATTTGGAAATACCGGCACATTTTAATGCATTGTTTCCACGGGCGCTAATATTGGGGGAAGTGGCCATTTGGCATGGGGCTGATATTCGTCATCGCGGGCGAGAGCTGGGTGGGAGTCTAATGGCATTTTAATGATTCGCTTGCTCTAATGCGCAGGTTGGCAAAAAGGCCTGGCCTCGGCTGCAAGGGTAAACCTATTAACCCGGTCCCGCTAAGTGAGAACGCACTTAGAATTGAAATCTCTTGCAAGTGTCTAAATGCACTGGCAAATATCAAATTGGCATAGCACTGTGCTCATGTGGTATGGTGATGCGGTATGATGAAATTTACCTGCAAAAGATGTTATATGGTTCTCTCTTTTTCACTTGTTCCCTGCTCTCTCTCTCTCTCTCTCTCTCTCTGTCTCTCTCTGTCGCTCTCTCTCTGTCGCTCTCTCTCTGTCGCTCTCTCTCAGGTACATTGTTCCATCCTTGCAGCGCTCAGACATGGGTACATACCAGTGCATAGTGAGGAACAGAATGGGCGCTCTGCTGCAACGAAGAGCAGAAATACAAGTTGCATGTGAGTGTGTGGTTCTCACTTCCAATCCCAGGAACTCTGTGTACTGTACTGTACACAACACAGCAGGGCCAGCTGTTCTGTAATCTGGACTGATTTACTACAGAATATATACATATAAAGCAGGCAGTAAGTCTACAGGGCAGGAACGGTCCGGAGCCTCATGTGCAGCACATTCACTCTGCTGCTTAGAGGACAGTAAAACCTGTGTCAACCAGAGAAGCATAGAACCACTTAAATCTTAAATTACATTTGTATATTTATTTATTTAGGATTAATTTATCATGTATAAAGAGTAGTACAGCAGTCTAACGAGAAGTTATTATTTCAAAGCTGACGATGCTGTGAATTCTATCTGAAATCTTCATTTTTTATCAAAAACAGTTTAAATCTTTAATCATTCCATTTGTTAATTTGATGCGTTTATGAGCTTTTGTGTTTAAAAAGAAATAAAGGAGTAGGCCGAACCTGCTGAAGAAGAGATGTAAGTTACTTCATAGCAGACGACGCCGTGACGTTATTTTGAACCGCTTTGTTTGTAGATTCATTTACGCATTGTTTTTAACATATAACGTAAAAAAAAAAAAGTGCTGTCCATCTCATTTTTCCACATATCTATGTGGTAGCCTGACATGTTATTTTTTTAAACCTTTCATCATATGCAGTCTTTTTTATTGATTTTTGAATGATTTTTAAATATGTTCCCTTTACTCTTTTGCCTGTGAATCATTTGACTATGTTAATGTGGACGAAATCATCACTGAAATATATGTCAATGGATTTTCTGATTACATTTACATTTACATTTACGGCATTTAGCAGACGCTCTTATCCAGAGCGACTTACAACCGTGCTTAGTGTTCCGTTGGATAATGTTTCCTAGCTAGTATAAGTAGGTTAGGAGTCTAAAACTCACCCTGAGCTCAGGCACTGCCTGAACAAGGGCCAGTGCTGCTACCTAGAGAGAAGAATACACAGACATACAGTATATAGCCTAATTGCACTACCTGGTAACCCAACCCAGAGTGATCATTTTCTGAAGAGTGGTCAAATGTGGTGTTGAACAGTCAAATCTTTTTTCTAGCTGGGTACAGGCCTAAACATTACATTGTGTTACACTTAAAGTGCAAATTTTTAAGAAAAATATATTTTTTAATTTTATAGAATTCAAATGTAGAATTTCTGGCAGGCCAAGTTAAATGTTAAATGTCCAATCCAGTTTTAACCTCCGGGCTCCCCTTTTTACCAGTTCTGTTCTAGACCTTCTAGAAGTCCTAGATTGACTGTAAAACATCTACATATAACACAATGTCTATTTCAAGCTTTAAATAAAACATGAAAATGTCATTTCTGAAGGCTTAGCTACCCAGTGGTACACTATTACACATGCACTGAGAAACTACCAGAGACTGACACCATTCCACATGGCCATGCCATAGTGCCTCATACCTCAGTTCTGTTTACATTATAAAAACTCATCCTTTCATGAATTTTCATCAGCCAATCCTGTTCTTTCTCTACCATTATCTCAGCAAGGCTCAGCAAGTCTCCCCATCTCCCCCGCTGCTTCCTGTTTGCATTTCCGTGTCTGAAATGAGCCATTTTAAACACTTTGAAATGATGTACAAAATGCATTGCTTTTCCAACGGAATTATGTCAAAGAATTCATGGCACAATGCAGCCAAGTTTTTTATGTTTGTTTGTTTTGTTTTTTTTCCTTTTTCTTTCGGCAATGTGATGCAATCTTGTAGTGCAGCGTGCCATGAACACATGCCTTTGTTTGAAAGAACACCTGTGCAGTTAATGCTTGTATGTAAAGATAAGGCTGGTCTGCAGAAGCTTTAGGGGAGTTTTCCTTTTTGAGTGCAGACCACTTCCATGCTCATTCATTTGTTCTGTTGGCTGTCTTTATGCAGATATGGGAGACTTTGTGGAGACTGAGCAGCGGAAAACAGTGACCCAAGGCCGGGCCGCCATCCTTAACTCGCCAGCGGTCAGCTGTTTCCCCTGGCCACAGGTGACGTGGTACAGGGACGGTTATAAAATCATCCCCAGCAGCAGAGTGTAAGTGCAGCTGCACCGCCCAGCTCATTTGCTTTTGCATGTTTCTCCAATCATTCATTTCTCTATCGTTCAGGTTATTTAGCGATCTAGCACTTATATCACCTGTGGTGACTATGCACCAAAAATAAATTTTTGGCCAAAACAGATCTGGTCCACTTCTGGCACAGATACAGCAGAGTTGCCTACATTTGGCTGAGGTGTGGCCCTAATGTGGTGCATATGTGGCTCACATCTTGCTACAAGGAGACGTCCTGTCAAAGTGCTGCCAAAGATAAAAATAGGGAATGTGGGCCAGATTTGGGCCAGAACTATTCTGCTGTCTGGGCTGTATTTTTGTCTTGGTTTTCAAAGAAAAAAAGCAGATTGCAGATTAAACACACTTACTGAACACTGAACATTTTGACATCCCAGCAGACATACCTACAACATCCCAGCAGACACACCAACAACATCCCAGCAGACACACCAACAACATCCCAGCAGACACATCAACAACATCCCAGCAGACATACCAACAACATCCCAGCAGACATACCAACAAAGCACAATATGACAGAAAAACCCAGCCGACATGCTGCATTCACAAAGAGCGCCTCACTCCACGCTGGCGCCAATTTTATAGCATTGTGGTAAAAGAGAAAGAGTGTGTGTGTACACCTCTTTATGGAGTTTCATTTGGCTCGAATGCTTGAAACTGAATGAAAGCTGGGAAGCGTCTGTGTGCTCTGGTGTGACTCGCACTGGAAAAATAAGGTGTTAAAGTGGATATTAGCCTAGAGCAATTGGCGCTAGCCCTGGAGCTAAAGTTCCGCTTTGGTTCCCGCCTACATCTGGGAACTAGAAAAAGGTAACAGCATCATTAAAAACATAATTGTTTCATATTAAAAAAATAAAAAAAGTGGAACTATAGTATATTAATGATGTATCAATAAGGAAGGTTGGGGAGAATCATAATATTTTTTTATGTTAACATTAAAAAATGCATAAATAATGTAAAACCTTCTAAAAACTATGGGCATTTTCACACTTGGGCTATTTCAGCTTCTCAAGTGGACTCTGACACATGGTTTTCTAAGAATATGTAAACATAAAAAATGAACTCTGACCCTTCTAATGGCCTGAACTCGGACAGGCACCCAAGGTGGTCTCAGTATGCTTTGTTTGTAGGTTGTTATGTGCTCCAAATGATTTGTACATTGTGAAAACAAAACAGCCCCAATCTGCTTTGTGTTCTGCTTTGTCGTTAAAAGACCTGTCGTTAAAAGGCTTCCTGTGCTTAAACAGCCACAGTCTTCCAGCACTGTAGTTTGCTTACCTTGTGAACGCAAAAGAGTTCTGAGGTCATTTGTAGCTGTTGCTGTTTCAGGTTGACTTCAACAGAACTGAGTTTGGTTCATTTAGAACTATATATGAAAACACCCTTTAATCACAAAGACAACAGCCATCAAGGCTGCAGTCAGTATTTGGACATATATCCATATGTGAGAAAGTCTGCGCCCATCAGGGAACAATAAAATGCTCCACAGATCACACACGTTGCATAAGCGTCCTTCCTTCAGTTTTTACATGGAGCCAAACGGTTAATGGATAAGCACTAATCACATTGAACTGACTTAATTGCCACTACAACACCAAATAAAATCTGTGAAGCTATATAGTGTCACACTGTCAGACTTGTGCAGGATGCTCTTCACCAGTGTATTCAAGCCCTGTGTAAAAGTCAGCTATCAATGTACCGGTATTTGATGTGTTGGTTATATAACTACTGACAGCACTTTAATTCAATTATGATTCTTTAGGAAATGATCCAGTTAGGTCTGTCACAGCTGTTACATAATCGCCTAACTGTGATTATTTGAGATGATTGCAGTTATTTTCCACAGTTCTTAAATTTCAGTCTTTTCTGTTTTTTTTCCTGAAAGGCATGTAGGTTTGCTTGACTCTACATATAATTCTTTAAAACTTTAACTGTTGTTTCCACTGCATGACCAGTGTTGGCTGCCAAATAAACATAGTTAGCAGTCCAAATTTGCCACTTTTGACTTTGATAGTAATACAATAAATAAGAAATTAAATTATGTATTGCAATTATGTACAAGATAATTGATTGTCAGCTAAAATGTATTGGCTGTGGTAGCCCTAGATTCA
This sequence comes from Semaprochilodus insignis, assembly GCA_034552555.1. Classification (NCBI taxonomy): domain Eukaryota; kingdom Metazoa; phylum Chordata; class Actinopteri; order Characiformes; family Prochilodontidae; genus Semaprochilodus; species Semaprochilodus insignis. The sequence continues at coordinate 12,776,669 of CM067475.1, read as the reverse complement.
GTGAATCATAGAATCTCTAAATTCACCATTATATTTGATATTTTGGTACAGTTCAAAAACATTATTAAAAAATACACTGAATGCACAAATTGTGTGGGATGTTTTCTGTGTTCCACAGCTGTGTGAATAGTGACTAGGAGACTTGAAGACATTGGAATAGAGACAAGAAAACAGTACACAAAGCTTTCTATTTAATGAAAAGCCTAAAAATTTTATTTTGACCAGAAAAAGATCTGTGCAGCTGAATTGCAGCCTTCATTTTTGTCTTTAAACAAATGAATCTACAGTGACTTCATCATAATAGCCCTTCACAGTGTAAAACTCTCAACTTTTTGTCAGTAGCAAAATCATAAATTCTTCTATGACTTGATGTTTGGGTTTACCCTTATCTGAAAAGATGAATATGGCAGAGAGGGGGTAAATGAGGTGTACATCTAATGCCCTAAGACACTTGAGAGCTGAGCATCTGTTCATTGAGAAATTTCCTAAAGGCACAGCTACTTTTCTACTGTGCTGGCAGTGTGAGGAACCCCCTCTCATTTTTGCTTAGCAGGGGTCCTCTGGAAGAAAAGACCAGAATAAACCTTAGAAAGGAAAAAGAACGTTGGCCAGTGACACAAACACAAAAAGTCGGGGACTTTGCACACGTGTATGTGTGTTTGCACTTCTTCTTGTCAGAGAAGGAGAAGTGCAATTAATGCCTGTTCCCGGCCGTTCTTTAATCTAACTATGGTAGTTCTTCATTGCCTTTTTCCAATTAGCAGCCTGCCCAGGCAGAGACAGGCACGCTTGATCCGCTCCCCCATTATCGCTCAAGTGTCTTTCTCATTCTGCTTCATTTCAGCAGTGCCCCAAATCACAGCCTCGTGCACCATCCAGCCATACCTAATGACTCACCCCCTTCATTGCAACCCTACAAAGGTGGCCCTGTTCAGGAAAAAAAAGCATTTGATTTCATCGGAAGGCATAATGGAAAAGTGATTAGAATCGCAATGCCGAATTTGGAAATTTACTTGGGCTGGTAATGATCTGTGTTCGATTCATCCCTGTGCAGGCTCCCTTGCACCAGGCTCAAACTGATTATAGGGAGATCCACTCACCATAGTCAAACTTTCCTTCCCAGACAGCTGCTTGAAGTGGGGTGCCCTGGTGTGCATGTGTATTTTGTCCTGAGGTAGACCGGGGCTCTCTTTAGTTCAGCACAGTGGAGGAGGATGAGGAACGGTGCTTCAGTAAGCCACAGCCCAGCCCTATAGATATGCTTACAGTGTTCTGGCACCTCTCCAGCTCCATAATTGGACCAGAGCTCCTCTCCCAGTGCTTTGACACAATATTGCATCAGGACGAAAAGCAGACTCTGTGCTCCAGCAAATGAATATGCCACTGCCAGCCAACATTAGTAGTCCCGCATACGCAGCTCTGTGGAAAGCGGAAAGAGGTAACGCTAATGCACATGCCTATGACTTTTTTACCTGTGGGACCTTGGCAGCGTTCCCAGAAAACGGCAGCCGTCTGCCCCCCAGCTGGACTCAGCAGGCCTCCGGGGACCCAGGCCTACGCCTGACCCTGTACACAGCTCCCAGAGAATGGGCAACGGAGTAATATAAAGAAATCATATCCCAGGCCAAGCCCATTAGCATGTTCCTGGATGTGATGTCATGTTCTTAATTGTTCTGTGGCAGCGGCAGAAGCAGTGCAATCAGCTTAGCCATTTAAACTGGCACTACTTGTAGCTGGGCAGAATCCCCAGGAAAGGGTTTTGGAAAATAGGGGCGTACTTCATAAGCAATTGACTCACATGGTGATTAAATTAACTGGCCTTGCAGGATCAAAGTTTATCTGTGTGGGAGGACTCGCAGCCCAGAATCAATAACCACGCAATGCAACATGCGGCAACGCAAATCTCTTTATGAGTCTCATAAGATATTTACGTCTTGGAATCGAATCCTGCCGCGTTGCAAAGGAGACAAATGTCCTCTGCAGAATAGCAGGGCACGAGGAATTGATGCCGAGGTGCTTGTTTAGAAATGACCTTGTCTGGCAGTGTGATGCTTTTCCATAAAATCTATTAAAAGCAAGTTTTGATAATTGTTTCTGTTGCCAGTGACTGTTCAAAACGGATGATTTCTCTGTAGCTTGTATGTGTAAACACTTCGGAGTTGCACATTTGGCCATTTCTATGGGGAAAAGGAGTTATGGTTTTTACAAGCACATAACTTGCAATACAGTGATCACAAAGTGTACATGTTTCCACATTACACCGTGACTCTGTGACTTTATTGACTGGATGGCATGAATACAGATTGACTTGGTTGATATATCATGATTTTAGGGCATATTGTAGATTTAATATAAATGGCTCAGATTCAGACAATTCTGACTATTTCCACAAAATATTTGATAGAATTCCACATAATGTTGGAATTCCAGGACAATGTTATAGTAGAAGGCAAAATTAGTTGTTACTTAGATCCATATATGGACAGACTACCTCAAAGGAAACTTCCAGCCATCTTCGCATTGATACACTAAACACTGATAGAAACATTGTAGATATCTGGAGACAGTTCTGTTTTAAACTCATAGCTTATGTTACATGCACCAAATATCATAGCATTTTGATTTATGAATCATAGCATGGTCACACTTCATCTTAAAGGCATTTGTCCTAAACAGTATTCTTGCTGGCGTTTCAATCCATTACTACTGAAACTTGACATTTAAAGATTATATGGCTGCAGGGACTGCTGAGTTCCTAGAGATCTACGACAATGAAGAGGTTTCAGACTCTTCCCTATGGGAAACATTTAAAGTTGTTTTGCAAGGTCACATTAAATCCTTTAGTCTGTTAGTTCTCCAGAAAAAAGGCCCAGTCATAGACTGGAAAATTTAAAACACACTCCCGTCACTTGAACAGGCTTACAGACCCTCCTTCTCACAGCTTAATTATAACGTCCTAAGAGTAAAAGGATGACTATACCTCCTTAGTAGCTGTGTTAGAAAACCTCTTACTAAAACTTAAACAGAAGCAGGTTGGGTTAGGGAATAAACCTGAAAGGCTGTTAGCGACACTGCTAAAGTGAAAGTAACCCAAACAAACAGTCCATAAAATGAAATTAAAACAGGAAAACTGATTATAAATCCAAAAGAGATTAATGATTGCTTCAGGGAATGTTAGTCTGAACAATACTCAGCAAAGTCAAAGCTAATGACCTGGACTGTATTTTCTTCTTCAGCAATCTAGAAATTATCTCGATTCTGCATGTTTTGAATCTGATATTTATACATCTATTCAGGCCTTCTGGCCTGACAGGCAGCATGTCTGGAAGAATTTGTGTGTTTTATTTTTTTTTTTTTCACAAAAACTTTACTTCCCTGATGCTGGGAATGGGGAATGATTCCCATAAAAATGGGAGGCTTCCTAGTTAGATCTATGAAGCAAAAAATATGCTTACTTCTCTCTATATATAGGCCTATAGTGCTTTTAATTTTGAACCAAAAATGATTTACAAAAGTGCAGGATACCAATGTAGAAAGGAATATTGCAGCTATCATACATCCTGACCAAACTGGTTTTATTCCAGGAAGGTTTTCAGTCACTGATGAACGCCAGCTTGGAACAAAACAACTCCACAGTAGCTATTATCTCTTTAGATGACCAGATTGAATGGCACTCAAGCAGTTCATGTTTGGTGACCCCTTTTTTACATGGATAAAACTGCTATATTTATGCCCAGCATCATTTATGTGCCTAACTAATTAAATGATGTTGACTTATTGGGTAAAATGTCAGGATGTGCAATTAATTGGCGCAAAAGTGAATTTGGTAGGAATTTGAATACCAATTTTCTTCATTCTATTCCATTTAAACCAGTTGACAACCATTTCTGTATCTGGGTCTTAAAATATTAGGAAATCCTAAACATTAATTTGAGTTAAACATGATTGATGACCTGAAGATAAATACTGAGACCTGGAGGCTGCCTCCCTTGTCAGTTATTGGTTGTATCAGTGGATTTAAGATGGTCACACTCTGAGGTTTTTAGTGCTTGCCTCTAGCATTCTTTAAATGATGAAATACTATTATCATGTCATTTGTTTGGGCCTACAAGACACCAAGAGCAGCAAAAACACATTCCGCAGAAACCCACAGCAACTGGAGGTTTAGGCCTGCTGGTGTTTTTAGTCACTATTATTGGGTCACAAATGCCATGGTCCCTACTCATTGGCCATGGGGGACTCCAGGGGAGGCACTACTGGACAGCTCTTCATTATGGTTAAGAATGAAATGTTAATAGCAAAATCTTCCGACCCAGTTTGACTTTTTTCCAAGGTAAAGTCACATACATTTAGTTGTTTGCTAATCATTTTAGGGAATTCACTGAGGATTTGAAATCAGATAAAAATATATTTCTATAAACACAACAGTATCAAATAAACATTTATTTACTCCAGCACAGACTAATGGAGACTTCCTTTGTTCCTGTGTTATGTTGCATAAACAGTCTCTATAAAGATGATGATAGAAGTTTACCTCTTTTACTTTTTATCATTTGCAAGTTAGGGATCATATTCAGGTAAATATTCCTCAGTTTACAAAACCTGGATTTCTGGTGTAACTTATTTATACACTATATACTTTCTACTATATATATATATATTTTGACTGCCAAAAGTATGTCAAAAATATCAACTTAGACATTTTTGGTTCCTTTTATGTGGCAATCACCCCCAGTACCAATGGATTCTAAGCCTGGAGATCTTTGTTTTCTCCATCTGTTGCAGCTTGAAATGATTTGTATACTAGCCATTCAGTGTGTTTGCTTGTTGTTTTGCTGATATTGGCAATATTACTGTGCACTTCCTTCATATGTGTCACACTTGGGCACTTTATCATGTGGACCCTGCATCCTCCTCATCACTCTAGCATCTTTAAAATGCTATGCCAATAAACAGTTCATTATTCCAATGGAACAGGCTCTGACCCCCATAGCGGTTTGTCCCATTAGCATTAAATGTTTGTCTCCCAGCGTCTATAACCTCCTGTCTCTAAAGCTAAAGGATGGGACTTGGGGTGGAAGGAAGTGTTTGTGTATTTCACAGCTTTATTGCTAAAATGCACTCTGCCTCCCCTTTTCAGAATTATGCTGTCTGCTGGTAAGATAATGTAGCTCATTGAGATGGAAGCTGTGGTCAGCAGATGCATCAATAAAACGTGCTCGAGGCAGCAGATCTCATTCTGATGCTGCTCTCTGTGTTTTAATTCCAAGTGTCTGTGCTCTTGTGATGCAGATATTTGTGTTCTGACTATAGATGTACTGATTAAAGCCCCCCTCAGTGTCTCTTTCAGCTTATTCATCGCATCATGTTGTTAGACAAAACGAGTAATTGAAGAGCTGCTAATGGACATCAAGAAGAATGTTTGCATCCAGATCTCAGTGAAGTTTGAAAACAGAAGAGGAGAATGTTGTCCGGCGATTTTGCAAACTTTTCCTTTCTTCTTCCTCTGTTCACCAGTTCCACTCGGGCCTCGGAAAGGAAAGTGGCCTTTTGGTCTGTTAATGTAGCGTGAAATAAGTGGCGGTGCGGATCGTCAGCAGGGCCGGCCTGCATGGCTCCAGCTGATTCCAATCAGTCCTTCATGCCGAGGAATCATTGTGCCGCAGTCCACATGAAGCATGACTCTTTTTCTAAACCCACTGCGGTGTGCTTACAACCTCCTCCTGCTCTTTTTTTCTTCCTCCCCTCCTCTCGGTTTATATGCATGTACGCAGAGAACTGTTAAAAGCCAGGAAAGGTCCAGAGGTGAATGCCAATGTATGTTGAGCCGAGGAAGTGCCGGGCTTTGAAAGTCACTCTCCTCGTTCCACCTTGGCTTCCCCTTTAGCGTGCATGAAATTTTCATGATGGTGATAATTACCCCAACAGTGTGAAGTGCTTTTCTGTTCCCATTGCAGATCAAAGTAGCTGGTTGGGGGAAAGAGATATTGGGTCTACCTCTCATTGCTTTGTCCTTGCATCCTCCTCTACCTTGCTGAATTTTTCATCATTCATTATTAGATATCTTTGATGTCTCTACCCATTATGGGCCGTTCAGCCACCCAGTGTATTCAGCACAGAAAATGGCTTCTACAGTGGTCCAACAAATTCCACCCCCCCCTTTTTTTTACCAGAAAGAAATGAGAGGATACATCAGTCAAACACAGTAAGTGAAGCCCCTCACAGGCAACGGATTACTTCCCTGTTAAATGCGGCAGCTAACGTGGCCACGCTCATGTGTGGAGCCATAAATGCCATGATTGACAACGATAGTGTGGCTGTCATGTGCCTGTGAGTGTTGCTAGTTCCCCTGAGTGAATCATGGTCTCTTTTTGTAAAGAGGCTTATCAGACCCTCCAGCCAGGAAGCCATGAACCTGGAACGTATGGCTCCATAGAGGTTTAGACAGAGGTGTGTGTATATGAGAGAGAGCGAGAGAGAGAATAGACCCTAAATAAAGCTCTGTAAGAATAGAGCCATCCAGATGAGGAACTGCAGGATGTCAGTATTCGCTCCAACACTGCAGACCAGGCTGCATAAAACACAGAAGCTGTCAGACAGTGATTTGGGGGGGACCATTTTGTGAGTGCAGTTCATCCTAAATGAATCTTCTTTGCTAACAAGAACTGAAAATCGAGTGCTTATTATAGCGATAGTTGGACGAAAAATCTAATTTGCACAATTTTGGCCTTATCTCAGATATAGTTAGTCAGCCATAACATGCTTGGTCTCAGAAGTTCAATTTTTTTTTAGCTTCGCACTGGAGATTTGAGGCTGATGTTGCTAACAAGAAATGTTTTAGTGCTTACTAATTAGCATCATGCAAACTGCATCTCTAAATCATCACACCCTTGCCTCAAATCATGGTGAGTTCTTAAGTAATCTCAAATGGACTTGCTTATGTGATTCCTGGCACTGTGCACATGGTAGTTGATGGTAGACTAGTGGCAGGAGAAGTGATTACGTTAACAGATGGTCATGCATTAAAATCCCAGGACCTCGCTGCTGATGACATTGTGATCCCGTTTCCTCTTGGTCAGTTCATGCGACTTGTAACTGGATTGCATTTACACTTGATAGTCAAGTGTGTCTCTGGTCAGTCAGACTGAAATCCGGTTGCTGTGAGGGATGGAATGTGCAAACCCGCTTGTTAATCGCCAAGCAATTACCAACTGTTTATCCGTTCACGCTCTACTGTCTGCAGTTTGTTTTGCACGGTAGTGTCTGTCCACATTGGCATTAAGCACTTTGTTTTGTCCGGTGTCCAACCATGTGTGTCCTCCATGATTATCTTCCTTGCAGACACGGATCACATGCCTGGCGATGCACTGCTTGAAGAGGAGTTTCAGTTTCACTGGAAGGAGTTTTGGTTGTTAAATGTGTATTGGAGAGACGAACGCGTTTACACTGCTATAACATGGCTCAAACGTGTCTCAGGCCGCCTCTTGAACTGGTTTGAGAGATTAGACATGTATCTGTTTTGAATGCGTGTTGGTTGTGTTCACAATTCAAGATCCAGATATAATCCTGATACTCAAGACCCATGAAGTTGGTGGTGAAAATGTATGTCTATGCTTCACAGACAGGGATAGTTAGTTTTCCTTACTATATGGCTTAAACATTAAATATTATATATAATTGTATGCTTCTAGATGTCTGCTACTGTTTTTAGCTTTTTGGTTTTTGGCACGTTTTATAGATATCAGTTAAGCATGTGCAAAAGCCTTAGGTACTTGGTTGTCCATTCAAAGTGCCTGTACCGAAATCAGTGTTATGTTTTATACAGGCTAGTAATTTCATAGATTGCAGTTGTTATTTCCTAACAGAGATTTGAATGAGTATTGTATTATACTTTGCAGCTACAACACACTGGTACCTTAACATGAGTACATTCCCAAAGGCAGAGTGCATTACGCTTTGGCATGGCTTTTTCTCCTACCTAGCTGATGTTATCTACATCCAGCAACAATGAAATCTACAACGTTGGCCGATGTCCACTGAGAAGAATATACCTCATGTAGAAGATGGCGCTTCCTACATTGCATAGTTTGCCATAGTGTTAATGTTAGCTTATCTGAAGAGGATCCTGCATTACTCATCTGACACAGAAATCTCCCGAATTCCCTTGCCAATTAGGTAGATTGACTACATTTCAAGTAAGAGGAAAATACAGTATATTAGAAAACTACGGTTTTTAATTTGGTAGCATTTTGGCCTGTCGTTGGACAGTTATACAATACCCATCAGCTTTTAAATGATCATTTGGTTGTCAGATGAATACGATTATTCCAGGTTGTAGCCTCTGGTCTTTGTCGATTTTCCCTTTGAGCTGACACCTCGTTTCGAAATCAATGCAGCCTGGCACGGAGAGAGTTTGGTGACAAATGACGTAGGCTGATTTAATCCAATAGCGGCAGTCTGTGTGGCCTGGTCCTAATGCACCCGCTTGCTGGGAGGGCCACCTTTATGAAGTTAATTATTAAGAAGCGCCATCACTCAGCCGAGGAATCTGCAGGGTGAACCTGCTTTCCCCTCAAGGCCCGGACTTTCATCCGTCTTCGTCCGCTCCCCCCACCCCGCTTCCCACCTCACGTACCCTAACCCCTTAAATAAATGAGTGTGTTGTCACTGCAGGAGTAAAGGAGCCCAGAGATTCCAGACAGGATTATAGTTAGCACAAAAGCGCCCGCGTCTCCCTTCCTTCAAGGCACAGTCGTACTCGCAGCAATGAAAATGCTCTCTCTCATTTAAAGTTGCTTTTGATTAAAAGCTCTCACGGGCGCACGGCATCTGGAAAGGAAGCTGAGTTTGGTTTTTCATTCTTTTTTCTTTTTTTAACTGCAAGCTTCAGTGGCAGGAGCAGCAGGTTGCCATGGAGTGACAATCAACTATGAAAGGAGCTGAGAGGAACTTCACCCCACCACCACACACACATGCACAATGAACCCCACCCCCCACCCCTCCTGCCACACCTTACTTTCACATTTTCTCCAGCAGAATAATGCAGCAAGTTTGCCATTGCATGGGATGTCACATCTTGACTTCTTTAGAAGAGAAAGCACTGCATACAGCCGCATGGATGATGGAGAGAAGTGACTGGACTGGAGACATGCTGCAACTTCACTCCCAATAAGAAACAAAAAACACAAGCTGGGAAAATGGAAGAGAGAGATATGAGAAAAAGTAATCAAAAGCGCGGATGAATAGCTCGTCCTGATCTCTCTCGCTCTGCTTCCTTCACACCCGCAGCAGCGTTCCTAAGGCAAGCTGGCTGCCTGGCAGGATACTAGTTAGGTGGACTGAGCTAAAGAAAAGTTTGGATTGTGCGCAGCCCTCTGGGTGTAGTGGGAGAGGGCTTGTATTGTGTTCCCGCCTGTTGTTATCTCGGTAATTTGCAATTAGAGCTTGACTCTTAGCTTTATTATTGAGATCATAGCTCCAATTACAGATTCGCCCTAGATGTTTTACACCACACATATGCAGTATGTGCTTATAAAAGTCTCAGAATGATCTTTTATAGCAGCGGTTTTCAGGTTGGACAAGCCTTTTTTAAAAGGCTGGCAAAACTGAACTTAATGAGATATTGGAGCATGCTTTGATTGAATCAGGAGTCTGCAGTTTAAAATGAATGTAGGTTTGTAAGGCTAGGCTTCAGTAGGCCAAAAATTAGCAGCATGCGGAGGAATGGATTTGTTAGCTTGTTGTATTGTTTATTAACTGCCAAAAGAAAAGCTGTATGTTGTTGTACCGAAATAGTGACAGAAGCTGCCTCTTCAGAAAGCGATAAAGGACTCATCATCTATGCAAGGTCTTTTCTCCACATCAGAGGGTGACATCTTCACAGATTTAGGCAAATTTTCAGCAAAAATAAACATCCAAGCTCACCGGACAAAACAGTTCAAGTCACCTTGCATATTTAGGATGGAAGCAACTTCAGGCTCATGCAGATGGCGTTGCATAAGGATGATGGTGGCTATAAATACCTGCTTAGTGTGTGACGGGATTCATAGATTGAGAAGAGGTGGTACAGTGAAGTGAATGTGTTGTTTGATGTGTGGAAAATGGCTCCAAAGCAGATTTAATGATTGGCAAAAAGGAGTGATTAAATTTGGTTCTGCCAAAGACCATAGTGTGAAGGACGTAGCTGAATCTGCAGGTGTATGGAAGCGTACAGTCATACGGGTCTACCAGCAGTGGCCAAAATCCCAATCTACAGGAACTTCTCCTCAGAATTGTGCCAGGGAAGGCATCCACCAAATCTGGCCCAACTCTGCAATTCTTTGATGTAAGAGTGTCTGAACATTGATGTGGCCTACATCCAGAAACTGGATGCAGTCATTTCATGAGCTTGGAAGTATTAGATTATTGAAGAAATTAGACTCTAATAAAAATAGATCAGTTAGATAAAAAAAACTGTCTGACAGTTTGACCTGTAATTCTTGTCTGTTTTTTTCCCCTTTCCTTTAGTGCATGTGGCTTTTTGTGCATGTAAATGTTCTGCAAAGATAAAAAGCCCATAATGGACACCAGATAGAGAAACTCTCACCCACAGAAACCGCTTTTCTCAGCTGACTATAATGCCTTATCGGGATTCCAGCCAGTTATCTCTGTTACAAGGTGATGCCACCTCATAACACAAGCCTTATTGCCTGCCTAAAGGCAAGCTTGGCATGCCTCAAGGTTAAAACCTAGCACTTTGAAAGGTCCTGCTCCAGTCTAGCTGGCAAAGGTGGATCAGGTCTACAAACTTCTTCTACCTGATATCAGGATGAGACACAAACTGCTAGAGCAGAAACGACTCCATCGTAAGAACAGCGACAACGGTGTGGGGCAGAACTCATAGCAGGATGCCGCACTGGCAGTTGACCAGTCAGAACAGAGTGGATGAGCTAAACGATCAGAGCACAATGGGATCATTGAGAGGCAGGTCTTAAAGATGCAGGAGCTCAAACAGAGCATTTCAGACAGAGGGTGATTATAGATGTACAGTATGAGATAAAACATATATGAACTTATATCTGTATAACCTTATATAAGGTTATATAAGGTTCTTTACACTCACTCACCTCATCACAAACATGGTGCTTAGAAAAACATTTGTTGAAAGGTCCAAAGCTCCAAAGAACCCTTTTTTATTGGGGTTTTGTGGAAATCTTTTAAGGGGTTTTCAAAAAGAGGGTCTGTCATAATGAAGACCACTTAAAAAAAAAAAGAAAATATATTATTCTACGTAATATGATGCAAGATCAACTTGCCATCTCACCACCACTAGATACAAAAGTTAAAATGCGCTTGACTTGAAACATTCACTGGAAAATTCTCTTGGCCCTTGTGCTGGTTCAGCTTAAGCCTCGGGATAATCTATGAATCAAGGGGAAATTTCCTTTGCAGGAGTGCACCTATTTGACGACCCCCCCCCCCCCCCACCACCACCACACACACACACACCTCCTGTTCGTTCAACAAGCATTACAGGTGTCACCAAAGATTGTGCCCAGTTGACTGGCTGCATTTGGGAGCGAAAAAATGGATCTGGATTGAACTGGCTGGCTGTGTGCGTCTGTGTAGCTCCACCATGTTTGTTGGAGTCACAAATAAAAGAAGGGTGAGGTGGCAGGGGAAGTGGGGGGAGGCAAAAAAGAGAGGTGGAAGATATCTATCTTCAGCGTGTTTATCCCTTATCCTGGCTTTCTGCGTGCGAGAGGCTCTGTCAGTCAAGCCTTTTATGCGCTGCACTCTCTCCCCGTCCCCCATTTCATGTGTGGAGACGCACACGGCCGTCTCGGTGATGGCGGCCGACAGAAGTGTGTGGGCAGACAGAAAGCAATCTGCTCTGAAAAGGAAGATCAAGCTTGAGATTTCATGTGTGACATATTGAAACACTCCAAGTGTGTTGTAAGGAGTGTGTGGAAAGCCCAATGTGTCGGAGGAGAAGACGCAGACAGTGCACGCAGCAGCATCAGCAGCCCATTGTGGGTGAGGCAGATTAATTTAGCCTTGAAGTGGAGTGGGGAAATGTCAGCCCATTATGAAGCGCTGACTTTTCTACTGACGAAAAGCTCATCAGGGCAACCTGACACCTGTTGAGAGCATAATTCAGCCCCCCCTCAACCCCCATTTCCCTGACCAAAAATGAAGAGATGGCTCTTGACTGGCTGTTTGACTATTGACTGTGACTGATTTTCTATTAAAAATAATAATAATAAAAAACTTGAGATGTAAACAAAGTCATTCAGAGTGGTTTATTGGAAAATGGTTAATTGGAGAGACACTGGTGGTGATGGGAGCCAGGATGCCTGATGTCTACAGTGCTAATATAGCCAATATATTTTCTTTTTGTCTACAGAATGAGTAGCTTGAGCCCAACTTAGTAATACAAGCTACAACCATTTTACTTCAAAACAAATGCTGGGACGCTTATCCTAATGCGTACATGTTGAAACTAGCTATACCATGCCATCTGACAATTTCATTACCATTCTGAATGATAGAGAGAACATTAAAATTGAAAGTGGGAAATGTTTTACACAATGTGGAAACAAGCTTAGATTTAACCACAAATGATCAATCACCAAAAGTGCACGAAATCCAGCCCCTGCCTCATTTACGTATAATTTACATGAAGCATGCCTTAATTCATGCATATGTTTTGGTACATGACTAATAAAACAACAGCATTGCAGCATTCAGTGCTTTGTGAGCTAATGGCTGTTTTGTAGGCGTAGAATGAAGACTATGATGTGATGACTAGAATGAAGAAAGTGCGAACTAAACAAAAAACCTCTTCGAATTTTGTAATTGTGTATCATTATAGTCTTCCTAAAATAAGGTATAAATGCTGAATTATTGCAGTGTTTGAGATGCCGCTGCACTAGCAAGTTTTTGTATTGTGTATTTTTTGGATGGAGTCAGTATTACAAAAAAAAGTTCAGTGTAAAAAGGTCTTTAAAATAGAACACATCCACCTTCTAGATTGCCCGGTGCCCAAATTATTAGTATTATTGTTATTTTCTGTTTTTATTATTACTATTGGTATGATAGATGATATTGATCACAGTTTTTTTTTATCAAATCAAGCATTTTTTCAGGTTGTTAAACTTTTGTTTCAGGATACCTCAAAAATGTGCTCTGATTATCCAATGGAGAACATCCAAGAAGCCAAAGTTGTGCATGCACATGTGCCTGGAATGCTTTAAGCTGTTGTCCTGTCGATGCTTGTCCCGCTAATGTTTCAGTGGTTTTACATCACTGCTTTACTTAAAATAATTCAGTTAGTTGAGTTTTAGATAGTGAACATAATTGTTATTGCTGGTTATATGGATAACTATACATTTAGTTTGGAGACAGAAACTATAAACAATATGTAAATTACACTGACAGATTTTCTCAAGACTGCTTTTTGAGGACTTGTGGAATTGAGGACTTGTGGAAAGAATTGTGGAAAATGTGGAATTGTGGAGTTTTTGGGTACCCTTCTGCCTTATAACATAAATCCCTGCAAAAATCTCTCCACCATGGACATACTTACAAAATACTTTTCAGATCAAAAGATCATTAACTATTGTAAAAACAGAGCCTCAGGTATTCATTAACGTTTTGTGTAATAACTTTCTGTGAGGTGGTGTATAGAGATGTTGCACACGTTGGACATATATATCATATCGGATATATATATATACATCAAAACAACTTTAAACTCAACATGTTCCTTTGAGATCATTCACTTTGAATGACTATGTTTACACCGTAACCACTTGTGAAATAAATCAGTGAAATACTTTAGACATTACATTGACATGAAATGATATTATGGTGCACCTATACCTTTCGGAGCTGTGAGGCTTTGTGGCCCAGCGGTGACTCATTAAGAATGCATTACAGTGGCCGCTTTTTTTAAATGTACCCATCATTTTTGCCCTTGTTGCAGAATCCTTGGTGCATGATTTTATCAGCGTATGGAATTCTCTCCCCTTGTTTTGTTTAGTGCTGGTGTGAGTATTCCAGTCAGGGATTCTCTTTCTGTCTACTGGCGGCGTCTAATTGGAAAACCCAAGCTGCGTTCTCTGCTCGGGAATGATAGGTTTTTTGCGAGTGCCATTTTTAGCAACAGATCTCTCAACTTCAACAGATTCTCCATTAACTATTAAGCATCGCAATTAATTGCGAGGTCCATTTGTCATGCAAATAGACCAGTGAATAATGCATGCATTTCAACTCATGAATAATTAATCTATGGAATTGCAAAGCACTTCTTAAGACAAATATAATTAAAGGTCAATAATGGTTAAACAAACTTCTAAGACTTTTAATGCTGGTGTTAAGGCATTGTTTTCCTTCCTAAGAAACACAAACTGCTGATTTGGAATTCTGCACGAGCACGCTGTTTCTGACCCCAGACCTTTTGAAATTCCAGCTAAGCTTTGTATCGGTTGCCTTCTAAGTATCAATGCTCAGCACAGCGCATGCTAGCTGAGAGCAGACCTCCAGATAATCAATTTTATAATTGATTTAGAGGAAGTGTTGTGGAAGGTTCTGATGTGTTTGGGTGCTGTGTGTGTGTCCACACTATGGTCCTGCAGCAGCCGTGCAGGAGCAGGTGCGGTAGCCGAGCCCTGCAGAGCTTAGCCTGGAGAGATAGATGGCAGCTTTTTCCTTTTGCACCTGAAGTCAGCTCAGTGGCTGGAGGCCAGTCGTGCAGTGCTGAGCTCTGAACCTGAACCTTTTAATCAGCTCCTTTCTCCTCCTTCCGGGGGAGGGGGGGGAATGCTGGCTTGGCTTGGATTGCCCACCTGCAATGCCTAATGAATGTGTCCCTGCCCTCTAGGTTTTCTTTATATGGTGAGAGAAGCATGGAGTATTAAGTTTATTGCTTAAGGCTGTAGTTTGAGGTGAACAGTGAGAAATATGATAAAGCGTTGATTTCGAATGGTGGCTATCCAGCCTAGTTCTTGGAGTATGGAGAGTCAAATAATCAGTGGTCTGACTGTGGCTAGATAGTGATTTCAGGGAATACTCTATTAAAGTGATTAATTGATCATTAGATCAGAGTCAGATTAATGGTGTTATTGTAAAGTTGTAATAACTTTCATTAGGAATGCACCAGTGTGGAATTTAAACTTTCCGTGGTGCCACATAATTGAACAGTTTAAAACAAGTATATTTCCATTTCTAATTCATAACTAACAGTAATTAGCATTTGCGTATTGAACAGACTATACGTGGGCTTAAATTTGGAAGTGGGGTGTAACGGCATGCACGTTTCCCAGTATGATACGTAATGTTGAATCCTGTAAGGAGTAGTAACTGCAGTGACTCATATTTTCTCAAAAAAGCTGAAGTTCTCTTCCTATTTGATAGTGTCTTATTCATATTTCCATTCCACCTTAAACTGAGCAGTGGTGACATTCAGTCACCTGTGCAGTCATCTGTATCTCCTGCTCTATGTAAGGTGTAAGAGAAGATTGGAACAAGTGGCTAACTTTAGCTTTGCATTTTATCCTGACTCCGGTAACTCAAGTTTGGGTATTCACAGTTGGGTTAGCATCTAAGGTTTTAACATGTGTATCTGATCTTCCCATTGCATAATGTAGTGACACTGACACTGTTTGGTCTACAACTCATTGCCCATCGTCAGTGGTGGACTGTTTTGGTTCTCAAGCTTGCTTTGTCTGCTCACCATTTCAAACGGCTTGGTTAATCAACCGTCTAACGTAGGATAACAAAACCAATAGTCTAGTACGTTCTTTCTAGTTTCAAGAGCTGCAGGGTGGAGTTTCTTTTGTATGTTCATGAAAATGAATATTCATATGCATAAATGCGTATAGTGTTAGTAGTCAACACCAGGCACTCTTATATGTATACTGTTCTTATATATTTACTGCCCGGGCCGAGAATCAAACCTTCAATTAGGTCTGCACATAATGGAAAGGAAATTGAAGACAAATAAAGTGTACTTATAAAAAATATATAATTCTTTAAAAGCACCTTATGGTGATGCAGGTTTTTTGTGACAGTAGCATTACTCCTTTTTTAAGCTGTTTATAGCCTTATAGCTGAATGGTAGTGGTAATGTCCTCGCTCTATACATGGGAGAGCCGGGTTAGCACCCAGCTCTGAGCACGCTGCTGCTTTGACATAAGACACTTTCCTAACACTATGTTCCCAATAATCTAATTACCTAATTGCTTGTGTATGTAATGTAATCAGCTGTAGTGTTGTCTATTGTGCTAATCATTGCAGTGAATCTGAAAAGAACAGAAAAGCTATCTACTATGGAATTTATTAAGGATGCAGGATGATATCAAAGTCAGATTACAGATATATTTAGATGTGAAATTAATATTTGATGATATATAAATTAACTGTATTTCAGTAAGTTTAGGCAATGCTGGGCAATAATTTATACAGTGTATAAATGTTTATTTATTGACAAATTTTTTTTTGGTTTTTAAAAAGTAGCTTATATTATCTTGTGAGCTAGTTCCAAGGAAAAGTTTGGTTTCCGATGTCAAATTCCATCACCAGCACATCTTAATTAATTTACTGATTGATTAATTTAATTAATCATTTCCAGCCTTCCTCAGTAAGAAGTTTGGAAGTGGTTGAACAAAGACATTGAAATACATAAAATTACTGCTTATTGTATTAATGTCCATGTTGCATTCATTCAAATATCAGTGTCAAGGCTCATAAATGCTTACTGACCAGATAAATAACTTTTTTTGTCTAGTTTTCTCCGGTGTCAAAAGCTGTTGTCACCGACTGCTAAAAAAATGATTTTCCGACTTTTTGCCAAGTGATATATTCCCATGTGAATGAGTCTGATGCTTTTATTTAGTACATAATAAATGAAACACCTACCTTTAATCACACCCACATCAGTTTGTCTCAGAATCAAACTGGGACTATTAACATAAAGCAAGTGTGTAAAGGTGTGTTTGGCTTTGGCCGCGCTCCACAGTCTGAACTGACATGTTTTTCAGTGGACGTTCAGTGCGTTCCTGCTTGATGTGGACTTACCGCACCAGATGCCTTAACATGTTAATATCTCCTCTAGGCCAGCAATGTCTTCCTTCCACTACTCTCCTTGTGCCACTGATCTCTCCACCCAGTCAGGTACTGCCAGGGACCACCAGTTGTTACCTGCCCTGCTCAGCGCTTTTTAACCTGGTGATATCCTCTGGGCTTGCTGCTTGTCCAGAAAGAGCAATGTGGCCTTTAGAGTTGTTTCTGCAGCTTCAACCACCTCGTTTGGCAGCAGCTTCCGAAAAGCTCTTAGTTCTGGTGATTTCGATTACGAGGGGGAAAAACATTGCTACTGTCACAACAGAAACCTTTAATCACATGTTTTGGAAGGATAATGTGCAACGATTACAATGATTTAGGTAAACACTGTTTTTCATAGTGATGCAGGGAAAATTGTTTGTTGGGATGAACTTAATTACACCTTACAGCACCCAAGTTCCACAAAGAGTGGGTCATCCCATGACGAGTGTTTTTTTTTTTGGCCAAGCCAACATATCACACTGCGGAGATACTTTTCACGGAATCGTAATAGCTGTGAGCGTGGAATTGAATGATCACCTGTTTATGCAATAGGACATTTAGGACATGCCGGTTTGAAACATTTCACAGCTGAAATGAAAGTTTCAGCAAAGCTTAGGGAAAAAGTTTCTCGCTGGCAAGAAAGGGTCCCACAGTGAGGGACTTTAAAGCATGCCAAACTAGGTCATGTTTTCTGTGCAATTGCCTATATGGAGGATTAAATTAAATTAGGATAAAGAAATATGCAGAGGCAGTGCATTTTGTGATAAGCATTTTAAATGCAGTATATCTGAAATGGGTGCTCGAGTCAAAATATCCACTTTCTGACTGTTTGAACAAATACCTGAACTTACCTGTACTTGTCAGCTTGCAGCCAGTGCGTGAATAAATGTGTTACCAACCAGTGGTGTTGTTACTATATGCGGAGTACAGCTGTTTTCATCAAAAAGCTTCCCTAAATACTCTTCTGTAAGAGTCTTTTGATCATGTACAAAACATAATCTGGAAAAGCAAGATCACTGAAAATTCTGCTTTTTGACAAATAAAGAGAACAACATATCGAATTGATATCATTTAGCCAGTATGCATGGTCATAGTGATGAGAAATGCTTTAGAATATGGCAATTCCACATTTAATAAAATGGAGTAGTGGGATACCTTCCTCATCCCCAATAAAGTGCTTCTTTTGAGTTAATCAGTGACAATGAACTAAAATCACTGAAGCTTCGATTGGGACAAAGATGAAATTTTATTCAGTCACTACCACATGACATACCACACAATACCACATGTGACTAATACAAAAACAGTTAATGTCATTTATATGATCAAAAGTATGTATGTACTATCTGTACCCTATATATGTACCTGACCATCACCACTGAGCTTGTTGGACATCCTATTCCAAAACCATTAGCATTAATATGAAGTTGACCCTCTTTTTGCGGTATATCAGGCTTTACATTTGCATTTACATTTAGGCATTTAGCAGACGCTCTTATCCAGAGCGACTTACACAGAATACAAAGTTACACTATTTGCTCTACTCTTCTGACAATGCTTTCCGCAAGATTTTCCAATGGTATGTAGTCAATTTGTGTCCATTCAGTCTAAAGAGCATTTGAGAGGTCAAGCACTAATGTTGAATGAAAGCCTTGCTCGCAATCAGTGTTCCAGTTCATCCCAGACATTTAATGGGGTTGGGGTCAGGGCTCTGTGATGGCAACTATCGTCTATTCCAAACTCGTCAAATCATGTCTTTATGGACCTCACTTTGTGCACACAGGACACAGCCCCACCAGAACAGGAATGGGTCTTCCTCAAACTGTTGCCACAAAGAAGCCTATAATAGTCTAAAATATCTTTGTGTGCTGTAGCATTAACATCACCCTTCTCTGGAGCCGGAAGATCAAAACCTGAAAAACAAACCCAGGCCATTATCCTTCCCTCAAACTTTACTGCGCATTCCTCTGGACAGGAGCATTCTCCTGGCAACTGAGAAAACCCAGACTCGTCCATCAGATTGCAAGATAGTGAAATGGGAGTCATCACACCAGAGAACTAATTTTCACTGCTCCAGAGTCGAGTGGTGGCATGCTTTACACCACTACAGCCCACGCTTGCAGATCATAGGCTTGTGTGGAGCTGCTCGGCCATGGAAACCCATTTCATGAAGTTCCCTACGTACGGCATTTTTGCTGATGTTGCTTCCAGTAGTAGCTTGCACCTCTGTAGTGAGTGATTTAGACAGGTGTCCACATGCTTTTGGCCCTATAGTGTTCCTTCTACTATGTGGGCAGATATTCACACATAGAGGAATCATTATCGAGTGGACTTGCATAGACAATGTACATAGAAGACATTGCTACTGTCTGTGTACGGACTGCTTTATTTTTATATACCTGTGAACAGTGAAATGTCTCAAAGGAGAAACCCCAAGAAATGTATAATATTTATGATATATCTTTATTTGTCAAAAAGCAGCATTTTCAGTGATTTTACTTTTCCAGATTATGTTTTGTACATGATCAAAAGACTCTTATAGACATTAATAAGAATGTCAAGAAATGTATAATAACAGCAAAAAAAAAAAAAAAACATAGCAAAATTAATTACGTCGGGTTGGCAGAATGAACGTGCATTTAAATCACCTTAGCTGAATTATAACACACAAAAAAAGAAATGGATGAGTGATTCTGCTTAATAAGGATGCTGCATGTTGAAAGGAATCCTTCTTCTGAGCTAAAGGATTTAAAGGATAAGTATAGCCATTTATTTTAACATCAGTTTTGTCTCCATCACATAGTGGGTTAGTGTACGAGTGCAATCAGAGCATTTGTGCGCTTCCACACAACAACATATTAATGCCTTATAGATGAAGTAAAAGCAACTGCGGCAATTAGTGCCGTGTTCACTAAAAGCACAAGGTAGTGGGATTGTTCGAATGTCCAGACTACTGTAATAACTAGTGGAGCACTCAGGTCTGAGCCTGCAGGTGCATTATGAAAATGGTGGTACTTGGAGGTCTGGATTGTTAGTCTTGCATTTAATGCCTCTCGCTCATAAATGCAGCATTTAATAGCTGTGTACAGTAAAGCCTATAAGCTTCTATGAGTGGGTGTTTGTCACAGAGCACATTACAAGATAATTAGGCACATGAAGGTATTCTCTAGTTGCAAGTTCATATGCTAAGCAGTTATCCTGATGGATATAGCCTTGGGTCAGTGTTCCCCCATTGCGACGTTTGGAACAGCAGCTGTGTCTGTGTGAGGTTTGATTTTGTGTTTCTGTAGCTGCACGACTTTCATTGTTACACTAGCTGCAGTCGGCCATTAGCAAGCTACAAGGCAGACAGCAAATGCAATTTGCAATATTTCACAGTTGCTTTGCATAATGGACAGGTGAGATTTCTCAGCGTTCTGTACTGCTAGCATGAAACGTGCTTTTTGTGCCAAATTATACAGCGGAAAACAAAAGGTGATGTGTATCTTAGGGTTCCGGTGAATGAAAGCCACTGTGAAGAACAGCAATCATGAAGTGACAAGCCCGTTGTAATTCAGTACAAATGCACAACTACTGAGTGCCTTTCACCTTAAAGTGACATTCTAAAACCCATTTAATCATCCCGGTACCTAGCGAGCTCTCCCATTCATCTGCATTAAAAAGCACCGGTGCCCATCTGTGGCTGTTCGCCCACGCTCCGAGCTAGACGTCTTCTTCGACATTGGCTTACCAAGTGTTTATCTCGTCGCCCCTTTTTTTTCTGCGGTGAAAAATAGAGTTGAGGACGTCTTCCTTCTTTGTTATTGAGCAGCTGTATCAGATCAATGTAAATCTACTAATGAGACTCCGAAGCACCCCTCCCCAGCCTGTCTCTGGTGTCAGGGCGCTACGCTGCTCACTTTAATTGAGAATTAATTACAGATGTGGAGAGACGCTACAGGAATTACATTATAGCGGCACAGGAGACGCTCCTCCTCCTGCTCCCCCGCCTCCCAGCTCTGCCCCAGACTGCTCCGTCTTGGCCTGGCGTTGAAAGGCTAATGCAGGGAGCTTTCGCACCCGGACCATCACTGCCCTTCTCCCCTCTGCAGGAACCATTAAATACCTGAAAGCTTGGATCGATCGTGAACAGACCAGCAGGGAGATTCCAGCTCCGCTCACGAGTGCAGTCATAGGCTGAGGTCATCAACCTCCAACTGTGATGACTGGTCTAGTTTTCAACAGAAGCCACTTTTGCAGGTTTATTGCCTGTGCTTACAATGACTCCCTGCCCACTGTTCCCGACATCAGACAATCAAGAGCACTATGCAGAGCACTAACATGGGGAAGTAAATCATTTGGAAACAAACTGTGTCTATTTTCGTGACAGTCTCTGTAATGTGTGATAAAAGGCAATACAGTTCTATTTATGATTATATTTTGACCTGCATTTGAAGAAAACAGTATGTAGACGCTGAAGATGTTTTTCTCTATTGACTTAATTGTCACATCCTGTCTTGTCTTGCTCCTGTTTGTCTCTGGATTTCTCTCTCTGTTTCTCTTGTTACTTCCATGTGCTTTTCGTTGTCCTGTGCCATGTGCTTTTGTTTGTTTTGGTTTTTAGCTCCTCCTGTCTCCACCCTCTTGTCTTGCCCCTCACCTGTCCCTAGTTTGTAGCTCCGCCCCTTGCCAGGTGTTCCTTGTTAGTCCTTGTGCAGGTTGGTCCCTTTGTGTTTGCTTGGTGTTTTGTCTTGCTGTCAGTTGTTTTGTTTCCTATTTTTCTAGCGTCTTTGATTTCTGTTTGTTCTTATTGGTTCATATTAAAGAACCTTGCACTTGCATCCTGCCTCCTTGTCTCTCCACGTCACAAGTATGCATTCATTCAGAAATTGTGCCCACAACATATTGCAGAAAAGTCAGCACGGGAGCAATTTAAGACTAGGAACATTGTGAAATGTTGAAGAAGCATCTTAAACAGGTGATGCAATCGTACTTGAATATGGAAAAAAAAGGTTTCAGGAAAGGCAAAGTCCTTTCCAAAGTGAGGATAGATTGAAGCTCGCCACTGTGCCAATAATACAATAGCAAAAAAAAAAACCCAGCTGTTTAAAAACAACACTTCTCAGGCTGCTTTCAAGTATTTCACCATCTACAGTGAGGATATCATCAAAGATGCAGGGATTCTTCTGCATGCCTCTGTGATGCATATTACCACATGGGCTTGGGAATACATTGCCAGTAAACGCCATCCATTGCAGATCACCAACCTCTCTGGCCTGGAACCCATCTGAAATGGACTGATGCGCAGTGGAAACATGTATTGTGGTCTGATGAGACGAAGTTTCAGATTATTTATGGAAATAATGAACAAAGAAGAAAAGGAGCTCTGAGATGTTACACTGTTACCAGTGTAAGGTTTGAAAGCCAGCATCTGTTATGATAGTAATGGGTAATCAAAAAGCATCAGTAATGCAGACCACATCAGGGCGGTGGTAGTCACATTCTGTCATATATAAGCAACAAGTAGCTCTGTCTGTGTGTAAGGGTGTCAGATAGTGTGTCAGAGTTTAACACTGTATCACTGATACAGCCTTTGGTCTTTTCGGGAATCTGTCCTGGAAATCATTGTCAATAACCCACAGTAGGTATCTACTTGCATCACATCAGAGTTAAATGGGTAGGAACTGGGCTTATTGGTTGGGTATTTTTTTCTGAAGTTAGTGATACATTCTAAGGGTTATGATTTTTCAGATTATTATTATGGGCCTAAAGCAAATATTGAAAAAGTTTTATTTACAAACCTTTGTTTATCTAAGCCAAACTAACTATTGTGGTATATACTTGGGGATCTGTACAATTTCCTATGTCTAAAATACAATAAAGTAGTCAAATATTGATCTCAGACTTGCATCAAACCTGAAAAAATTGCCATTTTCACACCAGACGTTACCTGAGTACCCATGCTGAATTTATATGCCCTTTCTGCAGGGTACCAAGTGTGCCAAGCCAGAACAAACGTGTGGACCTGGTAATGGTGCAAAGCACTGATTGATCAAACGCAATCATCAGAGAATTGTTTGAGTAAAAGGTAGATCAGAAATCGAAGCTCCTATATTGTTACTACTGTTTACTGCAAGATTAACATCTACAAAGCATTTCTAATGCTCAGTGGGAAAAGGCCTTGAATACGTTGTAATTTGAGGATAATTACTTATTAGGGGCATTTAACTCTGGTTATCATTGGTGTTATGTAACCCTTAGCTGACTTATTAGAAAAGTTGAATGGACAGATCGCACATTGTCTTCAAATAGCACAGTGCATCATAATCTTGTTATTGTGCTGCATTTTCAGATTTCAGGAGTGAACTATGATTTCTGTCTCAATCAAAAATGATTTTTGGACATACCGCTCATCAAAGACGCCTTACCTTCCCCATCGGTCAGAAATGCTTGAGAGAAGTTGGAGAAGCTGCTTGAGTAAATTATACTAATTAAACAACTAGGTTTAATTCCATGCTTTATTCACTTAATTGAAGGCACCAGTAATTACTTATAATTACTGTTCGTCGCTCTGAAAGGCCAATTGTGATGAGCTGAAGTTCTCTTGTTTCTGTCTTCCACTGGATAGTGCAGATATGAAAAACAACATGAATGCATAAAAGAGATGGAGCAGGCATGGGCATCAGAGAGACAATGCCTCTCCAGATAATGACCCGCAGTAATTACATTTCTCAGAATAGTCTGTTTATTCTATGGTGCGGGGCATAAAGAAACCCAGTGAGTATATTATAAAAACATTCATCCGTTGCTCGTCAGCCAGATGGATATCAAACCTTTCATTTCAGGGATCTAAAGTTGCAGATATTTTGGGCAAATTAGGCGGGGTGGGGGTGGTTTGGCGATTTGAATGCTGTGATATTTTGCACGGATGGCCGGGCTGTTTGTTTATTTACGAACCTGGAAGCCGGTGGCTGGTTTGGGAAAGCAGAGGCATCTAAACAGCGTCCAAGTTGAGCGCCTGCTTTTTAAAGCGGCCTTCTGTTTAGAGACCACACCGATGCCATGCTGCTCCGGTGTCAGCTGTTAATGCCCCTGAATGCCTCCTGCATATTTTGGCGGCTAATGGGCCCTGCAGCAGGTTCTGGAGCGCTGCCCTGTCTCCCATGCTGATATGGAGCAAAGTGCTTTGGCATGGCCAGGTCCCCCCACAAAGGTCACTGTTTCCCTTACGTCAGTGTGTTTTCCCAAGCCCCTAGGCATGAAATACTGCTGCCATCAGATCTCTGCCCAGAGCTCTTTATCCAGCTGCTATGATCTTTCTAATCCCGCATTCTTAACTACTCAATAGAAATTGTGTCCTCGCTGTTTTTACCCAATGATTGAGATTGACAGACCGGTTTAACAATGTTTAGATACGCGGGTCAGAGGTTTTATTCTGCTCTGTGTTTTCTGGGCTTTGGGCCCACAGCCAGACTGCAGAGAGAAATCTTTTTCTCTGCGTCTAGTTTGAAGTCCCTCGCTCTCCGGTTCATGATAATTCCGTGTGCGTCTGGTAACAGCCAAGGCATCAGATGGATGCCATGAGCCATCCCGGCTGCGGTAAACTGCGCCCTTATTGGCTGCAGCGCCGGCTGTGCACGGCTTGGCTTGGCGAAGCACAAACTCCTTAATGGTGTTTGGAGGCAGGAAGAGGAGGCAATGTTCTTGCGCTCGCTCCCTCTACCAGCTTCTTCCACTTCTCCTCATTAATTGCGCAAGCTTCCCTCTCTCCGGCAAACCGGCGCATCACTGTCGTGCATATTCATCCCAGTTTAAGGCCCGCAAGAGCATCCATGGCCGCTAAACGTCTCTGGGTATTTACAAAGGGAGCAAAAACAGCCTCCCCATGAATTCATTATGATCCTGACCGAGGCTTTTTGTGTTTATGTGGTAGCACACTCTGTGATGAAGCCAAGCTTTTAACACGAACCTTTTCATATTCAGTACAGGTTTAATGATGGGAGCTTGAACACTTAAATCTCAGCTGAAATGTTCTAGCATGGAGTAGCAAAGCCCCTGTGGGTTTGCGTTCCATATTTCAAATATTATTGAGCCATTTCGGCAAGAGGTCTTTATGTGAATTTTTACAGCAATGTAAAAATATGGGTGTCCGTAAATCTACTCTATGTCTAATTACGGGGTTTTTTTTTTATTATTATTAAACTAAGATTTCGAGATGAGCCTGTGGTTTTCGTATTAAAACGAACTGGTGTAAAATAAATGAATATGTAAATGAACAAGTCATATCCTCCAAGGCCTCCTTGCCTCCAAAGGCCAATTTACACTTAATACAATACATGCGTTTGCCTTGCCTAATGCCATTAATCAACAGTGCCACAACTCTCAGTGGTTATTAGGCAGTGCTGATTGGGTTATGTTTCTCATGTTTTTTTATATGCACCCCCCACCGCCACCCCCAACACTCAGTTCCACCCTGTGGAAGATTGCGCTCAGTCCTAGGCAGCTTTGACTTCAAGCGTTTGCCTCAGCACTTTGGTTTAGGTGTGGTGTTTTTTGCAAAGTCACCACATCTGCCCACAATCCGACATCAGGTTATTGATCCACATCTCCAGACAGACGGAGGTGTGTTGCATAGAAACGCCGCCTCGCTTAGCAAATTCGCAACAGCTTAGTGGAGCTGGTTCCGCAGCTGTGAAGGATATGCCTATCTCCAGAGAAGGATACAGTAAGATGTTCCTTTGTGTTCCAAAGATAGTACGTTTGTTTCTCTACTAGAAAGCGCCAGATCGCCAGATCTAGTCCAGCTCCAGTAACAGAAGAGCTCTGTTACACGAAGCTGTGTCAGCCCGCTGTTCGACAGCACTTTGTCTCGTTGTAATGTGATCATCTCATTTGACGTGAATTCCATTTCGCATTTCTTGACAACAGCAAATTGAATTATACAATACATGTTGTGGATCTGTAGGAACCATTCATCATCTACTGTTGCCTGGCTAAACATGGACATTAGAACAGCATTATGGCTCTATAAATGTCATTATACGCGTGTAATTTGAACATTCCATTCTCTGCTCCCTTGTTAAGGTTGTTGTATGCTGAGAGGTTTCCTGTTTGTGACATAAATCACTGTAAATCAAATTGAATCTCCTTGAAGCAAAACAGCATAAACCGAATTGAACTTCTTGTACTTTTTCCAATCCGCCACCTTTTATAGTGTAGATTCAAGCAGCTGCTGAAAATAGAGACGCGCTAAGGAAGACACTATGGCTTTTTTAGGCCATCAGATATACAAACCAGCATATTAAAACGTTCAGTTAAATCTGGAGAGTTATCTTTTTCTTGACTGCTCGTTTTTTTACTACTAGTTTTGGAGGTTTTGCTGACCAGTTTAGGTCTCTAAAGGTCTCTCTTGACCAGTTTAGGTCTCTCCTAGGTCTGTCTGTCTGTATCAGAGGTTTTCAGTCCTTATCATATAGATCTGCTGACCTGGTAAATTCAGACCCAACACACCTGGCTCTAATATTCAGATGCCGGTCATTCCTGGATCAGGTATGTTAGATTAGGGTTGGAGCTAAACTCAGGGTTGTAGATCTCCAATACCTGGGTTGGCCACCACTGATCTGCCCCACAGTATCCATGATCTCCATGATCTTTTCATTGAATGAAATTACATCAAATTCAATTGAATTTTCTATAATGAGTGGTATCTCAGAGTTCTGGTCCAAATAAATTGTGTTCAACTTGTGTGAACTTTCTTGTTGCATCTTTGACCAAAAGTGCTACGAATATTGAAATAAAAGACATGCAATCTACAACAAGATCGAGTGATCTAGTGTTTTGGTAGCACTTCTCCAGGAGTTAGTGCAGTTGCCTAAATAGCTCTTGGACTGAATGTTTGGTTTTGAAACCAGTAATTAGCATAGGCACTTTAGAGGTTCTTCAAACTTTAGAAAGGTTCTTTAGACCTTGCATAAAAATGGTTCTTAAGAGGTTTTTTAGGCATTGTTCCAAATAGGCCTTTTTGGTACATTTACTTTACATTTTTAAGGTACTATTTGGAAGATCCCTATAGATGATCTACAGATCATAAACTTTCTGTTTGCTCAATTGAATATGAACAACTTTAGGGTTTGCCTTAAGGTCAGGTTTACGTTTAGTGACAGATGTAATAGCATATTTCACACTCGCTTTCACAGGCGCTTTAAATTCAGATGCATTTAACAGATATTTAGTTGAATGTTAGTTATAGATATTCTGAGCATCTACAAAGCATATATAGTGTGACTGCATTAGCTTTTAGGAATGTATGTATTTTTTGTGGTTCCCATGAAAAATATATTTATGCATCTTTGACTACAGTGGGCGCTCAGCCAAATCTGGCCTCCACAGAAGCAAGCATGTCATTTTACACCAGAAGCCAGAACACCACTGTTCCAATGGCCACATGGACTGCTGGCAGTTGTACTGTGGTTTTTAATGGGTTTCAAAGGGAGAGACAGATTGTTAGAGAGTAGTGTCAGAGCATTGATCTGATCCCTGCTCAGTCTGCCATCCATGACAAATGTGCTCCAAAAACCACAGAACAGCGCCCACGGCTGGCTGGTGAACAAAGTGGACATTTTTGCCCGAAAGCCAGTGCATAGGTGAACCACTAGGCTACCAGATTTGCACAGCACCTACTTCACTGGCATTAAGGGAAGTAATCGGCCAGTTAGAAAGCGAATGAGACTGGAGGAGAGGCTCTCTCCTGCTCTTTAGAGAAATGCCCTTTTGGCACTGCACGCATTAAGAGGAGTCTTTGAGGGGTGGTCCAGTTGAGGTGGCATAATTACCACAGGGGAATAGTAATTACCCAAAGTAAAGAGCGCGTTTGTGCTGACGTGCCTGCTGTGAGAGATCTGTTCTTTGAGGGAAGAGAGGAGCTGTGCCTCTCTCATCTTGAGTGGATTATTCCTCTCTTTGAAACAAGGATACATTTGAGGAATAAGGACACATTTCAAGTGGCTTCAAGATGGATTCCACCAATAACAAGAGGTCTCAGTGGAGTAACTGTGTTTGGAGTTGCTTGGAATATCAAGTTGTCTCGGGTCATTTGTGTTGCTGTAAATAGTGTTAGAGCTGGAGTAGATGATTTTGTAAGCTTTTAGCTTTTGAAAAAATCCATCTGAAAACAATCACACCCCATAGGCTTTAGCCCTCCTTCTAAAGTCCCTCCCTCAAAACACATGAATGCGCACATGCCTGACCATTCCTGGCAGAGAACACTGGAGAGAGCATATAAACTCATCACCTTCTTTTTACAACATCCTGTTTAAAGTCAGTACAGACCAAGAGAAGATGGTTGGTACACCAGCTGTTCTTGGCACACTTGATTCATTTGCCTTTATCTCAGTTTATAAGTTACATTTTAAAAAGAGTGAGTTGCTTCCTCTTAACGAGGCGAGGCATGAATTTCCCAGTAATTTGCCCTTTAAACTTGCCCAGCATGGTATAAAATACCTAGGGATTTAAGTAACAGATGATTTTAGAAATCTCTATAAAGCTAATTTCGCCCCACTTCTGGCACAGATTAAAGACAATCTAGCTCAACGGTCTATTTTAAATGTATCCTTAGTTGCTCAAATTTATTCTGTAAAAATGAAGATACTGCCCAAGTTTCTCTTTCTATTTCGTATTCTTGATATAATCACTTTAGAATTTATTTGGAACAACTTTTTTGGAACAGTTTTTTTAATTATTTTTTTGCCTATAATCCTTGATTGTTTGTTTGTTTATTTATTTGTTTGTTTGTTTGTTTGTTTTGGTGATTGTTGCACTTTACAAAACCCAATAAATAGATTGTCAAAAAAAAAAAAAAAAGAAACTCAGGTATGGTCTGGTCCATGCTTGCCTCTATTTCCAAACTCACCAAAGTAAACAGCAAAACAACAGGTGCATTCACTTCTGGCCTCCCCTCACTAGAAACCAAACACAGAATCTACCTGTATCCAGGCTCGTCAGCAGAAAATTCCTTATGGAAATAAACCTGATACAGTCGGAGATGTCTTTTTCTTGAAGGACTGAATTATTTGCAGCACAGTATGACAGTGCCACAATACCATCAAACAGCACAGCTCAACACTAGCTGTAGACAGATTATATACAGGCTACACAGCTTAGCCGTATGACTGGCTTCACACAAGCGCAAATACAGTTGCACCTACAGAGTGTGTAGCACATGTAGGCAGGTTGTGAAGTAGGTGAATAGATAGGCAGACAACCATTGAATCCTTGTAATTCAGTCTGTATCAAATGATTGGATGGGGTTTTTGCAGTCCTGCAGCCTCCACAGATAACTGTTTTTCTTTTTATTGTCAGTACATGTGCTTTATTGATTGCTTTTGGGATGGAAAGATTATTTCAAGTCTTTACAAATCACCTACTCCGGCTCCATGTTCTTCATGGTGTGGACTTTTGAGAGTTACCTGCTACTATAAATCAAACTTCACACTGAAGACACTGGAATATTCAGCCACTCTGATATCAGAGTATTTCAGAACTCATCTTGGTTTCCCTCACCTTTTAAAGTGCACTTTGTGTCTCTTTTGATTACGCTTAACTCCGGTGACACTGGATCACTGACAGTAAGATGCAGAAGCATTTAAGATGCATTCCAGGAATTCATTAACATTCATGAAAATGAATTCTCTGCTCTCCGAGAGCATCCCGGTTATATTCTCCATCATTACGCCTGATACTAGGAACCTAATTAACTACCATACAAGTATGTAGCCTCATTCCACAATGTCATGTAGTGTAAAGAAATTATTTTCTATTCTAATTTAAGAGGGGAGCTGGGAATACTGCAAGACTGAGCGGGTTATATTTTGCCTTGTTTTTTTTTCCTGATGCACATTTCAAATGATAAAGTTTCTTCTTCTTCTCTTTTTTCTCCTCCTCCTTCTCCTCTTTCTTCTTTTTCTCCTTCTTCTTCTTCTTCTTCTCCTTCTTTTTTTGCCACACTCTTGTCGAGGCACACAGATGGAAAATCAGAAGGTTAAATTATTATGGAGCAAATCATTTTAATCAGGCCTTGGAAGTGTTCCATAATGAATTGCAGAGAAAGTCTTTGAAATGTCAGATAGCACTTGAAGCCCCCAGAGCAGACGGGCGAGCTCCATCCGGACTCGCACGCAGGCGGCTGGGTTACTTAAGGAGCAGGCTGGGACCTGCCAGCAACCTGGTTGCCTGGCAACCCCATTAATTCCCTCAACGAGAACAATGCGCATTGGCCGACTCCGGGAAAACGAGGTTTAACAAAAATATATTGTGTTACAGGAGAACACCTGTTTCTTTGTTGGAAACAAGAAAACACACCATGATTGTGTGGAAATTGGAAGAATTTCAATCTATCTAATCTATCACTAATGAGCCTTTGATTTTGTTGGTTTTTCCTCCCTCGTTCCCTCTTACTTGGTGCAACTGGGGAAGGGATATGAAGACTTACTCAGAGACAGCACCCAGTGTTTTTTCTTTGCCTAAAATGTCATTTACAGTGACAGCACAGTGAATGCTTTGACCTTTCCAGTATAAGGTACAAGTGTGTTCTTTCATGATTTTGGAGAGGTGTAAAGAAACTGTACTGTTACACAACACTTGTGATATTACATCATGATTTAAAGTAGCGCAACAGGTGAAGAATATGGCTTCCTTTTGTGGCATGACTCTGACCTTACTTTACCTGGACAATACCTTACTCTCGTTACCTCACTATACACCTTGTGTCCAGCTCCGTCACAAACAACAAACTAGTTACATGAGACATTAAAACTTGTGATATTAGATCATAATATAAAGTAGTCCAACAGGTGAAGAATATGTCTTGCTCTTCTGCCATGACCTGGACAATACTTTAGCTTGGCAATGCCTTCTTCTCGTTCCCTCAGCTCCGTGACAAACAACAAACTAGTTACATGCATCATAAAGGCTTGTGATATTACATCAGATTTAACTAGTCCAACAGGTGAAGAATATGGCCTCCTTTTCTGTCATGATCTGGATCTTACTTTACCTGGACAATACCTTACTCTTGTTAGGTCACTATAAGTTACATGCAACATGTGTCATATCCTTAAACTGATATGCAGAAGCAAACATTTATTTCTTATGGAAAATCTATCACAGATGACCTACTGTGGCACATCTGGCAAGGCACTAGCACAAGTTTAAATCATGCTCATTACTCGAATATTCAGATATATTGAAATATTCCTCAAAAATGAAGAAAACTGTTGGGAATTACAGCAGGAGAGTCAGTCGACATGGCCTGGGCTCAGGCAGCAGCCAGAAAAGTAAAAGTAGCATTTGCAGCCCAAAGGCCGAGCACTCCAAAACCGTACTCATCAAAGAGAATAGTGTACAATGTCTTTTCTTCTGATGCAAAGCATCACAACAACATAGCCTTCACATTTCAGATGCGAGATGTCTCTAGTGAGCAGCTGCTGCTGTGCACAAGCCTCGACACAACAAAGATGCTGGTCTGCCTTTGTTGTGCTGTCACTCTGACTGCACCCATGACTGGCTGAAGCATCTCCAGCGCTTCGAGTCATAACTGTCACCAGCACAGCGTGTTTACAGTGGTAGAAAAGACTCCTAAACTTCTGCCCAAAGGAAGGAGCACTCCCTAGTCCTGCGGAACATCTGGTGAAACTTTTTCCCATTTCGGCCATGTTGGCGTATGGCCCAATTTGCTGCTTAGTGCATTCTGACTGACAGTCTAGCATTACTGTTGGATGGATTGGCAGACAGGCTGTCATTTCTTTCAGGAAAAAAAAATATGCCATGTCTGCTCTCTAAGTGAACTTGTAAAATTTTCCCCAATGTCCACCCCCATTACCAATTCCAGACTCTAACAGTGTGCTTCAAGTCTTACAGGGCTGGGAAATGGCTCAATGTGTGAATGAAAGGTGGTGGGAGAGGTTGCATGAGAAATGGTTGCCCCCTCCAGGCTTTAGCTGGTGACTTCAGGAAAAAAAATAAAGATAAGAACACTATGCTGGCCATCATCACTGCTGTACCATCTAATACCTAAGATACAAATTTCATCACTCCACCTTTACTGCCCACCATCTTCTTAACCTGCCCCTCTCAACCTGCATTCTATTAGCCCTGAAAGTCACAGCTATCAGTGAAAACAACAGCTTGGTGTAATTTGAAGTTCTCCTCCTCCTGGAAGATTCTGAACTTTCAATCAACACCACAAGTGTGTTCCTAAATAAAAGAGTAGATATTTTATTGTGATTTTAATTTGATTAACTTCATTTGCTTAATTGTTTTGTCGGAAGAAAAACACCCTTTATTTTTGCCATGATTTTGTCATTTTTTCACATAAAAAGAACTTCAAAAAATGTAGACTTGAATCTGCCAATACAGAATGTACAATAATTTAAGTGATGCCGTCAGTCTGGGAGTCTTGTTGTCTATTAGTCATTTGGATGGCCTCCCCGCTCCTCCTTTTTTTTTTTTTTTTTTTTTTTTTAAATGGGGTCCAAATTTAGTTTTATATATATTATTTATTTATTCATTTATTTACCCATCTAATTGATTATGCACCTACGTAACCACATAGTAACTGAATAGTGTAGCAAAAGGAAAGAAGTAACTAGATGTGTAAGAGATAAGCTGCTTTTGACTGTGACTATATTTTGCACTGAGATAACAATCACTTTAATCCTGGAGTTGGACTCCATCGGCCAGTCCGTCCCTGCTTTTTAAGACTAGGGCTTCTGAAATGAAGAAAGCGAGAGAGAAGTTGGGCCCATGAGGGCAGAGCTCTGTTTGTTTAAGTCCCATTGTTGCACTGGGCTCTGAAGTGTTTTCCAGTCTCCACACAACCCCCCCCCCAACCCACCAAACCAGCCTGGAGCTACGCTCGGCAGCTAATGAAAAGAGGCGGCTGGTTGTGATGCAGATGCGGCCTGTTTATTTCGCTTTTCACGGGGGAGGAAGAAACACATGCATGCTTTTTTTAAGTCATCTTTGTGGAGACAGCTCGAACTCCAACCTCGCATGGTCCTCTGTTTGGAGCAGGAAGAGACAGAGAAAAGACCCTTTTGATGTGACTTGAAAGTTGTAGATGGGCGAAGTACACTCATCCACTTTGTCGGATGGTATTTTAAGGAATCCTTTTTTCACTCCTGAGTTCTGTGGAAGAGGATACAGTTTCAATGAGAGCTTTACCCTGTAACATTAATGCAGCCTTCAATATTTTAAATGGGAAAAAAAATCTTTCCAGCTATCTGAAAGTCTTTCCACTTCTCACACCCTCAACTCCACTTTAGTTTCCATCCTCACTCTTATATATTTGATTGTCTGCATTGATGCGTGGATCTGAGTTTTTCATACCTGAGACAGTTCTGAACCCAAGGTAGAACGCCAGACCTGTTTCGCTAGTGATACTGAAGTTGAGGAGAACGATAGAATCACTGCCATGATCTAACCCAACTCATTGACCTATCCATACTTTACTCACAAATACGTTTGTTCTTAACAACTATTGTGAGGTTGGTCAAGCTTTATAGAATGTTGGCAAAAACTACTTTGGGTCACTGCTATGATTCCTTAAAACATTATGCTGCCACACTGCATTGGTGCTAACTGAAACTAAACAAACTAGGAAACCAAAACGCTGTAATTGCCACTATGCTAGCACTAGCTTGATCACATGACAATAAAAACTACTCCAAATCTGTGCTAACAGTGTGACCTGCCACATTAATATATCTAGTCATATGCAAAAGTGCCCCAGTCAAGTTACATGCTTTGTTGATTTCTTAAGGTAGCCCTCACTGCTAATGCTTCAAACAGTGTATATGTCCAATACTATTTCAATATTACAGGACAAAATAATAAACTTTGTTTATTATATATATATAAAAAAAGACAAATAGGCAAAACACCTCCATTAGTAGTCCACCATTGTTGCACTGCAGTGGTGTCATATGGTTGCAATGGAGTCAGTCTTGTGGAAAATAAGACAATCAAAAGAGTCACATTCTAGATGAAGTTGGCAAGGCTGAATGATATAGTAGAGTTAAACCAGATATTTAGCTCGCTGTTCTTTGTTTGAGGAGAGAGGGAGACCATTTGATGTGGTAACAAAAATGGGAGCCTACTAGTAAAAATATTTTGTCTGTTTTTAATAATAAATTAAGTATTTTGATTGGTTTGTACAGCACTATTTGAATCGTACTGGAAATGCACACTATGTTGGGGTCTATTTGTCGTAAGACTCAGATTTCCCTTTAAATCAGTTAACATATCCTCTTCAGAGAACAAAGCTTAGTGCACAATTTTTGCAAAGTTTTTTGGCAAATAAATTTGTTTTAAAAGTAAATGTTAACAGTGAAGTTACATGTGAATATTAGTACATAATAAGTTGGGTGAGCATTACATTTTTTTTGGATCAACTGCATTATTTATACTGTAGTTTTTAGACTCAAATTTAATAATTGAAACATGCAGCAAATGTAAAAGTTTGAGCATGTCAAATTAGATTTTGTTGATTTTTTAAGTGTAAAATAAATGAACACGTCCTTCCTCTACAGGGGACAAACTTAGATCTGGCATTTTTCTACACTCATTAGTACACAATTTGTTGTTTTAACATATGCTAAAAATCAAATATGAAATGTTAATTTTTAGAAAATGTTAAATTCAGCAAATACACAGTATTTGTTCCATGCAGAGGACGTGTATGTATGTTTACTTTTAATTGACTTGTAACTTGTGATTTTCCCTCGTAACTTGTAGGGGTAAGAATCACGTATAGAGGTCAGAAGGCACTATTAAATGATATTTTCACAATACAATATCATTGCAGTTCTGATATTCTTGGTGCTGTGCTGTACTGTGATTACATATATTGCCATATTTTGAGATTTATTACCTTTTTTTCAATCATAGTTTTGTCAATGTCTGTCGCAAAATGGGACTGTCAAGCAGGCAGACTGACTAAACCCTGTCATAAAAGCCTTACATTTATACAATACCAAAAATTGACACTTGATGTCCAAAATAGACCATTAATATCATTTTTTTCTCTACTCCTAGCAAATTGTACTTGTAATTTGGCCAAAAATGTTTCCACACAACTGTAAATTTAGGTGTTTTGAACAGAATTACTGTGGACTACACTTTCTCGTTAGGGTTAATGGGATTTTTGCATACATTCTATAAAGCTTGTCTAACTTGGCGAAAGAACTCATTTGTGAGCAGAACATGCACAGATCAATCAACTGTACAGTGAGAATGGAGAGTTACACATGGCCATACAGTACAGACACATGCACTGTAGTAATGCTGGATTTCATATCTGCATTGCACCAAGAGAGTCAAGCAAAGCAAGGAGATCATTTTGTGCTGTGATCTGGAAGTGTGTTTAATATGACATGCTGGTAAAGGTACTAAAGTGTCTGGTAGGCTCTCTCGTGGATTATCCAAAAAAAAGCATTGCGGCTTGCAACCTGAATTTTTTCTCTTTCGGAACATCAAGCAGGCAACCAAGTGAGCTCCTCTCGCTTCTCAACGAAACAACCTGTAGTCCCTGTCCCTTGACAACAAGAATGCTAACTAGGCTGAGGTATCATAAGGAAACTTGCTGTCTTTGCTTTGGTACAGTGCTTGTGTTTTGTCTAGCCGTGGGGTTAACTGACCCGGCCTGGCCTTGCCCATCTGAAGCCGGTCCGCGTGATCTCGTAGGTGCCCTTCCACGTATCTTCCCCTATGTAAGTATGGATTATTTAGTGTTTTACTTCTGTGCACCTCAGAATGGGGCAGGCATCAGGGTTATCTGTGCTTGTACATCGCCGGCCACAGAATCCTAAGCACATTCATCACGGAGTGGGGATGTAGCAGACTGCTGCTCCTAATGGATATTAAGAGAGGCCGCTCTGAAAGGCTTCTCAGCAGCGGCCTGGGTGTGGGCTAGATTGGGAGACTTTGGGCTGATACTGCATCCGTGCCATTGATCATCTCCACTCTGGCTCGACACCCTGCTGTTGGTGTGAGAGTCGGAGAGCGTTGCAGCACATTGTGATGCTAGAGAGTGAGCTGGCCCTGGCTTGGAGAGGAGGGGAGAGGAGGATAGTGAGTGGCTGTCAGTGGCCTGGCACCTCCTCCTCTTTGTGTGTGTGGAGGAACTCTGCCTGACTCTGCATGCCATTACAGTCTCTTCTCTGTGCATTGGTGCACACACTGGAGGGTTTTCAAGCCAGTTGCCTGCTTGCAGGCTCTTATTGGCATTTACCTCAGTTTTTATAGCACTTTCTGTTCTCTCCCAAGTTTTGTAAGCAGTTCCAAAGGTTTCAGTGATATCCAAGGTGAATATGATATTACAGCAAATAATGAAATTTTTCATGGTATATAAGCCTGTATGGAGAGATACGGCCAGATATATATTGCTGTTGAGGCAAAACCTCCTTTTCCCAACTCTTAATGTGCATGTGCCAACATTTTATTTCAAAACATTTTAGGCCATTTCTATTGGTGCCATTTATTATGGCTTTTGTAAAGAAATGAAAACACTGAGACTATCAAGTTATTAAAACATGATTAATCATAATTGCCTTATTTCACTATGTTCCTAATGGTGTCCTGTGATAATCCATCCCATGCAGCTTGAATATTCTCACAAAAATTCCTGCAGGTTTTGTGGTAGGGGTGGAGGTGGAGCGACACCAGGCCTTCTGGACATGTCATGTGTGACAACAAACCGTTCATCTTGGCGCTGACCACAGTGCCTCCACACACTGATTTGTTGGTTGTCTCCAATTGAGCAATGTGCTTTGACTTAAAATTTTGGACGTCTAAATGTGTATGTTGCAGTTTGTATGTAAGCAGTTTTGAAAAACCAAGGAGATGTCAAGTATCTAGCTGATTAAAAACAAAGTAAAAAGAGTTTTAATTTTAGTTGAGCTGCTAAAGAGGGTCTGGGATTGCCGGGTCTGGAAAGGAAACACAAAGGTTACGGCCCAGCATGTAATGGAGGCCACAGGTGTTTCAAGAGGAAACCTTAGACAGGCTGATTGTGGAGGGAGGTAGAGTGGAAGGGACAGGGATGCCCTAGGGGTTTTCTAATTTGTTCTGGGGTGAAGCGCTTGGAGAACATTAAAGATGCTCTGTACTTGTGGATCAGCAGCTTTGAGAGAGGCGGTGGGGTTGCTTGGTGCACCTGTGCACTTGTGTGTTTGAGTCCTCAGGCAGCTGGACCTCCACACGGGGATTCGCTGTGGAAATTATTTCGTCCACTTTGACCATTTAATGGTTTGACCCTGAGGCTAAATGGGAGGTGCTGGGTTGGTATCGCTCCCTATAGCTACCTGTCCCTCAGGACACTTGTCCTTCAAGCTCTCAGTCTCTGCCTTTTTTATCTCTCTCTCTCTCGCACGCACACACAGACTTTGTAGAGTAGACTCAAGCCATTTCCTTCTGAATGGAGAAGTGTCTGTCTCCTTCTCCACCCCATACTTTGATCTGTTGTTCAGCCCCACCATCAGCAAGAGAACCGTAGCGAAGACTGCCACCATCTGCCTTCTGACACGTTGCTGGGTGGTACAGCTCAGCCTAGACTCTTATCTCTCCTCCCAAGGTCTCGGCGTAGTTTCTCTCTGCTCAGATGTTGCTGGCGAGAGTCTTTCCCCAAGCCTAAAAGCGTCATAAATCAAAATGTAACGACAGACAAATCCACACAGCTGGGTTCTTAGCAGAAGCGAGAGCACAATATGAGTTGCTGACATTTTAATTACTTTGTCATACATCTCAGACCGGTAAGCCTATTTTGAGAGCGTAATTTATGGTAGTAAATGAAAACAAATATTATCTGAACCAGCTTTCTGAAAGCAGGTTCCCGCCATGTTGATTAATGTAATATCTCTCCAGCGGTTGTCCGATGCCCAGGAGAATTATGCTGCGGACCTCAGAGCAACACTCACGTTTGCAGAGTATTACAGAGGGGCTTCATAATGCATGATGTCTGCGAACAGCTCTGCTCACCATAATGAACTGCATACAAATAAGCTCTCCCAAAACATCAGGTAAACTGTATAAATAACACTCCTCCAGAGAGCCGGACGAGAGAAGGAGGAGAAATTGCTTTGAAATGATGGCAATGCACTTCACCCTTCCAAGAAAAATAGTCCTCAACAATGTAGGATATTATAATAAAGGACCTATCGCGGCAAATTCCTCCTTACATTTTTATTCCTGAGTCGTAGGATCGTTAGGGCTTCTTGTTCCTACTGGAGGGGGCCGCGAAGGTGGCGGCAGCTGGGTGCCGGTGATGTGGGCTGGTGGAGGGGACGTTCTTTTTACAAATTGAAGCGGCCATGTTCTTTGAATATTTAGATTACCTGGGCTCTCCAGCACCTTTCCTAAGTGGATTAACATTTCACATGGCTCCTAAGCTGCATGTGTAATAAGTCGTGGGCTGATATCAAAGAGGCGTGTGGCCCTTGGGGATACAAAACAAGGCTGCCCATTATCTCTCCTACTGCGCTTTGTTTACCGAGCCCCTGGCAGGGGCCATTCATCTGGAGAATTGTAATGGAATCCAAACTAGCTAGACTAATCATAAAATCACTTTATACGCCACTCGTATCGATTCCTCTCACAACAAAAAGAGAAGAAGGCAGGTAAATGCTACACTCCCACCCTCCCATCCTCCCATCTTTTTTTTTTTGGCAGCCATACACACTGTACCAACACACACCCTTGAATCATCACGAAGGCAAACTGTTTATGTAGCCATCAATTGTGAGGGGCTGCATGGCACTTGCCAGACCATTTTCAGGCTTGTGCATATTTATTAATTAAGACTCCATCAAGGCAGGTCGCGTTGACCTTTTAGATCTGCCGTTGGCATCTGCCAGAGAGATGTTTGTGTTTCCTAGGTGCAGAGGCCAGTAGGGGCCCAGGGCCAGGTGTTAGGGTGTTAGCAGCAAGGCAATGCATTAGGCCTGGTAATAATATCTGGGCCCAATATCTTATCGCTATGTATTTTTCTGTATTATTCAGTAATGGTTTTTACATTACATGATTGATATTATATAATGTGTCCTAATTCTTGATTGTAGGTATAAATAGTGTGAAACACACAAACGATCATATGAGCTATTTTCTGACTGTTTGGTAGCTACGAATGCTGGATGTCAGGCTAAAAGCCACTACACAGCTTTCTTCAGTGTGCTGCCATCAGAGAGGAGACTGCGGAGCCTAGGAGCTAGGACCAGCAGACTGAGGGACAGCTCCATCCACCAGGCTGTCAGGATGCTAAACTCTCTCCCTGCTCTAACACCCCCCCCCTACTTCTGCCCCCTGCACACACAAACTCAGCACCCTGAACCCACCCCCCATCAATACCGAACTGGGATACACACACTTTAAACAGCTTTTAAGATTTTATCCTTGCATTCCCACTTAATCCCCCATTCACACCGAACTGGGAATGTGAACTGCTCTGCACTCATCACTTCAAACAGCCTTAATGTTATTCAACCTGCACTACTGTTTATACTGGCACTGTCATACCACTTTAATCCTGCATCTTAATTCTGCTAGTGTACACGTCACTTTGTCCTTATTGTCTTCAGTGTCTTATTGTCTCATTTATGTCTATCTCAGGGCCCTTATTTAATTCTGTCATATGTCTTGCGTCAGTCTATTTTATATTTATTGTTTATTACATTCAATATACTCTTGTTCTTGTTTTGGTTTTAGTTGTAATTTATTTATAGTTAAATGTTTATTTGCTACACCTTTGGGCGGAGAGTAACGCAATTTCAATCCTCTGTATGTCTTGTACATATTGAAGTGTTGACAATAAAACTACTTGACTTGACTAAAAAGCTAGAAAAGAAAGTTCTGGTTCAGCTCGATTCCTATTTTTCAAGTGACACTGCTGTATAGGGCTGAATAATTTGGGAAGAATATCTAATTGCGAGTTTTCTGATCAGTAGTGCGACTGCAATACTTTATTTTCTGGGAACCGAAGTCCAGGCCTGTTGTTTGGTCAGTAAGAAAAGGGCATCCCCATTCTCAGTTAGCTGTGTTTTGATAAAATAGCCTCTAATTTTAATATTGCACTCTTTCAAATTGCAATTTCAGTATAAAATTCATTAATTTTTACTCTGCTGCTGTACATTGTCGGGCTTCAGAGCTTCATTTGACCTCTGAGCTTACAGCATAGAGCAGTAGCTGCTTTTTTTTTAGTTCTCACAAATGTGAAGCCTAGCTGACTGCTTTCTTTGTTTCAGGTTATGCTTTGTGTTTCTTACTCTGAGACAGTGGCCGTTGCTTGTAGGTGGCCTGGCCTAGGAATCTTTCTAATTGAAAAACCTTTTATTTATTCTTGAGGGATGAATTCCATTCGACTGAAAAGTGACATTGACCTGGACTGGAAATATGAACACCCTAATTAGCAGTTTGCCAGAGCAATTTGGCTCATTTCAATATAGAAAGGTATTTATTAAGATGGTTTACAAAAATTATGAATTAAAATATAAATACAAATCTACATTTTAATGCAATCTAATACAGACTTGTTTTAAGATGGAACATTACAATGTAGTATATCAAAGAAGAG
Organism: Semaprochilodus insignis; assembly: GCA_034552555.1. Classification (NCBI taxonomy): domain Eukaryota; kingdom Metazoa; phylum Chordata; class Actinopteri; order Characiformes; family Prochilodontidae; genus Semaprochilodus; species Semaprochilodus insignis. The sequence goes on along the minus strand of CM067475.1, from coordinate 12,735,988 downwards.
ACTGTTTGAAGTTGATTGAGGAACAGAACAGTATAACTAATAGAAAACACCTCAGATTATCAATATTGAATTATCAGTTTTGGGAACTTTTTATGATTTCTGTAATTATCATTATAATTAGCATCCAGATTTCATCATTAACCTTGGCCACCAATCTCCATCCCATGCTTTCTATACCAGCTCCAGCGCAGGAGTCTTGATGGATCTTTTTATGTTAATCGAGAAACGTCAGAAGATGAGCCCTAAGCAGACCTGAAGCACACTCTAATTACCCACTTGACATTGTTTGCTTCAGCAGCACAGAAAACCCCTGTTGTTCCTACTTGGGCTGTTTTGTTTCCCGTCTTCTTCTCTGTTTGAAAAGGTCTCAGCGACTTGACTGTCTTTTGTGGAAGATCCGTCTTGAAAATGGGTAATGACTGCAGTGCTTGTTCCAGCATGTAGACATGAGCGAGCTACAGGTCCCACACTAGCTCCGAAAACGAATCATAAGTTTCAAAGCATCCCCCAAGTCGTGCTCTGCCTCCCAAGTGCCGCCTCTGTGTCGATCGCGCTTCGGAAAAGAGAGTACTCTGAAGCTGCATTGATGTGTAATTGAGGATGTCATCAATTAATCAAAAAAAGAGGCATGAAGAAGGACTGTGCATGGGGGGAAGGAGAGGGGGAGAGCGAAAGTAAAAGAGATATGTGCGCCTTGCTCGCTTTCATCTGCTGAAACAAAGGCGAAGCGCTTCCGTTCAGTCTGCGTGGAGTGGCGGGGTATCAAAGTTGCCTACGCTCTGTAGCGCAAACTTGGTTTGAGATGGTAATTTCACCTTGAAAAGATTCAGAAAAAGACCTGGGATGCGAGGACAGATACAGACCTGATGAGCAGGAGTCATTAGTTTCACCAGCACCAGATGGCTGGGTTTGAATGCAGGAGAAATCCGCTGAAATATTCGGTGCGTGTAAGCGCTTTGAAAAAAGGCTGAACTGCTGCCTACGTTCTGTAGACTAACCTTAGATCACTGTGAGTAATGCTCTCATCATCTCACAACTATCTAGCCCAGATCCCAAAGCCTGTACCCTTTGATTTTATAGCGGCGGTAAGTCTGCTTCACTATTTTACCTCAAGGTTGCCTCTGTCCATGTTTCGGTGAGTGCCTCAAAGAGCGAGACTCTATCCTGTGGGTTTATACCCTCAAAGCACACCATTTCTGCCAGTAATGATCCTTGCAGCTCATTGATTCTGTGCTTATGTCAGAATGAGGGATCAGGTACATTGTGAACGTGCAGAGCCCATGAATTCCTCCATGCTGGATGCCTCCCAGTCAAGTCCTGGGCCCAGCAAGCCTGCAGCAAAGATACTTTAATGGAGCTCAATACACATCAGTAGGCCGCTAATTGAAATGCTGTCAATACACGGCACGTGAGAAATTTGTCAAGGGCAGCCGCCTAATTGTTGATAGTGGTTTAACAGGACCCCCGTTTATTTCTTTTTGTGTTGCTCTGCACAGGGCCATAACCCTGGAGAACCAGCTGGTGGTGCTGGCCACAGCCGCCGCTGACTCCGGGAGGTACTACGTCCAGGCCGTCAATGAGAAGAACGGCGAAAACAAGACAAGCCCATCCATATACCTGAATGTGGCAGGTAAGCAGAGAGTGTACTGTATCATTGTTATTCCCCCGGCAGCCAGCAGTATGTTGCCAGCTAGGCGGCGCAGACATTGCTATCGACCAGGAGAGGGAATAATGGCCTGCGGTACGTCTGCGACCTCTCTTATTATCACCTCAGTTCTATATCCACCCGTTTGCTACTCCATTTCTAGCTGTCTACGCGCAGGTTCTGCGTTTAAGGGAGCCACTCGTGGGTAAAAAAGCACAGCAGCAGAGGCATGCAGATGTGGCTATGTTCCAATTACAGGGATCAAACAGATTCCTTCAGAGATCTGTAAGCACAAACGTCTGATCTTTTCAAATTAATTTGAGCCGCTTTCATTTTGGCGCTGTCCAAGTATCTCAGGTTTTCTCAGGTTTTATTTCTTTCTACAGCGTTCAGGCACCGCAGCTGCCATTTACAGTGTGTGGAACTTTTAATGAGAAATGGATCAATAGCAAAGTTTCAGAATTGCTTAAAATGAAATCTCTTTACATTTACTTAAATTAAAGGTAAAGAACGTTTTTGCCCTCTACTGTTAAGTTACCATTTTTGAGACTTTTTGACTTTGGACAGCAATGAAATAGGTTATTCTCACATGACCAAAAGCATAGAACACATACTGGGATCCAACAGGGAAAAAAATCCCTGATTTTTAGTAACATTTTTCAATTGAAATGACCAAATTTGCAACACAGAAAGGTTTAAATTTGTAAATAATGTTTTTTATAACCTTTCACAACCTGTATACTGCTGTCAGACTGAGCATCTTAAAGCTGCTCATATTTATGATGAAACATTCAAGTAAAGAGATTCAACACATAAATAAATAAATAAATAATGTTTTATACACCTGCCATATTTGTGCACTTTGTAAGTGTGCAGTTATTACCTGCCAACGTCTACCTCACCCATCACTGGAATGGGATCACCATATGACTGCCTAGATATCATTAGGATGACCAATCTCAACACAGCAGTAGTGCTGGCATAGTAGTGGCATATTATTATGTATTGTGCTGGTGTGACTGTATACACCAACATTGCTGAGCTTTTTAATCAGTGTGTGTCGATTTTGAGACGCACCTGCCTAGTTGGTCAACATTGTAGATGATGGATGCACAGTTTGTGTTAGTCATCCTCTAGTCCTTGGACTGGATATTTGTGGTTCTTCTCACCCCAGGAGTAACAGTGAGCTGTTAAATCACAAAGCAGAGTTATGCTCGGTAATACACTCGTACTGTTCGTGTTAATGACAAACATGTGTCTTTTAAAAACACAAATGTAACATCCTGAAAGATTGAGCCTGAGCAGAAAATGGGCATCAGGTATTGTCAACATGGTTTTATTCTCAGTGGGCCGCATTCATTGCAAGAGAGGGCGGAAATCCAGAGAACGACAGAGTGTAGCGAGACTGTTTGTTCCAATGACACACTTGGATCTGCGCACTGGCACTTTTATCCTTGTTTTGGCTTTGGCAGGTGTTGATGTGCGTCTGGGCCTGTTTAGAGGATGCTAATGTGCGTGTCCCCACACACAAGGGCCCATATCTGTCTCTCTCTTTCCCTCTCTCTCTCTCTCTCCCTCACTCTCTTATGTGCGTACAGCTGTTGCAGGCTGGCAGGATCTGGGCAGGAGGCATGCCCAGTGGAGAGTGCGTGTGTGTTTTCTCAGTCTGTGAAGGTTACAGCAGAGCGTCGGATGGTGTATGGTAACCGGAATTGGGCATAGGCTAGCAACAGGCAGCATTTTTCTTTTTTCTTTTTTTCTTTTTTTCCTTTTTCTAAGCAAGATGAATCGAACCTAATGATTTCATTTCAGGCTGAAGATTTAATGAGCTCAAGGCAAAGAATCTGTAATAGGGAGAGAACAGCACAGAGATCTAGCTTTGCAGGGAAGATGTTTAAATTGTATTGCACGTTTGAATATATCCAGATGAAGGAGTCGTATTTAGTGCTTCCTAACTAAGAGCCTTTTAAGTTGAGCCAGGCTATTGATTCTCTATTCCTCTCTGCCTTCATATGTTTCAAACTATCACATTGAGTAATGAATGTTGACTTGTTGAGCAGACTGAAGATATGCTGTAATCATGTTTATCTTAATTAGTTTTGCCTGTGTGTGTGTGTGTGTGTATGTGTGTGGGTTTGTGTGCACACAGGCAGTCTTTTTATCTGTATGTATGTTAATGGGAAGTATGTGCAGGTGTACATGTGCATGTGTGTTTATATACATGTGTACCATGTTAACATGTTGCCTCCATGACGGCCATAGGTATAGCTCACCTGTCATCACCACCATGTGAACGTTATTAGTTACATAACACCCATACCACATGACTGTTCACTTACCATCTCATCACACATAACACATGGTCATTGTGGTGGTCAGAGGTTCGTTTTGCCTGCATTTAATTTAATTTAAGTTCAAACGGAATGCATGTTTTTTATCCATATACAATTACATGAGCAGAAATGTGACTGCTAGGCGCTGACTAGCAGATAAAAGGATATACAATAAGATAAACGATATGCAATTATCCCTAAACCTACAGCCTTCAACTACTCCAGACCAATGCATGCATCCAAGCTGAGCATGTCGGCTAGTATCGTAATAGGAAAAAGAGTAAACTAAAGTAAATGAATGATGTGCTTTTACATGAGAAAAGTGCAATTGGATCTCATCTGGTCACACTGGGGATGCATTTTAGTGAACGCTGTAATTCCGGACGAAATTTATCTCTTAGCTCTGTGAGCGGTCATGATGTTTCGGATCATTGGTGTATGTGTAGTTGTGTGTGCCTGTGTGTGAGTGTGTGTGCCGGTACCAGAGGTTTTCAGTGTTTCTGTACAGTTGAAATGCACCTGATGTAATTAATTCCCCCACTGTGGTGGATATTGCCCTGATGCCTGAGGAGCAATAGCAGTTAACACAACAGTGGAGGACACTCAGCAGGTGTGTGCATGTGTTTGTGTGTGTGTGTGTGCTGTGCCGTTGCCACACGTCTCTTTCCTCACACTTTTTTTCAGCACATAAACACCAACTAAAGCAGCTGGCGAAGTAAAGCATGTGTATCCGGTTTGGAACATCCCTCATGAAATCCCCATTAGTCACACTGTAAGACACTGGCACATGAAAGCTGCCACTGTAGCTAATGTTCAGAAAGTTACATTTAAATGTCAGCCTTGCCCTCGTGACTCCACAGCCTCTTCCAAAAAAAATTCACCTCAAAGCCTGCGCTCAAGCGCGCCGAACGATTCAGGAGGAGAAACGATTTCTCTTTGAAGAATCTTGACCTTGCGTTTGCCTTTCTTGGATTGTTTGTCCTGTGGGGTCTATCTGGACTGCTTATTAAAGTAGCCCTCTAGCACGGCGGGAGTTATTGTCGTTCCGCCTGTTTTGGGGAACAAAACCAATTAGATAAAAGCTCACTCTGTTCTTTACTGATTTACATTACATTCAGAAGCACATGAAAGCCAGGGCATTGGAAACTGGATGTGCTTATAAGTGGGCCTTTTGTTTCTAGTCCCCCCCCCCCGCCCTCCCATCACCCCTGCCCCCCTTTTACCATTTCTTGAAGGTGATCGTCTGTGCGATTGTGAGTGAATTATTGTCCGCCAGCGGAGAAGCTTTTGTCATGGGTGACATGGATCTCATTTGGAGCTGTCTGCCACAGGCCTTGCGCTGTTCCACCTCCATTATCACGCCCCTCTGGGCTGGAAAAAAAAGGTCAGCCCAGGTAAAGAACACCGGCGCCTGCCGTTTGATCCGGACCACTTAATTGACGGTACTCTAAAGCACGTCATTGTGCCATCGCAGCGAGGTTGTCGTTGTGTTCCGGCAGGCTCGGCTGCGAGCCGGAGTGAAAAAAGAAGAAGAAACGTGCCAGAGATGATCATGTCTCCATCCCTTCTTAATTTTTTTTATTTTCACATTTATTAGAGCATATTGTGGAGTAAATGTGTGGACGTGACGCTCCTGATTCGGACCATTTGTCTGATCACGGCCTGTCTGTCGCTGGCATTTTCAGCGGGTTTTAGCATTCAGCGGAGCTTGATTTATTTGAAAGGAAATAGGCTTCGACTAACCAGCTCAGTCATTATTTGCCGTTACTAATGATCTCATTTGGAGGCAACCGTGTGCTTGGTTCTGTTTCATTTCTCCCGGCTGAAATAATCATCCACCATTTTAAAACGGAGCTGGCACATGGGCCGGGATGCTCCTTTTGTTTGCTAACCTAACCCACTGGAGTTGAATGACATTGAGCCTGAGTCATAGCAGCATTTTAAGATCGGGTGCAGTGGAAGGGGTCTCATTTACAGAGATAAATGCAGCAATGTTTGCATTTATTAGACACAATCAGAATCAGGCTTGGTGGGGGGGGCTGTAGTTCTGAAATTGAGTCATTTGTAGTGATTTTCATTTCAAAACAGCAGAGCAGCCGTTGCGGTGTTCCATCCCTGAGCACCTTTTGTGGGGTTTTGATTTTTTAAAGTGGGTTTTGATTTTGAAAAACTGCTGGAGGAGATACAACGTCTGTGTGCTCTTTACACAATACATCAAGCCTCACCACAGGAAAGCATAATCCAGCCTTTATCTCTCTCCTGAATCGACAAATCGGTCGCCAACAGAACCGGTCGATAGAGTTTGCTCGCTTGTCTGATTAGAAATTACATGTGAGATTTAAATCACGGGAACAAAGACACATTGTTTAGGCTGGATGTGGGGGCATGAAATATTCATAGCCAGGTTCCTCCAGATGTCGTGCCAGGTCCCCTGCCTCGATCCCATAACATTTTAATGTGATTTCTCTTGCTTTTCAAATGACCCTCGGCTGCGAGCGGCGTAAAAAGAAAAACAGACCTCTAACGGAGCGGGCACGTGTGTGCTTGTATTGATTCAAACTAATAGATCACCTGTGGCCCTTAAGGAGCCCTTCGTTTACTGTGTTTTCCCTTAATGCCAGCTCGGTGGAGAAATATTTCTCCACTCCACTTTTTTTTTCCCCCTCTCCCTTTCATTTTCTTTCCACAAACGGCTGCCTTTGCAAGCAGGACGTATTTTTGTCAAGCCCACCCAGTGATACGTGATAAACAGTTCCACCTGCAGCTATTCTGTGAGAGTGGAGCTCCAGCACACGCTGCATGTGTTTTGGTCTGATAGCAAGACTAGCGCAGACTCCTGCAGGACACACGATGGAAGGAGCGCCTTCTGCAGGCCTGCAAAGCAGTCAGGACAGAGGACTGAGGGAGGCTCTTCAGGTGTGTGGCCAACCTCTGACTTTATGGATGTCACGATCGAAACCCAAAGAGCATTATCCGTGTCAATCAAGACTTTGCAGTAGACTATTAAGCAAGAACAAATCAAGTCAGTTGTTCTGGCTGTTCTATGGCTCTATAATACATGGAAGGGAGCGCTATACCTTTAGATATGGACACCTGAAAAGAAGTAGCTCAGCACTGCAAGAGCGCCAATAAGAATACACTTTTGTTATTGATTTTATTAATAGATTTTGAGAGAATTACGATATAAAACCGCATATCGTCGCTGTCCAAAGAAAAACAAGTATCTCCAAAATGGCAACTTTACGGGAGTGGCCAAAAACCTCATTTAACTTTAATGTAAGTCAATGGAACCAGACATCTTTCCCAACAGTTTTGGGCCATTTCTGTTGGTCCATTCATCTTGAGATTCTCACTCAGTGTAAACAGCAGCTGATGTGTTCAAATGATGCATAAAAGTAAAAATGGCTAAAAGTGGAGATACATGTTTTTCATTGGACAGCCACGATATAAATGTACTAAATGAAGCATTGCATACACCGGAAACATCAAGGATGCCTGTCAAGATGAAATGTACAGACTTAGCAGCTAACAGCTGAAGGGATGTAGTTACATGTTGGATGTATAAGTAACACATTTAAAAGCTTTATCAGTAGATCACAGCAAATTAAAAACATGGCATTACAAAATAAAACTTCCCACAGGCTAGCAACACCTTTATATAAGATAGAGAACTGGTTTCATGGGCTGTCTATGTCTAGAAACAACTCTGTTGATTACAATGGCAGCTTTTGGGTTTTTATTGTTTATTCTCTAATAAACAATATTGGTCAACAAATCACTAGAAAATGCACAGTCCTCCTTCTAACTTGCAAAGAGCAGTCTCCTGGAAAGCAATGCTGATGTTAACTCTGGTTTCTGTTTTTACCAGTTATTTTGTTTTCCTGATTTCTTGACCTAGTTTGTAGACCAGATTTAGTTTTCATGGCTGTATTAGCTATGAAGGAGCGGGCGGCAGTCATTATAATGGTCGCTTGCCAAGCCATCTTCTTTTCATCTGTTCCTAAATAATCTAATGGGGAGCAGGGCCTTTAAAATGACTGACAAGAGTTTAGACAAGAGTTTTCTCCACATTCGACTGATAATTTTAGTTACTTTTGGAATGTTTTAGACTGAAACCTTACATATTGCTCCTTTAATGCCATTATCAGTGGTCAAAATTAACTGTTGTTTAAACAGACATTACCAACAACTGTGAGGTGGACAATAAAAAATCACTAACCACCTATAGAATCTGTGGCTTGTTACCGCTTGTAGAATCTGCTTCTTGTAAAATGGAACTGCTGAGTAATTCTGTGCATAGCAGTAAGAGTAACCTTGTCTTTAAAGCTAAGAGAAAGGAGTAGGCCTACCTCACACCTATTACAACAACTTACAACTGTGGTATATCCACAATATTATAATATAGTCATTAAAAAAGTAGCTCAGAGAAACAGCGTTTCAAAGTAATCTGCAGTTTTACCAACTTTAATGTAGTATATAACTTTAATGTGGCTGTATTATCTATGAAAATGCCAATATTAGATCAAGACTTGACATTGATTAACTCATATTGGGGAGGAACACAAAAAACCACAAAAAAACCTGACATGACTGGCACTCCAGATGTGAACATCTGGACCATCACGGGAAGAAGAGAGCCATGCGTGAAATATTCGAAGGACCAAGGCGTTAAGATTTAATGAACACCTCCATAAATTTTTATTATGCGCTTCCTGCTGGCAGATTACATTCAAACAAAAGCCGCTTTCCTGCTCTGTAAGCTGACCCGAGGGACCCGAGATGATTAAAGCATCGACTCCTAAAGCATTGGCTCCTGCCCTGCTACCACCTTCCCTTTCCCCCTGTTTATTGCTGTCGGTGCCTGCGTTTCAGCAGAGTTTTACTCCTTGCCTTCGTTTCCCTGTTTGGTTTCCATTAAAAGGATGAAATTAGCTCTGGAGGCGCGGAGCGGAGTCTCCAGCCCTGACAGGCCACACCTTGTTTAATTGCCTATATCTTAAACAAATAGGTCCCCTGGGAGATGTGTGTTTAGTTTGTAATATCGCAGATTTGATAACTTGTCACCTGTAATTTGAGCGGAGATTGATAGGACGCGACGGGCGGCTGATTCGTAGAGCTGCAGCAGCCAGGCAGCTGCAGGCGCCCCGCTTTTCTTCTCATTAGTGTGTGGGAGACTCTCTGGGCCTCCGTCTTCATGGCACACCTGACAGACAAATAATAAGCTGTCCATCAGCTCTCAAGATAGTAGATGTTTATAGGTCGAGCGGCGCTCTCGACTTTCGAAGGCGATAGTGTTCTCAATTACAGCCGTTTAATCGCAGCAGTCTTATCTCGAATGCTAGCCCCAGCTTTTGATTTCTCCAGCGTCGTTATTATTTTAATCCTTCACATGAGGTAAAGGAAGAAGATGATGTGTCAGCAGAAAGCATGTAGTCTTGCACGGGACCACGTTAATGCAGAAGCGGCTGAAAATTAAGACCAGTGGATCCCTGCCCTGCATGTTTTAGCTCTGCTTTAACACACCCACTTCAGCTGAATAAGGGCTTGTTAAAGAGCTGATTATCTGGATCAGATGTGTTAGAGCAGAGATAACACCAACATATACAAGGCAGAAGAATCCCAAGGTCCCAGGGTCGGGAATCACTGGTCTAGATAGATTCAAAACCCACACCTAAATTAGCCCACTCTTAATCAACACCTGATTAACCCTCCAGTTCCCTCCATGCTGTGTACATCTTGTAATGCCTGTGCTTACATTTGATTAATTATTTGTTACTCAGCTCTTTGACACATGATGAAATTCTGTCAAAACCCTGGATATTAAATTCTTTCAATTAGCAGCTTTAGCAGCTTTGAGTGGGATAGAAGAGGTAATTTATTGAATGTGATTAAAAGTTATTGTAGTATGTATAATCTTTGCCATATCTGGTAAATGAAACAAAAAAAAAGAAAAAAAGTCGAAAGTGAAGACTCAAATCTCTCAAAAGAGTCGATTCCAAATTATGTAATCAATTACAAAAAATGTGGCCACTAAAAACTATCAACCAGCAACGGTCGCAAGATGCACTTCTGGTGTTTGAACGGAGGAGATAAAAGGCTGAAAAGGTAGGATGAAAAAGCTTAAATAGGTTTACAATTAAATTAAAGTGTTGGAATCTAACATGTGATAAAAACATGTAACAATAATGAAAATGAGAAATAGTTTTCTATGCAGTCTTTTACTGATTAATGAAATTCTTCAATGTAAATCCCAATTATACTACTCAGTAACTCAATAAAATAACATTTACCTTGGTTTTGAAAGCTGTTATGTGTGTTAGATCCTGCGGGGTCTTTCTTAACAGACAAACACGCCGACATGCTTCACATTATAAAAAGAGGTGTTTTCCATTGTTAATGCAAAAACATCTTGGAATTCATCTGGGGGAAATCATGAATCCTGAATTATATTTTCAGAATTTTACAACTTGTATTATTTAATATTACTTAGCAAGATGTTTAACATGAAGTCACAGCTAGTGCCTTCAAAGCATTGTCAGCATCATTGCGAAAATTCAGGATCAAAACAGAAAATTATAAAGAGCCTTTTCTTTTGGTTTTCCGCTCAGTGTGTCCTGAATTTCACTAATATAACTGTTTAATTAATATGTAATGATATCATAATTGTGTAGTTTTATATATTGAATATAAAACAAACTTCAGAACTAGGTTCTCCTAGTTCTTCAGTCATATTGATCTTGGTCTCATGGTCACCAGTCTTTGCTTTAGAGAGTAGATGAATTGTCAAAGTTTAGAAGCTGATATTGCATATGGAGTAGCAGCCCTGCACTGCCTTTAACTCTACACTACAGCAAGAAAGTTACAGTAGAGCTGACCTAGTTAATTACTTACTTGTTTCCTTAATTCATTAAGCCCTAGAAACTTCTCGCTTATCGCTTTCTGTGCCTACTGTAGTTCACTATAACGACTGTGTAATGTGAAGGAAATGCTACCAGCCAGCAGCGGTCATTTAGACATGCATGACTTCAGTGCAATTACATTTCCGAATGAGGCCATAAACTCAAGAACAGACAAATGCAGCAGAGCAGTCAGGGCTGCCACGGAGCTCTTGACCCAAGACCAAAAGGCCTCAATTTGCATATGACTCGCAGAACCCTGGGGACCCCTGACTGGTCCCTGGAATAATAATCTGTTCCTACTTCAATGACACTGCATGGTTTTCCGGACCATATAAACAAGGGTAAACATGATTAAACGTGCAGTAATGTAGCCGATGCACCTGCGGTGGCCGCATCATTATTTTTATATGAGGTTTGTGAATATATGCTATCAATTACCCAGTGGTTGTGTGCAAGTCAGCCAGAGTGTATTTTTTCGAATGCAAGTGAGGGAGCTGCAAATTCCTCTGTATTTGATAACACCAGTGTGAACCTGTCAGGCTTTGGAAATCCCTGTGCGTCGGGTTTTGTGTCCCTATCAACAATGCCGCAATTCTATGGTCAAGGAAAATGGAGCTGGCGGGAGTCGCTCAAGTTTCTCCAGCTCACTCGTTCGGCTTGTCAATCTCATTTGCTGGAGTGTTGCTGTCCGTGGAAGTAGGTCATGGTGGTACAGTGATTGAGACTGTTTATAGAAAAGCTGGCGTTTCTGTTTCCACGTTACCGCCACAAAGTCTGCATAGAAATCAGCATACTCATGGAGGGCCTCTGCATCTGAAAGACAAAAAAACAGAGACCAAAACAAAAACAGGGCCGCAAGATTGTGATGTAAAAATAAACAGCCATCTCTTTTGCATGAATCTTACTGAGAGCAGGGGTCTCTCGCAGCTTGCATTGGATCGCGACAGATGCTCAAAGACTCAAATGTCTGAGCGTCCTCCGCAGCGTATGTTTCCTGGTGAAGCGTCTGCACATGCAAAAACGCGTTGCTCCAGATGGGGAACGTCTGTATATGTGATGTTAAAGGCAGGCCATGGTCCCACCGTGCTTTTTTTATGAAGGAGCGCAGGCAGGGGGCCCTGGAAGCAGCGCTAAAGTTTTCATTTCTAGAGAGCGCAATAACGCATTTGCTTAGCAATAGCACTTTTAGCCCTCCCTCTTTGCCTCTTCATGGAAATGTATTCCAGTAAGAATGACTTTGTAGTATGGGCAGATGAGCTCTGATGAATCCAGCTTATGTTTAGGAGGGAATTGTTTTGTGAATACAAGCTGTGGTGCCAAGACAGGGGCCTAGGTAGGCATTAGAAGTCCCCTTTTTGTCGAATCTGGTTTGCAGTTGCGCCGAGGAAGCGGCTCTTATCTGTAATTATAATGAGCTGTGTCATTAGTGTCAGGTTAACGGAGCAGAGCTGGTACATAGAGTCAGATCAACAATGGTTTGCCTTTCTTGTGTTTGCCAATTTCTTTCAACACATTTGTATTCTGGAATAATTGTGCAGACCCCATGGTTCCCAGTTGTTGTTTTTTTCTTTATCCGAAATTTCACACTGTCACCATCAGCGTGGCAAAGCGCTCACATATACATGGGTGCACACCCACACGTACATGTTTCTCTCTGCTTTCGAATGCTCAGGGGATCCGGTCCACTCCTCCTGTCATTGGTGGACCCACTTTGTATGCTGAGCATGACACCTGCCGTCCCTCATGTTATCCGCCTATCTGAATTACCTTGCCAGTGAATTGCTGAAAGCCATTTTGCAATGCTATCTGAACAATGGCTGTTAATGTGATGACTATAACAGAGCACTTACTGTAATATTATTGGTATTTGCCTTTGAATTCTGTCTCAAGGCCAGCGGTACAATAGCGGACCGTTGCAGGGAATATATCTCCAGCCACTGATGAGTTTGGGAATGGATTTGTGGGATGAGTTGGCGCTTCGAGACAGCTCGAATATGCTAATGGCCGATGGAGGTGGGCTATTTCGTGCCCATTTGTTAATGGCGGGACACTGTGTAATATAAGATGGTGTAATATTAGTGTAGGACATGACTTCACGGCCCCATAAGCACCATTAGCGGAAATAGAGCTTTTAGGGTGCAGTCTTTTAATGCCATTGAGGCACAGACTTCCAGCCACACATTTAAAAGACATTCCTGAGCTGTCTGGCAGTTGATGACCATCCTGTCATGGTAGCTGGAAAGAATGTGGAAGAGCAGGAAAAGAGGAGAACTGGGGGGAAAAGGAAACAAAAAGCTTGGAACCACTGTATCTAACGCAGCCTTCATCTGAGACACTGTGCAGCCGGTTTATTTCAGAAGTCATCTTTAATAGATAGTTTTGAAAGTGCGGGAGCTTTCTTGACAAACAGTGGGCTCTCTTTTTTTTAATTTCGCCGCAGGGAGCTGGGGAAGTCTTTGAAGAGAAAAGCTGGGGCTTTTTTTTCCCTGACTCTCATTTTCCTGTGTGGTCGTAAAAAGTGCCTAGGCCCATTCTTTTTTCCCCTTTTGCTCCTGAGCTCGTCGGGCGCACGCCAGTGTGTGTTTCACCTCCGGCTGCTACCCTTCGGGACAGGGACCATGCAGTCAGCATTCAGACAGGAAGTCCAATGAGACCCTGCAATTGTGTGTGTGTGTGTGTGTGTGTGTGTGTGTGTGAGTAGAGAGTGAGAGAGGTAGGGGAATGGATGTGAGAAAAAGAGAGAAACAGTGACAGAGAGGGAGATGAGAGAGACATAGAAAGGGAGGGAAAGAAAGGGAAAGAGAGACTTTTCCTTTGCTCAACTGTGCTGTACTCAATTACTAATCCCTCCACCTCTCTGGGGAGCAGCCCTCTGGCTGCTGGATCGTTAACCTTTTGCAGAGTCAGTGGACATGTATCCTGTCCCCCCGCCCCCCTCCAGCCTGCGAGTCATCCCAGCAGCAGCTCAGGAAACACAGACACAGAGTCGAACTGATGACCATAAGCCATACAAACTTCTACTGCCCGACTTTCATTACCACAGGCTCAGGCAAATGAGGGGCTACAGATGAAAGCTACACAATAAAGGGCTACTGGCGCACGCCCATGAATGTCTGTGTGTGTGTGCGTGTGCGTGTGTGTGTGTGTGTGTGTGTGTGTGTGCTTGTTTTAAGCACTTTATCAGCTAATGCAGATTTTCTGGAGGGACTGAAAGAGCCGGTAGCCTTTTGGTTACAGTTAGAGTTATAGGTTTATATGTAGGTGCAGCATTACTCAGCTAAACAATATCATACTCAAAAATATATTGGAAGTAGGGGCATTATGTTGGTCATGGTGCTGTAGGTTAGCTCTGCTACTCTGATTTCGCTACAGATGTTTGAAAACACACACACACACACACATACTGGTGTTAGTGTATTTTTTGGGTATGGTATTGTTTAGCTGAGTAAAGCTACACCTACATATATACTCTTAACTGTAACTGTAACCAAAAGGCTAGCTCTTTTAGTCCTTACAAGAAGACCTGCTGCCTTCACCACAAATGCAGATTTTCTGGAAGGACTAAAAGAGCCAGTAGCCTATGGTTACAGTTGGAGTTCAAGATTTAAATGTAGGTGTATATGTGTGGTATATGTGTGTATTTCATACATTTGTAGCGAAACCAGAGAAAGCAGAGCTAACCTACAACACAATGCTTTTGTTTCATTTTAAAAGCTAAAAAGGTGAAACAAGTGTAAACAAGATGTGTTTTTTTGATGTTTGTATATAACTACATGAGCAGAAATGTGTCTGCTGAGTGCTGACTAGCATTGTTTATATGCTTTCTACATGGGAAAAGTACAATCAGATTTCCTCTTGGAAATCAGGGGCGCATTTTAGTGAAAAGTGTAAATGGAATCCGGGCAGTGCTTATCTAGACACAAGACATGAAAAGTGTAAACAGACTAAGTGATGCACAGCTCCGACTTTTCTGGAGTTGATTCCAGTGACTCCTGCTACTACAGTCGACTTAACCAATAGTGTCACGGTGTTGGATAAAGAGATTAAACCTTAAATTGTAAATGTTTTTTTCACACCATTTTAAGTGACTACAAATCACTGTGGTGTGATGGAAATCCATACTTTCTGACTATCTGAGTCATTGGTCAAGTTGTTGATGCTAAAAGTGTCTTTTGTAGTCAAGACAGTTAGTAACAAGTGATGCAAAGCAGCATAAGTGCCTGTACAAAGGAGCAAGTGGGAGGGCAACATACCTTGTGCTCCAGCCATTTTTTATTTCTATGAATGAAATTGATGTCCTGTAAAATAACGACGTGAGTTTAACAAAATAACATTTCCTCCTGCTTTTTTCTAATCCACTTCTAAAAACTGCCAACTGAAAAGTAGACTTCTTTCTGCAACAGTTAAAGGTGTAATAAAATGTAATTGTTCTCTGATGAAAAATGCACTGATGTGATTTGGCCCTAGAACAAAACAAACTGTTTTGCCCTTTTTAGTCCAATGTTGTTGCTCTGTTGTCATTGATTCTGCTGGACTGGAACGTGATATGTCCATTTTGGGGGTGTCATTATGTGGAGTCAGGACTGTTATGTAATAGGGTAGGATTTAGGAAACGGCTCTTATACAGCTCTTTTTTATATTTTTTATTATATATTTTTTTCATTCTCCTTATTCACCTATATCAATGTAAATACAGTTTTCCATTTTATGGCACCTTTCCTCAGGAGCAAGGTGCTGAGTTTCATCATGCAGAAGAGTATATTTGTGAATCAGCAGCTGGAATTAGAAACAAAATATATTTCCATTTTAGTTTGTTCTGAACAGAAACTATGTTTTTAATGATTCTGCATTGCACACATCTCTTCCCACCAGTTAGAACTAAATAAAAGGATGGCTAATGCTAATATAGAGTACTAGGTGCAAAACCAAATTAATTAAAATATTAGCTTTCTAGTTGTCACCTGGATTCTTCGTTACATCATTTCACCTGTGGATATGACATCCTGACATTGTATTAAGTCACACACTTAGAGATAAGTGTGTGTGTGTGTGTTAGGTTGTACCTGAGAGCATTTCTTGAAGTGCTGATTTTCCCTCAGCACTGTAATTAAAAGAGGTTTTGGTATTACTAAAAGGATCAACCTTATACCTCTGGCCCTTTCTTTGACTCATTTTCATCTGAGTTTATTTAGAAAGATAAATGCTGATGCTATCAAATGAAGAGGGCGAAGCCTTCAAGCTTTCACTGTGTTGAAATATCAGCACTTCCTCTAGCACAGTGCCATTTTTCCGCTGGACAGCTGTTGGAGATTCTACAGGTAAAAAGCAGGAGGATTGGGGCCAGGAGAGATCCATACTGCATTAATCCCCTCAACCACAGCCAACCCCCAGCCACCCCCCCAGTATCTGTGCGGTTTAATTTCCAGGCCGGTCCACTCCGGCGCGGGGCTTGTAATTTTGCGGGGAGATGGAACTCTGTAATGATGTCCCTGGTGAGGAGTGTGCGGGAGGAAAAACTCTGACACTGGAGATTGCGGTAGAAAGAGTGTAACATTTAAGCCTGCAAGATTGCCTGCAGCGGCTTGGCTCAGGCGGCGCCGGCCCCCTCCGGCCTCCTCCGGCTGCAGGGCGGAGGGGGGATTGGGATGCCTCTCGTGGCGAATGCCGCCGGCTTTAAGATCCAGCGAGGGAGCTTCACCACTTCATTTGATGTGCGGGTTTAAGAGGGCAGAGGCGACCTTATCTGTTATGCCACACTCGGTCCCGGTGAGACATAATACGCTTGAAGTGTCGGAAAAATCGTTGAAGGAGCCGAAAGGAAAAGAATTGGTCGCTGATGAATGATTTCAATGCCTCCTTTTGTAGCAAACTGAATCATGAATAGGAGCACCTCCTGTGTTGGCCCCTGTTCAAAAGATGGGCTTGTGTAACTCTTTAAAAGCAATTTCAGTCCATTTAGGATGAATACAATTGCACACGGGCTCCGCTTTGGGCTCGAAGTGTGTTGCTTTAGCAAGTGGAACAGAACCAACTGTCATTCGTCGAAGCAATGCATTAGATCAAATGGATAAAGGCAAATGAATGAAGTACAAACACTCCTTTCCCTCTGACTTGTGTGGATAGAGAGAGAGAAATAGAAGCTAATGAGGTGGGGGGAAAAAGTTTTGGAGGCTACAGCTGTGCATGCTGTCATTTTGTCTGAAGTCAGAGAGAAAAGTCCTGTTCACTGGCCACTCGCAGGACAAGCACTGGGTGGGCTTTATCTAGACCAGTTTCAGACCGCTTTGCCAATGTGAACCCTTTACTGGCTTGTTCAAAAAAAAAAAGAAAAGAAAGGAAAAGAAAAGAAAGCGTGTGCAGTAATTATGTTTGCGTGAACAGCAGTTGGTGTCCTCATTATTTCTCCAGTGTTGGAATTACAAATCTCCTCTCTGGATAAATGGATGAACCCCATCTTAATTTGACAAGGCCAGGTGCCAATTCCAAATATTTAAAGTCCAAAAGGAGAGCGCCATCATTATAATTATCTGCTCATCAGAGTGGAAGCTGTACTCCTCATTTCTCTTGACAGGCCAAGGGGACTTGCTCTGGAGCTGCTGATCCTCACCCTGTGTAGTCTGCTCTGGCTGTGTTTCTTCTCACCGCATCCACATAATTTAATCATTAATTGGAAGAGGAGTCTATTCACCTGTTACAATTAATGTGTGTGGTGATGGCGAATTATTTTACTATCCAATTAGACACATATTTACAGCGGGTGAGTTGTCTTTCTCCCCAGCTGAGTGCTTTAATGAAGTGAATTATGGCAGGGCTACAGCAGAATGCTTTGACTAACGCCTTTGGTGTGTCTCTGTGTGTGTGTGTGTGTGGCTCTGCTTGCTGGAAGAAGCAGCTGCAATGGCGGTACTTTTCCTCCAGGTGAAATGCCATGTCTGTTTAAAGTGCGGGACCTAGCTCTGCGGCTGGCTGTTGGAGTGATTGGCACCAGGTATAGAAAGTTTTGCTGATGGTCCTCAGTCATCACTTGCTTTCTGAAATTCGTTTGGCTCTTTCTGTTGCTCCATATGAGCACAGAAAATGAGGCCAGGCATTGATGAACTGCGGGCCGTCTGCATGGGAGAAGGGCGATCAATAGCGGTGACCAGGGTACGGTTAGGGGCTGGGAGAATGGGAGCGGAGCGGCCAGGCGGAGAAACACTGCTGATGGCGTGCATCATTGCAGCCAGCGCGTGGCCCGCTGCATAACAAAAGAGTGCAGGTGTCAATCGATGAGCAGGAGCAGCGAGGAGAGAATGCCAAACAGCCGGGGTCCTGTTAGCCGAGCCAGAGTGCGAGCCCCAACTCCTCCAACTTGGAGAAAAGCACTATTGAAGTCCTGTTGCACTTTAGTTATTACTGTCATTTCCTGATGGTATTTAAATAGAGTTATGTAATATGTAATGAATTAATTTACATCTATATTGATTCTGCGCTTCTGACATTTTCCATTAGGTTCGGGAAATGGCAGGAACACGACAGTAACCTCAGGCATCAGTTGAAAGTTTAGAATCTACTTTTAACAAAATTTCTCTGCTGGGTTCAATGAGCTGTGAGTCAGAGAAGAGGCCTCTACACCACAGGCAACCTAAGAGGGTGAACCGGCTTTCTGTGCTTCGTCCATTACTCTCCAGCGCTCTGCTAACGCAGTGTCGAACTCTCTGAACGCACTCGACAAAAGCTGGAAACAAAACAGCAGAGCTTTTTGCACCTGAACGCGCGTGTCTATTCTTGGAGAGTGAAAAGTAAGAACGCGGCGTAGAAGTGACAGAATCAGAGTAAGTATATCTCTATGATTAATTTAATCACAGGATTGTGTGCAGCAGTCAAGAGCTGCTGTGTGTTGTATATTTATATTGAGTGGCAAGATGATACCTGTTGGTTGACAGTTCCTTTGATAGCCCAGCCAGTAGAGTGTTCTTTCATGTCTCACTTGATCCAAGAAAAAGAAA
>CM067475.1:12673029-12717041 GCA_034552555.1 Semaprochilodus insignis | reverse complement strand
AGAAACCCCCCCCCCACCCCCTCATCTATACTTATTTGACTGTAGCAGTGTTTGATTTTTTTGGATTGTTGCAAATACGGAATGGCCACTTCTCCGAGAGACATTTCACATGCCTCGTTGAAATGAGTGCACCCTCTTGCGTTTTTAGGGAGGCTTCGGACTGAAAAATGTGAAAGGCAAAGTCTTAAGGCGTTCAAGGATTTTACGCACTCATCCATAGCCATCATCAAATGGTCTTGCCAGTACTTAGATAGAGAGTGAGGCAAAGGTTTTCGTTGCTGATTTTCTGAGAGTGCCGCATTCTGCTAGGCATTGCTTTGAAGCTTTCGCCTCTCGTTTTGCTGGAACAATGCAACTTGCACGGCTAAGATGTGAGTTTCAAAGTGAGCCTATGCATCGCTCAGCCTGATTATCCCACGCCCTGCACATTCTACTCAAGCACGTCTTCAGAAAGTGCAAGTTCACGACAAAGCCAATGCCTCCACGCCTCTTACAGCCCATCTGGCCCTTCGCTGGGCACTCACTGGATTAGACATGAAGCACCAAGGAAGCACTTAGGTTACAAATTGATAATGATATATACTGATGATGATAATATTAGTTAAAATAGCATCTGTAGCATAATGCCACCAAATGATCCAGGGGTTCTAAACTCTGGGCCTCCTAAATCATTCAGGACTTTCCGTCCATTGTGATATCCCTGCCAAGCACCCCACTCAGTCTCTCAGCTCCGATCCCCTGTGTGTATGCCAACAATGCTATCAGTTGCGCTGTCCAACTTCTATAAATACATCATTTCAATCAATCTAAATAACCCCATGTTCTGGGTATGAGCAATACAGAGCATTATAGAGAGCCTTTTTAAGTACACGATATGACAACAATGCATCAGCTTCAATTAAAGTCATGAGCTGTGCAACCATTGGTGTGTGCGAACGACACTAACAGTGCCAGCAATAGGCTTGTGAAATCAAAGGCTGATGTGACGTAGGGCCCTATTTGGAGGTGGCTTTGCGTAGGGTGGGTGGCAGAGGAGGACACAGAGGATAGCTTCAGGTGGAACACAGATCACTGCTCTTTAATCCTGCAAAGCTCGAGCCATGTTGACGTGCAGCACAGAACGGATTGAGTCAGTCTGCTGTCGGCCCGTCTGACTGTGCGTTCCCCCGGGGACCAAGAAGGGAAGGATGAGGGAAGAACGATAGAGAACCCCCGACAGCGCCGTCCCAACCAATTGTAGTGTGGAGGTGGACAAACAGACAATGAATATGGATTAGCCCCCCCCACCCCAACAAAACAGACATGCTAGGGAGTCTGGGACATGGACCCTGTTCACATGCATTTATGTGGCTTGTCTCTAAACAGGAGCTGAGAGCCAACCTCTGCCCCTGGGGGGCCTGCAGACAAGAGAAAGGCCACCCGGCCCACTGGAGCGCCTCTGCCAGCCCCCCTCACCTGGCAAAACAAGTGACAAAACAGGCAGAACAAGCCTGCAGGGACACGGCCCCCTGTACACCGGTGACAGCCTCAATGCCACATTGGCCGTCTCTATTTACTAAGCCAGCAGATGCCAGGCTTGAGACCAGCACAATGAGAAGACACAGTTCACAATCAAGAATCTCACCAGCTGTCACCAACCTGGCATCAGTGTCGTTTGGGACATGAAAATTATTATACCGGTGCGCTCCTGGATCAGGCCTCAGCAGGTCAAATCTGTTGCATGACATAGATTACATTTGCAGTGTTGTATCTTGTGGCTCAAGTAGGAAATTAGGATTTTTGCCTGTAAGGTGCCACGGCTTTTTTTCTGACCTCTTTTCATATCACATTATGACATTATGCAGTCTTAGATTGTATACATATCCTATAACAGTGTTTCTCAACCCTGGTCCTGGAGGCACTTTTTCCTGCACATTTTAGCACTTTTCCTGCTCCCAACACACCTGATTCAGCTTATCCGCTCATTAACAAGCCCTTTCAGAGTTGCAGGGGGTGTGTTAAAACAGGGAATCCACCAAAATGTGCAGGGCAGGGTGCCTCCAGAACCAGGCTTGAGAAGCACTGTCCTATTCAATCCTTTGTGACTACAATGAAATGCAGTCAAATCTAAGTGTGTTTTATTAGAAAGAACTGGGCAAAGTTTAGAGATCACCCATCATTAGTTTAATTTCCAGACAAGTTGGTCGTTAGGCACAAGTTATTCGTTTTTCAAAGTCAGGAAAAAAGCTGGAAATCTGTGTTTAATGCGAAGTATAATATACACTGTCTGAGCACTTTGATTAGGTTTACCTACCTTGTATCTACATTCATTGTTGATTTTATTAGCTCCACTTCCCATATAGGTGCACTTTGTAGTTCTACAGTTACAGACTGCAGTCCATCTGCTTCTTTGCATCACTTTGTATACTACCCTGTTCAATAATGATCAACCCCCACAGAGCAAATTTAATTTGGATGGTTGGTAATTCTCAGCACTGTAGTGACACTGACGTGGTGATGATGTGTTAGGGTGCGACAAATGAGCTACCGTCTCTGATTTTACATTTACAAGGTGGACCAACAACGTAGGAGTGTCTTAAAGGGTGGACAGTGAGTGGACACAGTGTTTAAAAACTCACAAATAATACCTGCTCCCTGGTGGTCCTGTAAGCGTCCTGACCATTGAAGAATACTGCATGACCGTTGACAGAAACAGATGAACTACAGTCTGTAACTGTAAAACTACAAGCCTGCTTATGAATGGTAAGTGGAGCTGATAATATGGACAGCAAGTATAGATACAGGATAGGTACCTAATAAAGTGCTTGGTGAGTGTATTCTTTTGGTATTGAGTGTGTCCACCCTTATGTCCCTTCAGCCATGGCCCAAGTAATCCCAAACACGTTGTTGAGGTCTGGACTCTGGGCTGACCCGAACATTGCTCTGAGACCACCAGCTTCTTTATTTAGTTTGGAAATGTTCTCCCTTTTCTCAGTATTAACTTTTAGACAGCTGGACATCCTTTCAGACCAGCGGTGTTGAGTTTTCCTCCCTAAGTGGCAGGATGGACAGAAACACCTGTGGATTGTCTCTGATCTGAAGCAGGAGTGGAGCTTGATTTCTCCATGTGTTTATCTGATTTTGAGGGTCTGCCAGGTCTTACACAGGAGTTTCTCTAAACCTCACAATCATTTCTTGATCTCCAGATTGGAAATATCTGAGATGGAAATTAATTAAAAGAAGGTCTCTGACTTTTGCACAGTACCGCTCACTTCACCGCACACAATTTCACCGCCATCATTTAGTGTCAGCAGCTTGTCTGCAGCATCAAACGACAGAGGTGATGGATGATTAAACCTGTGCATGCATTAACACTGTGAGTCGACAGCTATGAGTCACTTACAAACACACATGTGAACTGTAAAGGCAGTTGAGCGACAAGGCTCGTAAGACAACTGCAGCCAACAACACCGTGAAACACAACATGAAACGTGAAAGAAGGCTTATGCGTAAAGCTTTCTGTCCAGCAGGGACAGCAGCATGCTGGTTCATTCCTCAGACTATCCAGCACAAGATGGCCAACAGTCCTCCAGATCCCAGTTGTCACTTGTTCAGGGGCCGGGTGGCTAAAGCCACGTTACAAATCACTGGTCTTAGCAGAGAACTGACTGGCTCTGTGTCCACGGCATTGAGCAGAATCACTGGCCACCCTCCCCGGTGAGTTCCCCACAATGCTAGCTTCTGTCCCAAACTCTCAGAGCAACAACAGGCAAATATTTGTCTGCAAGGCATTATCTGCAAATCAACACACATCTCACCCCCAACGCATTCTGTCTTCTTCTCTGCTTTGCGTGGTGCAATATGCAGGGCTCATCTGGCCATGCCTGTGTGACAGTAGCCTCTGATGGAACCTCTACATGTGCCTTGAAGTTCCCCGTTCCCTGAAGTACTGAATATTTGATGGCTTTAGAGCCTGTATTTCTTTTGTTCCGTTTTTTTTGTTTATTTGTTTGTTTGTTTGTTTGTTTTTCCAGTGCAATCTGGCAGCTGTTCTGTTGCTCGTTTGCTTTTTTCATTTAAAAGTGTTATCGGATCACCTTTTCACGCTCCATGTGAATTCATTAGGCACTGTCTAAATTAAGGGCGCGACAGATTTAGGGGGGCAAAAAAACAAGGACGGCTCTGCAATTTAAAGCCCTTCTGTTTCAATTTACTGCCTCCCAAATTCCAGCCAGCCTTCGGTGGGTGTTGAGCCAGCGTGTGCCACTGCAAGCCAACCCAGCTTTAATTAGCAACAGATCCAAAACTGATAGGTTATTACTTTCCAGACACCAACCTTGCAGGAAAGAGGGATGGCGCAGGTTGCCTCTGGGTCACGTAAATGCCTTAAAAACGGTTGTTCCTATAGACTTATATATAATATATTATATATATAGAAATAGAAATTGTGCCATATTTCACTGTAGACACTTTCAGGAACCAAGCTACTACCTTAGAAGTACATCTTCAGTACCTTTGCTTAACGAACAGGTTTGTGTTCCTTGATGAATAAAACATGTGCCTGTATTGCACCCTTGTTGGCACTGGGGGATGAACTTGTTTTTACTAAATTCTGACTGAATTTTACAAAAATGAATAAATCATGCAATTTGCCCAGGGGTGTTCAGAAATGTGCATATGTCTATATACATATATTGTTATAATAACAGCTGTTATTCAGTTGCCTTGTTTGTTTGCCTGCATACCTCTCATGATATTTCATGAACATGAATTCTGACTGTGTTGGCTGGTATTTGTCTCTTTTTGCCTCTGCTGCCGGACAGTAAACAAGAAGAATCGAGGATCTCATGGTAAGATATTTTTAGCAGCCAAACTCAAAATCACAGACAGGAAAAGTACATTTCTCCTGCTCTCAGTGCAACACTCCAAAATAACTGTGAAACGCCAACTCGGGATGTTTGTGTTACAGGCATAGTTATTCTAGTCATGAAAATCCTCACGATCGGAAAGAAACACAGTAAAAATGGTGGCTGTGTTCTGCAGTGTGCCATGGCCGTGATGGGCATGCTGATGCCTTCACAGAAGTTCAGAAAAAGACTCGATTTAAAAAGACACTTGAGTGGTTACCCTCCCTGCATGGGTACCTCCACCACTGCCATATGCTTTATGTGTTTTTGTTTTTTTCTTTTTCGTAAGCTTTTTATACGCTTGAATAATGAATGTGTGACTAATCTGCCTCTATTGGCAGCGGGGATGCTCCACACAGAGAAATTGTCTCCATATTGATTGTTCGTTAGAGACAGACTGAGGGATTAGGGTAGATAGCTTTGCATTTCTTTTGCCCACCCCCCTCTCCACGCCCAGGGTACAGCATCGTTCCCTTGCGGAGCAGCACAGAAGGTGATAAGGACAGTCCCAGAGAGATCAAGTCATTACTAACAGTGCAGAAGGCTGACCAGCTGTGGAACCCGTGCCAAGCATGCAGCCGAGGGTTTTGCAAAGTAACTTTTCAATTATTTCAGAATGAGGCTCGTCCAAGAACCCAGACAGGCTCGGAGAGAGAGATAACCTAACGCAGAATTCCCAAACCCATGCAATTTACAAAGATTAATAATGAAACAGAGCAGTCGGGAAGCCTGTTGGGGGTTGGGGGTTGGGGGATGTCCCAGAAGATGGTGGTGTTCTAAGGGGGAGCGCTAAAGGAAGCTGTGTGTGATGCCTCCTGACATTGGCAGAGATCACAGGGCTTGTGAGATAGTGTTGTTGAACAGATCCCCGGTGGCCTCCACTGCTTTCTAAAGGCATAGGCAATAAAAACAGAGGCGCCGAGGTGAGGCGAGAAACTCCAAGCTGCCACTTCCATGAGAGAAACTGTCCTTACCCCACCAACTACCCTCCCCCCTCCCCCCCAACCCCCCATAATGCTCTTCTCGCCTCACACACATCGTAGTGGGGTACAGTGCTCCCTCTCAACGCTTTAAGAGCACATACGAGGCTTCTAATAATACCTACATGTAGTGCGAAGAGCCACTCTGTCCGCACATGGAGAGAGAGCGAGGGCCATTGTGCCTTAGATGTTGTGTGCCGTCATTGCTGTTCTAGTCCACAGGAGACTTAAGGAGAAAAAAATAGATCTAAAAAAAATTAAATATGCAAATAAGTAAATAAAAACAAATCTTCTTTTCCCAGTGGCTTACATTGAGTTCGTAATAGCTTCTGTGCTGTGAAATGTTCTTTAATCCTGGCCATTAATCCTGTGTTTTAAGTGAAAGTAGAGAAAGCCAAAAGCTAATAACAGCTTGGAAGATGAAGGAGTGCCTCACACAGCCTACAGAATGGTAATAGCATGGGTTTTCAGTGCGGGGCTGATTTGAGGTTTGCCAGTTTGCAATACATAGGACCTTCACTCATAGACTACTGCTAAAGGAGAAAGATATGTTCCATAGTGAATGTAGATGATGTAACATGGGAAATGGATATTATGATGAGCCACTATGGAAAAAGGCACCACTTCCATTTGACATATAGTCATAGTTGTTATCTTTCATTCATGCTTGTGTTATATTGCTTCTTACACCTGGGGACAGTATCTAGCTTTAGTGTCTAGTGTGTCTCCATGATGCTGAAAGACCATGGAAACTTTGGGCATGTGTGGTTCCATCTTTATTCTTTAGAGATGAACTCAAGTGTCACGCTTCATCTAGTAGGTGTAATTCTGTGGGCTAAAATGCATCTAGTTATCAGCAATTTGATTGCAGAATTTGCATATGGCTTTTATAAAGCATGTTTCTCAGCTTACGTCATACTGTACGTCGCCCACAGTTTAGTGAACGTCGCCCAAAAGATTCCTTCAGTTCCACCAGTTCACAGTGTGAAAACCTTTGTTGTTGTTAAAATCCTTGTATATAAAATGCCACCAGATTAAAAACTTCCAGTTGAACAGCTTTGGTTACAGTTGCAGGCTTCTTTACCAGTTAGTGCTATATTCTGCCCTTACTAGACAAGACCAGCAGGTAGCTAATAGGCTGAGAAGTGGTTTCTATATATATTCGATACTGAGAAATAGGCTTTAAAGACCTCTCCAGATGGAGTTATGGTAAAACTACATACAGAACTAAGAGCAGGTTATGCTACTTGTACACCTGTGCGAAGTAGAATTGTTAAGCTAGCATCAAAAGTGATTATACAACAGTACTATTATACAGCATATACTAACAGCACTACAGATGCATAGGGATGCTAGCGGGAATTAGCATTATGCTAGCAGCAATTTGGATAATATAATGCTGCTTATGAAGCAAATTACAATGCTTCTGCATTAAACATTGCTATGTAATGATATCCAACTGGCAGATCTTCATGATTTTATGACTGTATCTGATTCACAGTATAAACAAAACTGAGTTGATGACTCCCACGCGTTATTTTACATTCTATTAAATCAATATAATGCCAGTAGCGGTTGTCCTGTCTCCTGCTCATAGGCTAAAACACATACAATATTCATGAGTTATGAATATTAAATGTTACTTGTCACGTCACACCACGCTATATGTAAGTCATTCCTCATGCCCATGTGTTTGCTGCTGGAGTGTCTCTTCATTTTGTAACATTGCTAGAGCTACACCGTCCACTCTCAGCCCCAGTTCCTGACCAAGTTCTAAGGAACACCAAACATACAAAGCAGTGTACAAGAATGTACAAGATTATTATAAATGAACTGTTAGTCATTACTACAATGATGTAACCTGTCAGCAGCCTGTGAAAAGTCTTTGGTGATGTCTGTGCTGAATGCCAAGTGTATGCTGAGTCCTCGACCTTTTCCTGGGCTTGTGATTAAATGTACTCCTATCTGTACAGATTCATTAAAATGTGTCAACAATAAAAAGAAACTATTCGCCATGTTATAATTCCCTTATAAAAGCTATCAGACACTCAGAGTGAGCTCTATTTTAAATATAGCCCCAGTTTAAAAGGTTCCAGCCTTGCGCCTCATTTCCTACCTGTCAACACCTTTTAAGTGCGATTGGGTTCACTGTAGTGTAGCCTCTCATGCCTTATGGCTTAAAGAGGACATGAATAGATCCTAACGCAACCTGCATCAGTTTCTAGTTTTGTGAAATATGCATTTAATCTTCTTTTTAACATGATCCCGTGCATTTTATCAACCCATTGATTAAAGAATGGGTTAGGATTTTTATTTTGGTGCAAGGTTGAATGTGCGGGTCCTTTAGTCGTCAGGATCCGGGTGTTAATGCGCTGAGAAGTCCATTTCAGCCTTGTGAAATAAAAAGACAGAAAGTTCGTAAAGTGGAAGAAGTTCGTCTCGCTTACCTCCATCATGCATTTAGTCAAAGTCAACATCAAAGGCTGGATTTCTGCATTCAAGCCTGTAACAGAAGCCCTCATTTCCATATGATTTCAATATTATAGCTGTTCTCTAATTTCCCAGCTGCAAGAATGAAGCTGATTTAATAGTCACTCTTTAATTTTTCACAATTAGAATACAGATAGGCCTGGCTCATTTTAAAAATGTAAAAAGCACATTTTCATGGAAGAGTGATTCAGTACAAAAGTCAAATCAGGGAGGAAGCGGTACCACAGCCCTTTGAACCACGGTGTAGGACCGGTGCCAGGAGATCAATTATTCAAAGCATTCTCATCCGAGAGGGCCCGATATGAAACAGTCAAAAACAAAGAGTCACACGGAACGGCATGGGCGTGATCCGAAGCTGTTCAGGAAGCGCTGGAGTGGACAAGTGGAGGCTTGTCTTTGGAGACCCCATTTCCCCTCCTCCATTGTCCAGCATGAAGCTCATTTTCATGGATTGTGCTACACTTCACAGAAAAAGCTAACCTACAGTTGTCAAACAGCCTTGCTTGTGTTGTTTCTGCTACTGTATGACACACTGTTCTTTTAGAAAGGAACAAAAGTACAGATGGAATTGAAGCTAAATCGAAGAATTTTACCATCATTTGTACGACTGTGCGCTTGCCCCACAGTGCAGTGCAACAATTCAACGATAAGAGCAGTGTTAGCTGTGGGGCTGCTTGAAAGTTAGTGAACCCTTTATCATTTCATGAAGTTCTTCATAAACGTGATGTAAAACATAGTCAGATCTTCAAATCACACAAACATTTCTGCAGTTTTTCATCTATTTTTTTAATTAAGTGATTATGTAACTTGGTTGGTAAAAGTATGTGAACCGCTCGATTTATCAATTTCGTATGGGTGATAATTAGAGTCAGGAGGTTCAGTCAGGTGTGAGTGTGGCTGACCCTAAACTATTTAAGGTTCCAAAACAATTTCTGAAGAGTTTACCAGTACACTGTCAGGCATATAGTGTACAAATGGGGGAAATTTAGCACTGTTGTCAGGAATGGTCATCCTACAAAAGTGGCTCCAACATCTAAGGGTATGAAGGCCTCTCTTACACTGGCTAATGTGAGTTCATAAACCCACCATCAGGCAAACACTGAACAAAAATAGTATGTATGGAATGACAGCATGGAGAAATTAACCCCACTCCTCTCCAGGAAGAATACTTTCTGTCTGTTTGAAGTTTCTTAAAGACCACTACCTAAATAAGCCAGGAGGTCATGGAATTAAATCTTATGTGGATGGATAGGGCAGAGATCTTTATGGCTTAAACAAACTATATCATGGTTGGCGAACCTAACACTGCATTCTAAGGTATGAAACATGGTGGTGGTTGTTTTGCTGCTGGTGGACCAGGACAGCTTGCCATCATTTGATGGAGCTTTGAATTTTGGACTGTGTCAACAAATACTACAGGATAATGCTTGGGCACCCACCTATGAACTGAACCTCAACAGACCAGACAGAAAGACAACAACCCTGAAACACCAGTTATTCTACAAAGAAGAAATGTTGCATTTTAGAATGGAAAAGTCCAGACCTAACCCAACAGAAATGTTGAGGTAGAACCTAACATTTGTGGTTCACACAAGAAAGCCCACCAATATAACAGAGTTTAAACAGCTCTGTAAGGAGAAACGGGCCAAGATTCCTCCAGGTCAATATGCAGGACTAACCAACAGTTATAGGATCCATTTGGTTGAAGTCATTATTGCTCAAGGGGATCCCACTAGTTCCTCCAAGCAGAGGTTCACATACTTTTGCCGACAAAGAGTAATTAACAAAATGCTAATGGTTTCACAAACTTTGTAGTAGCATTATACATAGCATTAAACATAGCTAGGATGCAAGATGACTAAGAAGCCAATTTGGCCATTTTAGGCAAATGCCTTAAAATAGACAAGGAAAATAAAAGACAGTTGTACAGTGGGAGAAACCGGTCAAGTCGATTTCATTTATTTAACATCTAAGTATGGTTTGATGCAGATTTAGGCAATTTGCACAGTGTTAGTTTCCTGGACAAAAGCTATGTTCATAACTTTAGCTATGTAATACATGCCTCATACATGCCACATAACCCTAGCAAACTCCATTCGTGTCTTGACTGACTGCCTATGTTCAGAGGGAAATATCAGTAAAGTTGATATTCCTGTGTTCATTTCTTTAGTATAGCTTTAAATTGAGTTTACCCAATGAGACAAAGATGATTCATAAGAGCACAAGAATGTTGACCTATGGAATCAAAGCACCAGCAATATTCAGAGATCATTTCAAGATAAGTGTGCACACATTCCAAATGTAGAGAGCTGTTGCATTTCACAAATGTGTGATTCAAAGTGCTCTTGTCTTTCTGTCTTTCTCACCACCCTCTCTGCCTCTCCCTCTCCTCCCACCGTTAGATTCAGATGCCCCAGCGGACCCGGTGGCTCCAGTGATTGTGATCCCCCCCAGAAATACCACGGTGGTGGCCGGGGTGAGCGAGGCCACACTGGAGTGTGTAGCTAATGCACGGTGAGTAGAACATTAGGGGAATGGGACAGCCACACCAGTCCATTTGCTTTAGACGAGCTCCGTACGTTCATAAGCAGTTTTTCCTGGCCCATTATATGGCACACAAGGCAATCAAAGAGATTACTTATACATCTCGCTTTTAAGGGCACTTAAAGGGAGGAAGTGTGACCTTCATGTTAGGCAAGTACACATAGTTTCACATAACAGGTCCACACTGTGCATAGGAAATGAGAGATGTGGACCTTCATGACCATTCTGTTGGATCAGCTTCTCGTGAGTTTTATTATAAATTGCTCTTCAGACTCTCCAAGTTTCATTTCTTTCATTTCTCTCTCTCTCTCTCGCTCTCTCTCTCTCTCTAGGCCAGTGGAGAAGTTGAGTTTGGTGTGGAGGAGGAATGGAGTGGAGGTGGCAAGTGGCGTTGGCTCTTTTGGCCGCAGGTTGACCATTATCAACCCCACTTCGGCCGATGTTGGTCTGTACGTGTGTGAGGCGTCCCTGCTGGACAGCAGCGTTAAACCCGCAGAGGCCAGAGCCTTCCTCTCCATTATAGGTAACACACCATCCCCGCTGCTCTGACACACACCAGTGCCCACAGTGAGTGTGTGCACGGACACGTCCCCAAGCACCGGAGGGAGAAGGAGCAATGCTTTCACTGTATTACTGTGCATAAAAACCAAAATTACACAGTGTATTAGCAGCGCTAAGAGCTTTTTATCCTTCCTGTTCCCAGTGCAAGAGCAGCAAAGGAATTATTGCAATCCGTCACACACTACTTCAAAAATATCACCTGGTAGTACACCACATTACCTCTTCCCGGAAAATAATGGGGAGAGCAGGCACAATCTGACATGGGGTAAAATGTATAGCCGCTTGCAAAAGCTTGACCATGCAGGTCAAATGATGTGTTTTGTTGATTTTCTAAATTAACATGAATGAAAACATTATCCAGAGAGAATAAACTTTTCTGCAGATTTTAGTGCGCAATTTCTATTTATGGAAGTTTAACATATTGGAAAAAATAAAATAATAATATTTTAAATGTGTGCCACCCTTTGCACAGGCAACGTTATATTGTTTATTTTCCCCCAGTAGGTCAAATAAGCAACAAAACATTTGACCACGGGTGTTCAAACTTTTGCAAGCAATTATATCACTAATATTAATATATGTATAATATATGTAGGTAGAAAGTCAAGACGAATGTGCATTTGGTTGTCCTCAAATGTGACAGTATTTGGACAGATATTTCCTGAGATGCTGAGACCCCCCCCCACCCCGGAAACATTTTGAAGTGTGTTTTTTCTGGCCTGTTGGTATGCTTATACATCGCCATGCTTCATTAGACTGTCATTCATTTTCATTCTCAGGTCCATCTGTTTGTTTGTCAGGTGAGAATAAAACACTTCGTTTTTAAACATATGCAGAAGTCAGGTAACATGTAATTAAACTGAAAATAATTATTTAAATGAAGTTTATTTAAAAGAATTCCACATGAATAAAATACACTATAATTATAAAAGCATTCCGACAGCCCTTCTGATGGGTGAGTGATGACACAGGTGTTCAAAAGCACACACGTAAATTCTATACCTAAAGAATAGGGTGCTTTGGAGCAGCTGCACCATGCCCAATACCAAGCGTCAGCTAAAGGGGCACAAAGGTAGGAGCTGGTCTAATTTTAGTGGGAGCGGCCGGGAGCGGGATTATAAAAATCAGTCCTGTGCAGGTCTCTAGGTTGAAGTCTTTCAAGAGAGGCTGTTGCTGGAGTAAAGTGGGGGACAACCCCCGATTAACACCTTTGATTTCAGAAGAAATGTTTGGTGTCTTTTGGACATATAGTTTTTGTAACAACAGCCCAGCTTTTGCTTCCTTTGTGCAGGACATCTCTACACTCAATACAGTTCAGTGTATCTTTACTAAACATCCTTACTGATAAAGTGACATGCTGTAACACAGGTAGCTTGAGATACTTCCAGGGCTCACCTAGACTTCTCTAAGCTTAATAGTCAAATAGGCTATTATTGCAGTTGGCAGGCCTCTTTTTGTATTGGCATGTTAAGAGCTTTCAAACACAAACATAACAAATCTCTCCCCGATAAGTCACAGAACAAGTGCATTAACAATGCTTTCAGAGCTAGTTGGTGACAGCTATTGCTCTGTTTGATGAATTGCTGCCTGTGGCTTAAATGTTTTGGAGCTGTGTTGTGCAGGGCCCCTTCTACTTACACCACTGAAACTGCTTTGTGAGTTATCTGTCTAGTTTGGTATGAAAATAGGTGGTGCTCTTCATTAGCATCTATCTGTACGTGACCCTGGGATTAGTCGTAAGTACCATCATGCGTATAAAGAAGCGAACTGTATGTTGAGGCGGCGAGCGGTGATGAATGTGGCCTGTCGCTGTGACATCGCTCATAAGTCAACAGCTCAGCGGCGGTTTGTCTGTATTAGATGTGAGATCCGTAAATATGCATTTATTCATCTGCTTATATATGCAAAAGGTCCACTTCAGCGCTTTGCCAGTGGAGCAAGTGACAGAGTGCGCTATTCATGCTAGCAACGCATTCAGCAGTCCTGTCCCCTAAACTTAAAGCTTCATAATAGCACCTGTCTTTAGAGGCTGCTATCCATTAAGACTCTCACAGAGCAAGGAAGTAGAAAAGAATAAAACGTTCATTTCCATAGCTACAGAGTCCTAGCTGTTGATTAACGACAGATACGCCATGCCTATAGAACATTTGAAAGCCTGGTCTCAGTAGCCATCTGTTTTTATGCCAGTGACAAGGCTCAGAGCAGCGGTTGGAACACGTTCATCTAACAAGACAAGCACGCCACCATCCACCTGTCTACTCACTGCTTCTTTCACGCCCTTAGCGGCTTTCCTCCCACACGCGAGACACATACGCTCGACCGCTGCAAACACAACCGCCTAAGCACCTCGGCGTGAACAATGGTTGTGCGTTCATTATTCCATGTCTGTTCCACGTAACTTTAAGCGCGCAGCTTGTGCCCGTGTTGACTGCCTGTTTCTTTTTTGGCAGAGGCTCCATATTTCACGGCCGAGCCCAGGAGGAAGATGATGGGAGAGGTGGAGAAAAGCGTGGATATCCCTTGCCAAGCTCGAGGTCAGCACTTCGTATGCCCATCTCATACTGTCTGCTGAAGCTTGAATAAATTACATTATGGTCACGCATGCTTTTTATCAACACACCAAAATAAAGATTCCTCAGTGGTTCTTGACTTGGACATATGGTTGTAACACAGACCTTCGCTTTATAAAAGTTCTTGGCTGTCGTATATATATATATATATGATATGCTAAAGTTGTTCTTTAACCCTTTAAAAGGTAAGCCTTGGAGCGTGATACAAATAGTGATGCAACAGATTCTGCAAGTGATTTATGTCAGCTTGAAAGCAGGCTGATCTTTTCAGTAATATGGGTTTTTGAATGCAAATGCTAAATGTTAAAGATGAAAAGGAGTGAAAGAGACAAAACATCACATGTTTATAATGACTGTAATGACTAAAACAACAGTAAAGTATTTTATGAATTGAAACAGATCATGTCTGCTGTGCATGTGTGCTGATCTGTGACTGTTTTGTTCCTGCCGTTAAAAGCAAAACAAACATCAAAGTTAGGAAAACGTGCAGAACAACATTCTAGATGAATCTATATACACTGATCTGATGGATAGGCAAAACAGATCGCCGTCTTGGGCATGACTGTCCAGCACAGTGTTCGTCCTCAAAGGGGTAAAGAACCATCTATCGAAAGACTGAAATGATTCTTCTATGGCCTTTTACCACAGATCCCTTTTGGCATGTTCACTTTTACTAGGGGTGGACAAATTCATACTGCAATATCCTGCAATACTACCGATCCTAATGTGTATTTTTGAGAATCAAACTCTACATGACAATAGCGATACTAGGTTTTCTTTAGGCAGTAATCTAAATATACATCAGTATTGTGGAACAATAATTATCATAGCAAATAAATGTGCAGGATAGGAGCTAACCCCTACGCGCACACATACACAGGCACAGGCAGTCACATGAGACACAGTGAATGCTCTATAATGACAGATCATTTGGAGTTATTTCCCCAAAGAGGCAGTTTAATAATGCCAAGGCTTACAGATATTTTAATGCTTATGTTAATTTTACTGGTTTTCACTGTGTAAATCACAAAGATTTCCCTTTTTTAAAAGTTTCAGTATCATTGATTGAACAGAGGAATATTAGAGATTGTTAGGGCATGGCCAGATCCTAATTTTCAGCCGGTAGCTGGTGGACATTTCGAAGCGAGAGCAGGTAGGCAGCATGTTCCACTGGATTTCTGGAGGCATGAGAGCCAGTATCACCCAGCGTCACCCGGTATTAGTCAGTATAGGGTCAGGCTAACTGACATCAAATGAGATAAAAAAAACATTTGAACATGGATATTAAAATTAACAAATTAATACAATTTCACTTCTCAATGTTTTTCTTTTATGAGCAGCTGACCAGTTGACTAGAAATGCTTAGTAGACTGAACTGCTTCTTTAAAACTTGAAACTGTGTGACTTGCATCTGTCTCAGGAAACCGTATTGTATGTCATTCGCTATCCTTTAAGCTAAACAGTTAACACAGTCTATAACATAAGAGCTCAGTTCACAGTGAGGCTAGGGTTCTTTGTCGTGCTCAGAAGATTAAACCAGAAGATACTTTCTTCTACCTCACCTTTTTGTATTGGGATCCCAGTATATAACAGACTCCAGTAAAGTCAGACCCGATTGATCAGCTTCTCTTACATTTTCATGTAAATGCCTTTTCACAGCTGCGTATTTCCCTTCTTTTGTTATGCTGCTGCCCAGTGTCCTGGCAGAGTTCAGCAGTGCATGCTCTGGCCTTTACTTACCTATATCAAACAGCATATCAACGGGCCAATCGGAAAATTGTTAGCAGTGATTTGTAAAATCATTACAGCTCAGTGAACGTCAGTGTCAGTTGTCCATAAGAGCAATGGTGGCCTTTCGGAAGAGTAGCGGGGTCGTGATTAGCCGTGAGAGATGAGTGGTTGATGGGAAAGGGCCAGTGCCGTTATCATTATGTTGGTGGGGAAAAATGGACAGTGGAAATGGTATTGGCTTTCTGCCAGAAATATTCTCCAATGCTTTCCCCTGCAAGTTTTCTAATAGCCCTGAAATGGAAGGTCAGCCCAATAGTTAGAACCATATTTATGATATTTGTCAGTGTTGCATCCAGGTGTGGCGGTGGTGCAATTTCAGAAGTGGAGGCAAGGGGAGAGAAAATGATCCGCTCAGCATTAGATGGACTGGGAGAAATAAAAACAACAAACTCAGCCAGTCCCGTCCCTCCACAGTAGAAAGTGAAATCAATCCATTACTTTTTCTGTGCCTCACTACTGGGACCACTCACACTTTGGTGCACCAAGTTCTCAAAGAATCTTTTGTTTGGAGGAGTTTTCTGTCTCAGGAGCAGGAAGAGAAGCTTTAAAGCCCTTGAGGATCAAGTGACAAAAGGATAATGGATACCAAGAACTTCTCCGTCTTCTCAGCGGAAAACCTGCACAGAAAACTCTGCCATCATTTACTATTGAGTGATGCCTCTTATGTCCATTAGCTAAGGGAGAAGTAAAACTAAATGATTTTGAATAATACAGTGCAGTCGCTTCCTCTTGAAACGCTGGAGCCACTAGAAGTGATGATTTTCAGCTCTTACTTCAAGTGTCCCTGGAGAGTGCATCTTTCCAAGCTGCCGGAATATTCTTAGAAGTTTGCAAATGGGATCTATGCACGGCTTATTTCTGATCATCTCGTTTCTACTTGATATTCTTTTTTTACTTTAGAAAGTACACAGCAGATCTACTGCTGCCTTCCAATAAGTGGCTTCAGTGGGGTGGGGCCTACAACAATCTAACAGTGTCAACAGGTTGGAGTCTACAGACCTTGAATTGGGATATGTGCTATGTGGAAAACTGCCATACTGCCAGCGACTGCAGAATCAAGCATTTAATGGACGGAGTGTATATACTGTGTACGTAAATAGCTGATCAATTAATTAGTTTTAAACTGAAACGACTGTTTGTAAGAGTGCAAGACATATCTTACATCATTCAACGCTGTCGTAGTCAGTAAGGCTATTTAACCTAATAATGCACAGGTTGTGAACTGTGTGATCTGGCACACTGCATTCAGCCTTCAGACCTCAAATCTGGTGAAAATAGGACTGGAGCTTAATTTGCAGATAATGATCACAATTGCAGTATCGGTCAGTGGTCAGTGCCATAAACTGTATCACAGACACTCGAAATGTTTAGTCTGAAGATTTCTTAACTGGGCCTGCACCAAACATGGCTTTCACCCTTAACGTGTTTGGTGCAGACCCGTTGAACTTTTTCTTGAGTTTAGTCTGTTTTGACATGTGACAGGCTTGCACCAAAGAACTGACCAACAGAGCGGCATAAATCACAGGGCTCTGCCCGCTTCTAGGTGAACCGTGATGCAGTTTGCTGCTCATGGGAATTTTTACAGTGATGGGCACCAAACTAGAGAATGCAACCTCAGAGTCTGCACATCAGCGCTGTGCCATTCTTAATATTCCTTTAACATTTTGCTCTTCACAAATGCTTACCTTGATACTACAGCAAGAGCTGCTGTTAATGATGGCAGAATAGTAAAAGCAGTGAGGATTTCTGTTAGATTTTGGCTCATGGGCCCCAGAGTGTATTTTTGGCCAAGCATCAGAGACCTGATTCATTACATTCAAATTCACAAAGCAAAGAAGCAGAGAAGTAGAAAGTAAGATATTAATGCAAGTGTATTATTATTGGCTTGATTGTTATAAACATAGATGCTAGGCATCTCTTGTTTTCTACCCTTCTGTAAGTAGTAGTAATGGACCACTAATATCCTAGCAAAACTTCTGATAAACGAATACTCACGTGTGTAATATGGGCTACTTTAGTTATTGCAGTGTGAAAATAACTGAACCAAATGATACAAAAGATACAGTTTCCCAAAAAAGTCTAACTCTGATACAGACTTTAAAAATTGAAAGTTTGCTATCTGAGGCTGAACCCAGTCAAGCACAAAATCAAAATAAACACTGACGCTGTACATGAATAGGTTTAGAGACGTGTTATAACATGACGTGTCATCGGTCTAGTTGACTTGTTTTAAGAAATGTGTTTTCTCCCACCTCTTTTGGAAATATGGGACCACTGCTGACTAAAAAGCAGGTAAAATGCTTGGAAGGACACTAAGTTAATAAAAGTAAATGTGACAAAATTGGCAGTAATTGTTCTTAACACAGAACAAAAGGTTTTTGATGTTTAAAGTAAGAGTTTGTAAATGATTTAAAACTATAAGGGACTGTCATCAGTACAGTGTTTTACTAGGGAATACTGGATGTTCAGATTAATAGTACATCACTGCGGAATGTACATTGTACAAGTGGAATGTTGTGATTAAACACCATGTTAAAAAACATCCCATGTTGGTTGTGGTCCAGTCAGCTTCAACTGATTTGACTCCTGTATTTTTAGCCCGTATGTCATGTAATTTATGAGGAATGGTAAAACACTTTTTCCACTGACATTCTTACTCCTCTTCTCCCCCAACACACATCCTTATCATGCATTTCATAAAGCCCTCTGCTCTGTTGACCTCTCATCTTGCTTTGTTTTAAACCCCCCCCAGGTGTGCCCATGCCTAAGCTGGAGTGGTATAAGGATGCAGTGCCCCTCAGCAAGCTCAACAACCCACGCTATAAGGTCATCCCCAGCATGGGACTGCAGGTCAGGAAGCTGCAGCCTAATGATGCCGGAATCTTCCAATGCTTTGCCAGGAATGCAGCCGGAGAGATGCAGGTGCACACCTACCTGGACGTCACAAGTGAGTGGCAAACAGGAGCAGTGAGAAATCTGTATTCCAGCTCTGCCGGGTGGCGGGGAAGACGCCTGAGCGTAATTATTGGCTCACAGAGAGAGTGGAAGCATAATAAAGGGCATTAAGTGTGACGGGCTGCAGAGAGCACGCTCCCACCGCCTTAGCCTCACTCAGTCACGAATACGTTTCTGCCGATCTACAGCCACTCGCTCGCCAGATAAGAAACAGAAGCATTTCCCCATGGAAAAGGCCTGTCTGGTGTTGATTACCTTATAATGTTCGCTGCCTCTTGCCCCTGCTGCGTGAGGCCATAAAGGCATCTGGGAGGAATGCTCTCATCACACTGATAATTACACCATCTCTGCTCGAACACGCTGGGTGGATTATGATAATGATTTTTAACTTCAAGCAGTGACCTTTAGGTGATCCAATTTCCTCTGATTACTGAATCGACTGGAGTAAAAGAGGAGAAATGCACTCAGGCCAAAGCTTTCGAACCTTATAAATCTCTATGTAAGAGTCCTGATCCAGGTTCAGTTTTACCAGCTGTCACTGGAGGAAACTGATCCATATGACCACAGGAGGTCTCTCATCTGGATGTTTTGACAGTGCTAGTACTGTTTCATGAGGCGAAACTGTTGCTCTATCCCAGCCCTAGGATAAACACTGTTAATCTTAACAGTGTAAAGGCTTCTGAGGTGTGCGATCAAGTGTAGGCAAATTGCAAGTTCAATACCTGGTGATGCCACAGCCATCCATGGCCTGGTGACCAAAAGGTCAATAATAATTAGCCTTGCTCTCTCTGGGTGAGTGTGACGTCCCTTCTGTTCCCTTTCTCTTTGCTCAAGGTGGGAAATACAGGGGGACCTGAATTAACCCCCTACTTGCCTGAAAAATAGGCTTATTATAACTGTATGCTGTTCATTTGGGAAGAAAAGATGCTCAAATACAAATTCAGGAGAAGGTTACTGTTTAGCTGCTTCACCCACAATTGAGCTTCAATCGTTTGATGTTGTTAAATGTGGCACTGTAGCAGATTGGTTTAGCCAGTTGGTTCTTCATAGCTTAACAATTGTGACCATGCTTAGCATACTACTTAACACTTTCACATTATGCTGTAGCATATTTGTGAGTCTAAAAAAAGACTGGTGAAGAGTGATTTGTCGTTCATTTCTCAAACCAAGGAACAAAAGAGGAGACGTTTAATTACTGCACGGAGGATTACATTATCAAACTAGGCATTGGAAGCTAGCATCAGTGCTGCTATTGCAAATGGGTTAGCAGCCAGCCAGTCCTGGAGTAGCCACTTAGCACGGGAACCCCAGATTACCAGTGGTATTTGGCACCCTGTCTTAGCACAATGTTTTGGTAGCTTGACAGGAGGAAAGTGGGATCTAGCTATCGAGCAGGAATTGGCTATGATTAAATTGGGTCAAAAGCTTGCTACAGTAAGATTTGGCAGACTAGTGAACAAATTGTTTTGCACTAACAACAGGTGGTGTCACTATGCTGGATCAATGAGGGTTCTCGGGTATCTTCAGATGGTGAAAATTTTTGCTCTGTCTGTGTTGAGAGTTGGTACTGGGCCAAAATGTGGGCTCAGTCAGTGAGCCTTTGTGAGGAACCACTGTGAAACAAAAATGTTTTGTCATAAACTTATTTGTGTATTTTTGGTAATCATCTGTTGCAGGGCTGTACAATAGGGTACAACAAAATTCTCGCACGTGCATGAAGAAAATGTTTAGTCGAACTCTGCCGCAGTAGAGTGAGATAAATATTTCTGCAATATTTTTTTA
Organism: Semaprochilodus insignis; assembly: GCA_034552555.1. Lineage (NCBI taxonomy): Eukaryota > Metazoa > Chordata > Actinopteri > Characiformes > Prochilodontidae > Semaprochilodus > Semaprochilodus insignis. The sequence goes on along the minus strand of CM067475.1, from coordinate 12,696,482 downwards.
CATTTTGAAATATTTTTAGGTTTATCCATTTATCCATTATTCTACACACTCGAAAGCCTGTTAGAATTATTGTTTAGTACACAATAGGAACTCAGCAAATATGAAAAGAGAGGAAAAAGGCGGCAAGATATCTCTGGAGAGCAGAAGATCTTCCATCGACGTCCGTTTGCCGCTTCTGTCACGCCGTATCGAGCTTGTGTATCTAGCCCGCTATTGACCAGCAGCTCAATCAACGCCGTTTCAGCCCTCCTCCTGAGTGTGTTGTTGCTGTATAGATCTGTTTCATGCTAAAGTGATCAAGGACAAGAAGAGGGAGTGAATATCAGCGTACACTGCAATCACTCACTATGCAGTCTTCTCGCTGCTGGTCTGCTGTGCCATCAGAACCATTAAAGAAAAGAGCAGTGTCGCTCTCAGTAAGGCTCTGTCCGGATGGTTTAAACGGTTCTCATATTGTATCGTAAATGCAGCATCCATATTCACTATAGCTAAAAATGCTGGGCTGCTGTCTGTGTCTATATGTGCACAAAAAATATGAGACTTTTTAAGCAAAGCAAATAAATATGCCTTCTAAATGATTTCTGTTTTTTATAAACGTTTACCTCATCGATCTTCATGAAGATTCACATAAAAGGTAGAGGGGAAACTAACCTTTTAGCCACTGTGCAAATTGAGCTATAATGGGGTTTATTTTCCTATCTCGACTCCAAATTGGTATGGCAAGAATTCAACTCCGAATCCAAGCAATGTTGTTTTGCCTTCAATCAGGCAGCGTCCCAAATGGATATACCTATTCATTTACACATCTCTGCTTATTACAAAATGACCTACCGACTCCGCAATGCTTCCATTATGTGTGCCCAATCAGAATAGCCTAATTGGATTCATTCCGGTTGTTTACTGTTTCTGATTTGAAACACGAATTTACTGAAACAGTGGAAAAGCACACACATTTCAGCAGGCCCAGAATAACAAAGTGATGAAAGCAGGAATAGAATGAGGCTTAAATTCAATTTCCTGCTGTTTGGCTTCTTGTAATGACTTGTGCGCATGTGTGCACACGTGTCTGTGTGCATACTTTCAGGTGTGTATGTATATGTTTATTTACAAGCACGCATGCACATTTGTCCATAAATACGCTGAGCTTAAAAAAAAAAAAAGTTGCACAAATAGTTGCAGCCAGAAGGAATCAACCGACAGCAATGAAACTTGGTGGGTAGGTTTGACAGTGTGAGACATGCAAATGATTCAAGTTTCACGCTCACCGTGCATGTAACATTAGCAAGGATGGGCCTTATCGCTGTACCTGACTGACCCAACAGCCACAATGGCAAACATTCAGCGAGCAGTGATGCTCCATGAGTCATCCTGTTAGTGCCAGCACCATTGGCAGACGACTGCACGACACAGGAATACATGCACACAGACTGTTACGACCACTGCCCTTAACCACCACGTCAGTGTAGCCAAAGACTACAGTAGTGGAGTTCCAGACCGTCATGGAGTGACTCAGAATGGCAGCCGGTTATCTTCAGTGACGAGTCCTGCTTTTGCATTAGTGAAGACTCTCAACAAATCCAAGTGTGGAGGCACCGTCGTCAGTACCATGATGAACGGTTTGTTGTCACACGTCCAGAAGGCCTGGTGTTACTCCACCTCCAACCCTACCTCAAAATCTCCAGGAACTGTGTGAGAATATTCAACCTGAATGGGATGGATTATCGCAGGACACCGTTAGGAACCTCTACAACTCCATGCCGAGACGTCTGGCATGTTGCATTAGCAAACATGGTGGCCTGACACCATACTGAGAGACACAACTTCTGTATGTGTAGCTCAATAAATATTGCCCATATCAGTCTAAATTTATCATCATTTATTTTTCCTGGTTACCTTTATCTTCCTTCCCAACAGCCTTGCAATCCCACACTTCCTTCTTGGTGCAATTATTATTTGATTAGTGTATTTGAGTGTCATACAGATAAACAATATTCATATCATTTAGTAGATTGATTGGAGCTGTGTATGCTACACAAAGTTTGAGGAAGTTATTTTCCTATTTTACTTTAGCCATTTTTAGCCTAATTAGCCATATCTATATATGGAGTGTAAAGATTGTATTAGTTTTAACTGCACACTTTAATGTCTTCTGTGTAAACTGTAAGGATGTGAACCAAAATAGTAGAATGTTATGTGGAACAAGTACAAAGAAGAGCCCCTTTTTGTGTTACGGTTTGTGTTACCCGTTATGGTAGTGTTGCTGTGTGTTTGATTAGGACTGTGTGTGTGTGTGGTTTGTTCAGGTTTGGCTCCAGCCTTCACTGTGCCTCCAGCTAACATCACGGTGACGGACGGCTCCGCAGCCTCCTTCACCTGCCAGGTCTCCGGTGCACCTAAGCCAGCCATCACCTGGAAGAGAGGTAATAATCAGCAGGTCCAAGCCCCATATAGCTCATTGCTCTTGGGCTCTGGCTGGAGTCAACTGCATTAACAAATCCTGTCAGGCCAGTTTAATGCCCAGTATGGATGTGAAAACAAACATGGCAGTATCTCTGCCCCCACTGCTTGTCAGATTTTTACTAGAGTCATATTTTGTCACATTGACTGGAGGGCCTCCTTAGCACTCGATTTCTTCAGCAGGAGCATAAATTGTCAAACACAAACACCACGTCTTGAGGTTTTTTGGTTCGATTTGCAGAATGCTATTAAAATGTCTTTGTTGCAGCTGATTGGCAACATAAAAAAGATCATTTCATGCAAGAGCAGCACAAGTCTGCCTTTATATCCCAGCACTGTTTTAGCTTTATTCATGAAGCCATTTCCATAGTCTTCCTAATTATGTACAATGGAGCTCTCTTAACAAGACAGGCTGAACTGAGGCGTACTTCCCTCCGGGGGGAAACTTTAAGCTTGTAATAAAAACTCAGCCATAGCCGAACAACTACCCATGATGCCCTGTTAATCCATTGTGTCGCAGCATTATTTGAGTTACTGAGTTACTGAGTGCGTGTGTGTGTATGTATGTGTGTGTGTATGTAGATGCACAGATCTTGGCCAGTGGGTCGGTACAGATTCCACGGTTCACGCTGTTGGAGTCTGGGGGGTTGCAGGTAAAGCCTGTGGTGCTGCAAGACACGGGGACGTACACCTGCTACGCTGCTAACACTGAGGGGGCAATCAATGCCAGTGCCAGCCTCACCGTCTGGAGTAAGAGCCTCAGTTTCTATTTCTGACAGCCTCAAAAAAAGTATTTTAGCATTAGTCACTGGTTATATCGTAGATCTTTCCTCTTTTGTCAGAGTGCATCTGTTTAGTCTGTTTAGTTTTTATTTTGATTGGCATTCTGCTATTTGTTATTGTCCAGAAGATGATGCTTTCCGCATTTGAGTTTTCACTCCTTTTAGTGTTTCTTTCTCATGCTCTTGGAGAGTTTTTCCTCACCACTATTAGAGGTCTGGACTTCTATAAATCTGCATTGTGACAAAATCAATTTTGAAGGGACTATGAACCATCATGTGCATCTTATCACAGGCCACATTTCTGTGTTTTATATTTTCCCAATATGTTGATTTCAGTAAACACGAAAATCATCATAACATGTCATTTGAGTAAAGTAATTATAAAAAGTATAGTCATTTATAAAAATAATAGTTTAATAATATTGAGTTAAAACTTTATATACACCCATCCTAACACGCTGTGTTTCTCAACCCAAGGCAACCACGTGGTACACATTTTTATTTTATCCCAGCTCCTAACTTATCTGACACCAAGCTATTAAGAATATTGAATACACAGAACAGGCATTGGTTTAACTGGAATTTGGCAGGTAATGTAACTGGCAGTTACGTTAAAACCCTTAGCCTGGAGGCTGTAGCTGAATCTGCTCTGCCTCTCCTCTCAGATTAAGAACCGAGGCTGCATCCACAACATGAGTAACTAGGTTTTCACCATCATCTGTATTTTTTCGTTTTATCTGTCATTTTAATTCTGTTGGAAAAACTGAGAAACCTGCCATTCCGTCACCACCGTGAATGCGAATTATCTGCTGCTGCAGCTTCTAAATGATTTACAAACTCCTCATCAGTTGGCTCATATGCGTAACTTCTGGTTCCCTTGTATATCGTTTTCTGTTATTCCTGTGCTGCTTGCCGTTGGTTTCTGTTCAGAGCTTGAGTTAAAGTGGGTTGTGAATTTGAGGAACTGAGTAGATGGAACTCTGATTCTCCTTGTGTGCACTGTTATATTTGGTATGTATATGCAGGGCTGGTAACTGGATTGCAGACATCAAAATGATTTCAATAATCCTAAAGATTACTGATTGATAAATCCAAAAATGCAAGAAAATGCAGCTTCTCTGTCTCAGGGCCAAGTGTGCTGCAATGGCAGTGTAAACAAAAAAGTTTGCATATGCAGCGTAACTCAAGTGTGTTCAGCTGCTGTTTTAGTACTTAATGTAAATTTAATTAATTGTCCAAAACACCGTACTTAATGTTATTAGAAAACATATTTGGTTTGTGGTGAATGTTGTTGGGTTTTCCGTATAAGTCAGTGATGGATGGAGAGTCTTTGATGGAGGGCGGTCAGTCATGCATGTCCATTGGAATATTAGGACCAAGCCCAGATTGGCATCCAAGATTTGGTGCGGACTGCTGGTCACATAGCTTGCTAGTACATAACAAAATGGCAAAGAAGAGACTCAGATTCAAGATGAGAATCGAGAGTTCAGAAACTCTATATTTTTGCATTCATATCCACAAACATAAATTTGCATTTATATCCAGAACATCTGGTTTCCTGATTTGTTTAATGAGCAAAGAGTAACTGTCAACCACAAAAAATCAAACATTAAGAGACACCCCAACACCACTACAAACCCCCCAAATTCAGACTCTCTGGGAGAATCGACACCCCCTCTCATGCACACACCTCACGTAGCCATATGGGCGGTACAGATTACACTTCTTCTGTTGTTTCTAGGTGTAAATAACAGTTTGTCCTTCATTTCCCTGCACAACAAACAGTACAACAGGACCTAACGGCAAACACAGAGTCTCACAGTTTCACTTTAATGTAACCTAGGTTATTGGCGCAGCACTCGGGGGGACTGAATGCCTTTCAGTCATGGTGATCATTATAACAAGGACACTTTAAATACAGTTTTAATTCTCAGGTCTGGAGCAATAAGATAGTGCTGTTCAGTTTCTAAGGGCATCACAGAGCGCCTTCAGCTTTGATTATATTAGCTTTTTGTCTATACTGGGACTTTAGTGTATACTGAGACGGCTAATGTTTAAATGTTACACAAATAAAATGGACATAACATTTTGTGGCTCCCAAAGTATTTTGATTTTGTTGTAATGGCACAAAATGGCTCTTAACATATAGGTAGCCGACCCCTTTCCTACACAGGGAGCATTCCAATCCAACTACCTAGCTTACTGTATTTAGACATTCCCTGATATCATGAGGGCCGAGTTAAAGGTAACGTCAGAGCAGGTTTTACTTAAAGTTTGTTTAGGTGTACTTAAAGAACTTAGCCACTTACCGGCATGCATAATTAAACTTGATACTCTCAAGATGAGCAGGAGAAAACGTTTCCACCAGGTGTGCCATTAGAAGTCTAATACCTTTTGATGCTTCATCAGAGGCGTGCTTCACATACGTGACACTGTAGTTCCAAAAGCTAGGCTGCAGCCAAAAGGTGGGGACTATCCTATAAAATACCCTGGTTTGTATTGCATAGTGCAAATTGGAACAGCCCACCAAGGCCATATCGTCACATGATCCGAAGGTAGTGAAGGATATTCTGGTAGCATTCTCGAAAATTGCCCAAATGTCGGCTGAATTTATTGGCTGTATTCAAAGGAGCCTTCTGATTGGAAGAACCTTGACATAGTGGTCCAGAAATGCAGCCCACTTGGACCACAGCCTAGGTTTTGGGAGGCTGCTTATGTGTCTTGTTTCTGTGAATGTTGTTGATGGTTCACTTCGGTTACGCTGCATATGAAAACAGAAAGCTCTGGAGAAGAGAGCTGGTAGTTTTTCCCCTTCCAAGATACCTAATGGGTGCTGGAACTGATCATTCCAACCCAATTTCACCCCTGTGTACTGGTGTACTGTGTGTTAGGCTAGAGAAAACGGGTAGTTTGCCCAGAGGACTGTGGTGAGAGGCACTGCTACATCTCCAAACAAAGCAGCTTCTCACCATGTCTTTTCTGTGCTAGAAGAACGGGATTGCATGTGGCAATGAGAGGTGTGGATGAAACAGCCATGAGCAGGTGTGAAAAGAGCAATAACATTCCCACATATGAAAGGAGTCTGACTCATCTGCGGAAAGCCACAACGTTTCTGTATAGCTGTGTTACAGTTGTGACTAAACCTGCTCCTGGAGTTGCACTGTACTGCAGAATCTGGTTGCAACCGATGTTCTGGCTGATTAACATCTTCAGAATTCCATGAATGGCTGGATCAAATGGTATATCACTGGTTAAGAGATGAGGGGCAACACATTAGAGATGAGTTGGGACTAAAAGATGCTGGAGAGTATGTTTCCAGGAGAAGGTTTGGTCTGTCGAGAATAGTGAAATGCTTGTCAAGTATCTAAGCAAATGCTATGTCTTATCCAAGGTCGCACCTACATTTCCCACCCTCCCTCGGACCGCCGTGTCATCAAAGGAACCACAGCAATTTTGGAGTGCAGCGCCACGCATGACCCCCGTGTTCATGTGAGGTGGGTGATGATGCATGGCCCTGTGTGTGTGTAGGCAGATCCCACTGCCTGAAGTCAGAGTTGCCCCATCCATTCTGATTGTAATGTTAATTGGAAGTGCCAGCCCATGTGCCGTTAAATAGATTCGAAGAGCAATCCGTTATGCTAAAAAGCTAATTCAGTGCTAATATGCAGGAAATCAGCATCATGAAGCTGTTCCTGTCTTCTTTCTCTCTCGTTCTCTTTCTCTCTTTCTCTGCCCCCTCCTCCCTATATTCTGTTCAGGTTTGTCTGGAAGAAGGATGGAGAGGTAGTTGTCCAGTCCAAAGGTGGGCGGATCAGTCTGCTGGATGGCTCTCTGCACATCACTCAGACATGGTCCGGTGACATTGGTGATTACACCTGCGATGTACTCTCCATGGCCGGCAACGACTCCAAGAACGCACGCCTCGAAGTCATGTAAGCTAAGGCCTTCTTCCTCAACAAGTGTCCTCTCAATTACACACCATTTGCTTTTTTCCAGCTGACCTGACCTGATATGCTTCGTCCACTTATGCATTGTTTTATAGCTGTTGTGACCAGCTACAGGTTGGACAAGCTTTTTGGTAAAAGTCCCATTCAACGCAATGAAAAAATGGTGGCACAGTATGTGGAAATGTGACAGACCTCCCTTTATTGATTTACTTTCCAGTGAAAATGGCCATTTAGTACAGTAGTTATTTATTTTAGGGGATTTGGGAGTTAAAAATTACAGATAAAACAGAAGTCCTAACAACCATGTAAGACGCAGACCACCACAACTGTCCACATCAGGCAAACAGTACTAAAAGCTTCCATCTTGGAGAAACAAGTGTTTCTGTCCATCCTTTTACTGTGAACCCAACACTGTAGGTCTGAAAGGAAATGTAGGAGTCATTAAGTTATTAATTGAAATAGATGAAAAAAGAAGAAAACTTGCACTAAAACACTGAAACTGGACATCTCAGATAACAATCTGTGGAGTAAAGTTTTATGGAACGATAAGTCTGAATTGTGTGCAGCTGGCTGAATATTCTGTATATGTATATATATGTATTCTGATTTTTGAAATGAAGGATGGTTCGTGTGATTTTTATTTGGTAGCTGTAGTGTTTCGTAATTCAAGGCTATGATGTTAACTACACAGCAACAATCAAACAGCTGAAGCCAACACACTTTCTGCTTATCGGTGTTTTTTCTGCATCACCTCTTAGTTTGTAGGGAGCTTTTGTTATTCTTAGCAGTAGCCTCATATTTAAGGCTGACCAGGAGCTCTCTGTGGGCCAGGGGCCATGAAACGCTGGCTTCCATGCTCCACTGCAGTCTGGACACAAGGCCTCAAACCCCGCACCGCCCTGTGGGTGCTCTCCAGGGGGGCGGCAGCCCGGTAGACTCTCTCAGCACGCTTATTTGCTCTGCTGCACTCTCTCTGTCAGCCGAGGGAGGTAAGAGGAAAGCCCATTTAGCAGCAGCTGCTTGCTTATTACTGAGCGTGCCGTATTTCTCCCTGCATCAGGTCCAGGTCCAGAGCTGCGTACACAGATGCAGGATATCGCTCCCAGCAGGAGCTTGTGGACTGACCTTTTTGTTGCAAACTTTTTTCCGCTGTAACCTTTCCATCTGGTTTCCAACTGCTTTCCCACAATTTTTCGTACTACAGAGGTCTGTTAATTGCAACTTTCAAAGTGGCATTTGCATAATCAAAAGGTTCAGAAAGCAGCAGGGAGAGGGCAGCGTTTCCTTTTTAGCTTTTCAAATTTTCTCTTTCCAGCTTTCGGTGTTGTTTCGGTGTTGTTTCAGGGTTTCTGCGATTCAGTTTGTTTGTTTATTTATTTGTTTGTTTGTTTGTTTGGTTTTTGTTTTATTATGCCCAGCAATGTTGTGCATCTCTAAAAAAGCTGTTGACCTTTTGCCTAGTCTTCATGCAGGCCTCCATCCAGAGCGATGTGAAGCCTGGGGTCCGATGCATATTTGCCCGCTGATCCCTTAAATGCTGAATAAAACTGTTTTGCTTTGCCATAAATCTGCTTTTATTGCTAGAAACCTGCGCCTTTGACACCAAGCTGAAATACAAGGAAATAAATTCGCCCTCGAACTTGAATAAGAAAGTAGTTTACATCATAAAGCTCTCGTGGCCAAAAAAGGCATCAGGTGCACTTTATGCAGATTTCAGAAGGCTAGCATCATGTGGGATTAAGACTCATTATTTGTTTGTGGCTCTGCTCTGTCCTTATTAGACTTTCAAAGTGGTTAGCGCTGGCAGACGTTTGTTTGGAATCAGGCGTTCTGTCAGACGACTCTTTCCCCCCCCAGCCATTTTCTCTCAGAGGCTGCTTCCCTGCTCCCTGCTGCCCAAGTCATTAGAAAGAAATGGCTTTTAGTCAGAGGTACTTACATTGGCAATAAGTTACTTAACCGTGAGAGCACAGACATTGATTGAGATTGAGGCACTGCTACTCACCTGAAGTCTGGAGGCGCTACTTTCATAGTTTTTCCAGTGCAGTTTTGTGGAAAATCAAAAGAATAAAACATAACTCCGACGGCTAGATGGAGCCTTCTTTTAGCGGAAGATATCGTGTATAAATTGGCCAGTTACAGGAAAGAGTGTCACTTTTTTAAGAGAACATCTGTGCTCTTCTTCTCTAGTGCAAAGTTTTTTCCCTGGATTTTGTTTTCCTTTTTTTTATCCGAGGAATTTTCCCTGCCGAACATCAGAGAATATGCAGAAAGACTGTTAGATGAAAGCCTGCGTATCATTCCTCTCCTACCTGTGAGATTGTCTGAGGTTGCCTGTCTAGTAACAAAGAACACAAAGAAGTGATGAAATCTGGAGCTTCGCTGATTCTCTCACTGGGTTTAATTTAGAGAAGAAAACAAACTTTCCGTGAGCAAACCGCCGGCGCTTGATATGTGGCCTCAGCAGGAATTCAATCCTCCTCAGAAATGATTAATAAAGCAATCAATAAAATGAAAAAAATAAAAATGAAAACAGGAATCAAGACGAACACAAATAAATGTCTGCCTCTGACGGGCAGTGGGATCGGAGCTGAATTTGGAATCAGGCTGTTTCCTTTGAATGCTGGAGTGAGGGGAAGGGCAGTGCACAGAGCGTAGAGGAGATGTGAGGCTGGGGGGTCCGGAGGGACGCAGCATGCGGAGCGTTACGGCGAATCTCAAACAGACCTGTTGAGCCGAGGCCGCCCTCATGGTGGGAGCATTCTCCAAACACCCTGGATGTTTTTTATGTCTGTTTATTTTGTGGTGTGTGTGTGTGTGTGTGTGTGTGTGTGTGTGTGTGTGTGTTAACTTTAGATTGCTCATCTTGTTTGCTCTCCTCTCTCTCCAGAGAGCTGCCTCACTTCCCGCCGAACCTGCAGGCCAGGCTAAACGCCACGGATAGCCGCAGCGTGGACCTGTCCTGGATGAGGCCTTTCGATGGCAACAGCCCTCTGCTGCACTACGTGGTGGAGCTCTCAGAGAACAGTAAGCATCCCTGCTCTGTGCCAGCCAGCCTCTCTCTGAGGGTGGCTTCATGTCTGAGGCTTCTTGTCTGTTCAGTGGCTCACTGGCCTGGCACGAGCCTGCTGATCAAGCCTCCTGCTGAGCTGGCACAGAGTGTAGCACACTGCCTGTTTAGCTTAACATTCAAGCTGTAATTGACCTGAATAGCAGCTCACAGCAGTGCCAGGTTCTATAGGCCAGTAGCCGGGTTAAGAAGGATGCAGCCAAAGAATGCAGCATGTCTCAGGTGTTACGCCACTGAAGTCTGTCCAGATTTGTAGGATCCTTTGATCGCAGTCAAGAAATGAAACCCTTTTTTTATTGAGAAATCGAAGGAACCAGTGTATCTTCAAGACCTTCAGTCAGCCTTAATCCTTCACATGCAGTGCAAAGCCTACACAAAAAAGCTGCAGGTACTGAACTGCTTCAGGTTAATTCATTCCACTCTGTGGCGATCTTCGCATCACCTAGGCAGGTGTTTTCAGTCATATTATAGAAGCTCTATATAGAAACTCTGCCGTCTTGTCTGTTTAGTCATCATGGTAGTTTTATATAGAACTCATTTAGGACTGTAGCTGTTTTAAATAAGAGTTCATACTCTCATCATGACTCCAATAATATAATCCTCCAGAAAATATTATTACAGAACTCAGGGCCGGTACATGTCATTGTGCCGCTCTAGGCAAAACGTAATTATGCTGCCACCAGCAGATTTTCTACAAACGAAAGCCAATTCTATACACATAAACACAAATGTGATATTGTAGCGCTTGCATACTTATACTTTGTGACATTTTGTCACAACACCAAAATCAACTCCTTATATGTGCATCACAGTAACACACATTGACAGTATCAGTCCTCCAAGACTTATGTGTGGTTTAAAAAACATGCCAGCCTGCTCCAAACGAGTGCAAAATCACTCTAGTATAGTTCTTTCTACCAATGCTATTATCCAAATAAACGCTGGAAAAATTCTCACTGTTTATCCGACGTGACCCTTTGCTATGGATATGGAGCAATAATAACATGATCTCTTCGCAGCCTCCTGGTGATAACATGATAAGTAAGATAAAGCCTGTAGTTTTAACAGTATATCAAGCCTTATCAAATAGCGATCTGTGCAGGTAGGATGAAAACAAATGAGCAGAATCATTCCTGTAAAGTAGGCTAGGTAAATATATGATAGTGTGTTTTAACTATTACAATGTTCCCTATTAAATAATATCTAACATTCCCTATTAGATATTTTTTGAATAATGTGCATTCAGTGTCCATAGCTTCATAGATAAAATTTCAAAACACGCAAATGTCCCACAATGTCATAATACCAGACTATAACACCTTTTTATAACAGCACTGCAGTCATAACACTACATATTCCAACACAAACCCTACAGAACAAGCAGGATTCACATAAACACAAACAATACAGCAGCACCTTCTGTAAAAAGCTTACAACTCTGCCCAGAGAATACTAGAAAAAAAAAAAAGTTAAAATCCAGCAACTGAAATCTACAGAGATGAGAAGAACAGCACAGCAAACTTAAAACAACCTAAGCAAACCTAAAACAAATCATCAGGCAGAAGCATAACACCATGGCAGGCATAAAAAATGTTTATGGTTCATGTCTTGTCTGTAATGACTTTATGCAGCTATTTGTGTTAACATTTTCACAAAGCCTGTTTCAGCCTTAGTAGTAAAATAGCACTGTGAGGACCAAATTTGCTTTTATACATTTTCAAAGAACAGATAAGCTTTTCAACACCCCCAGGTCACTTACGTCTTTTAACCACAACCATGCTTCAAACTCAAAAACTGGTGCCGATAATGAACTAAAGACTGGAAGCAAGTGTAATAAACAGCGTAGAGCACTGCCAGTTGTGTCAGCCAGTACCAGATGTGATAGTATTGTGGCCAAATTCACATAGTCGAGCTAAAACTGATAGAAACCTCTCTAGCTTCAAATGATCCACCTTAAACAGTGCAGCAATTACATGCACCCCCCATACAGGTGTCTGAATGTAACTGCTATGTCATTTAAGTTGGACCAGGAAATGAGAATAAGAAGCTACCTTAAGCTTCTTCTTCCCTGGCTACTGTCCGAGTCTCGGTTATATGCATCTGATTTTCAGTATATTCCTTTCTTTGTGTTTTTAATCTTAATTTCATTTAATCTTTTAATTTAATCTTTTTATTTGTTTTTGTTATATACAACTCTAATTCCAGGCAGTTAACAAATGAAGACCTGGTAGTGAGACAGACGTGCTAAACTAGTCACAAACCAGCCGTACCTTGTTTATTTCCTCCGGTTTAATCCACATCCTACCCTTTTTCTTTTGTGTCTTTGTGTTATGGAATTGGATCAAATTTCACTTCCTTCTCCAGACTGTTGAGATATCCAGTATCTGGTTCATATGTTCCACGTTTAAGGCTTCAACATAGAGATTTCGCACACGTGTCTATTTTCAGTTGCTAAGCCACGATTGGTCAACCAGTGTTTAGGGTGGTTATATTAAAAGGGAGGAAGCTGAGTAAGAGGCAGCTTGAGCAATGACTGACATAACTGACATGTTTCATAGCCACTTACAGAAAACTTGGCAAGTGCTGTACTCTGCAGTCTAGTTCCTTGTAGGTGACAGAATAATGGGGTATGTTTTTCCACCTTAAGTGGAAAGTGCCGCTCTAGCCGATTGCCTAGCTCACCTATATGGATGCTGTTTGTTAGAGCAATAATGTTAGCCTGCTCAATCTTTTTTTTTCTTTTTCTGTTCCATCTTAAATAGTACCCTCAGCATGGAATGGCTGGTTTTGGTGGTCACACACTTACTTGAAATGCAACCAGATTATGGCTTTCTTGATTGTCTGTGTATTCCTTAAATAATTCAGTTTACATAGACAAGGAATCCACTCACTGCCTGTGTTTTTTAGCTCATTGTTTGTGCAATGTTATCCATCTTCGCTAGTTCTGCTAGCTCTAGTGTACTTGGTTCGATGATAGACAGTGTTTATTTTGCTTCATTTCAGGGAACGTAAAAATTACCTTACATATGTTGCGCCATTGATCAGCTGTCCTTTAGGGGGTTCACAGGTAAAATGTAACAAACGTAGCATAGGGAGTTGGGAGTTTTTGTGTTAAAGGGGACCAATTATGCTTTTCCAGTTTTTCCCTTTCCTTTAGTGTGCTATGTAGCTTGTTGTGCTGTTCTGTTCCATAGAAACCACTTTTCCCAGCTGTCTGAAACGCCTCATCGAAATTTCACCCCTTTTCTCTGTAACATGGTCATGTCATCCCTTCACATGTCAAGAAGACAATCTGTATGCTCTGCCAAAGGTAGTACCACAAAAAAAATCAGTGGTTGTAATGAATTTTTACCACTGTTCCCTCCACTGTTCCAAACATTTTACTGAGTGTCCAGCACTTCATGGAGGACTACTTCAAAAACCATGCACAGTTTAATGCTGGATATTTGCAGCTTTGACTCCTGAAGGACTGGGCAGTTCCAACTTTGTGTGGCTCAGTGGGAAGTTCACGATCTGTAAGTATGCTCTGTTAAATGTGGATTTCTAATGTTCAAAAACGAACATTCTGAAGTTGAAGTGTGGCATTGTTGGCTTTATTTAAGCCCACTGCTCAGCTGTAGGCTTTGTGGCTAACTAGGCTAGTTTGCCAACTAATCTTATTGAGTTATAATGGTTTTGCTGATCAGCTGCTAGCCCGCTATTACCTAAAATAGTGTGGAAACAGAGTCAGTAGATGTGTGGAGGTGGATTTGCAATTATAGGCTGTAATGTTAGGATCGCAGTCGACTGCAGGCTTCTGCTAACTGGCTATCGAAATTGCTAATACCCCTGCCGAGAATGGCATGTCTGTTTGTGGGAGCGTAAACTGAAGCTACCAGATATTGTGATGATCGTTTCAAGCACTACTTTGCTTTAGTAATGGTCATCACATGTATAGTAGTTTTTACTTTAGCTTTGTGCAGTGTTGCTCCAGTCTAGCTTGTGAAGGTGGATTGGTTCTACCAGCTCGTTCTAAATGAGTTTCAGGATAGAACTCAAACGTATACAGCAGAACCGGCGCAAGTTGTAAGAATAGCCACAGTGGTGTTTATAACTGCAGAGAAGCGAAACCTCTCTCCAGACCAAAAGACAGGGGCAGAATATATAGGGGCATAACCTCTCTGGCCAGCTGACCAATCAGAGCAATTTGGGTTTATCAGGAGGTGGGGCTTTAAGACACAGGTGCTTCAACAGTGCGTTTCAAACAGAGGGGGAATAGAGATGTGCAATATTAAAAACTTATTAAAACTTAAGCATGTAAATCTGTTCTAGTAGACTCCAAAATAAAACTGAACCTTGGAAATGAGCATAATCGCTCTTCCTTAATCAACACAAAAACAGGTTCAGGTTGTTTTAGCAACTATGCATGTCTCTACTTCTTCACTTAAGCAGCTTTACCAGCAAACCAATAGGCTCGTTTTATTGACAGCTGTATTGTGAGCAAACACTGGAAAGGAGTTTTTATATACCTGTGCCAGTAAGGGCTCTCCTGCCTCAGGTGCAGCCTTCACTTTGAACCTGTTTACACCTTGCATTAACATGTGTTTCGTGTCTGATGACCTGTGGCTGAACTCCATTTAACACTTTTCACTGAAATGCATCCCCAGTTTGACCAGATGAGACACAGTTTTACTTTTTCATATAAATAGTTTGGCACAAATGTCATTCCTGTTATTATTGTTATTATTCCAGATATTTATTTTTGTTTACTCTTTTCCTCATTATCAGTCAACAAGCTCCTCTTGGACACTGTCATCTCAGAGTGCATGAAGGCTGTTGTTTGGGAAATTGTGTATCCTCCTTCTATCCTTGCATCGTTTATCCCTTATAGCTATATAGTTGATGAAAAGACATTTTATTTACACTTGTGTTGAATCACCGGGCTTTTTGTGCATGAATCAATCATCAAAAACACCTGTTAATGCAAGGTGTAAACAGGCCCTTTGATGCACATCTTGTGTGTCTTAGTTTTCCTGTTCCTCCACTCTCTCCAAGCTCCTGTCTTCATTTTGGAGGGTTTTAAAAAAGCGTGTATAATTATGTATAGACTGCTTTACTTAATAATGCAGGTGAAATTTGAATAGGCTTAACTTTTGTTTTTGTCTCTGCTGTTGAGAGGAGGTCACTTCCCTCCTATCTGTATCGTTGACAATCGACATCAGCAGTTAACATACCCAGTTTATTGTTGATGTAATGGATGTGCCTTCAGGCTAATCAGAGAATCAGTTATTGAGTTTACTTGGTTTTACTGACTATACAAAATTCTCTAATAGTAAGAAACTAGAGTGAGAGTGGCCTGTGAACTGTTCAGAACGGCCTACAACAAGCAAGTTTTAAAAATATGTGTGCGGTCTTATTGCTATTCATTAGACTTTCTGATGGCATGGGATCGTGGGAGATCATACACAATGCACAAGACATTAAACAAATGTTCATTTTCATTCTGCAAGTAATAGAAATGAGACATGTAAATCAATTGAATTGAATTTGTAAAGGTGCTTTTTAGATGTTTGACAATAATACTTACTTACAATAACAAAACATACATAAAGGTTTTTGGTTCTTTGTAGCAGTGATAAATGCATTTGTTTAAAAGACTGACAGTGCCATCTAGCAATAGATGAACCGGCATTAGAACCATCTAGAAGAGCCAACAGGTAATCTCATGTAAGAAACCTATTATTGATGTCTTGTCGTATTATGTTTAGTAAAAGTATGTTTTTATGGGTAGTTTTCCACTGTCTTGCCTTTATTCTTTCATTGTTTATTACTTCTCCTGATAGTTCTCAGCAGACGTTTTTCCACTCATGCAATTGTACATAGTTGGAGAAAACACGTTCTATTTACACTTGTGTTGAAAGTGGTTGACATCTGTCTCTGACCACCTCAGAATGTGGTTTGACAGATTGGATCATAATCCACTCACACTGTGTTGAAGGGTATTTACACCTGACTTTTTTGTACACCTGTTAATGCAAGGTGTAAATAGGCCCTTTGATGTACATTTTGTGTGTCTCAGTTTTCCTGTTCCTCCTACTCTCTCCAAGTTCCTATATCCTACATCAGCCTCTTCCTCACTTATGCATGACAGTGTTTCCCAGCCCTCAGCACACCTGATCCAGCTAATCAGCTAATTAGGGCTCCAGCAATTGATTAGTCGTCAATGGCATTGATCAGTATGTCAGTGTGGGTTTTTTTTTTCATTGTTTTTGATCCAGTTTTGAAATTTATACTGCCCCCTGTGTGTAGTATGCAGTACAATAACAAGTTCTGACCTACAGTGTAACATTACATTACATTTACGGCATTTAGATGACGCTCTTATCCAGAGCGACTTACAAGGTTATTCGTATTACAGGTAGGCCAATGTAGTGTTAGGAGTCTTGCCCAAGGACTGAGGCTCATTCTGATGAGAACATATCCCACTACAATCACTACACCCACATTTATACTCAGAGTTGGCTGCGTTTTGCTCCCCAGTGTTACATGCCACCATTTTCTCTGGCTGAAGCAGGCTGAGAGCTGGTGAGGCCGCGGTGCATGGTGGGATGCAGTTCGGTTGGCCACATGTCCGATTTTATGCCGGACAGTCCTTTTTTCAGCGCAATACCTGAACAGACGCCTGGTATTCCTCTTTTCAGGATAAACTATTTAAAATGTTCACTCGCAAACAATATAATGTGTCCCATTGGCTCACGTCCGTGTCAGAAACATGCCTTGCATTTCATTGGTTTAACAAGGTCATGTGACATCGTGACTCGCCCACTGGTTAACCGCAGGTCATCCCTCTAAATGCTAGTCAATTAGTAAGCCCCTGTCTGACTCATGAATGTCATCTATTCCACCCAATATGGTGAGTAAAGCAATCATGTATGTGTTATACACACCACACCACACACACACCTTTATGATGTCCTCCTTTTGGGGGTGGGATGTCCTCCTTTTTGGGGTTATGAAAGTGGCCACCGTAGATGCAGTACACCACGAAGGTAGCTCCCCCTGTATACTAGAACATCTGACTGGAGTAGTACACCAGCTGGGTATCTTCAGTGCACTACAGGTTTTCAGTTTGGTAGATTTAGTTTAGGTAGATTTAGTATGTGAGTAGTATGTAGTATGCCATTTCGAATACAGCCTGTGTGTGATCAGCTGTCCTGTTCACAAGCCCTATTGTCCTCACTAGCAAACTTTCCCACTTCACAAGTCTGCCCAGTTAAAGAGAACATCTTTAAAGGCCTTCATTTTATTAATAGTACAGCATCAGTTTTGTGTCCTCCTACAAAGTATCCCCCACCCCTCCCACTGTTTTATTATCCTTTGATCCAAACCTCATGCTGATCAACACGGCACAATCTTTTGTATAATTTTAGAGTAATTTCTCAAAAGAGCCTGGTGTTGTGTGATCTGATCATTAAGTATTTATAGCTGCCGGCTTGCATTCTACTGGGGAATCCCAGCTTGAACATAATGTGTTATTAGTGGAGTTGGTTAGAGACCTGTACTGAGTGAATCTGACAGCTACACTAGCTGCATCTGCACTAACTACACTCATTATGAATGTGAACCTGTGAATAAACATAGATCAGTGGTGGAAATGAGATCTTGATTGTTTTTAGGGAAACCGTGTATAGGTGTTTTACACTGTGCATGAATAAAGGTATAGTTTATTGTGTTGGGTGGACCCCAAGCCTACTACCCTTTAACCAATGGCAGATTACAGGGACCCCCCAATTCCGCAGTTAATAAAAAAAATGGTTGTTTAGTTTCCAGTGTTCACAAACATGCAGGTATTATTTAAACATCTACTTAATAAGTAATTGACGTTTTTGAAGATTCATATGTTTGTTGGGGGATGGAACGGTGTTGCAAGAACAGCAAGAAAGGCCTTTCTGTGGGGAGTTTGCATGTTCTCCCTGTGTCTGCATGGGTTTTCTCTCCCAGTCCAAACACATGCTGTCAGGTGAATTGGAGGTGCTAAATTACCCCCAGGTGTGAGTGAAGGCGTATGTCTGTGTGTCTGCCCTGCGATAGATTGGCAGCCTGTCCAGGGTGTTGCCTGCCAGTGAGCACTGGGATAGGCTCCCCCTGGCAACTCAAAAGGATAAGCGGCTCAAAACTGATATTGTATATGGAACGTGACACGTGAATTCTTTAAGAATTCAGTTCAGTTTCATTCAGGTCATCTTTACTGTCATTATACCAATACAAGGTAGTACAGTATAACGGAACACTGTCAGACTGCTTCTCCAGTTCAGTGACAAAAAAGAGATAAAAAAGCCAAGACAGTGCAAAGACAAACGACAGAATCACAAGACAGTATGTGTATAGACAGTAAATATAGAGATGTGAATGAGCAGTAACTCTAGGTTACAGTCAGAATATGACTATAACTGAGGTGCAATAAGCAATAGGCATAATTATGTAGTAGAAGGACATGCAGCTTAAGTGTTAATGTATTTATTGGACAGTTTAGTTTGTTGAGTGTTGGCTGTAAACAGTAGATGCATATTCAAAGTGTACAGTCCAGGTGGTTAGTGTAGCATCTTAATGTTTAATGTAAACAGGTTAAACAGCCATACAACGTGCAATAGAATACAGCTTACACTACAACACAGCTTACAGTAGAACAAAGCTTACATACATCTTAATGACAGATTTCACCACCATTCAATAGAATTAATAATTAAGCGCACTTTTATAGATTACTTTTCACATACACTGTCTGGACCATTTCACACAGTAGTGGAATACAGACATTATAATTATCACACCAATATATTTGTATTTGATTATCAGCCCAATCGTTTATTCTTTGCCAAAGAAGTGTGAATACTTTATTGACTATTACTGATTAAAACTGATTTTAGCATTCCACAATCAGTGCTGCTGAACTGCCATCTTCAAGTCAATGAGTCATGATGGCTCCATGAATGTTTACACTCTTACGTACGATGTCATTGCAGATTCTCCATGGCGGGTGTATTTGCCGAATGTGGACCCAGCGCTGACTGCTGTGGTGGTGAGTGGCCTCACCCCAGCTCGCACCTACCAGTTCAGGGTATGTGCTGTCAACCAGGTGGGCAGAGGACAGTACAGCACTGAGACCAGCAGGTAAACCACATGTCACCATGATTAGTGACACAGACAACAAATCTTTAAAGAGATAGCTTTCTCTGTGCCTGTGAATGATTTTTATATATAAACAAATCAATACTGTGCAAAAGTCCAGAGACCACCCGTTCATTCATTTCATTTCCATTCAAAATGGCCATTTTTATTTTCTAGCATAAAAACATATTTTCAACAACTGAATACGATTTATGTTTGTTCAGTACTTACTGAGCAAACAGTGTGTCCACCCTTTACCTTTATTAAAGCTGTTTTTGGAGACTTTTTGAGTGCAGGGATATTTTTCCACACCTCCAGATTTCAGTCTTGGACTATATTTTCTGCTACTTATTGAATAATCCAGATTGCAGTTTCAGTGTACAGTTTTAGCGTTCTTGTGCACATTTCTTTTCTTAGTACCACCTTGTTGACAGCTACACAAGAACACACCTTTTTGCAATCTAAAGCAAGAGTAAAATCTAAGTTATGATGGTGACTGTTTTGGTGGTCTACCAGATCTTGCATGGTTGTCCTATTTTCTCTCACGTTTTATAATTTTTCTCCAGTTGTTTATTTTTCATTTTTTACTTTACCTTTTTATTTTCTGCTTTCCTGAGCAAGTGAAATATCACATATCTATCATCCTCAAAAATATGCCCTCCTATTTTAGAGGCACGTGAGATGGAAATTTGGCAACTGGAAGGATGGAAGAGTTATGTGGCAGTAGCTGTAAGTTGGCAAATTAATTACTGATAGATATGCTATTATACTTAGCCATCATACTTGGTGGCTGTTTTGACTGTTAATTAAATAACCAAATGGTGGTCTCTGACTTGCGCACTATGGGTAAACAGATGGGCTATGTTGTGCAGATTGACTTTGTCACTTGACTTCAGAATTCCATGATGTAAGTGGTGATAAGGACCTGTGCTTGAAAAGACTGCATACAATAATTCCAGCTGCAGACTGAACAGCACCTTGTCTCTTTTCAGTAGCGCTAGACCACACAGTCAGGCGCCGAAAGCTCAGATTTCACACACTGATGTGATTCACGATGCCAGCATGTTGTTTGATGAGATTGTTTTTTGCATTGTACAGATCAACACCCACAATCCACAGCAGCAGTGGAAGGTTTTATTTTTAATCCTTGCAAATTGAGAGTCATTAATGTCATACATTTGATTTACACTATATGATTAAATTTAAAATGATAATTATAGAGGTAGCAACAAAGTAATACGTATTTCACTGGATTTACAGTTTACATTGTGTAAAATGTAGATGTAAGGCTGTGTAGTGTCATAAAATGTTGATTGCTAGGATATGATGGGTAACTCTACATGCTGTAGGCTAGGGTCTGATCCCCCATCTGGATGAGGACCCTACACTGTACCAATATATGCAAGACTCCTAACACTACTTTTGTCTACCTATGCAAAAATTGTAAGTGTGGATGATAAGAGTATCTGCCAAATGCTGTAAATGAAGTGAAAAAATAAGCTTTTTTGCAAAGCAAGACTATACACACAAAACCCTTGCATACAATTCAAATTATTACAAAATATCTCTCTTTCTAAGTATGAAAACCCGTGGGTAATCAAATGTTTAGAATTTGATATAATTAGGGAGTCTGGTTCAGTAATCTGAGTGAGAATCCGTATTGAATTACAGAAAGCTTTTGTCAGTGGCAATAAACAAAAATATGTATTGAAGCTTTTTCTTCATTTCTGGTACAAACTTATTTTCTGCGCGACAGTGTGAACTGCAAAAATAGATTCGGTTTCAATTTGGAACATTTTCATATGTGGTATCGATATTTGTATCTGATATGTGGGAATACAGTCTCTGTTTGAACAGCCAGATTGGATTTAATTGACATTTATATCAATCAGTTATTACTGTGCTTCACAAATAAGTACAGCATGTTTCAAGATGAGGAATCAAATTAATAGTTATACTTAATTAACTTGAGGATGGTTTGAAATAAGAGAGACACAAAGCTGTCAAAGTGCCTTTATTGCCAGTATGTTATATCTCAGTATGTTATATATGTATTGGCACAGAGTTTGCCTCCTTTTCTTCCTTGTTTTCATGACAGGTAAGTGAAAGAAACTGAGCTGCTTTTCTCTGATTGATCAGCTTCCACAATTAAAACAAGCACAGAAACAGAGCATTCATACTCTTATCTGTAAACGTTGTTTACCATGGTCTGGTTATTGTCTGCTGTTCGTCCCCTGAGTTTAAAGTAGCAGTTCATACAGCTCATGTTGATGTTTCATAAAGGACTCTTTTAATCTTAAGGAAAGGTAGAGGCCAGCTGTATGTTGGATGAGTGTGCTGGGTGGTCAGTGTTCTTTTGCTTATGCAGTTCAGTTCAGAAGAGTCATCTGTTTAGAGCAATAGCAGATACAGGCCACATAAATGAGATAATATATAACTACCAAACAACAAAATCAAATTTGGGCAGTAAACCAGATCACTTCTTCCTGCAATCACCAGTTTGAAGAAGTAGCTACCTTAGCAACCATCTTGCTATCATGTGCACAAATGCATCCCACTCATAAAGCTACACAGTGCTCCAGTCTGTTCCGTGAGGTCGTTGTTTAACCCTGATTTCCCCTGTCAGCCTCGCCATGGCCCCGCAGCTCTGTGGGTGTGCGCTGAACACAGTCCTGCCAGCATACATCACTGCGTAGGGAGAGAAGTCGGGCCGTTCGGGCACTAAAGTGGCAGGCCTGCACTCACACCTCCTGCTGTAATCAGCACCCCGAGCATCTCCCCTGTACCCAGCCCGCAGCTGTGGGTGGCAGACGCTTCACGGACCCCCCCAGCCCCACCAGCCCTTATCAGCGCCAGACATGCTAAAACATGGCACCTCTGCTCAGAGAAGGGGGAAGGGAAGTGTTATTAACTTGCAAGCTCAATAGCAGCTTCTCGCTTTGAAATTAGTCCTTCTGTTCGTCTGGATCCAAAGCCTCACACCCAGATATAAATAGGGAGTGTAACATGCACTGCTTTGCAACAAGCTAAAGGAGCCAAGCACTGTAAAAGAAAACTGTTGTTCAAAAAGTAAGTGAAATGTACACAGTTTTACCGTTCTCCAAATGTAGCTGATTAGCGATGACATTTTTGTTGTCCGAGTTTGTCTCTGTAGTTTTACACTGAGTTTAAGAGGCTAATTTATCTAGCATAGTTAAAAGATAACAGTGTAGATTGCAAATAATGTCACAATGTGATTACCGTCATGCAAAATATAACAAATGTCCAGCAAACTGATTAACTTGCATATGTGGTTGAAGTAAAAGAATATATGGGGCAAAATGTGCAGTACATTGGCTCCACATTAATGAAATATATTACAGCAACACAGTTTTTTTCTTTTAGTTCACTTTTACCAAGAACTAAGTTGATTTAGTTATATTTTCATGGTGTGGGATCGCTGTACACAACCAGATAGATATAATAACATAATAACGTGAAGTCAGTGTACATATCTGTTATTTTTAGTTCAGTTTTATTATAATCATCATACTTGTTCTTTTAAGTAACTGTTGTAGGAATACTTTCATTTGTTGTTAAGTTTTTGCTGGAAACATAAGTCTTGATTTCTTGAAATGACCAATGGAAACTGGTCCAATCAGGTGTTTTAATATCTATATGGCTACAGTTAAGCTAGTTCTCTCATTGTGTAGGGCTTAATAAGATGATTTGAGGGCAGTATAATCATCATGGGAATCAAACAGCCACATTTAGATTTTCAGTAGCTGGGACCAACTGGGTGTAAATGAACAAAAGTCTAGACTTCTAGTCTAGTCTAGAAGTACTCGTTATGTCACTGTTTTTTAGTGGTGAGTGTATGTTGTCGCTGTCCAAACCAAATGTTTGCGATTTTTAGTTTTCTGCATAATTTGACCTTTTTTTTTTTCTGGGGGGTGTGGGGGCGGGGGGTTCATGATGAAATGATTCGAAAGTACTCTACATTCATTGAAAGTAAAGGTTACTATTTGTTTGTATGGCAAAACTAATTTTGAGCCAAAAAAAATACAAATA
>CM067475.1:12591769-12672700 GCA_034552555.1 Semaprochilodus insignis | reverse complement strand
TATATATACACACACACACAAACTATGTACAATCTTTAAATGTCCTTGTTTAATCTAGGAATGTCCAAAAATTGTTGAGCTGAATCACTGTTAGCGTAGCACCGACATACTACTAGCTACTAGGGAGTATGCAAGAATAAGCATAAATAACAGACGTAAGTTTTCAAATTCATGATCAAGACTCAAGGCCTAGCTCTGATAGTCAGCATGGCTGTTATCTACAAAAATGGACAATAGTCAAAACACTGCTTTAAGTCCTCTATGATAATTTTTCCAGATTTTACTTGACTATGTAAAAACACATAAGTCATTTCCATTTTACTTCCCTTTACTTTTTCCCCATTAGTACATGAATTGACAAGTTTGGCTTGGACAGGTTCATCAGCCCAGAGCGTAAGACGGCACTTGTATATCCTCTTAGGTTTCCTTGTTTATCCTCTCACCTGCTAGTAAGAACTCAGCAGAAGCCTTTCTGTTACATAATTATATGCAAATATAGAACATGCATTCCATTTATACTTGTGTTGAAGCTGCCTTGAATCTGATCATAATCCAGTCACAGTACATCCTGTGTGTGTTTACACTTGTCTATCTGAATGGCAGAAATCAGTGAAGACGCATGTTGATGTGAGGTGTAACAGCCTGAAGTAGTATCACTGCTCTGACCTAAGCACAGACAAATCACATCAGTTTGCTCAGGGACATAAGACCACAGCCTCTCCCATCTGTTCTCTCCTGATCTGTTCTCTCCTGGTCTTTCCTTTACCTTATCTGAAAACCCTATTGGCAAACTAACTATGTAGGTCTGCCACTCAGTAGAAAGTGGCTTGTAAAATTCAGCTATTAGACTTAACTTTAATTCCCACGTTCACTCCATGAATATATATTTTTGTGAGTTTATCCTTATGAAATATTAATGTCAGGCAGGTTAATACTGCGGCATAAACTAATGACAGGATGTATTAAATATTAACAAACTCCAGTAACTTCTTAACTCTTGCATGACCTCAATTAGTGCTTAACTTTTATCAAACAATCCGTCTTTAAACATTTAATAGTCTAAATTCAGTGAGACAGGTTTGGTGTGCACTGTGTACCTGCCCCCTTGGCTTTCATTTAGCATTAATTACTATGGCAGGGATTGAGCAACAGTTGAACACTGCTGTGTTTTTTTCCTCCATTAGAGAACAGGTGCGTGATTAATATGTGAAGTGTTGCGTTTTGGCTTCTGTTTGTTCATCTTGTTGAATTAAACTTCCTTCAGCTGGGGAACCAGTGCTGTGTGTGTGTCTGTTGGTGAGTGTGTTCGCTCGATTTTGCAAAAGAGGCTGAATTTGGAGCTTTGCCGAAAATTAACCGAGTTCCCAGCATGCATGGTGCCGCAGTTTTACTGATTAAAAGGCGACAACAAAAGAAAACAACAATCCCCAACAGGAAATGTGTTCTTTAGGTTGAACAAGCAGTGCTGAGCCAGAAGGAGCAAATATTTAAATGTATTCTACTTTTTTTTTGCATTTTGATTACATTTAAATGGGAAAATGTATTATTTTAATTTATATTTTGTAATTTGTAGCTATGACATATTATCTGGATTAGAAACAACACCACCGGAAACTGTTGTTTTGACAGAAGGACCCGTACGGTTTTAACAGCAATATTTTCTCCCTAGAAGATAATATTTTGTAGATTCTTTACAGGTGACATATAGGTTGTGGTATATAGTCCAGATAGAAGGGTAATTGGAACTATAGGCATAACTATAGAGGTATTATTACCATACACTCCAAATAGCAATGGAGTTACATTAATAAAATTATTTAACTCTGTAAATATTGTACTTGCTATATTGTATTCAGGTCTTAAATAGTGAAAAAAGAATCCTGTTTAATTAAAAGTAGTTAATACAGAGGTTAATTACACTTATTCAAGTGTGCTTGTGATGGAATTACTAATCCATGTGATGGCTTGAGACATTTAGGATCATTCATCTGGAGCAAACCCAAGATTATAGTAATAATAATACCAGCTTACACTATGTCAACCACCTTCAAACCAGCTTACAATATATAAAATCCTTTTTTTTAAGTTACTATTTATTTATAATTACATTTTTTTATATTACTATTTACTGTGTTTAGCTGCATAGCAATCACACAGTCCTGATTGGCTGCCTTGCTTCATTGAAAAAGCAGTACAGGATGAAACATTCTTTGACTATGGTGACATCACAGAAACACTGAATTCAACACAGGCTGTTGTTGCAGTTGGACTATATGAACTGTGGAGTGAATGATATGTTTTCAGAGTTGAACATGTGACATCCTCCTGTTTAAAACAGCGAGGGAAATTGGGTTTTCCATGATACAGACCCATTTAACATAGTTTTCTCCTGGAAGTGTGTGATGCAGCAGGCTTTCCCGAAGACAGCTAGCTGTAGAGCAGAGTTAGAGCAGCCGAGAGTGGTGTCTTGAAGGAGCACATCACTCTTTCCCCTGGATGCATATGTCTTCCTGCATGCTGTCACATCTGTCCTTTCCGGCCTTATTAAGCAGAGGCAACCATAAACGCCTGACAAGCCCATAAACACGCACCGGTACAGCTCTGCCATAATGAGCCTGCACTCACGTGCCTGCTCTTGTTTACCCATCCGCCGGGTTGTTGTCCTCATTGAGGGTCGCCAGGCAAAAATGGCCGTGAATATTCCTATTGATAGAGGCTCATCCATTAATAACCAGTGGGCTTTGCACACTGGAGATGATTAACTGACTGTGTTTCATTCACTGCCAGCCTCTGTTATGCCATTCCATTAGCACCTAGCCCACTCGTATCTATATATGGAGCACTGGCGTACACAAATAAACGGCTGCCTCTTTGCATTGGTGATATGCAGAGGCAGATGTTTAATGGCCAGTGTTGCACTGCAAGTAAATACTTTGTGAAGGACAGGCCAGGGCAGCGAGACGCTGTTTGAGGAGGTTGCTGAGCAGCTCTTCCCTATGGCCACGGTTATGAAGATTTACTGAGCAAGTCTGTAAGAGGCTCCATGATATTGGTTACTGGGGGCATTAATTATGAAATGGACTTCTGGGGGAGAAATAACAAGTGGTGGGAGTTTTAAGAAGACGTTGACTATAAATCTGAAATAACCCAATGATCCCATTAAATTTTAATGCAGATTTAACTGTCCATTAGCATGAAATGCATAGGGCAGAATGAACCCATGGACATCATGAAGCATCAAGATCTGATTAATTTTTTAAATTCCGTTAATTAAAAAAAGACCCATATTTGGGTGGCATGAACAGTGCAATGGCCTGGGAACATTGTTTATGACTGCAGCTTTCGATGCGATTTTCATATACTGAAGATTGTTTGTAGTTTTGCTCATTGAGAATTGTTGCTGTACTTCTGCACTCACTTGCTAGCTTCAAGTCAATGAAGAAAAAGGATTGGGAACTAGGTAATAGACTGCAATTTTGGCCCTGAAGCTTATATTTAAGGCAGTGGTCTGGGGCAAATGTCATTATGGGGCATGTTCCTACACAGAAAAGTCCACAGCTTTTAACTTGTCTTGGTGTCCAGCAGAGCCCATAATGTGAGGGGAAGTAAGCTGCACAGGCCTCTGAAAGTGATAAAGTGGCGCTTGCTCCAGCATCAGCAGTTCCAGCTCTGATTATGAATGGAACAAAGGCCCGGCCTGATTCTTTTTTGTTTGCAAATTCTAATGTTGTGTGTAGCTGTAAGAAAGAAGAAATGGATAACAGAAGGCAGATCTGTACTGATAACCCCCTAAAATAAACAGCAGATCCAGGCCAAGCTTCCACAAAAACAAAAAAAGCTGCTGCATAAATACTGACCCTGTGGGTTGGGGTGCCTCGGGGTGCTTCCAGCGGAGGGAGCTCTTCCAGGAAGCAGAGGGAGCTTTGAGTGCTTTTGATGAAGTGGGCGGATGTGTCGCGGGCAAGATCGGGAAATGGACTTCTGACCAGAGGGTTACACTTTCTCAGCTCACCAGGAATATTGCTGTTATGCCCTGGAGCGAACAAGCTATCTCAGATTCAGACAGAAATTTTCGAGTAGCGAATCAATTATATAAGACCGCTCTTGCATTTTTGTGTGTGTGTGTGTGCGTGTGGAGAACGATTGAACTGTTCGCTCTGAAGCTGGTGCTGTTACTTATGTTCTTCTCTGCTTTCTTGTCATCCCTGTAGGCTAATGCTCCGCGAAGAGCCGCCCAGTGCTCCACCCAAGAACATAGTGGCCAGTGGTCGCACCAATCAGTCCATAATGGTGCAGTGGCAGCCCCCTCCTGAGCCCCAGCTTAACGGCGTACTTAGAGGTTATGTTCTCAGGTAGGACCTGCCCACACCACATAACTACTGGGGAAGTCTAGGGGTTGCACGACTTCGGACTTTAAAGTCAAAGATTAGATGTCGACTAATCCCTGATGACATCATGACTAAACTACAGGAGAAGGGAATCCTGAGCAACAAGCCACTTTAAAAATCCAACTTTACAAATTCAACTTTCAGGCTCACCAGTTGTCTTCTCCGAGGCGCTCATGTTGTTGGTGTCATAATCACATGATCAGCAACTAGTCGACATCAATTATAGAGTGTCTGTGCAGCCCCTAGTGTAGTCTTAATATGAAGTGGAAGATATCCTGTGACTAGCTGATGTAAGCAGGTGTGCAGTACCCTCCAGGAGTTTGGAATCAAAGTTTTCAATAAAACAAAACCAGACTAAAAGTGATAAAACCAGGACAGCAACAGACAAATGTGTAAGAATCGTATTTACGTAATTTCAATTCCAATCAAATGAACATTAAGGATGCTCACTTTCAGGTCTTCAAATGAGTCTGCATATTTTTCCAAACCTCCGAAGTTCAGTCTTGGTTGCATTTTCTGCTTCTCACAATACAAGTAATCACAGTTCCACATTGCATTAGTCCATCTAAGATTAGCAAATAACTTAATGACCGATAAGACAGAAATAAAATACATGCAATGTATAGGACAACCCTTCTGGTTATATACTGGTATCATGTGGACTACACCTCTACGCATATCCACTCCAGCACTGCTGTCTGCTCTAAAATGAGGAAAATGTCAGATCGTTCACAGCAGCTCTTGGATTCAGTGTAGTCGTAGCTTTTGAGTCCGAAGGTGCCTCGGTTTTCTGCAAAAGGCCCCTGCCAGCCACTCTTGTAACTTTCCAAAATATGGTGTTTAGGGTGAAGGGGCTTTGATTGTAGACATTACAGCTAGCTGAGTGAGGCCTCAACTGCTATGCTGTACTTCTCTGAAGTGCTGTTCTTTCGGTGTCTTTTGCAAATTGTGTAGTTTTTTTTTTTTTATTGTGTTATGTGTCGTAAAGCTTTCCCAAAAGACAAAGTAATACTTTACAAGACCAGCACAAGACAGACAGTTGTTACCCTGTGTTGTATGATTTCAGAAAATAAATATTCTACAAATAGGACAGAAGCCTAAACAAGTTCTTTACTTTCAGTGCAAATTAATGTAAACATATTTTACTACTGGTCTGTCATCATGAAATAATCACGCAACACAAAAGACAGATGCTTAATTAAGAAAAGAGAGGGCTTTTTTTTGACACCAGCGTTGTACAGCAGGTTTATTATGTATATGTGGAGTCACTGTGTATATTGTGGACTGTCAGTTAATTATGTGTATATTGGTACAGTACTAGAGAGACACGAAACGGTGAAACCAAATTCCCTGTGTGTGTCAACATACTTGGCCAATAAACGTGATTCTGATTCCGATGCACTGCACATTCAAACAATGAATCAACTCACATTCTAAATGTAGTTCTGCATCTGACAAATCGTCAGACTGCTATAGCTCTCCCCACTCTGATTTCAGAGATTCCTGATTTGTCTCCCAAAGGACATAATCTCAGCCAGCCTCAAACACTATCTTCACCTTGTTCAGGGCTATGATTTTTGACGTTGCAGCTAGTCGCATCACTGTGGCTCATAAAAACAGGATCTACATTTACCCTGGAGCTCAGGTGAGACTGAGTGCCATCGTGCTGTCATGGCTACAGTGTGCAGCTGAGCAGAGTCTAGGGGACGGTGCAACTGAGCCACAGCTGCTGTGAGTACGAGGGCTGGGACGCTCTCTACAGCAGCGGTAGAGCAGCAGGCAGGAGGAGAGCCGCACTCTCTACCCCGTCGGGCCTTGCAGAGCCCAGGGAAGAGACAGAGTGTCTGACAGAGAGCCCATCTGCTCAGGTTGCCAATGCACACATTCTGATCTCACCTTGCAGTTCTGCCAGAGCAGATACAGAAATAATGCTCCAGTGCAGCAAACAGTTTTGCAGTGGTGTTTATTAATGGTTCTGTCTGAATCACACCATAATACAGCTGCACACCTTGTCCTATCTCTTTGTATTGTCAGTTAATTATCTTGTTTTTTATGTGTACAGAGTCCATCCTTTCACATACCCACAGCTAAACCAGATGTTTATATGGAAATTAGATATACAACAATCCAACTCAGATAGAGAGGAGAACAATAGTTTGCTGCAGCTCGGAGGAGATCCACGGGTGCTTTTGTCCATTCTTCCACTTTGTGAAGACGGCTCAATTACAACACTGAACATTAAAACTCCCATCTGAGATGTGGAGTAAGGTTTTATGAAACTGAGTTTATTTGTTAGTAAAGGCCAGTAGATGAACTGTGAGAATTAGAAGATGCAAATGACTTGTAGGAGTCAACTTTGGAGGTGTGGGGAAAAAAATCCCTGCAGATTTCTTAGATGAACTGAAAGCAAGATTCCAGAATGGTTTCCTAAAAAGAATGGAAGCTGCAATAACAGCAATGGGTGGACATACTAAATACAGAAACAAATCATATACTTGATTGTTGAGGCTTCTGTGTAGCTTCTGTTGAAGTGTTCTGCTTTTTTGTGAAGGTGTTGGCAGTTGTATTGTTCTGTTGTTGCACTGTGGGAAGAGGAACCTTCTTTTTGCAACCACCTTTTTATTAGTCGAATCAGGAATATCAGGATTAGAAGCAAAACATGCTAATGTGGCTAAAAATGAATGGAAGGTAGTAAACATTAAATATTAAATACCATGATGTAATTTGCATGATGAAATCTGATGAACACGTGGTTTAGTTTAATTCATACCATTCTTAACGGATGGTCCTTGTGACCCTTCTAGAAGACACCACATGCCCTTTTGCTCCCATGCTTTTTCCTGCTCCCAATGTTTGACCGGCTGTTTTCTCCCTCTGTGACAGCACGATGTAAATATCATTGCTCACTAATGACAGGGTGCCGAGTGTGGTGTAATGCTCTGAATAGGATTCCTCTATTGAAAAAAAGGCAGAGGGAGAGTGCTGCCTAATTATAGTCTGCAAAATGGCTTCTAATGGAGCACTGACCTGGAAGGAAATCATTGTGGCTAACAGTTCAGCTATTGATTCTTCCCATGGTTGCAGGTATCGGCTGGCGGGGCTCCCCGGTGACTACCAGCAGCAGAACATCACCAGCCCCGAGATCAACTACTGCCTGATCACGGAGCTCATCATCTGGACGCAGTATGAGATCCAGGTGGCGGCATACACAGGAGCCGGCCTGGGCGTCTTCAGCCAGCCTGTCATTGAGTACACGCTGCAGGGAGGTGAGACCCTTCAGCCTTCATCACTCACTACTCTTTTTCCCCCCACCACTCAACCTTCTTCAGGTAAAAGCTGGCAGATGGAGAGACAGGAAGGGGAAGAACAGGTCAGAGGGAGACATGCCAGCCAGAGCAGACTAAAACGCTGTATGATTACACAAGGCTCTCCTGTTGGGGCCAGGCTGGCCCTGAGCAGACGCTGCATTCATATGGGCCCTTCCCCCTGTGGCTGAGTGCAGCCAGTTACAGACCCGTGCTGAAGTTAATCCTCTTCAGAACAATTACATCAATTATCCCTGGAGCTTTTTGTTTTGGCCGCTGCTATAAATTACACCTCAACGAGGAGACAGGGAAAAATCCATTGCGAAAGACTGGGGAAAATCCATTGCCTGAGTATTCTGATGCATGATTGGTCATTTAGGTGATTGTCTGGAGAGGGGCACATGTATTGGCTCTACACACAGAGCCATCATCTATCATATTAGGAACATTTGAAAGTGACTTCATGTGGCTCACTGGTTCTCAGTGTTTGTTCTAGTTTTCCACTCTCCTCTCTCATTATCATCTCTTGAAAATGATAAAAAATTGTTATATTGGAAATATTTTTATGGATGCTATATCCAGTCCCAGTCTATTTGCTTGGCAAATATTCATTTTGTTATAACAGTAATTGCATAGAAATGTAAAGCTGTACATCAAAGGAATATTTTTAGTCTAGGCCTTTTGACACTTGGGTAGCAAGTTCCGATGTTTGACTAGCTGTATGGCGCCCCTGCCTAAAGTGCCCCTGTCCTGTTCATTTTACAGCCTGTCTCAAAGTTTACAGATGTGGTTTTATGTACTTGCGTGCATGTTCATGTGTTTCCAGCAAGTGTGTCCCATTTCTCAAAAACATTGCACAAGTCTACACTAAGTGCACCCTTACCCCAATAAATCATCAAAGCAGTACTGGGCTAATTATATGTCCCACAGTTCAACATGTTTGTAATGATCTTACATGCTGTTTTGGAAATATCGGGGAAGAACATCAGCATGGTGAGAACTCACACTGCCTGGCCAAAAAAAAGGTCACACACTCTAATATTTCATTGGACTGCCTTTAGCTTTGATCACGGCACGCGTTCGCTGTGGCATAATTTCCACAAGCTTCTGCAGTGTCACAACATTTATTTCTGTCCAGAGTTGCATTAATTTTTCCCCAAGTTCTTGTATTGATGAGATTTGGACCACTGCACAAAGTCTTCTTCAGCAGATACCAAAGATTCTCAATGAAGTTCAGGTCTGGACTCTGTGGTGGCCAAAAATGATGTGTCATGCTCCCTGAACCACTCTTTCACAATTTGAGCCAGATGAATCCTGGCATTGTCATCTTGAAATTTGCCCGTGCCATCAGGGAAGAAAAAATCCATTGATGGAATAACCAGGTCGTTCAGTATATTCAGGTAGTCAGCTGACCTCATTCTTGGGGTACATAACGCTTCTGAACCTAGACCTGACCAACTGCAGCAACCCCAGATCATAGCACTGCCCCCACAGGGTAGGCACTAGGCATGATGGGTGCATCACTTCAGCTGCCTCTCTTCTTACCCTGAGGCGCCCATCACTATGGAACAGGGTAAATCTGGACTCATCAGACCACATGACCTTCTTCCATCGCTCCAGAGTCCAATCTTTATGCTCTCTAGCCAATTGAAGCCGGTTTTGCCGGTTAGCCTCACCGACAAGTGGTTTTCTTAAAGCTACACAGCTGTTTAGTCCCAATCCCTTGAGTTCCCTTTGCATTGTGCGTCCAATCCAATGTCCTTGACAGCGGAGTACAGTTGGTCAGGAAAGATAATGAGCTTTTTAGTCATATTTTACGCTTAACACAATGTTGTTAGTGAATTTCCTTACCATTTCAAAAACAGTGGCTACAAAGGGTGTTGGGGTGATAGCTGGGACCTTGTCCACTGTTTTAAAGTGGCAACTTGACACTGTGAAAAGAGATTGTATTTCACTTGTCTGATGTCCCTCAACCTAAATAGCTCCACACTTAACTATTTCTCATTGCCATTATCATTAAAATTATGTCAAATCATTTTAAATAATTTAGGCTTGGATTTTCTTCAAAAAGTTTGAAACATGAAGGTTTTAAAGGTTATATTGTTCAACCTCAATCTTTTGATGGCTGAAGCTGTGATGGATATTAGTCATTAGTGTTTTTCATGCTCCAACAAACCCAGTTAAACTCAGGAACGGCTTGTTAATCAGTTAAGCGCATTAGAACAGAGAGAAGACCAACATGTGCCAGGCAAAGGTTGGCAGCCACTGTTGTTGCTGAATGTTATTGTCATTAGTCAGGCCATTTTAGTTCCTTGGTCTCACTTGACTCAGCATGATATGTTTAGGTATCAAAATGGAGATTAGCTTAACAGCATGCAGTGGCGTTTGTTTTTCCATTCTTGATTTGGATAATGACCATCTTGTTTACCTTGTCTCCTATGGAGTTATCCATATTGAATATAGATGAAGACTAGATTTGATAGTGGAGGAGAACAGAGAAGTGCAGGATAAGCCATGCATTTCAAATACATAAACATATATAAAGAGTCCCTCTTAATTGAGCAGGAGTCTTTTCTATCACTATAAGCTTGGCTGGCAGTGTGAAGTACTATTCTCAGAAGCATTCTGCCCCTCTCTCGGCATTCATGAATATGCCTTCTGTATTATTAACTGATTTGTTTGTATCCAGGGATACAGTCTCTGGGTATGTACTGCTTGAAATTCAGTCAAGCAGGCCCAAGCAGTGGCCATACATACCATACAGGAACTACAGCAGCTTCTTGGGTTTAAAATTCAGACTACACAACAAGTGTTGTAAGAGCAGTCTGGCTCCTCTGAAAATAAGGATGGTTGGCTTGTAGAGTCTCCCCCAGGTTTTTTGTTTAAATGAAGCAGCTCCTTTCTATCAGCTGCTGCGCGCCTCTCTGTCTGGCTGGCTGGCTGGCTGGCTCTGGGCTTTTGCAAGGTCACTGGATATCAAACCCACAGGGTTTCATCTGCTTTAGCTTATTGTGGCTTTTTCATCTGCTCACAGCTCCAACAAAGGTCAAACCAACCAATAAAATAGGATTCAACTGTGATCATTCATATTCTAAACAAGCTGTGAAAACAGGCATACACTTTTCCATCACAGCAAATGAGAAGTCAA
The DNA here is from genome assembly GCA_034552555.1 of Semaprochilodus insignis. Taxonomy (NCBI): domain Eukaryota; kingdom Metazoa; phylum Chordata; class Actinopteri; order Characiformes; family Prochilodontidae; genus Semaprochilodus; species Semaprochilodus insignis. The sequence goes on along the minus strand of CM067475.1, from coordinate 12,661,859 downwards.
CAGTGCATTTCCGTAAGTAGCCATCAAGTAAGGGCACCTTTTCCTTTAGTGCCACTCGACTGTGAGGGATTATGCCAGTGCTGATAGGTCAGTGAGTGAGGGAGTATGGCTGCTAGCGAGAGTTAATGTGCATTAGGCCCCATATACCACGGAATACTACAGAGCAGGTCCCCCCGAGTCTAGGTCTGTCGGCGGCAAGGCCGTGCGCACTGAGAGCTTCCAGTGACGTCAGAAATAGGTAGTCATTAGAAAAGGGCTAGTGTATCTAGGACATTAGCTTTTACTCTCGAAGAGAGCCTTTTTTTTTACCTGACGGTGAGGACGAGACTGGACTTTACGGACCTTTTGAAGTGCTTTTTGCAACCATATTTTCACCAAACCAATTATTAGACTGTTACAGGAATACGGACATGAAAAGAGAGCAGGTCATTGTGATCCATTATCGCTTCAGCGCTGAAAAGTCTCTGCCGGCAAAGGTTATGGTTTTGATTTAGAAAAAATTATGCTGTAGGCCATGGCGAAATGGGTAGCTAGGTATTATGTGCTTTTTCATCAGTCTGGGATATGAGCCGTGTTCACACATGGGTCCAGTAGACAGGGAACATGATCGACGTTCAGGGGCATTATACTTGTCTTTTCTTGGCTTGTAAAACATGCACATGAACTGATGCATATTTCACCCCGAAAACTTATTCTCTTAGCATTTAGGACTCTTGTGAACCTTTTGTCAAGCGCCATTGTTCAAGTGAGCGGAGGCCACCACAGTTAGCTGAGCTCTCACTCTGAGGTCTTTCCCCTGTGACTAAGTGCTGTGCAATCCAATCAAGCAGTTATGCAATCAAGTGGCAAAGTTTGCAGAATTCCCCTAAAAGTTAGGACTAAGTGCGCTATGTAGGTCTTAAAATGAAGGCTTCTGCAGACAAATTGTATAATATGTATAAGATTTGTGATGGAGCCACAATTCCTGGACAAATACTGGGCATATTATTTGGTGTAGAAATGAAAAATTTACAACTTCTATAGTACACTAGGTAGGGATTAGGGAGCCATTTGAAATTCACTGTGAGAAGACACAGTGGTAAGCAGATGTTTACAGTGTTACTCTACGTACCTTCCATCCTCTCTGACTCTCTTGTAATACACAGTACACTGGACACTGGCTGTGGCCAAGCACAAAAAGAAATAAAAACGTCTTTGTTTCTTCTAGTTCCCACAGCGCCCCCTCAGGGTGTGGAGGCAGTAGCCGTCAACTCTACTGCCATCAAATTCACGTGGAATCCACCACCCCAGCAGTTCATCAATGGCATCAATCAAGGTTACAAGGTAAAATGAATATAACATTTAATAAACCAATATATATATACCAAGGAAAAGTCAAGCTTCATGATGTCTACCACCGTTTTAAGCTTTGCAATGTTACTTACAGTGTATGATACCATGTAGCCAGCCTACATGATGTAAGATATATAAAACATAACAATTTAGTGCATTTTGAAGCATTGTGTAAGACTTGCAGTTTCCACAGTGCTAACTGGTGGTTCTAAGCCCCCTTAAGCATATATTAGACTCAGAGTTTCAGTGTTCATTTGAAGTGCTGCTGAATTAGACTAGCTCTCTTTATTTATTTATTTATTGTTTGTTTGTATTTACTCAGTTGTGCCCCAGTTAATTCCAGTTCCCACCCAATAGTTCGGTCTCAGCCCATCACACAATGCTACCAAGCTGGAAGGGTGAAGGCTAACACATGGTTCCTCATGTGACACGTGAGGCCAGCCATCAGTCTTTTCCAGCTGCCATCAATATAATGTCACCTCAATGTATTTGGAGGAGAACACGAACTAGCACTCAGAGAACAGGGCAAAGTGTTGTACTGTCTTAATCTCTTGTCTATGGATGGCACCTCCATAGATCAAACTCACATTCTCCTATCGACAGGGTCAGTGCTTTGACGTAGAGCTGAAAGAGAAATTGCTTAGTATTGAAATTGCAGTTTAAAGGAGTGTAGTTTTTAAACCACAAGAGCTGGAATTTTAATTCTAACCTATATTGTCGGCAATTCTATCAAAGCATGCTTAAGGTGCGGAAATTTAACCCAATATCATAAAGCTTATGCCTTGCCTGTAGATAAGCTAAGCAAATCAGAAGCTCCTAAACATCTATGTACTGTGTACATGAGAAGACAGTCATAACCAGCATTGAAGCTGTAAAGCCGAAGAGTGGAATACAACACAAATGGTCTACAGCCCTTGCAAGAGTTGTGCCACTTGGAGTAGCACTTTTCTGTGTTCCTGAAAGTTTACAGGCTGTGCTGGGCTTGTTTGGAGACAAGGCTTCATTCTCTGCCTGAATGACTGAATGACATCTCTCTCTGTCTCTAAGCTAATGGCATGGCCTGAGCACTCTCCCGAGGACACCACGGTGGTGACCATCACCCCAGATTACCATGGCACCCGTCACCTGGGCTACGTCAGTGGCCTCAAGAAGTTCACCTGGTACCTGACCTCAGTGCTGTGCTTCACTACACCAGGGAATGGGCCCAGGAGCACGCCCAAACTCGTGCAGACGCATGAGGACAGTGAGTACTGACCTTTCTTTCACACTGCCCAGGCTCTCTGATAAAAGCATTAGCTCACTGGAGACGTTATCTTGGAGACCCCTGAGATCATAAGGTTTCAGACTACGGCATGCATATGCAGGGACTTGTTATGTTCGTTAATTACCTAAAGACCAAAATCTCTTGTTTTTCATTTAATTAATATGCTGTGTCACTGTGATATGCGTAACTTAACACTGGGTCTCGGCTTTTACATCACCACAATGACACGGTATTGCTGTTTTGTGGCTCTGCAGCACATTGTGTGGAATACTAATTATCAGCAGCTTACAAAAGTGACTTTAATTAAAAGCATTGTCCCAGAATTATAATGTCAACATGCTTCGACATTTTAGGGTATGCATAAATGCATTCGTAATTGTACAAGTGAGGGTAATTCGATTAGCTCATCAACAGTTGTTGCTATAGAGACGCGGCGGTGCAGCGCAACGCTCCGGAACACAGCATTAAGCAGGATAAACTCTGTTGCTTTTTTCATTGTGTTTGTTTGTCTGTGTGTTTACACCTTAGTTCCAGGCCCTGTAGGGCATCTGAGCTTTACTGAGATCCTAGACACGTCTCTGCGAGTTAGCTGGGAGGAACCTGTAGAGAAAAACGGAATCATCACAGGTGAGTTTATCCTACTTGTTGTGCTCTCATGTCAGACACAAGCTCTTTGGTTCCTCTACAACACTCCTGGGAAGCTGATGTTTAAAAGCCCAACCTTTTCTCACCCACTGCCGCAGCCTCTCATCATCCTCTCTGTCAAAAATCATTTGCAGAATTTTGTCATAATTCCAAACGTTAGCAACGCTGCCCAGTAAGCATCCAGGAAAATAGATTGCCGTGCTCTTCCTTTAGCGCTTTTTAAAACTCGCGGGCCAGAGCCTCTTTGTTTTCCTCCCTCCACTTGCAAAACTCTTTTGTCTGTCAAAGTGATTCATTGCTCGTTGGATTTCTCTTTGTTCCTAAACGAAATCAAATCTGTCCTCCCCTGTTTAAATTTAGCCGAACATTACGTTAGACAGCGCAGGTGAGTCTTTTCAGAGGTGTTCCGTTTTCATTACCACAGTATGCTGGTGTTTTTAAAGCTTCATTAATGGATATACTTCTATTTAACACTTCATTGGTTTTTTGCACAAAGGCAATTACAGCATTGTTGTTCGCGGTTCGGTTGCCAGAAACAATTCACGCTCCCTGTAGCTCTGTTCTGAAAAGAATGATGTTGTGAAAGAGTGTGTGTGTGTGTGTTTATGCATCTTGTGCCACAGTCATTACAGTTACGACCAGGACTGAGTCGTTTTGAAAAGCATAGGGGGAAAAATGGAAGACATTTTCTTCTGCAAAGATGCCTGCTGTGTCTGAACCGGTTAAGACGGGGCTGTACAATGCAGTAGTATTTTTGCACATGCTAGGAGATATTAATCCAGTGCAACTGCAAAAAAAGACCGTCGAGTGTGCATGTTTGCACACCTTCATTCAAATATTTGGTCAAATCGAAGTAGTCATGACATTATTCACAGTCAGTTTTTCATGAGCCTTTCTAACTTTGTGGTGTGTGCAGTACAGAATAACATCTCCCTACTGCTCAAGCGTAGTCATCACAGAACTGCAGTGCAGGTTAAGGTCTAGTGTTTACGGTAGTAGTAGTCCATCAGGTAGTATGGACATTAGAGAGTGAATCCAGATGTTTGTAAACACAGGGCCTCTCACTTCACACAATGCCCAAAGGTTGTGTAGTCTGGGCTGTATAGGTGGCTGTAAAGTTTATAGTTTGCCTGCCAAAACATGTCTTTGGATACGGAGGCACCTCCTCCCATCTTGGCTTTGTTTAGCCTCACTTTTCTAGTTTATTATGTAGAATTAACTGATTAAATGAATAAAAAAGACACGTATTTTGTAGGTAATAAACGGTTAGATTTATGGCTTCAACCACACATGCAGCATTCCTTGTGTGTTTCCTCAAAACGGCTTCTTAAGTGCTAATAGTGTGGTAAATCAGAATTCTTATGGAGAAAATGAATTATTGGTTTATTGCACAACACAAAGTTAAAGTGAATATCTATTATGATTATTTACATGAATGCTATGTCCATTTTATCCAATTGCTTAAAATAAAAAAATATATATTTGTGTTAGAGCAACTGTTATAACACACAAGCGAAATGCTCAAAAAGTTTAAGTCCATTGCAAAATGGGACTATTTCTATTGTTTAATATGCATTGATGTGTGGTCTGTTCATAATTTATCAATGCTGTTGTTGAGTTTATGTGGTACACAAAGAATGTGATGTAAATAAACACTAACAGATGCATAAACACTTGCAGATCCACTCTACACTCTAAATGAAACCATAGTGTATCCAGCAATACATGAAGTCTTGTGCATCTTTTACAGAGTGATAGTCAATATGGTAGTCCAAAGAAAGGCCTAATTCCATATGGCAACAAATTTCTCTGTGGCCAGAGCTCAGCATGTACGTGCCGTAACTCATTTATCAAGTTTCAAGGGCCATAGCCAAATTCTCAATCTGGATCGCCAATGTGATGCTCAATTCCTTAGGGTTTAAGCCGTCTGCAGGGTTGCAAACACATCTGCGGTGTTAAGCCTATTGCAATGTTGTGGGTCTTGCAAAAAGAAGGAGTTCCACCAATGTAGACTCAATAGAGAGGCGAAGAGATGAAGACGAATGTGTAAGCAGTGCAGTGATACTGGACATAGATTAAACAGCCCCAGTGAAGGAATGGCATTGAATGTAGATTAAGGGCATGGAGACGGATGAGATTAGAAGTGCATTAGAGCGAATGGCTCTTGTCTATATCAGTACACCCAGCGTCGGTGCCCTTTGAATGTTGGGTATGCTTGTTTTCGAGCAGGGTCTCTCAGTGCAAAGCTTGATTTATGAGTGCCTCAATGGAAGAGGACATTCAGTGATTGGAAACAGTGCTGACTGTGGTGGAAAATACTTCCAATAAACAGCAAATTACACAGGACCTCTGCTGGCTATTAGTCTCAGTTAGATTCAGGTTAGGGGGCAGTGTCCAAGGTCTGGACCACTCACTCCACCAGGTCCCCTCCATCTCACCCAGTATGGAACATGAGGGATTGTTTATTTCCAGCCGAAAAATACCCCCGCCTCTGCTTTGGGCTTACGAGAGCAGTTGTCACGGTTTCAAGCAGTTTCAAGAGTGAGGATTCCAAAATGAGCTTATTCCCCTTAGCCGTCAGCCATTAGGCATTAGGTGGTTAGCAGTCCCAACACTTGGGTCCTGTTTTCAGCAGTGGGTCTTTTTCCCAGGTTACCTGCTGTCCTGGGAGGCACAGGGGAAGAACCAGTCGCGGGTGGCGCGCACAATGCCCAACAGCACGCTGGAGTACAAGGTGACTGGCCTCACCTCCCTCACCACCTACACTCTGGAAGTGGCTGCCATTACTGGGGCAGGGATAGGGACGGTCACCTCATCCACAATTTCCTCTGGAGTGCCCCCAGGTGAGAGGTTCTTTCCACAGTTACACCAAAAAATTTCATCCATCCCACCCAATAACACCTACAGCTTGACCTGAATGGTAAATTGACAATTGGGATGTACATTTAACAAATTTTAATGTTCTGTAGCTGTAAGAGTTTACAAACAATATATACGATTAACCACAGGGAAGAAGAACAACCACACTGAACCAAAAAAGGCCAGAAGTAACAGAGCTTTTTAGGTAAAAATACAGCAGCACACATAGAGGTTTTACTGTTCAAAACCAGCCAAGGGACATCGGTGGGTTTCTATGTTGGTTGAGAAATCGAGGCTGCCTGAGCTAATGAGGTAACAAAGCTAGTTTTGCGTTGAATGCTGGGTAGAGAAGTATAATGTACTGTAACATACTTCTGAATACAAGCTAAACCAATGCACTTCACTGAATTGTAGTCTGTATATTTCTTCTGTCTTGTAGTTATTAAACATAATGCATACAGAATAGTGATTTCACTGAATACTGGCCCCTCCAGTGGTAACCCAAGTGTTTGAGTACCTAGGCATATTTCATAAAGATATGGATAATTATCAAAATCCTAAATTTGTTTTTCAAAATGATGATGCCTGTTAGAGACATTTTTAATAAAATAATGTCATTCAAAACTTCCGTATAGAAGTTTATAGAAGTCAATTTCATGCTTAAATGGTTCTTTGAATGATGAAATGGTTGTTCAGATTGTTGGTGAATGTGTTGTATATGGTTCTATATAAAGCCTTTTTGAAAATGGGCTTATAGTAGAAGATAATATGGTTCTATATAGCACTAAGATGGGTTTGTAACAATAGAAGAACCCATTGTTCTAAACTGATCCATTGCCTTTACTAAAGAACCCTTGAAGAACCGTCTTTTTAAGAGGGTACTTCAGTAGATCATGATGCACATCTAGCCATTCTAGCCATTCACTTGTAAAAGTTTAAACCAGCAGGAGAACAAGGAAAGTTAGCTGGCTAGCTATACTCTACTACACAATGCTACACAATCAAACAGTAAACTCTGTTTCCAGTTCCACCTTTAATGAAAGCGACCTATGGTAAAAATTGGCCTGCACCCTGATGTCAACAGGGTTAGTTAAAATACAGTATCAGAGACTGACAATTCTTATCACAAAATAGAACAGCAAATAATTTGTATTATGAAAATTAAAAAAAAAAAAAAATTATTTATGGCAATTTTTGGAAATCTTTAAATTTCCATAAATATGTTTAGTAATTTTATGTTTACGTACTGATACTGATGATTTTTTATCTATTTATATTGATAATGAATCATTTTGTATATGTTAATTTAATTTTGTTGTCTGTAGACTTCAAAATACAATTCAAGCTGAGCAGTAGACAGTGCGTGTAGTAATGATTGAGAATTACTGAAGGATATGGAAAATACTGTTTGCTGTGATAAGATTCTTCGGCCATATCGTCTATGCCAACCTGCATCCCAGCCTAGAGGCATTTTCTGTACTTGCTTTCCTCACCTCGAGTGCTGTGCATCATTTAGAAACTCCAAATGCGTTCTCTCCACTGGGAAGCCCCAGCAGCTTTGAGACCGGCCTTTTTCCATCGCAGATTCTAAATTAAATAAGAGAAGGAACATTTCTGAAATTGGATGTTTGCATAAACATGTTTGCCAAATTAAATTTGCCACATTTTCTGCTATATGAATCCCATTTAGCTCTGTTGACACAATTCTACCAATCACACAGCACCTTACTTAGAATCTAAAGCCACTGCTCACATACACGGGGAGCAGGATTCGTGCACTGTGGTGTGTGTGCAATCAATGATTCATTCATGCACGCCTTTTACTACACACTAAGCAGCCATTTGTTCACGAGAATGCACTACAGAGTTCGCGTTACTCATCCCAGGGCTAGTCGTCCTTAGCTTGTGGTTATGGAAATGAGCGATGATCTTTTAAGTTGGCCTTTTCCACTCGGAAGCTGGCAAGTTGTTGCACATGCTCTGCCATAAATCAAATATGGCTGCAAAGGAGAAATATTCATTTAAACTAGCTCAGAGGCAGAATTTCTCTTGGAAAAAAAAGAGACGAATGTTAAAGTGGCTGAATGCCAAGCTAGAGCCATAATGCCTGCTGATAAATTGCATATTGTGAGACATTAGAGGAACAGACAGCTACAAAGCTCAGTGGGGATTTTAGACAGATGCAAGGCTATAGCCTGTTATTTGATTTAATTCCAGTCTAATTTCATCAAAGTTTCCCAGAATTAAAAAACGGATTTTTATCTGCAAACTTCAAAGGGAAGGCTTTTTTTTTCAGAGAGCTGAGTGCATCCTGGATTTGCACCTCCTTCGCTTCATTTGAAGCTGTTCACAGAAGCGATTAAATGATGCAATGAGTGAGGCAGTTCAGAAGTCACTGACACCTCCTCCCAACTGGTTCCTGTGATGTGCGAGAGTTGTTTGAAAAGTGATCTGTGTCTTTTTCGAAATCCAGAGCTTCCTGGACCTCCTTCAAACCTGGTTATTTCCAAAATCAGCCCACGATCAGCGACTTTGAAGTTCCGGGCAGGGGATGATGGGAAAACGTCCATCTCTAAGTGGATTGTGGAGGGGCAGGTAAGCGGTAGAAAACATTTACACTTTACTTCTTAGTATATTCACATTCTTAGTGCAATACACTTGCACATATAATGTAAGGTGGTATTGCTGTTGACAGGGTTTTGTGGCTTAGTGGCCACTTGGAAATGTGTTTTGCATTCCTGTTTGCTCAGACACAAAACTGATTGCATCAAATCAGAAAATGTCAGAATTCATTTACCGTGGTGGTCCCCCTGGCCAAAGTTGTACACATGGCATGATAGCTGCTATTCAGTTGGTTGAAATTTGCTAATATTACTCTATGAAATAAGATCTGCAAGGGAAGATGTTGACACTATATATTTTCTCAGATGGTTGCTAAGATGTTGCTAGGCTGTGGTATTCCAGGTGGTTGCTAATGTGCATGTATAGTTATATGCACTAGTGTGTATGTGGATCTACATTGTAATGTCTGTAAGGGTCTGTGTGAAATTTGACATAATTTGTGGTAGTTAGACTTTTATTTAGTTCATACTTTTGTTTATTTGTTAGAGAAAAAATATATATGTTTTTAACTAAAAACCATATGTGTGACTGGTCCCCATAGTACAAGCGTACTGTTCCTATACAGGGTCTGCAATCCTGCAAAGTGTCAGTGGTTCCAGTTTGAAAACTGCACCCTGTGAAAACGATACCAAAAATCAAACATGAAACAAAGAACTTGGTTCAGGCCTGTTAATAAGAAGTTGTCATTATACCAAGATACTGAAGCATATTTAATAATTGTGTATACAAGGTATATACAATAAACATGTTTTGGTTATGAGATTCATGGGCCAGTGGCCTAAGTGTCTGCAGGAATCTGTCAAGCCCTGGCTGTATAGTAATGTATTATTACAGTGGCATCCTTTTACAGAATATGAATGAGATTAAAGAAGAACTTGTCACCATTTCCCATGTGCAGTTTTAATATAATGAATCAGTATGACATAAACGTTTGGGCACTTCTTTCCAAACTGGATAAAAATACAGTAAGTACAAATCCTCCACTTAGAGCACAGTTTTAGTGTAGTATTGCCGTTTATTTACTGAATTTAGCATAATGGATAAATGTGGCCTGTTCATGGCACGTTTTATTTACATTTATAAAACCAACAAAACATGTAATTTGATCTGGGGTGTTCAAATGTATCATTAATCTTTTGGTGCTTTTTACATAAAGGAAGGTGAAATAATGGGGGGGAAGTGTTCAGCGATTCTCGGTGTTGTGAACACTCTGTGCATCATTCAGCAAGTTCAGATTTAGTATGCATCACTTTGCTCCTCTGCATTTCTGCAGAAAACTCTGAAAGTTTCCATTAACTCTGACAGCGTCCTCTGCACCTTTGAAAATATATCTTAGCGGACGCGCATCCCACTCGTACTGCTGGTGACTTCTGCAAAAGTTGACGACAGATTGAATCATGCTACTGACTTGTAATTTGTAATTGACTTAACCTTCTAGACCGGCGTTGGCCACGAGCTTGCTGAGGGAAAGCTCGGCTTTTCATCTAGAGGTACTTGAATTGCTAAGTTGATTGAGGCAAGGCTATCTACAGCTGCAGAAATCCGTCACTGCGAGCGTGTGTGTGGAGGGGGGAGGTTGGGAGAGAGGGGGGGGTAGGGGCGGGTGAGCTGGTGCATACACACGAGCTATGAAATACAGCAGCAGTCACTGGCATAAGGTGCCACGCGTCACACATCGATCACGTTGGCATAAATGCTTACCACATCCAGAACACCCCATTGGTCATCGTAAATCTCCCTCAGTACTCTGAGATTTGATTGGTTCAGACCTGGCCTGCGTGTTGGTTGTGAAACGTGCACAGTATCTGGTGCTGTGCAGCCTAGAGAGCTCTGCTTTTAGCCTGTCATATATTTCTAAATATTTTCCCGAGGATCTGTTCAGTGAATAGACAGATTTACACAGTTTGCCACTTACTCAAAATGTAGTTGATCAGCTAAAGCATGTTAGAGGTCCAAAGTTTGCTTCTTCAGTGCTGCACTGGACCCATGAGGTTAAGGAAACTTATACACCACCAAATAGCTTTTACCAAGGTGCAAATTGCATGCCTAAATCATCACACACAGACCGTGTTAAGGGTCCTCAGGAGAGTTGTTTAGACCATGCTGTTAGCTAAGAAAGAGAGATGTTTTTAAGGCAAAGGACAAAGCCCTGGACTCCAAACAAGCCTTACACAGATGCAGCGTCAGGAACCAAGCTGAAATGATTTAAAGTGATAGGTGACAAATCTCATTTAAAACACTGCAGCCAATATAGAAAGCATATTAACACAGTAACACCAGTTAGCATTGAACTGCATACCTAAATCATCTCACTTTTGTCTCTGTCTGCATCGAGTTCCTAAGTAATCTCCAAAAGATTTCTGACACTGTGTGATGTAATGCTATCTATAAGAATAGACTAAGTACAGTCCTGCGCAAAAGTCAGAGACTACCTTTCATTTATTTCATTTCAAGCCAACACCCAATAAGTACAAGATATCGGCCATTAAGATAATCCCATTGCATAAAGAAGAAAAGATAATCCAAAAAAATCTTCAAGTTTCAGGCCATCCTTCCATTTTATAAAGAAATCTCCAGTGCTCTGGGTCTGAAAGGATCTGTAGCGGCCAAGAAACTGTTACTAAGAAGAAAGAAAATTTTGTTGGAAATGACATGGATCATGAGAAGCAGAAAATACAACCAACTCCTAAGACTGAACTTCGGAGGTGTGAAAAAATACACATATTTCTTTGCAGTACTAGGCTGACCAGACATGCTTGGTTTCTGGGACAGTTCGGTTTTTGGTGGCCTGTTCCCAGTTGAAACTGCCCCCAGAAATGTTACCTTTTTTAAACTGTGAGGTAAAAACACACCAGAGAGTCATAAGAAAGACCTACCAGCAGAGCAGACGGGCAGACGTATTGCAGGGGGCAGCTGCAGCTATCTACTGACCACTCCTACTACTTTCTGACCTAGAGTTAGAGATCACTGCTGTGTGAAGCTAGCAAGCATCACGTGAGTGCACTGTATCACCACACGTCTTTTCAAGACATGAGGTAACCCCAGGAACTAAAAGCAGGAGTGGGGTTACAGCACTTCTCAGGCATATGACATATGGCATATATTGATAGCAGCTACCTCTCTCTCTCCAGAACTGTAGCTAGACCAGGGGTTTGTTTACGCTCTGGCTATTGAGCTGTAGCCATGGGTCATTTTCTACCAGAATATTTAATATAAATATGTATTAACAATGAGCAACAAATCTCGCAATGCTCCGGTTTTTATTTCAGAAGTCTGGTCACCTTAAGATAAACTGACATCATCTGAAAATATGGAAGCAGTACAGACAAGTGGTGGACATATGGTGGTTTATATGTAATAAAGACAGAGAGAGTGGGTACACTTTCTGCTGTCTCTCTTGCAGTATTGCACATTGCTTAGTTAAATAGCCAAGCCTGAATCTTGAGTGGATTTTTGTCTATTTGTGAGTCAAAAACTGCACAAGTGATCCTCTATGATAAGTCTCCTCGGACCATGCTGCACTATGAACTCTGCTTTAAATGACTTTATACTACAGCATATGTAAAGTATTGGCCAGTTTGAGGTATTAAGCGTTTCTCATGTGCAGGTTGGCAATACTGGAGAAGAGGAGGAGTGGAAGGTGCTGTATGAGAAGGAGAATGATCCAGAAGCTCAGGTTCTGGAGGTGCCCAGTCTCATCCCCTTTACACACTACAGGTCAGTACACACGCATCAAAGAGAAGACTTCCTCCTTATCAGACCTGTTATTCCCTCCTCAGTGTTTCTCATTTACCATGGGGGTTTTTGATGAACTGCACTGCCTCTCTGTTTTTTTTTCCAATCTGCAATTTGTGTCAGACCTTATGGATGTTGCCGCAGTCTCGCCATTTGTTTGACTCTCTGATAAATTTGGATTTTATGCTAATTGCAGCAATTAGAATGTGGATTGTAAAGCATGAGCCCGCTCTGCTGCCTCTACAGCTGTTTCACTTCCACCCTGGAAGTCTGTGTGCTCAGGTGGCCTGTTCTCCACAGCAGCACTGTGTTATGGTACTACAGCGACTGTATTTGTGGGTCGTTGCAGGTTTCGTTTGCGGCAAGTGAACATAGTGGGCTCCAGCACGGCCAGCGAGCCATCAAGGGTGATCCAGACCCTGCAGGCCCCTCCAGATGTGGCTCCTGGCAGTGTGACAGTACGAACGGCCAGTGAGACCAGTGTGTGGCTGCGATGGGTGGTAAGAGCTCCTCTCTGTGAATCTGGACTAATACTGGAGCTTTGACATTACTCTCAAAGCACCCATACTACAGTTCTAATGTTTGTGTGGCTTTGTGTACCAAATGCACATGACCATTTTGCAGTCTCTCTTTAGACAGTCTGTTTGTGTGACTGTGCTTTTAAGACTGAAATATGTAAATCATCCCTTTTTGATTGGCTGTCAATTAGCAGTCTGAGCTGAAACACTGCTTATAATGTCAGTGGGTGGGGTTAAACAGCTGTTATATAGATATATAGATAATATATATATAATAGTAATAATATAATAACATAACATAATATATAATAAATAGTTATACACCAGTCAGGCATAATATTATGACCACCTCAATGTATCTACACTCTTTATATATATTTTATCAGCTCCACTTACCACATAGGTGCACCTTGTAGTACAATTAGACTGTAGTCCATCTGTTTCTCTGCATACTTTGTTAGCTCCCCCATCACTTTTTTTTCCAATGGTCAGAACCCCCACAGGACCACCACAGAGTATGTATTACGTGGGTTTAAACACTGTGTCCACTCACTGTCCACTCTAATAGACACTCCTACCTTGCTGGTCCATCTTGTAGCTGTACAGTCAGAGACAATAGCTAACCTGCTGCTACACAGTTTGTGTTGGTCATCCTCTAGTTCTTCATCAGTGGTCATGGGCATTGCCCACAGGACGCTGTTGGCTGGATATATTTGGTTGCTGGACTATTCTCAGTCCAGCAGTGACACTGAGGTGTTTAAACACTCCAGCAGCACAGCGGTCTCTGATCCGCTCATACCAGCACACACTTACACACCACCAATCCACCACCCAAATAATACCTGCTCGGTGGTGGTCCTGTGGGGGTCCTGACCATTGAGAAAAAAAGGTGATGGGAGGCTAACATAGTATACAGAGAAACAGATTAGAGAAACAATTACATTCTGTATTTGTAGAACTTCAGTGTGCATATGGTAGGTGGAGCTGATAAAATGGATAAACAGTGTAGATTCACTGAGGTGGTCATAATGTTATGCCTGATTGGTATATTGAACTGAGTTCATTTCTGCATACTACATCAAATGGTTTTATCTAAAAAAAAGTAAGAAGAATTTGTTATTCTGTGATATGTATAGAAAGTAGGACAAATATGAATAAAAAAGTTGATGGCTTTGTGTAAATTTACTTGCAAAACAAAAATTGTAAATGAGTTTTCAGCGTCCCAGGTGGCTCCTCATGAGCGCAAGAAAAGCGTCCCAGGTGGCTCCTCATGAGCGCAAGAGAAGGCCAAGAGTCTGCAAAGCTGTGTTCAATACAAACAGGGCCTACTAAGAACATAAAAAGATATGTGACCCGTTAAACAAGTCTTTGGTCACATAATTCATTTTTTATGTTGTTTGACATTTATCATTATTTCAAAATGTGGAATATGTATGGCAATCCCTTTAACAGTAGGCTTGTCTGAGCATATTACTGGTAATATACATAACTTGCCTGAACCTGAGGCTGTTTTCTTGGGCTGTTTTGGGGTTATCGGAGGTACGTATACACAGATGCACACAGATCTTGGCATAGCATGACCCAAAAGAGGTGCCAGAGGAGCAGCACAGGCTATAGCACATGCCAGGATCTCCCCGGTGCACATTTAGCCTTCTGTTTGTTCTGTTCCCAAAAACTTCTGAGACATTTTCTCTGCAAATCATCTCACTACTAAAGCCCACTCATATTGGGACTGTAAAACATTACCTTGTGTAGTTCATACTACCCTGACATTTGTAGCTCTGCCGGTTGCCATGGAAAGCGCTGAAGCGATATGTTATTACCGAGGCCTGTCTAGGGAGAGAGAATTGAACTGAGCTAAATACAGTGGCACTGAGTGCCCGAGTACGTGAGTTCGGCTGCATTATTCAGGCCTGCTCATTTCTTTCTACTGTGTCTTTGGGAGAAGTGATCCATGTAAGAAAATATCGCTGAAAGAACCGAGGTAAGGACAACCCACCGCTTTCTTATAGCTCTTGTAGAGAGGGTCATTATGCTGTATTAAATGTGCTCTAGTGAATGCCGGCTGCTCCTGGACATCTATTGATTTCCCTATGAAATAAAGAACGCTGATATGTGGGAGTCTGGGCCCAAATTGAGCTTCTCGAATTGAAGCTCTTTGCTGTTCAGGCTAAAAGTGAACAAGCGCTGATGGCTTGGCCGGCCTGTGACATCAGCCTAATTTTTTTGGCATGCTACCAAAACTGTTAAGTCGATTTTTGAAGGCACATAAAGATGATGAAGCATAATCAAGCATGAGTTATTCTTTTATTGGGGCATGTCAATGTAATAGGCTGCCCATCACAGCACCGGACAGGGCCAGGCACAGCGTTACAATGCCACCAAAACAAGTGTGAGTCCTCACGCTCTTTCTCTCTCCTTCCATTTCTCTTTCTCTGCTTCTCTCTTTCTTTTTCCTCTTTCCTCTTGCTGTTTCTTTTTCTTTCTCTTAATTTCCCGTTTCACTTTTTCTTTCTTTCTCCTTATCTCTGTATCTCTCTCTGCCCATCCATGTGTCTTCATCTCTTTTCTTTCTCTCTCCATCGCTTTCTCTTTTTCCCTGTATTTCTGTCTCTATTTTTCTTTCTTTCTTTTTTCTTGCTCTGTCAATTGCTTTCTCTCTCTTCTCTCCTGTACATTCTTTCTCTCTCTCTCTCGCTTTCTCTCTCTGTCTCTCTCTCTCTCTCTCTCTCTCTCTCTCTATCAGCCGCTGCCGGAGACGGAATATAATGGTAATCCGGAGAGTGTGGGTTATAGAGTGCGGTTAAGGCGTGCAGATCAGCACGGTGATTTCATCACGCGGGATGTGAATGACAGACTGGAGCGAGAGATCACACTAGAGGGTCTGGAGGAGTGGACCGAGTACCTGCTGCAGATCCAGGCCTTCAATTCCATCGGCCCCGGACCCTGGAGTGAGCCGGTGAGGGGCCGCACACGAGAGTCAGGTGAGGACACCCCCAGCCGCCTCGCATCACCTCAAACAAACCAAACAGCATCGTTCCAGCCGGTGCATCTCCAGCAGATGCCTTTTGAAATAAAATTCCCTTTCCCGGCGCTTCGCAGAGCACGCCTCTGGAAATTTCCATTCTCTTGTTAATCACATTTCCCAATGTAAACAGGTGGTTCTCCGATTCAATTTCATTCTCTTTATGCGATCATCGCAGTGGCCTCCCCCCCCGCCCTCAGCGCAGCACGCCGTTTCTCGACTAATTCTTGCCGCGGCTCTGACTACATGCCTCCGGTGCTGATAAGCTAAGCGCTGATTGCCTTGCTTCGCGGCCCGTGGGTTTTGCCTCTTATCTTTTATCCCCCTCCCTGCGAGACACCCACAAGTGAGCCCTGTGGCCTCCCAGCGCCTGCAAAGCCGAGCAGGACCGGTGAGAATCAGCCTATTAATAAAGCCGTTTAGAAAGCCGTGCCAGCCCAACTGTAATCAGAAAATGAGGTGCGTCTGGAGGGGTTGATCTCTAATGGAGGTGCCATGCGCTAATGTTGCAGAGGTGTCCAGGGCGAGCTGGGCTTCTGCCCAGTGAAGCCCGGTCACCAATATGTGTCAGTCATTCTTTCAGAGGTGTTTGTTCTAACACCCTCGCTGTACCCAACTCTGTCTGCTGAAAGCACGCGCTAACGCTAATGCTGTTTACTTTAGCTCTTATACCGTTCCATTACTGACACTGCGGAGGCATCTGATCTGGCCTAAACAGTTTCACAACATCGGGAGCTATGTGTTAAGTTGTGAAACACTGCAGGATAAAAAGAAAGGGAACATTTTTGTTGATCAATTTAATTCTACAAACCTCCAAAAAAGTTGGGACATGATCTGAAATGGTAATAAATTCTGTTTGAGTAAATCTTTTTTATTCAGTGTTAATAAATACATTTCCCTCCGTTACCTACATGTTTATCCAATATTCCGAAACTCCATGTATCATAAAGTCAACAGAAACTGTAATAAAAAATGACTGTTTGGAACACTGAATATTTGTTTACTCATAGTGTACTAAGCACAGCCATTTTATGACTAAATCAGCCCATCTACACACATCAATACAGACAGACAGAGTGTAATTTTGCTGTGTCATTGCACGTACATGTTGAATACTCGCTGTGATATGGTCTGTAGTGGCATTTGACTAAAATTATATTTTATATTATATTATATTATATTACTATTGCTCTTTCCCTGCCTGTGTTAAGATATATGTTAAACTCAGAGGTAAAAAACCTCAAGGATCAATGAGTTCATCTTTTGTTTCAACTGGAAAAAGTCTTCTTACCTCACTCGTCTTTATACAGAGCTACCACATCTCAATTCTAGGTTAGAAATGCAGAAATATAAAAAGTATCTATAAAATATAATAACCCATATAAAAGAAATAAGAAATATGACAGTTTAAAAATACTTAATAGAAATATGAAATTCCATTGCTTTACCTCATGTAAACGGGTAGATGTCCTGATCTGTGACTATTTATTACTATTTTGTAGTTCAGGCTTTATATAATGTATTTAGAATAAGGCCTAATCTTTGTTTTGCCAACTGACATTACTTTCCAGAGTGAGCAGCCCTCCCACTGATCTGATATGATTGGCCTACAACTTACGAGGTTTGATATGATTGGCTTACAACGTACAAGATTTAATATGATTGGCTGAGACAGCATTACACTTTTAACGGCAGAGGTTTGCCATCTCTTCGTTTTACATTAGAAAATGATGTATGATAACGCAGCACAGCAGCAGCAGCAGCACCTCTCCCTGGTCTTGTCCAGCATGGTGGCACAGTTGAATAATGAATACTGTAGGTGATGTAAAGTAATAATGTACATTGTTTTGGCGGGGCTAAATAATGGTTAGGGCTCAGCAATGCTCCAGTGTGTGGCACATCTGGTGGAAAAAATTCTCTTCTCCAGGAAAGGAAAATCAGGGTTAGTGTTTCTTCCAGATTTTTAGTCTGTAATTTAGGTGAAAATCTGATTGCTGTGTTTTTGCCTGTATCATTGAGCAGTGCCCTCAGGAGCTCCGGAGAATGTGACGGCAGAGGCCATGAGCTCCACACGTATTCTGGTGACCTGGGGACCCGTACCAGAGCCTGAGCAGAACGGCAATATCCTGGGATACAAGGTAGTGCTGCGGTCAAGGCATTTTCTGGGAAGGATACCCACAGAGCAAGAGTAAAAATAGAAGGCAAATACAAGCGCTCTTCTCTGCTGAATAAATGTTTCTTAACAGGGTAAAGGCTCTGCTTTCATGCGTGATCAAGCCCTCGTAGGCCCTTGGACCACAATCCATATGATGAAATGTCATGCAAGACTAGATGCTTTCGCTCCTGAGAGAAGACAGCATTGTGCTTTCTTATTCATGGCAATTCAGCATGTTCCTACTGTTTGTAACCCCTGCAGGTTCCTCTTAAAATATATTTTTCTGTTCAAGCTGACGGAGGTATCTAATCTTGCTGGCTGCGTTGAAAAATGCCTTCATACTTTATTGATTTTAAAATGGAATACAGTGGATTGAGCAACATTCTTAGAATGTAAACTTTCAGCAACACTTCAGTATAGAGAGGTCTTTATAAGGTTCCTAATAACCCTTGTCAAACTGAGAATTATCTGCTCATTAGTAAATCTTTGTTTATTATACATCGTAATCGTTTGCATATGCACATGCTGCTTTAATATGAAGACATCCAACCAGTGCTTTGCCAGACAGACAATCAGTTCACACACTTGCTAGTTACAAGGGCATAGTAATGCCCCCTATACTGGAGAACATTTTCTTTGCCTTGCAGTGTTACAGATGTAAAAGGCTCTGACCTCAGTGGCCTCAGGTTTGTTTTGATCAAACTATTATTGGAAAAGCAGGACATAAACAGAGAACTGAAAAAAATCCTTTATGGAACTGTATATCAAATATACAGGTAATTTAATTCTGAGATTATCCAGAGTCTTCCCCATTAACTATTAATGTCTACTGTAGCATTGTCTCTTTTCTTGGCTCTTAGTAATGAACTGGGTGGTAAATGCATTAATTGAAAGTCTAGCACTTATGGAAGGGCAAATATTTGTGGTAGGATAAAGAGCTGTGAACCCATGTGTTCAAAGCAGCTCTTCCAGTCTAAAATCAACAGTAATTAAGACAGGTGGCGGGCTTTATCGGAAACCCGCCCAGCTGAAAAAAAGAGGACCCAGAGGTATAAACCTCATCCAGCTCAGCCGTGTTGCTGAGCTGAGAGGAGATTAACCCTGTGTCTTCTAAATATGATCTTAAGCTCGATTCAAATCACAGTGTCAGAGCTTCATATGATGAACAGTCTGCTAAATCGTTGCTCACCAGCTCCTGAGAATCTGTGTCAGATAATCAAAAAAAAAAATTTTTTTTCATGCCAGGCTATAAAAACAGACACAGATTGTTAAAACGAGAAATACATCAGGTAAAGTATGAAAAGGTCTCCTTTAAACTTATTTCATTGACTCACAGAAATGTCACCAGCAGGGAGAGGTATGGGGATTTGAACAGGGAAAGATGATGGAAAATTGACTGGTCTCCAATTAGTCACTGAATGGCAAAAGACAGTGGAACGATGCCATTACAGGAGAGGATGATAATTAATATAACATACTAATTAATATATTAATATAACATATTATTATCTACAGGTCTCAGGTCAGTAAGGGTTTGTTAATCTTACCTAAGCTAATCAATTGTCCGGAATGTATTTATAGACTCCCCTTTAACTCCTATGTGTTGTCAGGACACATACAGTATAATATATATGATACAATAAAACTAATATAGTCACGGTTAGCTTTTCTACACCTCTATAATAATAATGCTGGGGTGAGGAATGTGATAATAATAATAATAATATAATAACATTTGTTTAAAGAGCCTTTTTATGCTAGATGGAGCTCTACAGGCAGATGGTGCTTTTCAGACAGGTGATAAAACTATAACACGACAAATTATGAGTATTAAATTAAAAACACACAAGACAATGAGACGGATCAAATAAAATAGGTAAATACTAAAGAGAGTTGGAATTTTAATGAAACCCATTAAGTTTAATTATTTTAATGAATTTAAAGAGAAATACATGTTTCTTGTGTGCACTGAGCTTAGCTGTCTAATAAATGGTGAAGCTGAGTTACAGTTTAGTATGTATGTGATATGTAAGTGTGATTATATATATGGCAAAAAATATCAAAAAACTTGAAGACATTTCCACAATATTACTCAAAATACTTCAATACAAACACAATGTGGCAAGTTAAAAAATGCATTCAAACACAGTGATGTTTGTTTACATTTTCACATATTCAATTAAGCAGGCCTAATCGTGCACTCTTTGTAATGACATACAGCTGGTCAGCGTTCTTTAACTAAAGATGGTAACCATAATATGCTCGGAAAAGCATGCTAGTCCCAATAACGAAATATATCAGGTTACCTACAAAATATCGTCATAGTGTCCATCTCCATCTCAACTACACACATAGTTAACAACCAGGGGATCACTTTTCATTAGGGACACTTTTCATTAGGTGTTCAGACACCTTTAACATGTTTGAACACTGTTGGCTACACTTTTCCCTGTTGCAAAGTATCAGCAGTGTTATAACTGTTAATCAGCTGTGGTTTAACTCCCTCAGAGCTAGTTAGGTAACGTCTAGTGTAGCTCGCTAGCTGCCGTTTGGGTATATCTTGATCATTTGGATCTGTAAATTTGAAGACTTTAACCTAAGTGGCAGCTGCAACCACTAGTCTCTTTACACACTGTCCACTGGCTAGCCTTCACATTCACTTTGGTCAGCACAGAAAAAACACTCTTATTGTAGACAGCTTGACTACTTTGAGTTAAAACAAGTTGTCGAAAAACAGCAGCTAAACTGTCTCTCTCATTGAATACAGTTTGACACTGTTGAGTGTCAGATCAATGGCACTGAATCATAACATTCATTGCTGCTGGATACCATTAGTGGCAACAGGTAGTGTATCAGCACTGGCCCCCTGTTCGGGCAGTGTCTGAGCTCAGGGTGAGTTTTAGGCTCTAAACTTCCTGTACTAGCTGGAATATTATCCAACGGAACACTAAGCATGGTTGTAAGTCGCTCTGGATAAGAGCGTCTGCTAAATGCCGTAAATGTAAATGTAAATGTAAATCTAATGATAATGTATGGTACAGGAGCATTGTAACGGAATACAGTGCACATTACTAGAATGCACATTAGTCTGTGGAGTGGCAGTGGGGTGGATTTAACATTCTTGCCTAAGGAGATGAACTGGCCAACTTTCTGGCTTCAAAGTTTCTATGGGATGCAGTTTTGCTGCCCATTATTAGAGGGGCATAAGATCAACAGCTAATTGTAGAAAGCTTAGATAACAGGATACAAAGGACACACAACTGGTCCCAACCAAAACGTTGTGGAACTGTCTAATGCCCCTTCCTCTGTGTTCTCTTCTAGGTGCTATACAGAGAGAAGGGATCGGGTGCAGAGCCGCAGGTGCAGCTTGTGAAGGGGAATCTGACACAGTCAGTGCTGCTGAGGAGCCTGCGAAAATACGTGCAGTATGAGATCCAGGTGCTAGCCTTCACGCGCATAGGAGATGGCCAGCTCAGCAGCCCCCCTGTACTGGAGAGGACCAAGGATGATGGTGGGCTTTATTCACATTAATACTGTAGCGGTATTATGATTACCTGAACCTCCACAGTAAGGACGTTGCCATTCAGTGCTTACAGTTGTACAGAGAATACCTGGTTGCAAATGTGCAAAGGTCGATGAATGAAATGCAGAACTAAATTTCAAAACCTTAAGCTGTAAGTGATTGCCAACATGCCATGCTAAGCTGATCTCAAGCTGATTGGCATCTGGCTCACAAGTCAGTCACACCATGGTGCGTGTAAATCTAACAGAAGAGCTGGAATGCTTGCACTACTGTCTGTTCAGAATGAAAGAAAAGAAACCTAGCCTTGTGGATTTGGGGGTTTTGTTGCTTTTTTCCTGTCAAACCAAACTTGTTCTATGCTGTGCAAACCGTGGTGTAAACTGACCCGTGGCTGCTGTGCACCATTACTCCCCTGCTGCATTATGAATATAACTTGGAGATGTGGTGTCCAGCTCCACTCTTGAAGGCTGCAGTCCAGCGTAGTCAGGTAGTTCCTGCTCACACTGCTTTTGACGAATATAAATACCCCTGTCTTAGGTCCAATCCCATTTCAACACTTAGCCCTACCCCTCCGCTTTACGCGTTCCCGTCTAGGGGTAGGGTTGTCCCGAATGTTGTTGAAATGGAGGGGTAGTGCGAAGTGTTAGGGCTATGTGGCCGTTCAAACTGAGGTTTTTCAGAGGCACACTCCAAATAGAGTGTTATGAGGAATTTCCTAGAATGCTCTGCGAATCATCTGCAAGATGGCTGCACAAGCAACCAAAGAGACCCATAAATGTAAGTATTTTCTCTGTTAAAAAAACATTGTATTGTAAGATTGTTATAACATTTTATGGTCATTTTCTTCATAACACGCATAAAAATCGCTAGTAATACGCTGATGTCTCGGTTGTTACCTAGCGAAATTTCCCGTTCCACCTTAAATGATGCAGCAGTTACGTTCTGGTACCTGGGGTTGCTGTTCGATCATGAAGCTGGCGATTAAAAAGCTAAGTTCAGCTTCGTATCACCGAAGAATTCCTGGTGGCGATAATAATAAATAAATAATTGTCACCCCCCTCTTAGAAGGCATATGATGCCCTAAATGTATTTAAGCAGTGAGGAGCTGAACTTTACTCTCCTCTACTATCACTGCAGACTGGCAGAGTCGCCTACAGAGCACCACTAGCAGCCTGTTAATGAAGTCATATAGTTTTTTGTTTGTGCTCTTTTTTATTCAGTGACTCGTTAGATTGATTAATGTGTAAAACTGAAGTTGAATGAAGTGAATGAATCGCGAGCGCCCATGCTTTTCGTCTGTTTACATAAAAGCCGCTGATGACAGCTGATGACGTGTCCGGGTCTTGAAGGGTTGTCCCTTTTTACAGAGGGAAGATTTCAACCACTACCCCTTGTAACTCAGTTTCCAAGGGGAGGGTTCAGTAACCATTATGCAGATTAAAAGCATCTTTGACAGGTTTTTGATTACTGGGAGTTGAGCATTATGACTTATTGGCTACCATTTGACCAAGCTCTCTCAGGTTTGATTAGATGTCATAAGCAATGGGAGTCTCTTCCGAGAGTACTAGAAGTGGACTGATCGATGTAGCTGTATGTTTAATAGAGTGAAAGAAATTTACCAAAGGAAAAAAAAAAAATTCAAAAGAAAGGTCCGCTACATGCCACCATGTTTTTTGCATGCAGCATGGGCTCATACTGCAACTGCAAGTCATTTCTTTCTTCCATGACATGACACTTTGCATCTTCAGGATTTATATGCTGGTATTTACTGTTTTTCGCTGCTTTCCCAACCTCAGAATAGCTCTCCGAAATGGCCTTTTAGGGCCAAATTTGGTTATGCCGTCATACAAACCAATCTGCTAAATAAAAAATCAATGATGCAACAACCGCTGTCGATTTTAGCAGGGATAGTCTCTGAATGTTTATGTTATGGACTGCAATATGAAGCAAACTCTCAAGTGCCGGCATAAATCTGAGCAGTGAAAGCTTCCAAGGGAGGTCTGCTGTTTTGCCATCTATTAGAAATAATGGTCATTCACCCTGACAGGATTTCACAAACAGATCACTGCCGAAAACAAATACACAGTGCAGGCAGGCCTACGTATGCACTGGGGACTCTGGGAGTGGTGTACAGGGGCTGTATTTTTTCAGATGTGGCATGAAGAAAAAAACATTCTCAAGGTTACCCTCCTTCGCCAAGGAAACAGCAGATGTGCGAAGATGTTTGTTAGACTGCTGTTAACGAATTGCAATTACAGCTTATAAACCGTTTATCTAATTTATCTCTCATTAAACCTCAACTAAATTCATTAAGCTACACTCAATTTCAAATCAAGCCCTTGTACTTACTAGAAGCGGAAATCTGTGTAATAAACCATCTGCTCGCACTCCTTTATATATCAAATTTAATGCCCTTCTTTGGTTGGGGAGGGTTCATGTGTGATGCCGTCTCAGCAGTACCAAAACATACAACTTAAGCAGGGACATTTACAAAAGAAGCTAAACTGAGGATTTGGAGTGGCTAACTGAAAAATATCTAAACATGTACAGTAAAAATCATGAATTTTTAGGGTCGTTTAAATAATTAAAGAAAAGATCATCGCAAGTCACATCTTCTAGCTTAGCTGGTCACATTGCACATTTATAAGCAAAAGTCAGAAACCACCCTTTCATTTATTTCATTTCCAATCAAGATAGTCAGTATGAAGCTTTATTTAACAGGACCCATACACAGAAGCCTTAACAACTACATATAAATATAAGTTAATCAGTATTTAATGTATATTTCATTCCACTTCCATTCTTTTTGGAAGACTCGCTTTCAGTTTTTCAGAGAAATCTGCTGGGATATTTTTCCACAATTCCAAGTCCAGGACCAGCTTCTTGACAGATACACATCCTTTCAGACCCATAGTGTTGAGTTGTCTCCTTACAGTGGAAGGTTGGACAGTAACAGCTGTGCTTTAAGTGCCTAATACATATGTTGGTGACATTTTAAAGGTCTTCCAGGTCTTCCAGTGTATATAATCGTCTCAGAAATATCTCCTGAAAAGTAAGAAATTGAGCTTATCATTTTGACTGGAAATTTAGTACATCAAAGGTGGTCTCTGACATTTGCACAGCAGCGTCTATTGATACACTGTTGTAAAGTGTCCTTGCCGGTGAGAAAGGCACTGTATAATTTAACCTATGTCAGAAGTAAACCATAACCGAACAACTAAAAATCAGGTATGATGCCACCACATACACAACATTAGACCACAGCAGGCATGTATTATTACCCTGGCCACCCCTTGGTTCCACCCCTGCACTTACAACTAAAAATTGGGGTCCTGTCTAGTACCTGACCTAGTAGAGGCTCGGAGAGTAGCATTCTTCTGCTCACAAGAGCCTTTTAGACAAGCCATGGCTGTGATATATATGCGCAGGGCAGGCTTTTAATCCGGCCGGCCACCGAGTCACGTTAATGGAGTCGGTATGCTGGCGGCCATGTGGAACCGTGCAGCTCTCTGAATAAGAGATAACAGGTCTCTTTTTAAGCACCACCGCAAACGGAGCCCCCTCCGGACCACAGTGTCTCTTTTATGATGGAGACGGCGG
The DNA here is from genome assembly GCA_034552555.1 of Semaprochilodus insignis. Classification (NCBI taxonomy): domain Eukaryota; kingdom Metazoa; phylum Chordata; class Actinopteri; order Characiformes; family Prochilodontidae; genus Semaprochilodus; species Semaprochilodus insignis. The sequence goes on along the minus strand of CM067475.1, from coordinate 12,636,581 downwards.
GGCCCAAGAAGCGAGGTTATGTCGTCCGTGCTTGCTCGACCTTAGCACCAATTATCTCTGTGTTTGCCTTTTAAATTCCTCTCCAGAACAAGGCTCATTAAGACCCCCATACCATGCCAGTCGCAGGCACATGCTGGCCTGAGAATGGTGGCGTTGAAGATGCTGCCTGCCTGGTCCTTTATCACTGCAAGCATAAGCGCCGAATGCTACTGGAGCAGCTAAACGACTTCTCTGGATCTGGCCTACTATCTTAAACGTTCTGTTATTGAGTTTCTTCTGGCTGTCTCAGCAAAACATGACGGCATACTGGACGCTCATCCGTTCTCAATCTGTTGATCAGATTAGAAGGAGGTCATTAACGGGTTCACGGCATCTAACGACGGGCCAAAAAGTGATTTTATTAGCGCCGTCCTTAATGGAATAATTATATAGCCGATGTTCTAATTAAAGATTAATTAAAGGGAAATTTACTTTCTGTGATTTTGTGCATAATAAGCAACAAAGGCCACACTTGTCTAAGTCTAATCTCTCGATTCCCCCGGCAGTGTACTTTGAAGCTGATAGCAGAATGATGAATGCATGTAATACACGGTGGCGGGAGAAAGAGGCATCTTGGGAAAAGCTCCACTTTGCCATTTCAAGTCCTCATCTTAGCACATGTGGACACATGCCCCTGTAGCCTCTCATATCATAACTGCGGAAAAGCAATACAAATCAAATCCATGTCGCACGTGATAGATTTAGAAGTGCCATAACAGCTAGGAAATGAAGTACAGAGTCTGCCTAACCAACCGTTGCAGCTTGGCAAGAAAATAAGCAAATAGTCCAGAAACAGCCCCAGTGTTGATTGGGTTTGATATACTGTTAGGTATTGCGCTGGAGGACCAGGATCCCAGCGGCGACAGTAGTCTGTGTTTACCCATGAAGCCATAAGTATCTGCGTATTTGTGAGTGTAGGACTTTCATGGTAGCCTGTTTGTGTCTTGCTTGTGGATGTATAGGCCTGTCAGGAAGCTCTTGGGAACCGGAGAAGAATGTGTGTGGGTGTGTGTGTGTACCAGGTTTGTGTCACATCGTGGGGACCTTATGTCCTTTTGTCCTTATGGAACCACTGTGTAAATCATTACATTTTAAGGCCAGGATATGGTTAGGGTTAGAGTTAGGTTTCGATTTAAGGTTAAGATTAAGGAGAACTCAGTAAAGACTTGGAGAAGGACGTGTTTTCTGAGGATGTCAGTGAATTATTTACCGTTTTCATAATATCTTCATCAGTATAATGTTGGTTTTGTATTGAAACATTAAGAAGACTGAAACGTCACGCCAGACCTTTTGTTTGAGCCTGTGGGTATGACATTAGGGCGCAAAGATGTATGACGTGGTCTGAAAAACTGCAAAGGTGTTTGTAGTGGCTTACAACTTGAGTAGCCAATGTGTTTTATGTACTTATATTGTAATATTGATTGTACTAGTAGACTAGCTTTTATGAGATTTCACTTTATTGCGCAGGAACATTAGCTTGCCTGTAGCATAGATGTAGCGTCATTTATATTTCGATGCAAATGACACATAAGTGGGCATTCAGAGGAAAAATGTGCACAAAAATAACAAATCTTTCAAGTTTGGACCACAGGGCAAGATTTTCATTTTTCCTATAGGCAAAACCAACTTAATGTAGGCATGGTGCCAAATACAGAATGATGGACAACTGTCAGTACAGTTATGCTCCGCCCAAGAGTGCTTCGGCCTGGGTGACCTTTTTAATAAGGCAGAGTGCAGTTATAGAAACAGTCTGTTTAAAAACTGTTTCTGGCACATAAAACCACAAAAATATCATAAGTGGGCCTCGGGGGACCATTACAAACAACAAAAATATATGGCTCTTTGAAGCTTTTAGCTGTTAGCTCAGCACCTCACTTCCTGCACGCAACTGTTCAGGTTCTGTATTCTACTAGAGTGGCCCTAGCATTAGCCTCGGAATATCAAGCAGAGTTAGGAAATGATGCCACATCCATCTCTCTGTCGGTTTAGTTTTTTCTCCCTTTCTTTTGGGTTTTCATAGCATTAGAGAAACCACCCCTCCGCTGATCTCGCTGAACCCTCTCAGTTTGTCTGCCTTCCTCCGGCAGGCATATTGTAACTGCATCTGCATACAAACATGCACGGTGATAAAAACGCTTTCAAAGAGACAAAAAGCAGAAGACTCATTTATCTTCTCATAGAAGTTGGAGGTGGATTTATTGGAGCGCAGTTATTTAAAAGCTGTCACAGCCGGCTCTTCTCTTTTGTGTTGTTCTGTCACTTCAAGACCCTTTTAATTTGTGTTTGTTATTTGTTATTTGTTTAGTTCGTCTTTTATAAGCAGGATTAACAGGGGCTGGCTGGATTTTACTGATGTTTTTATTTTTTATTTTTTGCCTATTATAGTTTCGAGTGAAGTCTCAGATGACTGTCCTGGCCAATATTTTCTTGACTTCTGTTTCTTAAGTCCCTCTGCTCTGTTTTGGCCAGTGATCAAAGGCCGCTGAACGTCTTATCCTAATTAGTATGATTGTTACAGTCATATGGTCCTGACACGTAATCTCTTCTCCTCTACACTTTGCCTCTAGTTCCAGGACCGCCCATGAGGCTTGTGTTCCCAGAGGTGCGTCTGACAGAGGTCAGAGTGGTCTGGCAGCCCCCACTGGACCCGAACGGCATCATCATGGGTAAGAGAACCACTGACTGTGGTTGAGTCATTGAGCTTTTCTCTTCACTGCAAATGTAGTTGATCAGCCAAGACATGTTTGGTGTCCAAAGGTAGCTTCTTTAGTTTTCACTGGTGCTACAAGGTAATGTGGGTAAAAGCAGTGGAGGTGCATACGCTGGAAATTAGCACTATGCAATTTGCATGCCAGATCATCAAATACTTGCCTCAAACTGCATTAAGTTGTTAACTCTTCGAACTCTTCAAAGTGAAAATGTCAGCATGCCTTCTTACATTCTACACCAGTGCCGCAGTTGTCTCTATGGTGCAGTTCTTTGGTTTAAGAACTAGTAATGTGTTTTGATGTATCTTAAAGGTGAAAGGAACTTTTGACAGACTACAGGCAGCTCAGGGTGGATAGTTGAGGGTGGGCTGGGTATTGTAGTGAGAGAACCAAAAAAACCAAGAAGGATACAAAATAATGTATACTCTCAAAACAATGAGACTGAGGGACAGAATGTAACTCGACAAAAAGCGTATAACTAACTGCTAGTTACAGACCAAAATGGCCCTTTAAAAAAAAAGTCTGCTGGTGTTAAGCCTCAGATAGACTTGCATTTATGGTTTATGATTCGGATATGCTGTTATTTGTAACCATGGACACATATACAGATGACATTCACGCTCTAGGGTTATGTTTACACAGCAGGTAAACATATTCACAAATCTGATCTTCTTTTTCATATGTGGCACAGACCTGTTACCTGTCTATCAGTGTGAGCAGCAAAAATCACATTGAATCTTATAATTCCAAATCCGGTTTAGGACACTTTGATATGTGGTATCAAAATGCAATACATATTTAATATGCATCCATGTGACTGCAGCTGAAGAGCCAGATCGGAATGCATGTGACTTATACGTCAGTTCAACTTACCTTTAGCTGATGCTCTTATCCAGAGCGACTTACAAGGTTAATCGTATTACAGGTAGGCTAGTGTAGTGTTAGGAGTCTTGCCCAAGGACTCTTATTGGTGTAGCACAGCACAGTCACCCAGACCGGGATTCAAACCCCAGTCTCCCACATGTGGTGGCTCCCTGGTGGGTAGTGGTGTTACCCGCTGAGCTACACCAACCACTGTCACAACTTGACATTCAGCATAATTTCATGCTGCTGAAACTGCAAAAAGTTTGGGGTGTTGTTTCTGTACAAGAAAACAATAACACCTCGTAGAGAAAAGAAAGAAAAAGAAAAGTTAAAAGTCTGAAAACAAAGTTTAAAGAAACCAAGGACACTAAGACATGGCTGTAGAGCGTAGCTCCATCCATTGGCCATCATGATTGTTTACCTCGGGGTGAACGTCCCATGTGAAGCATTGTTTGTTTAGGCATGTGGGTCGGTTTAGAAGCATGATCTGTTCAGACTAATGTCACATATAGGTCACATTTAAAAGATCATGTGAACAGCCTGACAAGAAAATCGTATTTGGCAAGAAGATCATATGTAATAAAAAAGTCCGATTTGGGCCACTTTCAACTGCTGTGCGATGGTAGCCTAAGGTGGTTTTGTCTATGTGACATACCTTCCAAGTCTAACAAAGCAACCTTGAGAAACCAGACTCGGTTGATTGGCATTTTAGGCAACAGAGCAATGATGTACATCATGACCCTTGAAATGAAATGAGCACTGTGTAATACAGCTTTGAGATCTTAGTTTTCTTCACAGCATACCTGCATCAGATCTGAGAGACATGTGTGAGGGAACCTCCTGTCTGCATCTCAGAATAAAATGATGTTCCACCATCCGTCTTTCCTCTGCATTCTGCAGTTATAAGTCCGAGCTCTTTATGCTTCATCTCACACAAGCGATCTGACCTCTAGGTTTTTGATCTTGGTCAGGTTCCGTCTGGCCTGAAGTGTTTACTCCCTCTGCTCTGTGACACACAGCCAAGTCACAATGCACCTGAGCCATCTGTATGGCTGAGGAGAAACAGAGTGAAAGGAGGAAAAATGCTGTGCTTTAATGAGATTAGGCTGACTAACACCTTGTCGTGAATGAAGCTCAGAATAGTCGGCTGCCAAATCACACTCCAGCTGCGGATCGCACCAGGCCAAAAATACACCAAACCTGACAGCGCTGGAATGACGTGGTCTTAACCTAGAAAGGGAAAGAGAGATTTGTGCAATAGCTTCTGTGTCATTTTATTTCAGCCCGGATTGGAGTTGCGCTCGTGGAACAAATGTTCTGAACAGCAATGAGAGTGTTTAAGTCCCTTGATGCTGCTTGAAATCACGGGGCCCAAAAGCAGGACTTTGTTGGCATGCAGTGAAAAACTGTGATTGGCTGATGATTCACCCAGTTGTTTGTTTGTTGTTTTCCTTAGAAACGCTGCACAGCGTGGCCATTTAGCTCAGAACCTTGTAAGCTTGTTTTATTCATAGCCAGCCTCAAATGTAATCCGGTTTTTGAAAGGCGTCGAAAAACGTGCTCTTTTCCCGCCTCTCGGTAGAAATCCACAAGCCGGCTGCTGGAGTCGGCGGACAGCGCTTGGGAGTTTGCTTTCGAATTCGCGGCAGCTAGAATAATCCTGCTTAAATCTGCCCCTAGCCTGGCCCACTCTCAGTCGCTGCTGAGCCCACTGCAGGGCCCGAGAATACTCAGCTGCAGTTTTCATGCAGGATCACATTAGGGCTTCAGCACGATCAGATTCAGCCTCTGAGCTGAACAGTTGTGGAATCGGGCACAGCCTTAGCAGTGAACCCCAGTTAATTACCTTTTCGGGCTTTTTCGGGCAGTGCTGCACTGTTACTATTAGTGCTTGTACTTCTGCATCTCATTACCTCAGTCGCTCTACAGTAAGTTCTCAAAAGTTCTTTGGACTGATCTCTGAAAGCCTCTAATTCGCCATGGGTGACAGAGAAAACATGGGTTGACCTTCCCCTGCGTTGATGAGGTTGTGACATAGCTTTCATGAAAGCATGGGCGTTTGGAGATTTAGTGGAAACTGCTGTAACCTTTTGCTGGCCACAGGAGCACAGTGTAGCCAGCCACTGCTGGACCAGTAATCACTGGCCAATGAATGAGCAAAATGGAGCTGCTGGGGTACAGAGGTGACGACCCAAGCAATCACACGGGCCGTTACCCTCACGGCACAGACCCTGTGCACCCCACAAAGCCCCAGCGAACATGGCAAGGGTCAGTGTCGGGCCGAATGGCCCAGGCCTACAGAGCGCAGGCTGTTTTCTAGTATTTCCTGCCTATAGCACTCTGCACATCTCTGGCAAAAACAGGGCCTGACATAAAAGCAGCGAGGGTGTGTGTATGTGCGAACATGTGCACGTGCGTGTGTGCAGTAATGGTGGGTGGATGTTATTTTTCACAGCCCTTCATTGCTGGAGTGGACATTAGGATGAAATACCATTCGGAGAGTGCGGCCAGTTCCACAATGTGGGATGGCCTACTTCATTACTGTACATCGAAAGGGCCGGTGCATAGAGCAAACATGCGGCAAGATAGATGGAATAATGTTCTCCACTTCGGGCAGACTCGGCCCACGCGTTCCGAATCCCTGTTAAGTGCAGGGCTTGCTTGCAACATGGTGCTGCTCCCCATATGGAATAGTGCTCTGATGTAGCTCACCATGCCTCTCTTCTGCACCTCTCAGTGGGGAAGCTATGATCAGACCTCACATTTGGCAATCGCAGCTGCCAGAAACACTCTCTCTTTTAGATATTATTAAAAAGCCTTTGAGGTCCCCTATGGTGTATGCACGCTGAAACACATATTTTTACATTTGGCTAATTATTTTTTCACTTGCAGCTCATAGCTCATTTGCGTTTGTAAGTAGAACAGATGATCTGATGAAAAGTTTATGAAAATGTATTGTTGAAAACATTTATTTTTATTATTTTCTGACCTTGAAACAAACAGCAACAACGGTAATCAATCCTGACTGGTACACAGTGTACATCTTTTGTAAATGTAATCGATTATGTAGTTATATAAATAATGATGTAAATAGGCATTTATACACTCATCTTCACAAATAGTTGCACAAATAGTTGCATCCAGAAGGAATCAACCGACAGGAATGAAACTTGGTGGGTAGGTTTGACATTGTGAGGCATGTGTATATGTGTAGCTCAATAAATATTGCCCATATCAGTCTACATCATTTATTGTGCCCGGTAACCTTTACCTTCCTTCCGAATAGCACTGCAATCCTTCCTTCTGAGTGCAACTGTTTTTGACGGTGACTGTATATAAATAATTACATACTCTTACATGTCTTTACATCAGTAATACCTATAGACCCCAACCACTTAAGCCAACCACTTGAATGTTAAGCTTTTTTCAGCAGCCACCATAAATTCTGAAAATATATCATTGCTGTCTGAACAAAACCTGTTAACTCCATGTTTGAGATTTTTACCAACTGTCCTTTATTATGGGTTCAAATTTCATGACTGATGGGACAACAGAAATGGTTTAGAAACATTTTTAAAGTAAGTTATTTTTCTATTTCTCTTAAGTTAATGTTTTTAACACTTTGTCTTATTTGGTTTACAGTCAAAACAGTCATTATGCACAAGTTCTTAATTGTTTACTGTTTAGATGTAGTTGCTGAGAAAATAAATTGAAAAATTGCTCTGAAACTGAACATCTGAGGTGTGGAGTTGGCATTGTAATTGGAATTACTGGGATCATGAGAAGCAGATAAAGCAGCCAATTTCTAAGACATGACTTTGGAAGTGCTCACAGAAAGCATGGAAGAACAGTCTGCAGATTTCTGTTGTTAAGTTGTTAAAGCCTTTTGTGTCATCTCCTGTTAAATATAGTTTCTGTGTTTTTCCTGTTGATGAAAATGTACTTAATAACTACTTTAACTAGCAGTAAATAAATAAATTAAGACGTGGTCTCTGACCTTTACACTAGTTATGTAGATGTGAGAATGAAGAAGTGTAGCCCCCATATAAACCCTTCAAGTTTAAGGGATTAAACAGCCAAAAAGTGCAGCATAGACTGATATTTTTCAAATGCATAACGAATTGTAGTGTAACACCTCAAAGAACATCAAATATTTTTCAGCTGCACCTCATATGCACAGAGTTTGTGAACTGTGTGTGTAGATCATGCTCTTTTCTCTCCAGATACGCAGTAGGAAAGGCTCTTTAAGGTGGGTTCAATTGAAGTTAGTGGTGGTGGTAGCAGATTTTCCAGTACAGTGAAGACCTTTTGAAAGTCGTTCATCATCCAAAACTCCTGACTGTTGCAGGAGTTCTGAAGTAGGTTTTTGTGCTTCAAACAGTTGTGGGGTTATTTGGGTTTTTTTAGTGAGGAAATTGTTTTCTCTCCTCCGCTTTTGTTCTCTGAGTTCTTGGAGTTTTTCCGAATGGGTTGTTTTAAGCGTCGGCGGAATTGTTTTCTCAGTTATTTGATGTGGTTCGTGGCGCAGTTCATTTTGAGCAAAGCAGGAAAGGAGAAGTGTTGGGAAATTCACCTCAACCGTTGTCGTTTCAGGGTACCAGGTTGCTTACAGGCTGGATTCTGGGGATCCAAACCAGTTCACCACAGTGGAGGTGGGTCCAGACACAAAGCAATTCACTGCCTCCACTCTGGTCCCTGAGTCCGCCTACATCTTCCGCATTTCCGCCAAGACCCAGCAGGGCTGGGGCACTGCCGCACAGGCTGTGGTCATCACTACTGAGATCAGAGGTGATCTTCTATCTTTCTTTCAAGCACCCACGCAGAGTAAACACTGGCCATCAATCTTTAGAGATTTTTATTTTCTTTCTTGAAAGGGTCACAGTAGTTGTATAACCCCTGGAGATACTACACTTTAACCCTTTAAACAAAGATCGTTTATTTTTTCCGTCTCAGTAGACTGCTGTTATTTTTCACAGATCTTGTAGTTGAGCTTTTTAGTCTGATTAATGCCCAGATTATATCCAGGAGAAAAACACTCGCTCTTTCTTCCCTGGAGATTTTCTGAAAGAGACGTGGGATTACACATGGACAGTCATTTCAACCTCTGATCCTTCTGAAACCAATTGATCAGAACTTTAAAAGAAAAAACACCACAAGGCCATCAGTGATGCAGGGTCCACTCGATGGCTTTTCTCTCGCATGATCTGCATCTGTAATAGCGATCAATGTTGCCCACCTTTAAATAAACAATTATGGCTGTGTGCATCGATTGGGAGCATTAAAATCGATGGGATGGGTGCGCTGGAGCGCTCTACAGGCAGGGTGGGGCAGCAAGGGCACGGCCAGGCCGCTGACTGATGCAGTGTGATTAAGACTAGTCAGCGAGACTGGCCTGACCTCTGCACTGCCGCTCATCTCTCTTTCTTTCTCTCTCTCCCTCCCTCTCTCTATTTCTGTCCATCTCTTTCTATCTTTTTTTTTGGTTTATCTGTCTTTTACTGTTTCTCTCTATACCTTTCTGTCCATACCCTCACTTTCTCTAGCTCTGTCTCTCTCAGTCTCTCTCTGTGTCCCCGTCTTTTTATCTCTGTCTCTGTATCCTATCAATAGTTCTGTCTCTTTCTCTATCTGTACCTGTCTGTCTCTCTCTTTCTTTTTTCCCTTTCTACCTTAATCCCCTTAGCTGTTTCTACTTGCTTCTGTCTCTCTCTGTCTCGCTTCTCTTTCTACCTTTCTCTTCCTCTCTATTTCTCTTTCTTCCTCTACTTCGCTCTCTTTTGCTCACTCTCTCTCGCTCGCTCTCAGTTCAATTACATTACATACCATGTTCAGGTTTGCTTTTTCAGTGTTGCTTTATTGTCATGATGGACTGTAATACTGCTTGTATTGCCTTTAGTAAAGAGTTTAAGATTATTATTAAACATGAAAAACTGTGTAATGTATAAAATATCAGAATTCATAAATGTGGTGAAATCTCTTTCAGAGCGTCCCCAGCCTCCTCTGCGGCTCAATGTCCCTCAGGATCAGGTGCAGTCTCGCCGTCTGAGGCTGGAGTGGTTACCAGGTGGGGACGGATCCTCCCCTGTCCGCTACTTCACCCTGCAGATCCGGCAACTGCCTGATGGAGCCTGGGTCACTCACTCCTCAGCCATCAGTCACAACAGCACCTCCTGCACAGTGGACAGGTGAGCTCCTCTCTCTCTGTAATGCATAAGACTGACAGGCAGGATATATAAATGTGGAATCATGTTTACCATGGTTCTCCAGAGCTCAAAATCATTAACGGACAAAGCAGAAAACTGAGCAGCTGAAGTAAAAATAACAGAAGAGGAGCGATAGATATTAGTATGCCCTCTAACTCCAGATCGCTGGAACAACAAGAAAGAACGGCAAAACAAACACGCAAAGCTAAATAGAGACTCCACAAAGTAAAAAAAACGAAGAGCTATGAATGATTCACAGTCAGATTGGGTTTTTAACCCTGTTCCCTAAGCTGAGTCATTTAATATTCACATCTACCAAGTCTGTTTTCAGTATTTCAATTTTCCTAGATAATGTAGATGCACAGTGCACCACTCAAGTCCATTAAAATGAGTGAAATCTGGATATGCTTATGCTGCCAGTTGATTTAACCATATTAAACCAAGCATCTGCTGGCATTCCCTTCGCAGAATTTGGTGTTGGCCCCTTAAACATACATACATATATGTATGTGTGTGTGTATGTGCTCTACTATATATACAGCCCAGCAATACCTTAGCAACGACTAATGAAGCACAGCCTAGCAGCACTGTAGCAGCCACGTGGAATATCATGGCATCAACCTAGAAACACTAAGTAACTAGCTTTTTTTGCAATGGCTTTTTTTATGACAATACACTTTGTTCACACACTAAACCCCTTTTATAATAATAATAATAATAATAATAATGATAATAATAATAATGTGTTTGTAGTATGTCACATTGAACTGACGTGTTTCATTATTTTGGACTGCAATAATCTTTTTATAGAATTTTTTTTTCCAAGTTGCCATAAAATGCAAAGCAGGTCTACTCATATCTCGTTTATCAGGTTATGTTTGATAAATTATGGTGGAGCTAGTACTCATGACTTTCTCCATGAGCTCCCACTTATCTCCCGCACTCCATCTCCTCCACAAACACATACACACAGATTTGTGCATGACTGTGTCTACGCACAGACCAGCTGGGCTCAACTCTGGGCTCTTCTTCCCCTAAACTTCATAACTTCATTTTCATTCATGTCTCTATCTCAGCCTTTCCCAGGCTAACTGCGTACAGTAAGAATTATATGATGGGAGTGTTATTAAAAGCTTAGCAGGCTTTTTCACTCTGTAGCGATTTACAACTCTCACCCTCCCATTTAGAAGGCACGGATGGGTCTGCGAGGCTGGACCGCCTTGCATTTGAATTACACTAGAGCCGCTACTGTGATTATATTGCCAGTCAAGTGGTATTTTATATGCATTCAGAGGCCCATCTCATCTTGATTATGATGACTCCCCTCCCTCTGTTTAGGACTTTCTAACCCTTCAGCTCTTTATCGCCTTTTAAACAGTCCGGCTAGCGTCAAATAGAATATTTAAGCCTGATTTGTGTCTTTGGAAGCTGCAGACCCGGAAGAGTTGCACGCTGCACCCCTTTGTGAGGATTTCCCATCCAGCATTGGCAGCGGGCTCATGCAAACTCACTTGCTGCGTGAAAAAAAGTCTTATTTTAGAGGCAAACTGTATGTGACCTTTCGAAAGCTAGATGACATGTTCAGAAACTACTAAATTACATGTCTCAAGCCTCCTGATTGTACCTTTACATTAAACTGTTTCAGTGGAGTAAATATTAATGCTTAATGAGCTGAGCCTAATGTTAAACTAAATGGAAGCTGAAGAGATCTTAAATCAAAGCAAACATTTTGATTGGAAGATTTTCTCCTATGTCTGACTGGGCTTGGATATGATCGCACAGATACAACGTTTATGACTTTGTCTCCTTCATAACAGGTAGTTCAATTGTACTGTAATTGCCAACAGTGCCCTTAGATTGCCAAGCATTGTCTGGGTGACATTTATAGATAGTAGCACACACGTGCCACAGTGTTGACGATGGGAAACGGCTCTGTTCAATCTGAGATAACTCATGAGATGTGCAATCCCTCAGGCTGAAGCCCTACACTTCATACAAGCTGAGAATGATGGCCACTAATGACATCGGAGACAGCAAGTACAGCCAAGAGACCGATGCAATTACGACTTTACAAGATGGTGAGTAAAGATGGAGGTGTTGCACACGTGCCCTCTGGTACTAGCTAATCCAGTATTGATTCAAATAAAAGTACTGTGGAAGAGCTTGACAGCCCTGTCTTATGCCCTCTGTGATTTTGGAGTGTTTTGATGTACAGAAATGGATGAAAGAAGGGTTTGTGAGTTTTGTGTGCGCTATTTTCTGCCATTTTCCACCAGTTCCGGATGAAGCTCCTGTTATTCAGTCTGTGAAGCCCTCGACGACTACCTCTGTACTGGTACAGTGGCAGGTATGATCTCTTTTTCATAATCAGCTGCCCTTGTCAGACATTATCAAGTGTATGCAAATCTAAGGCTGGCCAACATGGCCAAATGTCTTATTACAATGTAGACATTTGACATTTTTCCATATCACCTCATATTGATAGTTGGCTTGAACGTACTGTTCATAGATTCCTTCTTATTATTATTATTCATATTCTGCAGGCAAAAAATTGCAACCCCACTTGTATAATCTATCTATAATGCTTATACATCTACTTCTTATTTCACTACACAGTCAGTATACACTTTGTAGTTTTTGTTGTAATGTTGTTAATGTTGTTGCACACTTCTCTTACAGATATGCTAGCAACACCTTAGTAATCACCTGTCGCTACATCTCATTTTTATAAAATTTGCAGTCTTTTTACTCAGTTTATTTCAGTACTGACAACCGCTTCCAGGCTTAAGTGCGTTATACCCTAAACATGGCATTCAAAATATAAAAAGACTGGCAGAATATCTATGAGAAAGTCCTTTACTTCTCACAAAACAGGCAAACTGTGACATTATGCAGAACATGGAAAAGCAAAAGGAGAACATGAAGTTTCTACACCTCATTTTAAGAGCTAAAACTTGGACTCACAGCTTGGATTTTCGTAATTCGGTCTGAGCTGATTTTATAGATGCAGCTCCCCTCACAACAAAGCACAAAAGGGCCAAATGTCTGGAACATAGCTGCTCTGTCATCTCAGTTGTTATCATGCCTACAGCAGAGGCCACCATGATTGGTCAGTGAGTTTTTCTCGTGACCAATCAAAAATCAAACGGAGGGCAAATTAAATAATTTTGCTGCCTAAAAAAATCACGTTTGGTATGTAATGGCCTTTACTCTCCTAACTGGCATGCAGGTTTAAGTTGTAGTGAGTGAATGACTAGACTTTTTCTCCCTCCCAAAAATGCACATGACCACCAAGTATGCCGAGGTAACAGCTGTTCAAGTTCAAGCCTATGCAGCATATGGCTGCTGAGGAACAGAACAATGTAATAATTTTTATCGAAAATATGCACATTAATGCACATCATCAATAATCACCATTAGCACTTTATTGCCCAGTCCTGTACAGATCCATCCTTAGTTACTGCACTGCAAACAGACCGTTCCAGTCTAAAGGGATGGACCAGTGTAGTGAAGATAATTGCCTGTTAAATGCATGCGTTACAGCTATTATCTGTTTAATTATCTGGCTCTCATTGATGAACAGCCCTCTTTAGCAGGCCGTGCTGAGCGGCTTGTCACAGCTCGCTTGGTATTCGGCCCACGACTTTGCATATCTCAGCGACATGAAGTACTGATAACACGTTTTTACGGAGTTCACCGAAGACTCCGGCAGGGCCATGATAATTAATACCCGGGCACGCCTGCAGTCATCGCACCCCAAAGGGATGTTAATTAGCGGCAAAACCTTTCTCCACTGACCTAAGAGGGCCAGATCATTTCTCCAGCTGGCTGCGTTATCAGCGGGTGTGGGGGCCTCGCCCGGTTGATTACTTTCAGTGCAGGTCTTTGTTAACGACTCAGCGACCGGGTGGCCCTGAAATGAAATCCTCATCTTTCATTTCTGCCGTCTGCTTGGTGTAAAGGCTGACGCATGGTGAAACCCTCCCTTCCCTCCTGTCAGTCTTCTGTTTTTTTTCCCTTGGCCTGGATCTTTAATAGGGAGCGCAAGGCCAGCCAGGGGAATGTGACCTTTAATTTAATCTGCGCTGTTGCAGCCACCCAAGGAGGAGAGTGTGAACGGGGTGCTGGTGGGCTACCGGCTGTATTACCGTGAGCTACAGTATGACAGTGCTCCACAGGAGTCCAAGAAGGCCATCAACAGCTCTTCAGCACGCGGAGATCTGACAGGTAGGGGGGATGAGCAAGTGACGATCCACATATACACATTGTCCGTTCAAGCAGAAAAATCCAAACCCAGTTTGAGGGGTTTTTTTTTTTGGTTTGTTTCTTTTTTTTCTATGAGCATTTCTTTACAAAAGTTGTTGTTTTTTGTTTTTTCTTATTGTTTTTCTTATTGTTTATTGAGTTTTTTTAATCAGTTACTGATAAAATATAGTTAGGTCATAACTGTCTGGACAAAAAATCTGTCCCCTTGCGTTTTTAAGGTGGAAATAACTTCAGGCTCCTGCAGATGGTGTTGCATGAGGATAATGGGGCTATAAGTACCTGCAGGGTGTGTGACGGGATTCATAGATTGAGAAGAGGTGGTACAGTGCAGTGAATGTGTCGTTCGATGTGTGGAAAATGGGTCCAAAGCAGATGGTAATGTTTGTGGAAAAAGGAGTGATTACATCTGGGCGTGCCAAAGACCATAGTGTGAAGGTCGTAGCTGAATTTGCAGGTGTATGGAAGCGTACGATCATACGGGTCTACCAGCAGTGGCCAAAATCAGTCTACAGGAAATTCTCCTCAGAATTGTGCCAGGGAAAGCATCTACCAAATCTGGCCCAACTGCGCAATTCTTTGATGCAAGAGTGGCTGAACATCGATGTGGCCTACATCCAGAAATTTGTCCAGTCCATGCCAAATCAAATTACCTTTGGCTCATGGCAGTAGAACATGCTATTAGGGACTTTTGAGTCACAGGTGACTCATTTTTTGTCCGGTGAGCTTATTATGTTCATGTACTGAAATTTGGAAAAGAAAGAGTGACTATTCAATTTTAGTAGGAGGAGGAAGTGGGACACTTAGGGCCCATATACTACATAGGTTCACTTATGACCTTTGTGTTAGTTTATGTTCCTAAACAGTCAGTATACATGACTGTTTTTCATCCTGTCCGTGTCCTGTGAACAGTCTTTTTTCTACTGTACCTTTAGGTTTTTGTTACTGTACCTTTAAGACTGATATTAGTAAATGACTTTTGTTGTATTGTGCTTCATTCAAAAACAGCAGTCCAGGCTAACACTGCTTATAACTTCAACATGCACAGGAGGAGCTAAGCTGCTGTAGGTTAATTGGCTAGATATATGTTTATACATTGGGTTTTGTAATTAATCAAAATAGGCTGTTTTGCATCTTAGCTCCCATGTCTGTCCCATGTGGACTGTAGAGATAACAGTTTTAAAATGGTGTATCAAACTTTTTAGTGACAAAACCTCAGTTTTCCATGAATTGAGCCTGAGTCGGGTACAGCCCTAGATAATGCAAAATTTCAAAGGATATAAGCTAGAATGGGTAAACACAAAAAAAAACTACAAAGAAATGCAGTTATGACTAATTTAGGCATGGCTGGATCATAGGCACTGAAGCAACAACTGGAACAACTTCCCATGAAATGTGTAGGTTACTTTATGATCAATAGGTAGGACAGTCAGCTCGAACGTTATCTGAATGGGTGGCCATCATCCATTCCTGTGCACCTGGCGGCTGGAGAATCATTTTCTGGCGGATGGCTGCACGGCGGTGAATTCATTAGGTCCCTGAGCCACAAAATCATGAGTTTGAGCTGGAGTCTTTGGCACTGAGCATGCCATCGGCGTACGCCTCAGTGTAGGCCCCATCCAGCCAATAAATCTCTTTTGCCAAATTGGACTCGGCACTGTTGACAGCATTTAAATGCGCAAGCCTGGAGCAGCCAAGCACGAAAGCTTATTTAATATTTTTTCTCTCTTTTTTTTTTACCAGCCAGGGAAGATGTAAAATATTCTCTTCTCTTCTCTTCTCTTCTCTTCTCTTCTTGCCTACTTTACCAGCCAGGGAAGACGTAAAATATCCTCTTCTCTTCTCTTCTCTTCTCTTCTCTTCTCTTCTCCTCCTCTCGCCTACTTTACCAGCCAGGGAAGATGTAAAATATTCTCTTCTCTTCTCTTCTCTTCTCCTCCTCTCGCCTACTTTACCAGCCAGGGAAGATGTAAAATCTTCTCTTCTCTTCTCTTCTCTTCTCTTCTCTAGGCTCCTCCTTCTCCTCCTCCAGACTCAGTGCCTTCCTAACTGCTCCTAACTCTTAACATTGCTCAGATGCTCACGCGAAGATCCATAAGCAAATTATCACAGCTTCACCCTATTTGTTCAATCTTAACCGCTCATGTTCAAAAGTCAGCAGGTGCTCCAAAACCCGATAAGGCCCTCCGTCACTTTCAGGAGCGTTCCACTGAAGCGGGCACGCTCTGTGCGTCTTTTGAAGTGCTAATGCATTTTTCATTCATATCTGATATTGTTGTATTACCAAACGTGGCACACGCACAAGACGATGATGGAAGAAAAAAAAGAAAACAAATCCTTCAGGAGTTGTCATACTTTGCATGAAATGCAGCCCTTTATTTCAACATTTTTTAAGAAAAAACTGAAATAGGTTCTCTCAGTCGTAGTTGAAGCAGCTCGTTCTAAAGTCTTATTAGTGCTCCAGTACCCAAGCTTATTATATAGTGCTCTATATTGACTGCTGAATCATTAATCAGTCAGGCTCTTTGGTGTTGCTCTTGGGGTTTCATTTCAGTCTGTGTGGATGGAGAGAGATGAGCATTGTGAGATTTCATCAATCCTGTGAAGAAATATGTGATGATGTGCAACTTGGGCTGAAAACCAAAAATTTACAGCCATGATGAAATAGCTCTTTGATTTGTGTATTTCCATCTTGCTTCATCCTTTAGTAATGTACTCATCTATCTCCCTCTCTCCCTTTTTCTCCCCCCACCAGCCAAAAGCACTGTGAAGACAGTGAGTAATCCTTCGCTAACGGAATTCGAACTCACGCGTAAGTTTCATTCAGTCGTCTTTCTAAATTAGGCAGAGTGCCTTTGAAGTCCAAGTAAAATATTCACACTCCTTGTGGTTAAGAGTATAATGCCCGATGCTGTCCATGTTCAGAGGACGAAGTGCTTGCTCTAATCTGTCTGTTCTGACAAGGAACAGTCTACACTTCAGTTATGGCGACAGAATCCTATTCCACGCACCAAACAGACTTAAACTTGTCTCGCTCTGCTGTGAGGACTTGTCTCATCAATACAACACACAGCACACACCCCTTTCCTGTTCCACTAATAATCCTAGAACATGCAGATTTCTCCACTATAACATCAATTCACCAGTTCACATAGATGATCCTTATCTAAGCAGCACATGTACTACAGTACATCACTGGAGACATGCCTTTACCTGTTATCTCAAGCTCAGACCCATTTGTTTAAGTACTGTTGTACGTCTTTCCCTCCTCCAATTGTGTTTTCACAGAGCTGCAGAAGTACAAGCGCTATGAAATTGTAATGACAGCTTACAACATCATTGGCGAGAGCCCTGCCAGCGCGCCTGTGGAGGTGTTCGTAGGGGAAGCAGGTAATCATTGGCTTAACCTGACTATTCTATTTATAACTGTGTGAATATGAGCCACCCCTCGCTATGAAATGAACTAAAGGAAGAGTTCAGTGAAAAATCTAATATACACACTTTCCCCGTTCTTCAAATGTAGTTGGTCAACCAACGAATGTTTGAGGTCTAAAGGTTGCTTCTTTGGTTTTGCACTTAATCAACACGGCTAAGGTAGCCAACAAAGTATTAATAAGTATAGTAAAATAAGTATAATAAGTTATAAATATAGTACATAAGTACTAAAATAGCATTGCACAAACAATCTGACACAACAATTTTTTACCACTTATTTTAGTTCTGACTTAAAAGTTAATTTTTTTGCCTCCCATTCACATCACAGCACAGAGCCTGCCCTTAAGCTTTTGAAATGAACCCACCAGAACACCGGAAAAGTTCTTAGTTTTTTCCTCATATTTGGAGGATAGTAGCTACTTTACTGACCACAAATCTAAAAGGGGAACATTGACCTGTGGTGTCCCACAAGAATCCATACTTGCGCCCTTACTGTTCAGTCTTTGTATGCTACCACATGCCCTTAAAAATAATACAACATCTTACTATAGCTATGCAGACAACACCCAGATCTGCTTAGCTGTCTCACCTGATGATGACTTCCTATTGACACTTAGTTACAGAAGAAACAGACATAAGGTCAGTAAAAAACCTTTTACCATCTCAAAAATTCTAAGGCTGGACTACTGCTATTGTTGGTTTACTGAACGCAATCAGCTACAGCCTATTCAAATGCAGCTGCTAGAATGCTAACAGTAACTAAGAGATTCAAGCACATTACTACCATCTTCAAGTCACTCCACTGGCTACCAATTACAGAGTACAGAATTGGCTTTAAAGTGCTTCTAATTGTATATAAATCTCTTAATGGCCTTGGACCTAAATACATTGCTGATCTGCTTGAAGTGTACAAACCCAACAGGCTTCTCCAATCACTAGGGACCAGTCAATTAGTAGTGCCCATAATCGAAACCAAACAGGGTGAAGCAACATTCAGTTATTATGCTTCCAACTGCTGGAACAAACTCCCAGATTAAGTCAGATATACTCCAATTGTAGCCATCTTCGGTCCAGGTTAAAGAGTTATTCTTCGTCAGCCAGTGCTGATGATCATGAAAGTTCTAGTGAATTTGACTGCTGGGAGAGGCCAATTAGAGGCCATGCCAAGCACTGCTCAGCTAACGTCATCAAAGAAAAGATCCTATTTGGCCAGGAAGGCAATTTATGGTGAATCAGCTCCAACCCGCTGTTTTTTAAAGTTGGTCGCGATTAGTCCTGCTGGATGGTGTGCTAAAACTCTGTGGTCTGGCTGTTACTGAGGCAGCCTGACACATATGAATTGTGTCCTGGCAGCGTTGAGGCGTGAGGGCAGGAGACAGGAGCTGAGGGTGAAGCGGAGGTGTGGATCACTCACATTTGACAGTGGTCCCACCCAGGCTGGGCCTGCAGAGGGGGCCGGAGAGCATTAGGGATGGGTGATCACTCACTTGTCTGACTGACAGCTGTCAGTGGACATTTTAGTCCTAACGATCACCAGTCAGGCAATGAACTCTGCTTCTGGTGCAGCCCCCTCTGTAAAAAAAACACAGTCTAGAATGATGCCGAGGTTCTGAGGAGCACACGTAAAGAAGTGTGAGGGGCTGGAATTTATAGCTCATAGAGTGGCCTGTGAGATAGGTTTGCACAGCACGTTAAAAAGGGTGCTGGCGATAGGCTATTTGTACAATTTCCACTTTTCTCTGACGTTACATCACATTCCTGCAGGCTTGACCTTGCTGAAATAGAGATTTTGCTGTGCAGAAAAAAGGCTTGCTTTCTGTGTGGTTGACAGTTCCAGCGTATTGTTTCTACACTCACCCAAACATGTACACACACACAAACAGACGGACACAGACAGAGTCTACCCTTTATTTTCAAAAGATTCCTCCTCTTACAGGCTAATGACTTCCACACTGACCAGTTCTGTGCTTAAGTATAGAATTTTATGCCTGTCCATTGCCTCGACGTTTCAGCTGAAAGTAATGAACTGCTGGATTTTAGAGTGCTCTTCAAATTCAGCACAAGTCGCTTCGATGCTAAAAACAGTCAACGTTCAGTGCAATTACTGGCTGAGTAATATCCCATTGCCCTGGCAAACAGCCGAACCTGGGCGGGCTTCTGCATCTAATGAGCTGCCAAACCACAAGACAGGACGTGACGATGACGTCCACACTCCACCATTGGAGACTAGGCTCTAATTGCCGTGCTGCCGTATATGATGCAATACTCAAACCACGCTGTTCTGTGCTGAGTCGGGCTGACATAAAGCTATCTGTAGATCTAGTGCATCCCTCTGTATGATCAATTGATTGTCGCCCATAAGAGTGGAAGAAATAAAAATCCCACAGATACATCTGCACCATGGTTCTCAAATGCTCGCACACCTCAGTGTTACAAATGCAAGCTGTCATTTGGTTGTTTGATTAATTCTGACTAGGAGGCAGTGGACAAAAGGACAAATAAAATTCAGGCCTCCAGATGGCTGCTGCTTTAGTCTGTTTTTTGTAGTTAATGCTGTATAATATAGTCCTAAAATTTGCAAGTCTGAGAGTGCTTATAATTTGATCTGGTTTGAGGTAAGTATATGGTGCTGTTTCATGATGCTTATTGTTATAAGCTATCATTACTTCATAATTAGCTCCAGTGCAAAGCCAAGTAAGCTCATACATTCAGACACCAAACATGACTTGGCTGATCAGCTACATTTCAGGTGAGGGGAAAGTTGTGTAAATTTGATTTCTCACCAAACTGTTCCTTGGAGAGCAGTGGTGGGGCTGTCTCCCCTCTTTGGGGTGCTTTTGGCCATTTCTCGTAAGAGGCTTAATGAAGCAGTAAATATGAATCTGTCATAAAGAACTCAAGCAGCTGGCGGAGCTGCATAGGGTTATCAGCATCAGGTTATTAACAGCATCATTAGAGGGGGGCCAGGCGGAGAGATTACTCGCAGCAGCAGGAGGGGGAGCTGCAAACAAACAAATGAATTTCCCGCTGATTAACGTCAGGTTTGGTGCCATTTGAGGACGAGCAGGGAGGGAGGTGGGAGTCGTGGGCATGTGGCAGGGAGAGACTGAGGCCTGGTGAAAGGTGCTCTGCCCTTTAAAATAAAAGTTCATTGACAAATTACATTTTCAGAATTTTCTTTTTACTTCAGGCCTCCCAGACTTGTTTGGTGTCCAAAGTTTACAATATAGTATAGTATAGTATATAGTATAGTATATAATGATATACGTACCTCAAACTGCACTGAATTGATAACCTCATATAGGCATGAGGATGTGGTCTCTAACACTGTATAAATAGAAATTGTACATAAAAGCATAGATAGAAACAAGAAGTAGCAGGCATTTTAAATATTGAATTTTGTACTTTTGAACATATGCAAGTCTATTTGAAATGATATTATTATACTATTCAAAAGGGCTGGCAATCTGATTGCAAATATTAAAATAACCTCAGTTATTCTAAACCTTTGCAACTTCATGACGAAGTTGGATTTAGTTTTAAACCGTGCATTGATTGACACTGGTGTAGCTAGGCAATGTGAACGAAAAGGCTATGTTTTGTTTAATTCATACTCCAAACAACAGGGGCAACATATCACCAGAAAATGCAGAGTCCTTCCTCCACAATGTTAGCCTTAACAGCTGTTTACATACCAGTATAGACAAAATGTTGCAAGTTCAGCATCAAACTCATCCCTTTACTTATCAAGAGCATCTAAAGTGGTGGAAGGCAATACCAGTGTTAACTTTTGCTTTGCTTCCATTTATATCACTTTTTTAGTTTAATGCCGAATATGGGTTCTTGCCGAGAGTCTTTATAATGACTGTTTGCCAACAGTTTACTCTTCAAGAACAGGACCTTCAGCACGACTGACAAGAAATTAGAATACGTTGGTGGGGCAGGGCCACTTCTTCATCCTTCTGTTTTGAAATGATGGCAGGCTCAATGCTTCATCAACTCACCTTTGCGTCTTAAAGTACAAAGTGATATTACGGGACAGGACAAGCCGGGGCTACCTGGTTAGCATGCTAACTACAGTACATACCTCTGCAGCATGATACTTGACATTGTTTCTTCACATTCTGCTGATAATTTTTGTTAATTTAATAGAATGTTTTAAACTAAAAATCGTACATATTGCTCCTTTAAGAAGTCAGGCTTAGAATATGGGTGGCCAATCATCTACATCCTCATCTACACAAATTATAATACTGAGGCTAGGTGGCTACGAAAGGCACCAAGTCATTCAGGGAAAATGAGCATCTGTCAGCAAACTATGCAGAAAGAGCTGAATAGTTGCCCTGCATCTTACACATCCAGGGACAGTAGAGAAGGAGTTGACGGTTTCTTTTGAAATTCCTGCTAGCTAGCGCACTCACTTGGTCAGGTACAGCTAAACAGAGTTTAAGCATCTTTCAATATAGTCCTCCCTGAATTGCATGAAATCGAGGAAATACAAACATGCAAACATCTGCTAATCAAGATTTGGCGGTCAGAATCACATGAACAACATAAATAGATTAACCAAGTTTAACACCTCAGTGGACTTTAATCAGTTGTTAATGTTTAAATAATGCTAACTGGGGGAGTAAAGACTTCCTTTACATGTGAGACATGTTAGTTTTGACTAATCCCAATTTTTTACCCAAATGTTTACCCACATTTTCAAACTTTGCTCCAAATTTCACCAAACATTCTGCTGCCTGCCATGCCTTTCTGGACCTGGGGTAGAGAAGATAGCAAGCAGCCTATTAGCATTGTTTTAACGACTCGCTTGATGGAGCATCTCAGAATCGGCTCCCTCCTGAACTCCGCCACTGCTCTTCGTTCCCACTCATAAATTATTCCACCAGCTCTGCCTCACATAAGCAGGGCTTTCGTACACGAAATTGAACAGAACATGCTGTCACGCTTCATGAGTCGTCTTCGGTTTTAACAGCTTCCCTGATTAAATATTTTTCTAGTTTGAAACATTCAACGTTTAGTGCGGCTCATAGCTCTTCCTACCGCTGTGATCTGTGTTGGGGAGCTCTTTAGTCTCATATCCCTCAGCCCTTGCACAGAAGAAACAGAGACATTAGTCATACTGGTGTGCAGTCGGAGCTGGCTTGGCATTTGGTTTGTGTATGCATGTGTTCTGGTAAAGTGAAAGTGGCAATATCTGTAAGCACAAAAGGTTTGTGTTGTAGCTGTGTTGTTGGTGGCAGTGATTGCAGTGCTTGGTGTTCTTGTACTGTGTCTCTAAATGTACTGTCTATCGCTCTGGCTGTTATGGTACTGTGTTCTCTTAAAAGTAGTGCATCGCATATAGTACAGTGTTTCCTATAGTACTCCGTCTTTTACGGTACCTATACAGTACATACTATAGGGACCCAAAGTGTTAGTTACTGTGTTCCTTATTGTGTTGTCTCTTATACAGTTGTATAGAAATGTTTGGTCATCCCTGGTCATATTAAACACAAATTATAAAGAACACTCTTTGGAAAAATAAGATTTTCTGCAAATGTTAATGCACAGTTGTGTTATACTTTGTTTGAACTTGAAGGTGCCTTAAAATGGAAAACTATCCTAGAATCTAGACTGTTACATAATTGTAACAGCATAATTGTTAGCATAATTGTATAGGAGACAACACAGTAGTATAGGGGCCCAATGCTGACATAGATACCATGTGTACTCTATAGGTACCGTGAGTGGCAGAGTACTCTGAGAGACACTGAACTACAAGCGATGTGATACTTTTAGGAGCCGCATATTATAAAAGACACAGTACTAGAAGAGACAGTACCATAACAGAAAGAGCGATAGACAATACAATATACGAGACACGGTACAAGAACCCCAGTGCCTGCAATCACTGTCACCAATAACACAGCCTTAACACAAACCCTTAGTGCCTCTTACATAAAATTCTTGGCTCATTATTTATGCCCCCAAAATTCACATACAATGACAACAGAGAAGTCACAACGGAAATGCCGGATTATTCATGCAGAAATCTACTTTCCAGGCTGTGGAAGTAACTTTTCAAGAACCCAAACAGATATGGTTGATGTTCATCTTTAAATGAGGCTGAAGTTGCCTTCAGGCTGCTTCTTAATGGAATGTTCCATTTCACCTCAAATGCTACAGGTGCCAGAATGTAACTGCAGCACCATTTAAGGTGGAACAGAAAACTTGCATGAAAAGTTGGCGAATAGGAACCCAGCTAACTAGATAATCTGACATCCTGACTCATTTACACAAAGGTTTTATTTTATTTTCCTGCCCGTGTCTGTTTGATCACGTGCTTCTGTTGATCATTGCAGTGCCTTGCCAGTAAATCAGAGCAGAGCTCATGTAATTATTTTTATGAGCTCACAGAAAGGGGAAAAGAACTCATTTTAATCTAGGGCCAAATCATAGGGTTGTAAATGGGTGTGTAAAACAGCATGTATGTAGACATCCGAGAAGGATTTAAAATGCTGAAATAATGCATTCTGTGGCACCCTTGCGCCTTGTGCAAAAGCTCACTGGGCACCCTTCCAGTTATTAGGACTCGTTAGGACTGTTAGGCAGGTTAAGAATTGTCATAATTGTCAACCGATGACAATTCCAGTGCACAATAAATTCTTTGGAAACCTTGTACGTCTCAGCAAACATGGGCTAATGTTGACAAGCTGGTTGACAATCTGAAAATGAAGCTGTTAAAAAGAAATCAAAGTCCTTTAACTTACAGGTGAGAGGAACAGTGGAAGTCAAGGCAAGATCAGGAAGACAACATGCCTCTCAGCTAGACCTACCTAGGTGCTGGCCAGAAAAGCAAAGCAAAACTCTCATTAAGGGGTAGCAAAGGACCTGCCTACAGGTGCATCATTCTTCTGTAGGGCATAGTTTGCACAAACATGGAAAAGCATGGAAAAGTCATCAGAAGGAAAGCTTATTTGTGACCTCATCATAAATATCCCTGTCTAAATTGTGCAAAACAACATCTAGATGAGCCTTCAGCGTTTTGAAATCAAGTGCTGATGAAGTAAAATGGAATTCTTTGCCCACAATCCCCCAAGGGCTGTTTGGAGAAAAACAGGTGCAACATTAGATGCAAACCTTGCCAACCTGGTAAATGATGCTTTTGTAACATTTGCATAAAATGATATATTTTTGGGGTGCCCAAATCTGTGCTCTTTGCAATATTATGTCTCTTGAAGTGCTCTAATACTAATACCATGTCTCTTACAGATTATGGTATTGTGTACTCTGTCACTTGTGCTGCCAGTTATAATGTTGGGATTACTGTAGTACTTTGTCCCCTATAGAACTGTATTTCTTATAGTACTGTGTTCTCTCAGCTCCCTCAGTGGCACCTCAGAATATCCAGGTCAACACGATATCATCCACCCAGCTTGAGGTGCAGTGGGAGCCGCCCCCTGTGGAGACTCAAAATGGCATCATTCAAGGCTATAAGGTCATGACCTCTTCTCCTGGTTCCTGCTTTTCCTTAATTTTCCTTCTCCCTTTCACTCTAACTCTCTCTTTCTCTCTCTCTCTCTCTCTCACTCAGTCTCTCACTTCTGTGCCCTTCTCCACCTCCCTAGGGATGTATAACCAGAATAAATGTTTTCAGTCTTCACCATTATAATGTACTGTAATAGATAATAATGTTAGACAGCATGTTTAAAAGATCAGGACATCTGGGTCATGAAATAATTATCACGGGTCAGGGTTAAGTGAACCCCTGTTGAAATATGTATGACACGGATGCATAAGTTGTAAGAGAAACTGTGCGTTAATGTGTAATTATTGTTTGCTTGTTCTTTTTTTTTTCCACTGAGTATCTCCCTATCTGCAGTATCTGTAAGGAAACCTTAAGATGTACCGTTCAAGCATGGGAGGGAATGTGCATTCCTGGAATGTAACCACAGCAGAGATCTGAAACGTTTACAGAGGCTTGCATCGCTCACAATACTGTGTTTTTTTCCCTCCCGTTACTCTGCCTATAGATTTACTACTGGGAGATGGACAACCAGAATGAGACAGAGAAGGTAAAGATCCTTTTTCTTCCCGAGACAAGCATGCGGCTGAAGAACCTGACCAGCTATACTTACTACATGGTCAAGTTGTCCGCTTTTAATGCAGCGGGGGACGGTCCACTCAGCGAGCCCAGGAGGGGCCGCACTCTTCAGGCAGGTCAGTCTATAGTCTTTGGGTATGATTGTGTCAGCAATGCATGATTAAAGTGGAACAAAAAAGATTTTTTTCAAAACACAACTGATCTGTTTCATATTTGGTTCTATATATAATGCATAGCCATGTGTGATGGGAATAGTCAGATCAGAATAAATATTTTTTGTTTGTTGGTATTACATCACACTTCACTGTCTATTTACATTTCACCGCCATCACCATCAAGTGTGAGTAGCTTGTCAGCAGCAGCATATGGATCCTTTCAGGGGAGTGGTATGTTCACACTCATGACAGAAATGGGTTATTTACAAACACAAATATGAACAGTCAAGGCTGAAATACTGGATCTGAGGAAAAAAATAAGAACTGAGCAATATGGCTTGTAATGTGATGAGAATCTGATTGCAACTCAGTTCGGTCCGGCCCAGTTTCTGCATGGATCACCCTGCCTAAATGTCAGATGTGTTAGCATGTAGAATCTGTAGAGAACCTGTATGTTCTACTGTATGTTCTACCACTGTACAAAAGATCCACGAGGCTTCCTTTACTGTGATTTTCTTTTTCTTTTTTTGAGTATGCATGCAAGTTCATTCAGAGTGCAAATTCAGATCATCAAATACTTAAATAATTTAATAATTAAATAATTAACTAATGTTCGAGAGGAGGACCGTGCCTGAGGGTCCTTCCACCATCCAGTCTCCTCCGTGTTCCGCAGTCTTCTCTCGGAACCTCTGTTCATCAGAAAGAAAAAGTGAGGTCCAGCCTTCTAGCTCAAAGCAGGATCCTTCCAGAACTCCAGCAGTTCTCAGAGTTCTCTCCACTCCTACAGTCAAACATTCTCTTTGTATACTACTACCAAATGGTAAAACCAAACCTCCAAATTATTGATTGGAATAATCATTACTGTTTGTGTTTTAATGCCTTTGTTAGATCACATTTCTTACTTCTGGAAACCTTTAATAAACTAGCTGCAAAGTGTAAAGCATCCTGCAACTCATTTCAAACTTGGCCGCAACAGGTACGAGCATTTCAACTTGTTTCATGAAACAATCAATTAACATACAAAAAAAGCATCACATGTTCATCCAGCCAACATACTTCCAAACAGTTATTTCACTGGATCAGTGAACATAATAAACTGAAGATGGCTTACTGGGCTGTTGAAAAGGACACCCCCACCCCCAGCTGACTCAGGGTTTGTAGTTATTTCGTCAGTTTCCTGAGCAATGACCCACAACAATTTCCTAAAGTTAATGTTAGCTAATTTTATGTTAGCCAGGTAACAGTGTTTTAAACAACTGCTTCTGCCAGCATTTATTCTTCTAGCCTGCTGTTATTGTGATCTACGTACCTAGATTCATTTTCCCCTCCCTTAATGGCCACTAATTTTACACAGGGCTCAGATTCTTTTGGGATCCAAAGGATGAAATTATGACAGAAGGGAAGAGGGACACAATGTGGGTTCAACTTGTTGTGCTCCTAAGATAGGATGAAAAAGACATCAAGTAGGTTCCAACTATAAAGGCTACTTAAATACCGTATGTATGCAGTCAAAAACTTTGTCACCTTGCGTGTTTAAGGTGGTAGTAACTTCGTGCTCCTGCAGAGGGCGTTGCATGAGGATGATCAACCTATAAATACAGTACAGTGGTACAGTGCAGTGAATGTCTTGTTCCATGTGTGGAAAATGGGTCTCAAAAAGTAAATGTTAATGACTGGCAAAAAGTAATGATTGTATTTGGGCTTTCCAAAGGCCATATTGTGAAGGAAGTAGCTGAATTTGCAGGTATATGGAAGCATACAGACATACGGGTCTACCAGCAGCAAAAATTCCAGTTTACAGGGAATTCTCCTCAGAATTGTGCCAAGGAAGGCATCCACCAAATCTGGCCCAACTGCGCAATTCTTGGATGCAAGAGTAGCTGAACATTGACGTGGCCTACATCCAGAAACCAGTCCACGCCAAATCGAATCACATGCTCACACAGGTATTACGCACTATTAGTTACGTTTCAGCCACAGGTGACTAATTTTTTGTCTGGTGAGCTTATATAGATACATAGATGGATACATACATAGTTACATCCATAAATAAATATGAAAAAAATGGCAATAACTGCTGAGAAAATGTTGCAAATATTAAATTATGCTTAAGCAGTTCACTTTGAAGAGAGAGCAGTGTATCAAAAAAGGCCAAGCTGCTAATTTGGTTTACTAGTGGCTGAAATAATGTGCTGTATGCAGCTTCAGTTTTTTTTTTATTGCTTCGGGTAAATGTAAAGTTGCAGTGTAATCATACTGCCATTAGTTGTATTAATGTTTCCAGCCTTACATGTCATATGAACACACCAGCAGGACTTAGAAATCACATTATTAACAGAAATATAACAGAAAAAGTTTTAAACCATAAATCTCACCGCAGAACATATTCATGAGCCTGTCCTTTCTTATGTCTTTTCTCATTCATGAGAACCTGGTCTGCACCTGATCGTTTTTACTTCCGGCGCTTATACTATTCTGCTTTAAATTGCCATTGCATCACTATCGCTCATATTAGCAGTTCATGTGCTGCACATTAAATCATGCACTCTAAGAACACTGTCAGTCTGAATCATTTACTAGCAAGGGAATCGTTTGACCTGAGGCTCTAGCTCATTGCAGTGGCAGGATGGTGTTCTCTACCTGTGAGTCATCTGCAAAAACAATTCAAAAATTATTCAAATGGTCTTTGATGTGACCTCATTTGCGCAAGCCGTGGAAACATGGCCCCTCATTCTCTCTTTGACATTTCCCAAAGCAACGCGCAGCACATGCAGAAGAGAGCAGATTTGCATAGAGGCAGCAAACATTGTTAAGTAATTGTACAGAGGCCAAACCTATGGTCACTCCTGTTGTTGTTTCAACATGATGTATCTGTTTATGTTCTCTTCTTTTTTGTTGTTATTCTCTGCACAAATGGGGCCCTATTTTCCCGAGGCAGTGCACAACAGCCTACGCAGCTACTGCTGCGTGTCAGACTTGAGGGCATGTTGAAAAGGCATTTACGTTTTGTTTTTTTGTTGTTGGGGTTTTTTTTTTTTTTGGTTGTTCTGTGCAGGTGCAGGCACACTATGCATAAGGGAGTTGTGGGAAATAATAAAGTGATTAAATTGTATTTTATCAGCCAGTAATGTTAGCAAGTAGCACATTAAAATAAGTCCTGCATACAAGCGGTAGAAGATCCATAAAACGAAAGGTCTGACTAGTAATCAAGACCATTGGAGGTGAGTTTGAGTCAAGGCTGACTGACACAAATACATGTTTGAATATAGTTTAAGATCTGGTGGATATACGGGCAAATAAGGGCAAAAAAATGTAAAGTTCACCAAACTCAAAGAAATCTCATCATCAAAAAAGTCAACGGCACACTACTGTGAAAAAAAGAATGGTGGAAAACAAAACCCCATCCTCTAAAATGTTTCAGAGCGTACATGGGTGGTTAGGCTGCAGGGGCAGTAGGGTATAAAGGCCAAATAGCTTCGGAACTTGAAATCTGTACGAAGACAACAGTACAACACATAAAGTGTTCTGTTCTATATTACCTTGAACCAAGAGCAATGAATTCACTGCACATCTTTTGTTTGCACCTGTTGCTGAAATCACCTAATGATTAAGTACTCTTGCTGGTTAGACAGGTGCAGTGAAATATAATGTGGTCCTCAGAGGTCTTTTCGCCTTATCGTCCTAATGTTACAAAAACTCCCAACACCATACATGAAGCATAGCTTATAAAGCATGTGGCTTATCTTTATAAAGTACAAACATGCTCAGTAATTTAGTTTTGTTTTTCCTTTTTTTTTTTTGTTATATTGCACTTACTGAGTGCTCAGACTGTGGGTGGTGGTGTACTGATTTAAGTGAAATGTTTTCGTCGTGCAGAAGCTGTAAACAGACAAAACAAAACAAATATCTCCACAAGAGAGAAACGAGCCAAGTCATCAGAGCATCACTTGCCAGAGCTGAAACACAATTCTGTGCTGTAATAATGAATTTGTGTTGTTAAAAGGAGAAAAGTTTAGTTTCTGTGACATGAAGGTGCATTTAATCCTCTATCTCAGATGTTTTGTTCTATCGGCTCATCCCTGAACACTGCTTGACACTTTGTCTCGGTCTCTGTCTGACTGCCTTTGTTTGTTTATGAATTGAAGTCTATTTAAGTGTGTGTGGGACCGCTATTAAACTCTCAAATACAGTAAAAAGGACATTTCTGATTCTGTAATGAGTAATTAGTATTAGAGTACCAGAAGACTATCAGTAAAGAAAATCTGTGTTGCTATTGATGTTTACATTACGAATGTTCTATGCAGTTATCAATGACCTTATACAGGTTTGTTTGACACATACAATGAAGCTTCATTTGGTAGAATGTAAGATACTGGCATTGCCAGTTGTGCATATGGGCACTCATAAACATTGTCATTGATATTTGACCTTTTCTCGCTTGCTTTCTTTCTCTCTGTCTGTTTCTCAGCCCCCAGTGCTCCTAGCTTTATCAGTTTCTCTGAAGTCACCAGCACCACTCTCAACGTCTCATGGGGATTCCCTGTGTCTCCAAACGGAGTAGTGGAGGGCTACAGGGTGGTGTATGAGCCCACTGCTCCCATTCACGGTACGCCTTAAATGCCTCTCTCTGTATACTGATACAGAAGCTTGTCAAGCAGTACACTTTTATTACTCCTTTTGCAGCCTTTAGCAATTTTGGTGTAAAATTGCAGAACAGCAGGTCTAAGCCACAAATAGCGTGACTCAAAACTGAATCCCAGTGGTTGTATACATCTCGGAATTGCCAATCAAGTGCCAAGAAATCCTCAGGGGCTTCTCAGTGGTTCTTAAACAAGTTGCTGGATACAAGTCAGTGATAATTTATGTGAGAAAACTCATTTCTCAGCCACTGTTCCAGTGCTGCCATGTGATGTTTTCTTTCACTCTGCCCCGGAGCTGAAAATTACGAGAGTTAATCGTTTTCTCTGTGTCAACATTCACAGCATTGTTTTAATTTCATCAATAAATAAGCGGCTTTGCTGAGCTGGAGACCGACTACCACCCAGAGAGATACGCCTCATGTGGCATGTGTGTAAATACATTTGGGCAAGTGCTTTGTGCATTCATGCATATGTCTGTGTGTGTGTGTGTGTGTGTGTAGGTGTAAGTAAAGTGGTGACAGTGGACATTCAGGGCAGCTGGCAGCGCTGGTTGAAGGTGCGTGATCTTTCGAAAGGAGTGACCTACAGTTTTCGCGTGCAAGCCAAGACCATCAGCTACGGCCCGGAGGCCGAGGCCAACATCACGGCAGGCCCCATGCAAGGTGGGTGAGCCGCATGTAAACAAACAAATAAATCATCTGATGTCTGGCCTCTGCTGCAGCCTAAAACATGGTGTGCATTGCCACACGTGCATTGGCATGGGAGTGGCAAGGCTTAGAAGTCATCTTGTCAAACTGCTGTATTTCATCTCTGGTTGTCGTTATGTACATACCAGTGCCATGTTCAGCAATTACAATATCCAGTAATTCTTGTGTAGTGTCTCAGATTGGAAGCTTTTCAAACCAGCAAAGGGGCAAGTTAAGTCAGGTTTAAACAATGTGTCAACATGTAAAGCAATGAAAGTGATCCCATGGCCTGGGTAGACCTCTGCATTCTGCCTTAGCATTAAGTGTGATTAGATGCACTTAATAATCCAGTAATTTTGCAGTAAAGTGAGTATTGAGATATATGAATGAATATCCTAGAAAATCTGAATCAATTTGGAGGAGGAGAACTGGATTTTAGCTCAGTAATCCAGTTTCTCAGCACATGTATACTCTGACTCTGATTTCATTTGGATTTCTTCTGTCTGTGCATGTGCAAAAACATACCAATGTACCAGAAAAGCAAGCAGCATTTAACACCCCAACCACAAGATGGCAAAAAAACACTTTTTGGATGATGCTGAAACCAACTAAATGCTAAAAGAAATTGAGGATTTAAATTTCCTTTATCTTCTACATGATGTATGTTCATATTTTCAGGCGAAGTGACTGTTTATGAAAAAAGACATCATGTCCTCTTCTGTGTGTTTATTGGCTGGTTACGATGCAGAAAGTTGGTTACTTCCGGACTCGTGTGGACCCAGACTTTCATATTATCTGGTTTCTGATCTGATGGTTACTGGATTTCTGCTTTTATCAGATTATTAAGTGCATATAAACACACTCAGTGTCATATTTAACCTTTTAAATCCTAAAGCTCTGTATGTAGGCCCACTCCTCAAAACCTTACTCTCACAAATACGTGACTAACATATTAGAAGCAGACGAAGAATTCAGTTATTATTTAGAAGTAATTATAAACAGTAACAACTGAACAAGTCGTGGGGGTTCTAGGCTCACTGTAACAGTTTCTTTTTGCATGAGTAAATCATTAAGATGTGAACGAAGTCATTCTGGTGGTTTAATATGAAAAGCTCCCTTCTAAAGAAACTTACTCAAAGTCAAAGTAGTTTTCAGTAGTTTAATAGTTTTACACTGGTTGGATATTTTACCATCTCCTCTTTTATAGTGTATACTTTCCTTTTTTGTGCAGGATCTCCAGGATCCCCCCTTGAAACATCAATCACAAAATCTGGCTCCACCCTCACCATCCACTGGACACCAGGGGACACAGGCGCAGGTCGCGTGACTGGCTATGTAATCGAGGCCCGCCCCTCAGGTATGAAACGGCTATGCAAATATACAGCGCAGCAGGTTATGCCTCAGTCTCTCCGAAATCATCTCCATTTTTAATCATGTGCCAAGTTCAGAACAGAGCAATGTGACATGGATCCGAATAACTTGTCACACTTGTCAATTTTGCCTGAGGGACGTAACGGAAAAAGAGTCATCGTAACCTACTGAGGTCTTATTAGTTTACCACAGAACAAGTACTCAAGGCAGTTCCCAGCCTACTTTTGGGTAACGTGCATGGCTGTGTGCACGCTACAAAAAGGCCTGCTGCTAATAAAGAAGTACTAGTGATTCCCGCTGTGATTGCCTGCTGGGCTCTTGCAGCATTACTCAGTGGCTTTCCCAGAGAGCATATGCCAATGTCAGAGAGCACTGTGACATTTCTCTTTTCCTTGTAAATTTGTCTCCCTCTTGCAGATGAGGGATTATGGGACACTTTCGTGAGGCACCTGCCCCCCTCCAGCACCTCCCACATTGTCAGCCTGGACCGCCTGCGCCAGGGAGTCAGCTACCAGTTCAGAGTGCTGGCTGTCAACGATTATGGCTACGGCGAGCCAAGTGCGCCCTCTGCTGCCATGTCAGGTAATTGCTCTTGTTTCACTCCCTGACATTTAGGCACTTTAGAAGGAAAAAAGGCCAGGCTGCAAGGTATATTGAAATGGAGCCACAGGTAAGCTGGAGAGTAATATGACACACACGAGAAAGACCTGCTGCAATTAGACCTGCTGCAAGTTAATCTTTAGACTTTTATAGTGCCTTTTGTTTAATCAAGACTGTGTCCTGTTGTTGTGCATTCACATGACCTTGTTTAAGCAGCTCCTTATCAGCAGTGACAAAGTCTAATCTCTATGTTAAATGGCTGGCTATGTAACTATGCAGCCTGTTGTGTGATAGCATGAGGTCTTGATGATATATAAGCCACAAAAACACCTGCTGTACAGAAGCCATATACGGAGAGCGCGGGTTTAACAAGTCTGATCATAAATTTTAAGCTTGGTGTAGCTTTGAGATGTTAAGTGACAACATGAATGGTTTGCTTCTCTGAAAAACGTACAGGTCTTATAATAAGGCAAAGGTAGCCAAGTAGATGATTTAACAACCTAAGCTATATGTTTTCTCAAAAGACAAAGTCTTCACTAAAATAGCATGCCTTCAGGCTTTACGCATATACGTGGGCTAATGCATACTTGAGAAATAAATCCTTGGCTTTCTGCTGGTGGTGTTTGAGTGCTGGTGTTATTACTATCTTTGTATTTATTATTATTTTCTTGCCCCCAGTTTTCCCCACATATATTTATTCCATCCAGTTCTCACTCCATTGTATAACACTATTATCCTACAATAGCTTCCAAACTGAGATGGTACCTGGGATCACCTTCCAAGGTTTCACCTACACATTATCATAGATCAGCTCGCCATGTGTGGAGGAGAGTGCCAACTGCCCAGTTCTGTCTACACGATATTATGGATGGTCATGATTGGCTAGCTTTACTATGTGTTAACCAGATGAAAAAAACCTTTTACATCCTTATTACCTAATGACAACAAAATGAGTTCTACTTTTTGTAGATGGCAGTGGCAGAGCCAAACACTACCTGTAACTGTGCCCATGTACATAAATCACCATTTAAACCACTGTTATAAAAGTAACTGCTATATCAGATATTCCTGCAGAATGCACTGGCATACACCACTAACAGTTTGTGCCTCATAATGTAATGACATTCAAAGATACATGTCAGCACATTGGTGGTCTCTGTTTGGCAAGAACAGTCTTTTTGAGTCCTTTTCAAATGGCCATTAATTTCTCTTGGCTGCGGCAGCAAAAGCCACCTGGGGAGGTATTCTCCTATGTTGAATTTACAGAAAAGAGCACACATTGCAAATTCAAAAGTGAATAACATCTAACACTCAACAAGCAGGCTAAATGCCAGGTTATAGGACTGTGCAATATGAGCTAAATAATGTATTGTTATTATATTGTTATTGTGATATACCAGTACTGTGCAGAAGACAGAGACCACCCTTCATTTATTTCACTTCTAGTAAAAACAAGCATTAGGCTTATCACTTTGCAGCATCAGGAAAAATCAGAAAATGTGTTTAACAGAAAATTACACAGAACTCTCAACAGCGCCGTATAATATCAGCTTTTTCAGTATTTAGTGATGCCTTTATTACACTTTCCCTTTCTTGAACGTTCTGCAGATTAAGAGCCTCTCACTCTCAGAGGTGGAAGCTTGTTATTTTGACCAAAATAATTTATTAGTTGATGACATCATTGATTTGATTCATCCCAACACCCTCACCTAAGATGTGTGAGAATTGCTCAGGGTGCTCACAGCACACAAATGTGTAATATTTTTATATATTATGAAATATATGTATTATATGTAATTGTTTACATATATGTAATTGTTTACATATTTGACCAACTTCTTTGTCATTTTTGCAAAGGCCAATATTGTAATAATAATTAGCAGTTACACATACTTGTTGTGAAACTCTTGCTTCAGAAAATTTTGTTTGTCCATTATGGGGAGAAGGCTGTATGTATGGGTCATGTGTCCAGACTTTCACACCACAGGCATTACTCTCTCTCTACCTCTGAGCCTGTGTCATTCCTTCTTTACTTCTTATTGTTGTCACACCAGTCAGTCAAGCCCTGTCAGAAGACATGTCTTTAGATCACTGGCACATCTAGGCCACTCTCTCCTCCACTCAAACCCAAGAGTGCACAACAGGAGATAAGATTCACACACCAGCCCATTTTATTTTACTGCACCTCCACATACAGACGGCAATTCCCACAACTAATTTCACCAGGAAATGAAATGTGAAACCGTCTGTAGAAGTTTACTGCCATCGCTGTGTTTTGGGAGTGCTCTGTTATCAATAGCTTCTGGTTAGATATTGCAGATGATGTCATGGCTGTTTACCTCGAAGCTTCCTCTGCCCACGCACTTTTAATGACTCTCGACTGCGTCTCTGATTACAGCACCAAAAAAGGCCATGCCACACACGTTACACACCAAAAAAGGTCATGTCACACGCTTCATACATACTCACATGAATGAGCACAAGGACCTCTAGTTTATTGCTGCTTGGTTACGAGAACTAAATGTAATTTCTGAATCAAATGACTATGACAAATACACTTGTCATGCTGAATTTTATTGTGCTTTGAA
The DNA here is from genome assembly GCA_034552555.1 of Semaprochilodus insignis. NCBI lineage: Eukaryota > Metazoa > Chordata > Actinopteri > Characiformes > Prochilodontidae > Semaprochilodus > Semaprochilodus insignis. Next base: position 12,600,937 of record CM067475.1, on the reverse strand, counting down.
TTGGATTAAATGTGCCGGGTGATGTTTTGTGACATTTCTGACATTTTTTGGACAAAAAAATCTGCTATATAGTTTTACACAATGTTAATGTGATTAATCGTGCAACTCACTTTATATAATATGTAATTCTGTTATGATGTTTAAATAGTGTAGCAGAACACAACTCTTCCAAGGGTGAGGATTGGCTCTAGGCTTTACTTCCTTAAACATTTTTTGGGGGGCATCCGCCCTGCAAGTAGATGTTCTGTAAATTTAGCATCTAAATGGCTAATTTGTGTGATGCTGATAACTGGACACTGGTCTGGAGTTCCAATAAGTTTCTAATGAGATTTCCTCTTTAAGCTTAGTTGGATCTACCTTTTTGTTCGCAGTGGCAACAACACAGCTGTTTGCTCATTATAAAAGCTTTACCTTCTACATATTTAGATAGTCTTTATCTTTCTTTGCTAACTACTTTTCACATGATTGGCTGTTTATCATTAAAGTCATGCTTCATGTGCCCATGCATAAGGATTATTCACAGCTTGAGGATCTAAGCCTGGTTACACAGAGAAAGCAGGTGTCTACAATTGCAGGACCCAAACTGACTGCCTCAGCATTCGTTTGGTTTTCTGAAGGTGTCACTCTGTCAGAAAGCCTGTCTAAGTTGAACCCGCTATGTTAGACTTATCCAATTACAAGTCAAAACAGAAGTTGACTGAAAAGCTTAACATTAACTAAGAAGTTTGAAAATAAATCTTCTGTTCAGCTTCAAATGAGTATGTTATTAACCTACTGCTTATTCCCATTTACCTGAGCATCTTAGAGAACTTGATAATAAAGTAATAACCCAAAAGTTGTTTGTAGGCCCACTGGCAGCTGTGGCGACCTAAGCAACTATTAATTTTGCCTTTTAGAGCTGGCACCAGATAATCTTGTCAACCTCTGATCTCAGAGGAGTTATGGCGTGTGCATGTCCACAGTAGAGACAGTATTTATTTGTGTGTATAATTGTGTATCCTATTCTCTCCTACAGCCCAACAGGAGACCCCCTTTTATGAGGAGTGGTGGTTTCTGATCGTCCTGGCACTGTGTGGACTGATCTTACTGCTGCTGGTGATTTTTGGGCTCGTTTTGCATGGACAGAACAAGAAGTACAAGAGCTGTGGCACAGGTGTGTCCAGGACCATATCATTCTGTCATCAACCTCCATTTCATGCACCCACCTCACCACATACAAGCACACACTTTTATACAAAGCCAGCTTAATATACTGGCACTGTGACTCCTTGCTCCAGCAGCTGTTTGTTGAGAACTGTTGAATGACCGCTCTAAGGTTTCTTGGTATTAGCATTAGCTATAACATTAGGTGTTGATCCTGGCACCGTTGTTGCCGTGATGATGATTTGCTAACCGCTGCAGGTGTAGCTGTCTCCACGGTGGAGGAATCTGTCACACTGGACAATGGAGGCTTCACAGCTTTGGAGCTGAACAGCAGACCCATCCACGTCAAGAGCACATTCCTGAGGAAGAACGGCACCAGGTGAGAGCCAATCTCATGTCAATTACTTAATTAAGCCCACTCAGCTTTTTAAAAAATGATAAAAATATACCCTTTTTCTTTTTTCCAAAATAGCTATTTTTAAAATGTATGTTTTCTAGTTTGTCTTTTTGCAGTGAAATGTTTTATAAATATCGTACATGGTCTAGTATTGTGTAGGTATTGTTTTTATTTATTTATTTATTTTCATTGTTTCTTTTTTCAAACATGGTCATGGAGTACCTGTCTTGTATAACTTTTCTGTGAGTTTATGCTGAATAATTTTTGAAGTATGTGAAGACAGCTAATGTTATTACAAGCACCCTAGAAATCTACACAACTGTGCTACAGATGCAAATAAAAATGTTTTCAGCATCTCTCTTTTATGAACAATTCAGCCAAAATAATTCGAACATTACAATTTACACCACATGTTGGGTTAATTGTTACAGACTTATGAGGAAGAAACAGGTCCTAAATAGTAAAAAGGTAAATCTGTGCAAACACAAGAAAATAAATACAAGTCTGTTTTAACTAGGCAAATACATGTGTCCATCATAATAAATATGATTAGTTAAAACAGAGCGTGGAAGATTTGTTGTTGACAACAGTAGCAGAAGAGTAAATATCAGCACAATGAAACTGAAAAAAAGTCATTTATTTACATGATACCTTTAGTATGTTTTTGATAAATCTGTAAATAGAATACCAAAAACTCTGAAAACAAAATGATGAATTTGGGAACATGGGCTTCTCTCATTGTTTATTTGTGGTGGCTTATTTGTAGCACTGTGATAAAACTGACCCTGCTGAGTAGAGGGCATGCATTCTATCATTCACTGTGACTTATTTGCATGCTTTAATATGTTACTGCCAGCAAGAGGGTAATTAAAATGGTATAAGAGTGAATTCCCTGACAAACAAACCAGTCGCTGAAAACAGTTATTAAAAAAATATTACAGAAACATTTTTAATGCAACAAAACCTTCAAGGTCTTAAGAAATATCTGTCTAATGCTATTAAACTTTTCAGATGAAGTTGTGAGTTTGAGAAGATAAACAAATGTATGTTCTACATGTGTCTGTTAACTACATACATCCATGTTACATGTCACCCAGCTTTAGTGTGTGCACCGCTTTGTCCCCTGCTCCAGGATTAGGTTTGGGAATCCAGGGTTGGGAATCCTGGTGTGAACTATATTTACACCAAACATATATACCCTGCATGTCAATCACATATGAATAAAAGTGTCAAAAAGATGACTTTCTATGATGATCCTTAATGAGGTGATATGCACTGTCATTCCACTTTTACTGTCCCATCTCCCAGGTCACCCCCTCGGCCCAACCCTGCAGGTCTGCGATACTCAGATGAAGATATCTGCAACAACTACAATGGTGCGGTCTCCACAGAGTCCACAGCGCTTACAGAAAGGCCTGCAGAACTGTCCGAATCTGAGGTAGAATTTACTAATCTGCATAATATTACACATGCAGTACATATTTTACATTTAAAAATGACTGTAACTTTGGTTAATTGAATTAGTTATGACATTTTGGATTTGTTTGAGATTGAAGCTTTAGCATAGATAAGAAACACAGCTGTTTAGTCAGAGCCGCCCCACAGTCATTAATTTCACGATAAGGTAAGCTGCCTTTATAACTACAAAATCTGATGATACATTTATTTCCTAGTGAGTTTTCATATTTACAGAAATGCTATGGTATATTAACCCATATGCTACAGGACCAGCCCTGAAGCAGACTAGGGCTGCATCTCTAGTTAATTAGAATGAACAACACAAAAAAAGTCTTTTTTCAGGAATCCCCCAGAACTCTGATTCTGAGACATTCAGGGGGACCCAGATCCCCCAGGATCCCATGCATTTCGCTCCTAGATTATAAACATTAGCAATAAAAGCTTATAACAATGCAATGATCTGTGATTTTCTGAAAACACCTGACATACATTCATGGCAGACCACTCTAAATATTCAAAATGTCATAAAATAAATAGATTACAGAAAATTTGGCAAATAATATGGCATTTAGCAAACACTCTTATCTAGAATCATGTTACAGCTACAAACATTTTGTAAATATCCTCAACGGTACAATAGTACTTGAATAAGTTCTAAAGGGACACTGCATTTATTTCTTGTCCAGTGGAAGGGTTCATCTTTGTACCGTTTAATAACATTTTTGAGAAGAAAAGTAAAATAAGTCAAGACAGGATGTATAGAGTCATTGCATCTTAATAATCATAACAGATTATGATACAATTATGGGCCTAACTAAATTAAACTACATTCAGTTCTAAGGACAAGTAAAATCAACACAAAGCTCAGTTGTTAAATAACTGACATTTTTAAAGAATATTTCTGCTTTTTTATTTATTTTGTATTTTATTTATTTTACTTACAAGCAAAAGCCGGTGGCCATACACTTTTAAAATCTACATTAGGTTATAATAATAAAACCCCAACTCAGAAAACGAGTGAGCCTGGAAAGTGGAATGCTTACACTTACTTTGACCTTTATTTCTTTGCAGACAGCATGATCATGTTTTGTCTAATGTTTTGTCTCCTTCATTTTATTTCTTAGTATACATTCAGGTCTGCAACACATTTGAAACAGTTGGGACGGGGGCAATTTAGAGCTAGTAATGAGGTAAAAACCTAAATAATTATGTGATTTCAAACAGGTGATGTCAACAAGTGATTGTAATCAGGATTTGGTACAACAGCAGGCTAAGTCTTTGAGTAGCATTGATGGGCATATGCTATTTAGTTTGTCAACAAATACGAGAAATTGTTTAAATGTTGAAAACATTCCCAGTAAGGGAAATTTTAAGGCTTCACCATACCAAGACATTTTGGACAATTGTATGCTTTCATTTTTGTGGGAACCGTTTGGGAAGGCCACTTTCTGTTCCAGCTAGACTGTGCCCCAGTGCACAAAGCACAAAGCAAGGTCCACAAAGGTACGGTTGGGTGTGGTTTGAGGTTTACCAGGTTAAGGTTGTTCCCGTCATACGGTTTTAGAATTGTATTAGGTGTGATTATAATGTGTTGCTGCTCTTATGATCTGTTCTAGGCCACAGACAGCGACTGTGAGGAGGAGCAGATCAAGCACTCTTTCGTGAACCACTACATGAGTGACCCATCCTACTTTAACTCATGGAAGCGGCAGCAGAAGGGTCTGAAGCAGACGCTGGCTTGCGCCTATGAGGAGTGCGCCAGTAGGGATGGCGAGGGCTACTATCAGACAGTGGTGACCCAGCACAGCGTCGGAGGGGTGTACACACCCGCTGGCCAACCAGCGACCGGCTCACGGACTCCCGTCACAGGCTTCTCGTCCTTTGTGTGACGCTGCATGGGGCTCGGAGGAGCGGGACCCCTCTGCAGGCCCTTTGTTCTGGCAACGGTGAGGGAAAGGCACAAGACTTGGGGTGGGGCGTATTCAGGACATTTCAGCAGTACTTTCACCATGAGCACTACAAGAGACGACATTTCTGACCGACCCATTTCGATGTAACTTGAATGTACTCGTGTCGATCAGTGAACATGGCGGTAAGCGAGAAACAAGAGTCGGCAACATGGCAAAGTCACTGTAATCACAGGCCTGGAGATAATCACGCAGTTTGGAGTGAATGTTACTTGTACGTGTTCTACGCAGGCACAGCCTCAGCCATTACAGATGACTGAAAGCTTTTTTGTTTTATCAGATGGGGATAAAGCAGGGTACAACACGGAAGTCCTGTCCGTAATCTACAGAAGTGATGATCAGCACTACATTCCCACACTTGACTCCACATGGTGACACACTCTCACAGGATGAACGACCATGAAAGCATTCCTGACACTTTTCCCTTTACGACCAACCGCCAGGAGGATTTTACACGGAACACGTGCTCTGTAATTATTATATACTCTAATGTCAAGTCTGAATAATCCATCACTCGCCTTCAGTGTCTCTATATATACATGTTCCACTCGTGAAACTGTAATGGATGTGATGAAGGAGTGGTTGAACTTGGCTCCAGCGTGCACTGTTCAGCAGGGCGCAGACTCCTTTAGCAGTGAGCCGACAGCATCTGCTCATATTCCTCCCAGAGGTGTAGGACGGAGCATCAGTCGTGCAGTGATTCTTTAAGTGTCACATCATCCTCTCGCGGAACATTGCCATTATAATTCTACTTTTTTGTTACCATGTTTAAGAGCGGAGTTCGGTTTTCCAGACGCTGGTCATAGCCTCGTCCTGGACCAAAGCATCTATTCAAAGAAATTCCATTAGCCTTTGAAATTTACTCCAAGGCTACTTTAAAACTGTATCTGGAAAGCAGGTCTTTATGCTGGATGATTAATGAACATTTTCTCTCCAACATGAATCCCTCCATGAATTCCCTTCACTGCATATTTTCCCTGTTCTAAAACACCATATTCCATTCATGAAGGACATAAAGATTAGCCACAGGTGTGATAGGACAGAGGAAACACATACACAGTACAGTGCAGGGACTGGAGTTGGGAGACTGTTGCAGGAGTATTATGTGAGAGGTTAACCATGATGACCTTTGGCACATTATTTATAGGGTTCCCACAGTTCTGGATGTGAGAGTAATTATTTTGATTAAAGAAAGTATTTTAGGACAGTTCATGTTTTTGACACTGTGAAAATTTAGCACAAGACAAAACAATTTTTGTCACTGCTTCAAGTGACAAGTTGCTCCATATCCAAACTCCATCAGCAAGGACATTTGGTACATTTGGTAAATATGCATTTTTGAACACTGCAGTCTTTCAGTTCGTGTCTCACGCTACACAGAAAACCATTGCCTTTTTTTTAGTTTTTTCCTGATATGGAAGCTGAATGATCCATGAAAGTCCTTGGATGTGTTAGAGATGGAGTGAGAACCCTGTATTTCCAGCACCCTTAAGCCATAAGGACATCATTTTCTTTTCTTTTTCTCTTTTTTCAGATTCACTTCTCACACAGTGGAGTGACTGAATCGTTGCCTTTTCTCCATTTTATATGCTTGAAAGGTGTAAATGTGATTTAGGATTTGTTTGTGTTAATTATTTCCTTCTTTTTTTGACTAGTGTTATTACAGAGTGATGCAGCGTCATTTGTATTTTCATTTCACTGTATTTTCTTCACTTCTTGAAATTGCCAATCACAGTGGTGGACAAAACAAGAATTAACTGTAATGGAAAAGGAAATGTTTATGGTTTATGCCTGCCATAATATCTGTCCCAGCACGAGTGTAATGTCATGGACATTCATGAAGTAAAGACTATTTCCCACTTTTTTAGAGAAATTAAATGTTTGCTGTTCACGCAAGTTAGATGAACTACTAACATTTTGTTGCCATCTACTGAGACTACACACAGCGTTCCAGACACGTTCTTTAGATCGAAACTACATTCACACACATTTAACCATTCCAGTCTACATGTATGTAATATTTAGGGCTTCTACTTTGAGTGCTGTCCTCTGTCAGAGATTACAGCTAACAGAATCACTGCTCATGCATGTCCTGTAGATGAACTAGTGGATCACAGGACTGGAATTTTTGGAAAGACAATTTAGCTTGTAATCCAAAGCTTTTTGATATAAGAAGTTCAATCAGAACAAGTAAAATGTTATTAATATTAAGTAAAAATTTAAAAATGACATTTGACATATTTGACAAACGTTTCTAACATATTTTATACTTTTGGTAAACATTCAATTTTCTCAAGTAAAAATTAAAATCGGAAATTATAGTTATTACATGTTTAAAGTGATTTCTAACATGCGCATAGAATATTGTACAATCCAGTTTCCAAAAAAGTTGGGATGCTGTACAAAATGTAAGTATGAATGAACAGAATGCAATGATGTGCAGGTCATTTAAAGCCTATATTTAATTGTAACAAAGACAACAAATCAAATGTTGAAAATGAGAAATGTTTTTTAAACACTTTTTAAATCTTACTGTTTTTTTTAAACATGCCCATTTTAAATTTGACAATACAAAAAAAAATATTTCTCAACATAAACTTGCTAAAAATGCACTGCATTAAACACAGGTACCATTCTGTCCTGGAAACACCGCTGTCACAGCTGATCACTGTATCCACAAATGCAAGTTAAAACTCTACCATGCAAAGAAGAAACCATATATAAATAGCCTCTATACCTGAGCTCATTTAAGATGGACTGAGGTGAGATGTAAAAGTGTCAAAAACTGAAATACCTTATGCTGCATCCTCCGGGCTGGAGAAAGAGAGGCCATCCGACTTGTTGTCAGCACAGTTCAAAAAGTTCAAAAGCCAGCATCTGTGATGGTATGAGCCAAATGCCAGTGGTTTCACCCACTGAAAACATTTGGCACATTATCAAAGGAAAAATAAGACGAACAAGAGGCATAAGAAATCAGATCCCGAACTGCTGAGCAGCTGAAATTCTGTATCAAAACTACAGCAATTGGTCTCTTCAATACCCAAATTAAGAGGTGATGAACACAGTGGTAAACATGAACCTGTCCCAACTTTTTTGAAATGTTTTGCTGGCATCAAGTTCAAAATGGATGTTTTTTTCAAGAAACCATAACACTTCTGTTTTAACATTCTATTTTTGTTGTACTATTTTCTATTAAACATAGGGTTTCAAATTTCACATTTTTCAGAAAGAAAAGTAGCTGGGTGACATGTCAGTTGGCAAAATTGCATGGGGTCTGTGAAAAATTATTGAAACCTTTTCAGTGGTAAGAATTCAACCTTATCGTGGGGTGGACTGGTACCATGCATTACCTTTTTCAAGGGTTTAAAATCCCAGGCACCGCCCGATTGTACATACCAACTTTTACTAGTACTAGGTCAAACTGAATGTATGATCTCCATACTTTTAAATTATAGTGAAACTGCTGCACATATTTTCTACAGAAGGTGTATATGATAAATACTGAACATAAAAGAAAACTATTCCCATAGAATTCCTTTTTGGATGTAATCAGAATTCCAAACACACAATGTCCAGTATGTGGTGCTGTACACCATCAGCTGGAAGAGGCATAAAACACAGTTAAGGGCTGGAAAACAAGGAAGTGCGCTCGGTGATCCCCACTGTCTCTCAGATCGTCTCAGGTGGGTAAACAAACTTTTCATGACTTATGTAAAGAACACATACAGAATTCTTTCTCTGGTTTTACATCATAGAAATGATCCAGAAATATCAGAGATGAAAGGTCGAGTGCTGAAAAACAACAGAGCAGAATTCCGCTGATAGTTGTGCAGATCTCTGATCCTCCCAGCTCTTTGTACTGGAGAACAGTTGGAGTTAGTCTGAGCGTTTCTGCGTTTCTGATTCAGGCGGTGAAGTTCAGCTGCCTGTGAGCTTTCTGGGTATCTGTGCCCAATCGGAGAGCAGCTTTGTACTCTTTAGCCTACTGTCTCGATGTCTCCTATAGGCGAATATGGCTTTTAAAACGTCTACTAGATATGACGCAATTTAGTGACGTCTTTTGACACCTAACAGCGTGTCTGTACTGTCCAGAGTATTTACACTGATGTAGTAGTTACTGTTACTGCTGTATTTGTAAGGAATGAGATGTGGGTTTTCCCTGATGGTCATTAACTTTAAGCTGTGGTTAATTTCACTGTAGTT